>QXTE01000016.1:3285634-3334576 GCA_003942145.1 Platysternon megacephalum | reverse complement strand
GATTTGGATGACCTGGTAAACTGGAGTATTAGTAATAGGATGAAATTTAATAGTGAGAAGTGTAAGGTTATGCATCTAGGGATGACTAACAAGAATTATAGTTATAGGCTGGGGACGCACCTGTTGGAAGTAACGGACGAGGAGAAGGACCTCGGAGTCCTGGTCGATCGCAAGATGACTATGAGTCGGCAATGTGATGTGGCCGTCAAAAAGGCTAATGCGGTCTTGGGTTGCGTTAGGCGAGGTATTTCTAGTAGAGATAAGGAGGTGCTAGTCCCGTTATACAAGGCGCTGGTGAGACCTCATTTGGAGTACTGTGTGCAGTTCTGGTCTCCCATGTTTAAGAAGGATGAACTTAAACTGGAAAGGGTACAGAGAAGGGCCACTAGGATGATTCGAGGAATGGAAAGCCTGTCGTATGAAAGGCGACTTGAGGAGCTCGGATTGTTTTCCTTAACCAAAAGAAGGTTGAGGGGAGATATGATTGCTCTCTTTAAATATATCAGAGGGATCAATATCGGGGAGGGAGAGGAATTATTTCGGCTCAGTGCTAATGTGGATACGAGAACAAATGGATATAAATTGGCAGTTGGGAAGTTTAGGCTTGAAATTAGGCGAAGGTTTCTGACCGTCAGAGGAGTGAAATACTGGAATGGCCTGCCGGGGGACATAGTGGGGGCAAAAGACCTCTCCGGCTTTAAGACTAAGCTTGATAAGTTTATGGAAGGGATGATCTGATAGGATAACTTGATTTACCCAATAGGTCAATAATGTGCCGCCTGGGAGTTAGTACCGATTTTAAATGTTGGGATATTGGGAGTCTTTTCCTAAGGGTCAGGATAGAGAATATTGGCCACATGCTCGGGGTTCAGCTGATCGCCATATTTGGGGTCGGGAAGGAATTTTCCTCCGGGGTAGATTGGCAGAGGCCCTGGAGGTTTTTCGCCTTCCTCCGAGCATGGGGCAGGGGTTGTTTGCTAGAGGATTATCTGCTGCTTGAAGTCACCAAATCAGGATTTGGGGACTTCAACAGCTGAGTCAAGGGTGAGAGTTATTTCAGGGGTGGGTGGGTCAACTTTTGTGGCCTGCATCATGCGGGAGGTCAGACTAGATGATCATAATGGTCCCTTCTGATCTCAAGTTCTATGATTCTATGAACTCGGCATAAATTACAGCATGCTGCTGCTCTATGGTGGTGGCCTTTATTTTTCCTTTCCACCACACACTCGTGAAAAACTTAATTGGCGGGTGTTGTTACTGCTGCCGCTATTGGAGCAAAAAGGGTGTCTGAGAGTCAATGTGGTTCTTAGTGACCTCAGCCACTCTAGAAGCCAATAGGAATTAAGTCCACTCAGCACCTAACCAGGATCACACCCAATGTGCATGAACTTGCTACAGTTTCCACCAGTCCAGAAGCTGTGGGCTAGAACAGTGCACTGTTGGGTATGCACTACTGGTCTAGGCTCTGGACACTGCCCAGGTAGAGCAGCTATGACTGTGCATCACTGACAGTGCCAAGCCCAGCAGCTGAGAAGCCAGTGATGGAAAAGGTCCATTTCTCTCCAGGCCCAGTGTGGGATACTAGTCCTCAGTGTCTAGTGTGAGAGTGCCTGTGTCTATCCCATAAATCTAACAGATCCGCTAAGAGGCTCTCTTGACTACCTCCCATTGTTTCTACTTGTAAAAACTGCTACTCTTCGCTCATAGAATGGCTCTGAAATCCATAACTGGGTTCTGTACGCAAAGGCCACCGTGTCCATCCCTGAAAATCTTGTGTAATGACATGGAGTAGAACTGTTTTGCTTTCCATTAATCCAGTTAGGCTCATCATGAGCATTTGAGCAAACACCACAGCAAAGGAGATAGGGGAAAATATCTGTATTAAAAATTATTTGTATATTTGTAATAAAGTACATTGAACTTCTAGGTGAATGCATAAAATAAACAATTTCAATGTAACCTGTATCAACAGAAAAAAATTCTAAACACCCCCTTCTCAGTTCATCTCCCTTTCACCCCACTCTCCCTCTTTGGCTATAGCCTAAGCATCCAGATAAACCTTGCATCAAATAATACTATAATCCTAATCTTTGATTCAATAGTACAGTGTATGGAAAAACGTAATGCAGACATGTGGAACATAAGAATGAGTGGAAAGACAGCAGAGAGGAACTCGGCAGCCCTTTCTGCTTTTAAATTGCATGCAGCTCAGAAAGGAAGTTTTGGGGAAGAAGGAAACTAAACACACATGCATGGTGGTTTTAAATACTAAACCCTGTGTTTGGCACCTTCTGTATCCCTTACAAACTTCCTAAATACCGTTAAGGTTAACCGTTGGCTTTGTGTGTTAACCTCCACAAAAACCTGCAGCTGTTTCATTCTAAGGGACTTTTTTATCTTCAGGAAACACAAATTCATGTCTGGGTATTTACTGTGTTTCTAGGACAGGATTATTTCATGCAACAAAGGCGGGAGAAGCACCTTGCCTCAAGACATAACATGTGTGATTTATCTCTAAATGCTTTCTGTTGTGTAGCTACAACACCTATGAAAGCAAATGTGAGACTAATGATTAAAATGGCAGATGTTAAAAGAAATCAGGAAAATAAGCATACTGAAATTATTCTGCAAGGATGCTCTGGTTTGTAGGGTGTTTTTTTGGTAAATCACTGCTTTGTGTGTATGCTTTAATCATTTTAGCATGGAGGAAACTGGCATTTAGAGCCCAGTGTTTGGGTCTGCTCCATTGATACCTTTGCATGCTGCTACAGTAGAATCCTTAAAAAGGAGGAAATAGCGTCTCTTTGCCTAGTCCTGTGTCTTTGAACGCAGTCATCGAGTTTCCGAATGTTTGCAGTTCCATGTGTCTGCAGCTTAGTGGCTTCTGTGTACACGTTCTAGATGACTATACATGTAAAATGCTGCTGGAACAAGCGAGAGTAGCAAGGGCATCTCTTGCCTCTTCTAGACACTGAGAAGGCAGAGACCTGACACTCCTGATCCATGACTGAAAAGACTGGATTAGCAACCCACAGTGAAGATCTTGTGAGAATCTTGCGAGCAGCCAGCATTCCAAAACACTGCTGGCCTTTTCCATACAGTGAGCAAATACATATTTCCATATATAGTCCCGTACTGCCTACCACAGGGTTTCCTGTACTTCTTGCTGAAGCAGCTGGTACTGGGTCACAGTCAGACAGGATACTGGACCAGATGGACTCTGGGTCTGATTCAGTCTGGCAATTCCTATATTTTCTATTTGTTATAGTGTAATCAGCCTGTGTTCTGCAGTACGCTCCTATCTGTGGAGTACAGGAATCAGATCCTAGACTAATTCACAAGTGAAAGTGACTTTAATGAATTCAGTTTCCACCTCAGCTGATGTTAACAGAGCCAGCCTTGGAAATCAGCAAAGCCTGTCACTGTGGTGGGGCTTCTGTTTTATAAATGTCGTGGCTCTCAATTTCCCACCTTCCCTGCTCCCGAGAACTCCCGTGTTTCACGGCTCTCCATACTTCAAGGAGCACGGCGAAGCTTTTTCCTAGTTGCTAGCAGCAAATGTGGCGTCTGGCTTTGTGGCGCGAGGCATTATAGTCTGGGATTGGGTTAAGTGTGTTGCTGTCCAGAGAGTGTGCTTTTGAAACATCTTAAAAACTTGACTGCTATGCACAAACTCTGGAGCAAAGAGATGGGGTCTGCTTCTGCTGCTGTACAGGGGGCTGGAGATGGACCAGATATTTGAGGGACTGTTTTATCTCAATGACCCTTCCCAGAATTGTAAGGTTGGTGCTGTGCATTGAGGGGTGGGAGCAAAGTAGTGGAGGCAGAGAGTGAGACATTTTCCCAGACTCATTCCAGACATTAATCCTCTGCACGATTGCAAAGAATGGAATTGTTACTTTGCTTGGAGCCTATAATATTATTATTTTATTGGTAGTGTGATAGCACTTAGCAGCCAAGTGCTGGGAGCTGTACAAACATAACACAGAGATGACCTCTGTCCAAAAGGTTTCCAATCTTTAGATCCGAGATGACAGATGGATGCAACAAACAGATGGGGAGCACAAGGGAACAAGGCTGGAGTTGCAGCGTCTTGTACTCATCTGTCATGTCACAAAACTGTTCTCTTTTTAAGTTAACTCGGCAGGTGTCATAAAATCATTCACCAGTTTTAGTTTCATTAGAACCATGCTAAACTCCTTAAAATCCACCCCAAAAAATTGGTGGTATCTCCCCAGCTTGGTTCTTATTAGCAGGTGCTGTATTGAGGTCTCATATTACGAAGGGATTTGTACAAAATACACTGCATTCTGTTTTCTAATAGTCTATGAAATATTAGGGGGGAGGGATAGCTCAGTGGTTTGAGCATTGGCCTGCTAAACCCAGGGTTGTGAGTTCAATCCTTGAGGGGGCCACTTAGGGATCTGGGGCAAAATCAGTACTTGGTCCTGCTAGTGAAGGCAGGGGGCTGGACTCGATGACCTTTCAGGGTCCCTTCCAGTTCTATGAGATAGGTATATCTCCATATATATATATATATATATATATATAAATTAAACCTAAACTCAAATAAAATGAGCAAAGTACACCTTATGGTACATTCGCTTTCCGTTTCACTCACTAAATTGCTAATTTGCAAAACCCAGTGACTCTCAAGGAGTTTCCCAGTTGTGAACGGAGCTTGGCAAGGGTCTAGGGTGTCTCACATAAGTTTGCAACCACGCTAGTGCAGACAAGATGCAGGGCTGTGCAGACAAAGGGTGGGTGATGTTTTTAATTTGGCAGTTCCAATTTAGACACTTCTGATTTCCCAGTTAAAAGCTGAGATCCTGACACAGCGTAACAATGTGCTTTACAGTTTAAGGCTTTCTGTGCAGCGTCTACAAAGAGCTAAATTGCTTTCAGAAGTAAATACCATAGTAAAACAGATTAGTGCCTATTTCTGCACGTTTCTTGGACACAGCTACCGAAACCCAGGCCAGAAGCAATACTTGGGTGGCTGGACAATTCAGTTTTTCCCCCAGAAGGCTGGCCCTGGAGCATGCTGACAGGTTTAATGCTTTGAATCAGTGTTTTCAGTCCGAGCTCTCTGCCTGCCATGTGGTCATATTCTAATTATACTCAGTTTAGTGTTGAACCAAAAAGCTACTACAGACAATATTAACCTAATTGCATTTAAAGTAACTTGTGTGATAGAGAATTAATGTTAGACAGTGAGTGCAGATTTGTGGATTTGCAGAGATTAGGTAAAGGAAAGGTTTTTTTCATAAATCTACACTCTGCATATATTTTTCTTCTGTCCCCTGTATCAAATAATGTCTTCCTCTGTGCATTAAAAGATGTTAGCTTGGAGGTGGGAAGTGTATTACCTACTATTAATTAGTTTTAGACTGGAAATAAGGCGCACATTTTTAACAATGAGAGTAACTATTGGAACAATTTACCAAGGGTTGTGGTGGATTCTCCATCATCGATAACTTTCAGATCAAGATTGTATCTTTTTCTAAAAGATCTGCTCTAGGTATTATTGCGAGGAAGTTCCTTGGCTGTTTTATACAAGAGGTCCGACTACATGATCACAATGGTTCCTTCTGGCCTTGGCATCTATAAATGTGCACTCACCAGGGTAGATGAGACAGGAGTGGTGGCAACAGGCTTTTATTTAGTTTGGAAAGAGAAAATCCTTAATCCAGAAACAGTAGGGAAATTTATCTTCTACCTTTTTAAATTAAAATCTCTTCAAGTGAACTTAAGAGCACAGAAACCTCTTTGCATATGATGTGTAGCCTTTTATAGCAAATGAAACTGCATAGTTGTAATTAGCTATTTAGTAGTAGCAGATACTAAATTTTGCTATTTTAAGTCCATTTGCTGCATTAGGAAAAACAAGACACTCAAGAAAACAGGTGCTGGTGATTTTCTTGCAGAGTTAAATTTTGATCATAGTCTTGAGAATAAACGTGACTGGACTGTGGATGAAGCTGTGTTTCTGCTGTGACTTTTTTTGAGAGTGAGCTGGTAAACTGACAAGGAAGTTTGAGCAAATCCTTCTCACCCAGCAAATGTTTTAATGGGACACATTGTTCAGCAGGTTCTGAGATCTTAGTTTGGGTAATGCAGGAAGAAGAATTGTATTGAATTAGTAGAAATGTCCTGGAAATAGAGGTCCATATTTTCTTTTAATTTTGCTTGGCTCTGTGCAAAAGAGAGAGACAGCCCTCGTCCCTTCAAAATTAATAGACGACCATCTCGTTCTGTGCAGGCTATTGTTGACTGCCCCCGCCTGAATATATTGTCCTTCATCTAGTGTTGCCACTTGCTCTCTGGCTTTTTATGAGAAGTTTCATTGAACTGATTCAGGGTGGAAGATCTTCCAGGGTTTTTAAAGTGAGCGTGGGGTAGCGGTGATTAATGGCCTTTCTCTGCTTATTAACACACCACTTGGTGACAGCCAAATGTGTCCCCTCAAGGCTTTTGTAAAGCAACCGTTTTCCCCTCAAAACCCATTTATAATTTTCTCAGATTCCTCACTTTATTTTTTTAAGAACAGGGTGTGTGCGTGGGGAGATTATTATACAAACTCTGCTGTGTAAAGAAACTTCTTTTTGTGTCTCTGTCCAATTCCAGTGGCCTGCTTTTTTGTTTTTTTTTTTTGTTTGTTTTTGAATAGAGCATTTGGAGAGGATTTAAATTGACATGTTAATTTCATGCCCTCCTAAACATTACGGGTTCTCACCCATCAGGCAGCTGTTGGTCAATTGGTTGTGTGTTTGCCAGCTGTTACGCTAAATATATAAACAAAGTGTATTTCAGCACTAATAACCCCAGATGGATTTTTACCTTGACTCCTGTTGCACCCCATACACACACAACCCTTCCTAAAAGAGCTGGTTAGTTCACAAGGGGCTGTTTTTTTCATGTGTGAGAGTATATAGCGAGGGGGTTCTGGAGCGAAGTTATCAGAGCTCTCCCATCGCACCTCTATCTTAATGGCTCTGGGGCACTGCTTTTGTGTGTTAAAGTCTGTGATTCCTCCCAGTCTGCTGAATTTATAATGGCAGGCAGATTTCATACTGCTCACTGAATGCATTGTACTCCAGCAAAAACACTGTGCCTCAGCGCTCTCATTTACATGACAAAATGGGAGTTTATGCAGTTTTACCATGGAGAGTTGAGGTATGCGGAGAGAACCCCCTGTCTCTAGGCAGACGGTCACTCCTAACAAGCTTCCCTCTTCCAGGGCAAAACTTACACATTCCCATGCATATGCCCCCTTCATGGCTGGTCTTAACCATTTGTATTTGCTGTCTCTCATACTGGGGGGCCAGCAGTGGTTTTTCATCTTGTTCAGCTGCCCTGCACACTTGCACAGCGATGGTTCTGAAAGGGGAGGGGGGGAGAAAGAAACGTAGCAAGTGTAAATCCTGTGAGCAGATGACACACAGGCCCACATGAAAATGAAGCTAGTGCAGGCTGCAGATGCTCGGCACGTCCCAAGGTACGGCCCACAAATTGCACAAATATTCATGCCCAAATACTGTCACTGGCCAGAGATGCCTTAGCTACTGGTTTAATGGCGTTCTCTTCATCTAGACCTGGGTTTGTTTATGCTGGAGGTTGCTCCCAAGCCTGGGTGGTGCCCCCAGACCCTGCTCGTGGGCCCTGTCTAGCTAGCAAGTGTTTAATAAAAGCAGCTGTCTGGCGATTTGCTCTTCATATGCCACTTTAAACCCCTGAATTTCCAGCTGACACTCTGCCTGCCACGGCATAGAATAACAGTTAACTAGTTATGATGCTAGGCACTGTACAGACATAATGAATGACAGCAGCTTTTCACCTGTAGATCTCAAAGTACTTTGGAAAGGAAAATCTTTATCCCCGTTTTGCTGAAGTGGCACAGCGAGGGGTGGGAGGTGACTTGCCAACAGTCACACGGCAGCTCAGTGCCAGCACTGGGAGCAGAATTTAAGTTTTCAGACTCCCAGTCACCTGGAGTACGCTGTCTCCAAAGGAATGGATTTCCATTCTCTGAAGGACACCTGCTTAGCCTGAATAACAGCTTGAGCCTTGCTCTCTAGTCCGGGGCGGTGGATGCCTTCTCTGACTCGTAGGGTTGCTCAAATAGCTTCTGCGCTGAGTCTGAGGGTTTGTCTACACTACACTTAGAGCGCTGCAGCTGCGTCCCTGGAGCGCTTAGTGAAGACACTGCCTACGCTGTCAGCATAACTACTCCACCTCCCTGAGATGGTAGCTGAGTTGGCAGGAGAAGCCCTCCTGTCAACATCGTGCTTTCTACACCTGTGGTTAGGTCGGTATAATGGGCATGGACTTTCCACACCCCGAGCGACTTAGTTATACCACCATCAGTTGGTAGAGTTGACCAGGTCCAAGGATTTGAACGTCCTCACATCTGCCAGAAGAGTCTCATAGACTAGCTTTCTCCTCTTATGAAATCCCTCCTTTCCAACTCACTGTCACGGTGCTCGTTTTTGGATACCATCTCTCCAGCGACGATGTCGAACTTAATTATGTTGCAGTCATCGTTGCTTAGTGGCTCAAGCTATAATTCTTGAGCCAAATCCTGTTGTCACTTAGAACTAACTGCTTAATCTGTGGCATTAATTCACGATCT
The DNA here is from genome assembly GCA_003942145.1 of Platysternon megacephalum. Classification (NCBI taxonomy): domain Eukaryota; kingdom Metazoa; phylum Chordata; order Testudines; family Platysternidae; genus Platysternon; species Platysternon megacephalum. Next base: position 3,325,944 of record QXTE01000016.1, on the reverse strand, counting down.
TAATTAATTATGAGGCTTAATGATCATAAAGCATTTTGAGGTCCTTGGATGAAAGGCTTTGTAAATGCAGAGTCTTATTTATTAGCCAGTCTATATGGCATTAGGCTTGCAGTGCCCTGACACCGTGGGAGCGTTGAGAGCCATTTTTAGCTCTTGTATTGCTTTTGCTTTGTAATGAGAAGGCTCTGGAAAGGCTCCTCTTCCACAGAGGTGCAAGGTTTGTTTTTATCACAAAAGCAACAGCTATCATTAACTTCAGGGGCAGCTGCAGATTGGGTAACTGGCAGAGTGGATCACAGGTGGCCAGTGGGGAAATGGGGGGAAGGAAGATGCTGGAAAGGGTGGTGCTTGGGAATAGATAACATTTTGGTTCTTTTGTCCCTTGTTCACAGCTGCAGTGTATTGATTTCATTTTGCTCTGCAAATCTCTGAACCGGGGCTGCACCAGCAGCACCGTGTGGGATCTGATGTCGCGTGTGTTGTCTGGCCATTTGCTTTGGCTCCCTTGTGGATGTGAAGCCCTGCTTTTGCTCTTTCATCTCCTGCAGGACAGACTTCTCAATAGCTCTCGTCCCCTTAGGAACTGGTTTGTTGTCGGGATTCCAAGCAGTGCATACGTTGCCCATCTGTAGCTCTGGGCCTGCACTTTCAGAAGTTGCTTTCATCCAGAGAGTTCCTCTCTCAGAACCATGAAATGGATTGACTTTGGGGTCACTCTATAACAGTGGTTCTCACCCTTCTTTCATTTGTGGATCCCTAAAAATATTGAATGGAGGTGCAGACCCCTTTGGACATCTTAGACATAGTCGGTGGACCCTCAGGGGTCTGTGAGCCACATGTTGAAAACCACTGTTCTGTGGTGGTAACAGCATTTCATGGACCCCCTAGATATAGTCTGTGGACCTCCAGGGGTCTGTGGACCACTGCTCTATTACACTTGGAGACAAGATTCCTGAGTCTTTTTTGCAGCCCTGCCACTGACTTGCAGAGTGGCATTGGGCAAGTCACTTCCCATTCTGTGCCTCAGTTTTCCCACATGTAAAATGAGGGTAATGCCTACCTCATGGGAAGAGGTTGGTGAGGCTTGATTCATGGTTGTAAAATGCTCTGAGATCCTCAGATGACAAGTGCCAAAGGAAGGTAAAGTGTTAATCGGTGGAAGTTATGTCCTTTCCCTACAGAGACTATCATTGGTACAAATGGATTGCCAGAGATGCATATTAGGAATTGCAAACTATGGCATGTACTTTTTAAAGAAATGCTTTAGCACAGTTTAATAATTTCCTGGAAGGGAACTGCAGGAGAATTTTCTTCCCCCCTGGAAGTTTTGCAAAAATTGTTAGCAGAGCATCGTGGAAAGTAAGAGAGCAGGGAAGTATGAGTTTAAAATTAGATTAGATGGGACTGTCGGGCTTCATTGTCCACAGATAACTGTTGTTTGCAAAAGTCAGCAATTGCAGGGTCGTTACCCTATTACAGCACTTGCACTGCTATATGGGAGTAGGATTCCTGGGTTCTGTTCCTTGTTCTACTGCTCATTCACCAGACTTCTCTGAGCCACAGTTTTCTGCCTGTAAAATGGAAATACTCTCCTCCTGCAACATAATTTGTAAAGTTAAAGTTGCTTGGATGAAAATGCAAAGTGTATTTAGTACAGTATTTGCAAAGGTGTTACATGTGTATTTATGAAAACTACAGCACTTCTGTGCAATATTAAAATGAGTATCAAGACGTTTGTGATCCCTTAAGATTAAAATGATAATTTAGTATGTGAGTACCTGGAAAGTAAAGGGCCCTTGTTAGAATTATGGACTGCATTGGCGTGTGGTGTTTTTTTTTTTTTTAAATCAACCATTTGTAAAGATGTATGCAATTTAAAAATTAGATTCCATTGCGAATTTGAAATTTACATTGCTCTGCCTACTTATTCTGCTGCTGATATTTTCAGCCTTGAATTGAAACTTGGATTTAAATAGGACCTGAGACTGGCTGTCAGTGAATATGAGCAAAGGGGTAGGGAGCAGAGACTGGACCTAAGAGCACCCCGTAAGTCAGAGCACCATGGCCTATGGATCTGGAATTGGAATGGCAGCTCCAGCTCTCTGTGACCAGTTGATCATGCAGATTGAGAGCTCTGACCATTCTATGCAACAGTCCCTTACACCTGGCCCAGCTAGCTACAAACCTGACCAGACTGCGGGAAACAGATGGGGAAGCAGGGGGTTGAGGCTGCTGGGTGAAGATTAGCCAAGTGGGAAGGCAGTGAGAGGAGTGGGCAGGATCTGTGGCTGCAGCCCCTTCGGGGAGGGTGGGGGTGGCGGGGGGTGATATCTGTTGTTGACATTATTTCATGTAATATTTTATAGCCATACCAGAGTCCAGGGATGCCATCAGCTTAGAAACCACCCTTTTCTTCTAGGGTTCATACTGCCTCCCCATCATTAGAGTATCTGGGCACTGTCCATATAAAATCAACAGCAATAGCAAAGTCAGGTGTGAACTTCATGGGGTCTCCAGTGCTTGTCCCTCTATGGGGTTAAAATGCTGCTTGGAGTTGGGATTTGGTTTGGGAGGGGTGGCATCATTTTTAGATTTTATTAAATTCCTTTTTTGGCTGGTAGAGACTTTGGGTAGGAAGAAGGTTCTTTTTATACCCACTGTTGCTTTTTAAATGATTTTTCTACATAAGAGATTTCCTGCTTTTCCCAAATAGCTCCCTTCTAGGAGTGACTGGAAACCCATGGGAGGGTGTAGGGCAAAGCACTCTACCTTCACACCACCTTTAAACTTCTCCACTAGCTACCAGGCTGGCAGCATCCAAATAAATCAGTCTGTAATTGTGGCAAAAATATGCCTAAACGTGATTTCTTCCACCATGCAGAGTTACTGCTTGTGGCTGCGTTCTTACCTAGCGTCTAGTGGAGAAGATATAAACCTCAAGGTAAAAAAAACTAGCAAAATCAGAGCGTGTCAGCTGAACAGTAGCCCCTGAGCTGCACAGGTGGAGCTAGCTAGTCATGTTGTATCCTGGCCAGGAAATCTATGCCAGTAGTTTCATCCATTATATAGTAAACTTGCATGTCTTGTTTTTTTCACTGGGGAGTGCTGCTCATCTGGTTAATACCATCTCCTAACACAGCTCCCTCCCCCCCCTTATTAGCTGCTAAGGAGTGTTTATCTTCTGTGCACCCTCACGTGAGACCCTAATTCGCTTGTTCTTCCCACCTCTGTAAGGAACAGCTTTGCTACAGCCTGCTGGGGAGAGCCATAGTTCTGAGTACAAGAATTGAAATTGGGATTGCCTGGGTTCGAATCCCAGTTTCCCAGTGGACTTTGTAAAACCTTAGGCAAGATGGATTAAGTTCTGTGTCTGATGCAGGAAGTCGGTATACTAGAGATGACGGACACAGTATATCATGGGTGTGTGAGGGGCTGTGGAATAGTTACCTTAGCCTTTATTATTAGACATGGTCGTGCTGAGCAAATACATGAAAAGCATGGAAAGTGGGTCACTTGCATCCGAAGAAGTGGGTATTCACCCACGAAAGCTCATGCTGCAAAACGTCTGTTAGTCTATAAGGTGCCACAGGATTCTTTGCTGCTTTTACAGATCCAGACTAACACGGCTACCCCTCTGATACATGGAAAGTGGGGTTGCTTTTGAGACTGTGAGCTCGTTGGAGCCTGTCTGTGAGTCCTGCCAAGTGCCCAGCACACCGTTAGGTGCTATTAAAATAATAGTTCCCAGAATGAGCCTCATTTCTGTTCCTCGGAGCACAGGCCATCCTATGTCTGCCCGCCAGAGCGGGGTTCCTTCCCCATTGTGTTTGCTTCTTGCTTGTAAATCAGGCTGGGGACAGGGTTCTGGGAGATTGGAGCTAGTCGGATTCCTCTCTGCTCGGCGGGGACAATAGCTGGTTGTGCTGTGGGGAGCTATCCTGGGGATTGCCAATGGGGCCTTCCCCACTGTGACTCTGACACTGAACTCTCTGTGACCTGCCTGGCAATCCACCCCCAAACTCGGTTCACATGTTTGATCCCAAGTAAATATTCAACCTGGTGATTTGAAAACCTAAAGAGAGGAACGTGCCTGGACTAAAACACCTTTAGTTTTTCTCTTTTCACCTGTAAAATGTTGCAAATGCCCCTATGCTCTGAAACCCCGACATGTGACCTGGAGAGAGACAATCTCCTTTGCTTTTGCTATAAAACATCCTCTATCTTCCACCTGGGGCTACTGGGTGAGGGGTGGGAGTGGATCAAAGCAATGAATGTGGCTGGTCACTATTGTGCATTCCCGCTGCTGCCGCTCTTTTCCCCTCCTTGTCTGGGCAAGGGGTTTGCCTCTGGGGATTTGCCCTTAATCCTCTAACATCCATGTCTCTTGACCATTCAAAATTTGAAGAACAATTGTCGGGAATTACTGGTATTTATGACTCGTTATCATCGGTGTTATTAAATCATGATTGGAGGACTTCAGTCACTCAGCCAGAGGTTCCGAGTCTATTACAAGAGTGGGTGGGTGAGATTCTGTGGCCCTCGATGTGCGGGAGGTCAGGTGAGAGGATGGTCTCGTCTGAGTCTGTTACTTACTACTGCGAATAGTGTTTGTTACGGCAGTGCCCAAAGATCCCCATTGTGCTAGGTGCTGTACAAACACACGTGAAGAGACAGCCCCTGGCCTGCAGAGCTTACTGACTTGGGTCCAGCCACTCGTGCATCAAGGCTTCACTTGGGAGCTGGGGAAAGGAGAGGCTTTGCTAATGTTTAAGTATAAATCTATTCAGGGGCCTCCGAGTTCCTGTCCCCATCTGTTTCCTGTGTGGCCAGTGTCTACGTCGCACACATTCCCCACCGCAGTTATCGCTGATAGACCCCTCTCAGTGGCCATGTCAGCGGCGAAGCTAAGGGGGAGAATGGACCATCTTCCCCCCCTACAGAGGGTTCCTCTAGCCTGACTCAGGCACGCTGACGGGGGGACGTAATGGGGGGACCTTGCGTATCCGTGGCCTGTGCCTGCTCCATGAAGAGGGCTGTCGTCATGGTGCTCCTCACTAGCAATATGCTTAGCCCTTTGCTGCACCCCCACAAGCCAAATGCCTTTGATAATCCAGATGCATGGCAAAGCAAACTAGGGTTTGGGCTGGTGGGACGGGGAGTGAATGGTGGCTGGCTCTGTTTTCAGACCAGCTCCGAAAGGCCTGTTCCTGCCATGCCTTCCATCTCCATGTGTAGCTTGGCGCAGTCTCTCTGCTGTGGCAGGGTGCTGAAATCTGGTGCTCTTTGTCTGAACAGTGTATAAAGACGCCTCTCTGGGGCACTGGCATTCAGTGCTGAGGCCGACTGATAAAAGTTCCGTTTGCTTTCAGGCTGCGGGAGAGGGTCTTTGTTCCGTGCAGAAGTCACAGTGGTCCCTCGGCCCTTGCAGTGAGGCCCTCCTGCTGCGAAACAGGGTGCAGATGGCCGGCTTGGAAGCTCTTGGGATTGTTTTTATTTAATCCACCCACTTAATTGCTCATGAGATCACACAACTTTCAGACGCAAAGCCTGACGCTTGCGCGCTGCTCCTCGAGCAGGCCTCTGTCATTGCCAGAGGCAGACCCCTTGCTAGCTTTATACTGATGCCAAAGATGGATTTATTTATGGGGCCCACTTCTGGAGGGTTTGCTAAACAATGTCTCCCTCCATCTCAATCTGAGAACCATCAAGGCTTCTGCCTCTGTGCTGCAGTGCCGGGCTTGGGAGTTGACAGGACCAGAGTCTATTTATAGGGCTGTCCTTATAACAAAGCATTCCATGATAGCCCAGCATGGATCATGTTTAACTTTACCATCACTTCCTTGCAGCTGAGCAGACGTGCCCTAGAGGCAGCCCAGTGTTTGGCCTTCTCGACATTTCTGTGTCGGCGAGTGCCATCCGATGGAATGGGGTCACCGGAGAGGTTCAGGGAAAGATTCCAACGGGAGAATTTCCTGCTGGGAATTAGTCTGGGGAGGGCGGTGAAGTAGCCTTTCCGGTTTTGTCGTTTATCTAAATGTCGGGTGTCCATAGTCCCACATGCCCGCCTGCCTCAAACGCTCGGCTAGCTTGTCACCAGTGCCGCGGCGTGTGGAAAGAGATGGTTCTTGGCAGAAATGCAGGGTTGCACTTGACCTTCCAACCACCGAAGAGTGTTCCATCTTCCAGAAGTAGTGCCAGGAGGGCTTTTTGTTACTAGTGCTGGCTACTTGTGTATAATGGGTTCTTCTGTGCAGCATGGAAAAGATCAGTATGCAGCTTGGGAAAATTACTGGCTGCTTTCAGGCTCCTTTTAAAATAGGCATTGGGCACAACCGGGCCTCTGGCACCCGAGATAACCGAGTGCTACCCTGGGTTCCCACTCTGTACGTCTGAGCAGCAGTTCATGTTTCAAATGTACTTGTGATCAGGGCACGTAGCTGGGAGCCAGGATTCCACCCCCAGTTCTGTCACCATCTTGTGTGATCCTGGACAAGTTGCTACCCCGTGGTGCCTCAGTTTTCCCATCCGCAAAATGGGGATATTTACCTACTGTGTGGGCGGTTTACTGTGTGGAAGGTGCTCCAGATGCATGGGTGAAAGGCACCACAGAAGGGAAGCAGTCAGTGTTACAATATGATGCATTGGCTGGGCTTGGCACTTGTAGAGAACAGGGACCCAGTGACCGGTGAAGCCTCTTCCATCTCTAGCTGCTCTGATCCTAGTTTTGAAGTTGTAACCACCTCTTGCAATGCTGTAACCTAGTAAACCTCTGTAAAAAAATAACTTGCAATCACATCTCCTCCCCACATCAGGACTGCAGAGAGTCTGAAACAAAGGAGAAATCACATATTAGAGAAAACAAACATGTCATCTGATAACTAGAAGCTCTATTGAGTGCTGCTCCTCTGGCTCTTGTCCTCAAAAGCTCTCTGTGGAATTCCAGCTTCACAGTCCCTGGCTGCTTATTTATTGTGGTCTCCCCAGATCTCCTGACCTTCCAAATGTCTCTTGTTCCCTAGCTGCAGGCACTTACCTGCCACCCTTGCAGCAGGTATTTCAAGCACCACGTCGGCCTGGGATAGGAACCGTAGGGAAGCCTATCAAGCTCTTGGCCAACTATTTTGAAGTGGACATTCCCAAGATCGACGTGTATCACTATGAAGTGGATATCAAGCCCGATAAATGTCCACGCAGAGTCAACAGGTAAGGCAAGTATTAAAGGATTCAGCACTCTTTCCCAACTCAGCTCCTTTGTACAGAAGCAGCGGTTGTGAATGCTGTTCCCTTCCCGGAAGGTGTGCGGTGTGGGGGAAGCACCAGAGTGAAGCTTCTGTGATCTCTGGTCCCTCCCCACTCTGGGAGGTGGAACAGAATGTGCAGAAGTTTCTGCAGTTACTGCCTGTGCCCAAGACCATGTGAAACTTCTGGGAGCTCTTTGCAAGATCTCCTGTAGTTTTTTGCTGCCTTTTTGAAGTTCAGTGGATAATGTGATCTGGCTGTGAGAACACGAAACGTTGCCTTTCCCCAGCAGAACCGATTTTTCTAACACTGTCCCCTTCAGTGTAAAAACGGGGTCAGGTTTGAATGTGCAACAAGATGCAAAGCGCTCCAGATTGCACAGTGATTATTTTACTCGCCTCTAATTGCAGTGTGGCTTGTGACACATGGATTGCTTTGTTCCGGAGCGGTGCTGCACCCGGCTGGGGCAGCAGAGTGAATTCTACTAGCACGGCTGTCTAATGGCATCCATGTTCACTCTAGACACTGAGAACATACAAGCTACAGCTGTATTTCTTCTTGGATGTAGCTAGTACGCTCTCAGTCCAATGTGCTCCAAGCCTTCCTGTGCCGAATGATGTGGGCATTCCCCCAGCTACGCAGATGGCTGACACGTAGACCTGTACAGTCCCAGCTTTCCTGTGCTGCTCAGCATTTGTTCCTGGCCCTGATGGCTCAGGAGATACTGGACGGTAATACTGTCCCCGGTCCCTCGGAGCAGCTGGGCTATTTTGGCAACGGATGCAGACTTAAAAATAGCAAGCCCCAGACCTTGGGCCAGTGTAAGTTCTTGATCCCCTACTCCCCCTGCCCCCAGCAGCATATTTAATTGAGTTTGGGAGACCAGTGAGCAGATGCTGCTGCTGTTCCCTGGCCATTTGGCAGCTTGTCTATGTGTAGACACTTGTCACTCTCCCCTGCCCTTGTGGTACGCTCCCCGGGGCTGCCGCCCGCTCCGAGTGCACAGGTGCACGTTCCCGCGTGCCTTGTAACCCTATTACACCGTCACTGATTTTTCAAGATACCGGGCAAGACGCACACCCGTTCATCTGGGGGCTGAAGGGTTGTCTGATTGTTTCTGGCCTGCCTGAGGTGCTGCTATTAGATCTTGAGATGGCCCACGTTACAGTAATTTTTATATGACCTGTTCTGTCCCAAGAGGCTAAGCTGGGAATCAACCAGCCAAATAAATGATCCAGTTAGCTTTGCTTTTCTCTCCTTTTCTTCTTCCTTTCTCTTGCCCCCCGTTCTCTGTAGGGAGGTTGTGGAATACATGGTGCAGCACTTCAAACCTCAGATCTTTGGAGATCGGAAGCCGGTGTACGACGGGAAAAAGAATATCTACACCGTCACTGCCCTGCCCATCGGAAACGAACGGGTGAGAGCGGGGACCAGAAGCTCCCGGGGGTGGCCCAGCCAGGGGTACTCGGTGCTCCCAGGAAGCACCATGTGCATAAAGATCGAATGGGGGCATGGTTCTGGCTCTAGAAAAGAAAACGAAAGGCTCTTGGGGATGGGAAGAGAGGTCCTGTTCCCCAAGCCTGTGGCCAAGAAGTTCGGCCCACAGGTAGAGATGTGGGGATGGGTGGGCTCTAAGCTCCTGGGGCGAATGGGTGAGCTCAGACCAGATCTTTGCGGCTGGCTGCCCATGATACAAGGGAAGTGTCATGGTGTCATTTTGCTGATGAGGAGACTGAGGCGCAGAGGTGGTTGTTTGTGTTGTGTTACTGCCTAGCAGTGTCAACCAAGCGTGCTGCCTAGAGATTGCCTAGACTAGTGGCTAGAGGTACCAGCCAAGTCAGGGGCCCTGCTGTGTCAGGCTGTGTACAGGAGGCGATCCCTGCCCTGTAGAGATTATAGTCTAAATAGAGGACCCAAAAAGGCTGGGAGGGGAAATTGCAGGACAGTGCTAGAGCTGGAACGAGGACCCAGGACTCTGGGTCCCTGCTGTGTCTGCTGGACCATGCTGCTTTTACTAGCTGTTTTTTTTTTTTTTTTTCCCCAAGGTAGAAAGTCATATGCCCGGAAGGGGAAGGGGTGGGTGTAAAGGGGTGCTGCCGCTGGAGGGGGAAGACCTTGCTGCAGTCTGGCTAGTAGTGTTCTAATGACTTCTCTCCCCCCCCCTTCCCCTCCTGCCTCAGGTTGACTTTGAGGTAACGATCCCAGGGGAGGGCAAAGACCGGATATTTAAGGTCTCCATCAAGTGGATGGCGATTGTGAGCTGGCGGATGCTCCACGAGGCCTTGGTGAGCGGGCAGATCCCCGTCCCGCTGGAATCTGTCCAGGCACTAGATGTTGCCATGAGACATCTGGCGTCAATGAGGTAATCTGCTCCCCTGGGCGCTTGGTATGGGGTGATGTGTCCGGGGCAGGAGCAGCGGAGTCCAGAGGAGAGCTGGCGTCATAACTGAGAATTCATCAGAGTGGAACTGCGTGTGCTGGAGAGACATTGGGGGTGTTGCCAAGGGGGGCTGAGATCTCCCAGGTCAGGTCATGTGTAACAGTTACACGTCTGCTGCCTTGCGAAGCGAGCGAATGGCTTGTGTGTGTGGTAGTGATGAATGGAATTCTCCAGGCACCAGTCTCTCCTGTTGTCTGCCTGGGGCACAGCACAGCCTGGTCTCCTGCGGGCTGGGATGCTTCGGCCTCACTGTGGTTGTTGGGGTTAGCGTGTGGGATTGGCGGCCTGTGCTGTCACTCTGCCTCCAGTGCTGCAAGCACAGCCCTTGCACCCGAGGGATGGAGGAGTCTGGTGGGTCCGTGTCTAAGGTAACTGTGTACTGCTTTGCATCCTTGTGCTTCCCCCCCTACTAAGTGAGGGGGAAGTTGCTTCGGCTCAGCATCGCAGTGCTCGTTTTCTAGGCCCGGCACAGCGATTAGCTAGCCCTCCCCGTAGCCCTGTGAGGAGGCAGGGAAGTTTGGGGAGGCCGGAATTTCCAAACTTGAGTGCCTAGCTTTCCTCAGCAGTCTGCATTTAGCCACCTAACTTCCTGGCTTGACTTGTCTTCTGAGGGGCTGAGCGCCCCCAATCTCGGTGGTTTAGGGAGATTGTAATCTCTATGGGGCAGGGACCATCCTTTTTGTTCTCTTTGTACAGCGCCTAGTGCAGTGGGGCCCTGGCCCACAACTGGGACTCCTAGGTACTCCCGCAATACAAGTGATGGGACTCTATTTTGGCGCCTCCACATGGATGTAGGTGGCTAAGTTAGAAAGAGTTTTTAAGCCATTCCCACGGGCGTGCAGGCTGCCTTGCAGTCCTTGTTGCCGCACAGCGGATTGCTGACGTTGCTTTGGATAACATGAGCCTTGTTTCCCTGGTTTGCAGGTACACCCCTGTGGGTCGTTCCTTCTTCTCCCCTCCTGAAGGTTACTACCACCCTCTGGGAGGGGGCAGGGAAGTTTGGTTTGGGTTCCACCAGTCGGTCAGGCCTGCCATGTGGAAGATGATGCTCAACATTGATGGTAACTCCCCTTCAGACTCCAGCTTCTCCCACTAACTTGCACCCTCTCTCTCTCTCTCTGACGTGTCCCGCTCAGGCACGTCAGCGCTGCTCGCCCGCCGAAGGGCGGTGCTGGGCAGAAGTGGGATTGATTTTTGGGTGCATCTACGCAGGGAGCGGCGACGAGTCTCCGAGCCTGGGTCTGCAGGCTCGTGGGGCTTGCGCTGTGGCGCTGAAACCAGCCGTGCAGGCGTTGCGGCTCGGGCTCTGGGGTGGGGTTCGGCGCCCGAGCTCCAAGCCGAGCGGCAGCGTCTGCACAGCGGGTTTTAGGGCTGTCGTGCGAACCCAAGTCTGCGGGCTCTGGGACTCTGCCGCGGACACAGACGTGTAGCCAAGGCACTAGTTACAGGAGTGTCATATTTGCTGATTCGAGTGGGAAGGACTGCGCTGTGAGGGTGGGCATTTCAGAAGGGCTCAGTGCTGGCCTAACTGCACCCATTGACTTGGTGGGAGCTGCCCAGAAGACTTCCGTAGGGGCAGAGCTAGTAGGGTGCTAAATGCAGCTTCCGGTCGGTCGCTTCGTACTGCAGCCAGCAGTGCTGCGATCCTTGTCCAGTGCCGAGGATCTGCACTAGAAGAGGCCAAATCTTTTGACTGTCCCTTTGGGACAAGGGGCAGATTTGTGGGTGTTCAGACACTGCCTAGCACAGTGGGGCCCCACTCCTGGCTGGCGCTGCCCTTCTCACTAGAAGTGACCTGCCTCCACAACTCCCTGCTTTGTGCAGTGGATGCGGGGCTGGGAAGGGTGGGGCAAGGGGGTGGAGGGTCTGATCCTACTCTCGGGTAGGTCACTAGGAGATTTGTTAGGCTGTCAAATTGTCTCCCCGGGGCAACTCTGGAAGCCCATTTGCTTGGGACGATAGAAGCTAGACTGGCCACGGCAGCCTGGGGGGAATGCGTGCTAGGTTGTGATGTCCCAAGATGGCGCCCGCAGTGAGGGAGTGTCTGGTACTCTTGAGAGAGAGAGGAAAGAGCTCCACGTCTCGCACGCTCCTTCCCTGCAGTGTCGGCGACAGCCTTCTACAAAGCCCAGCCCGTGATCGAGTTCATGTGCGAAGTGCTGGATATCCGGAACATCGACGAGCAGCCAAAGCCCCTGACGGACTCGCAGAGGGTGCGCTTCACCAAGGAGATCAAAGGTAAAGAGACGGGGCACTCCGTTGGCAAGGGCGCGCGCAGCAGCTCACGTCCTGTGAGTGGATGGGAGGGTGTTGAGGTCCCAGGATACAGAGCAACTTTCTGCCTACCATGGTGAAGACACTGACCTGGGACTTGGGAGACCTGGGTTCTAATCCCAGCTCTGCCTCAATCTCTCTGCAAACTTGGGGAAGCCACTTCATCTCTCTCCCCCCCCATCTGTAAAACAGGGAGGATGATGAAGGTTGTGCAGATGCACTCTTTAACTCTTAGCACCCTGGCATCTTCTTCATTGGCAGGCAGACGTGCTTCAGAGGGCATGTTTGTAGATAGGCCAAGTCTCCAAAGCGTTAACGATTTAATTAAAGCTCATGTGGAGTAGACAGGAAGCTGGTCAGTGAAAGGGTTGGTGGAGCTCCTGACATTGATCAGAGATTTGCTGTCTGTTTCTCTCGCATTAGGTTTGAAAGTAGAGGTGACCCACTGTGGGCAGATGAAGCGGAAATACCGAGTGTGTAACGTTACCAGGCGACCAGCCAGTCACCAGACGTAAGTCGGGGGAGGGAAATGCCCTTGGAAAAATCTGAGCCATTCTCTTAGTTATTTAGCAGCTGCTGGTAGCGTTAGTGAGATACAAAAGGCAAACTCTAGCACGTGAGGGTAAAGGGAGCTCTGGTGTTCAGTTCTCTGCAGATGTGTTGCACAGAGGGACCTGCATGGCTGCATGAAGCCTGATATGAATGACGGGAGCAGGATGCAGAGGAGGAGTGGGAGCTGAGAGAAGGCTCTTACGCTGTTAGGAGGCATGCAGCAGAGGGCATGAGTTAACTCGCTGTCAATCTGCCCAGTTTGCATCTCTTTGAATTTGGCTTTGTACTTGGTCAAAAATAGACACTGGAGAACAGAAGGTTTAATCAGGAGGTAAATTAATCCCTTAAATTATTTGCGTGTGCCCATAAGCATGCACACAAGAAGAGACCGTTCCTTCCTCAAAGAGCTTTTCTAGGACTCCCCAGCCCAGCTACATTTCCCCAGTAACCTGTAAAATGCACCAGGAGACACTTGCAGAAGTCCACTATTGCTACAGATCTTCAGGCGTCGGAGCTGTGGATTGGGAATTGGCAGTGAATGAGCTGTGGTTGGTCCAGGTCTCCGTGTGTGATGTGTTAAATGGGAATTGTACCAGCCTTTTTTGGTTGCCACTTTCTCCGGGGTGTCTCCTGCATTTTGTGATGAAAACGTAAACTGATTTAGTTGGGTAGAACTTTGTGGTTTTTGAAAACTGAAATCTGCTCACCAAAATGATTTTTTGAAAACCAAAACTTAAAATACATTGGAAACATTGGTGGGAAAAACACTTCTTTCACAATTACCTCTGAAAAATAATTAGCGCTTTTTGGCCAGCCCTCATTATAGTTCTGATGCCATGGGGCTGCTTCGGAAACTTGTTGGGCTCCCCAGTAAAGTGGAAACATCAAAGGTAAATATGTGGTAAGAACAGATCCAAGTGCAGGCAGTGGCTCCTTGAAGGGGTTGGAGTTTGTTCCCCAGGAGATCTCCCCTGTGCCTCCCTTTTAGCTCAAGGAATCCCTTTCTGGACACTTGCCTCCTGGGCCACGCATTGCTGCATGCGTTCCTTCTGCACCCGCTGCAGAGCGCGATTCAGAGCGCTTTACTTCCCCAGCACTGAGTACTCCCAGCTCCCTCCCCCTATTCCTTTAGTACCCTTAATTCCAAGACCCCTTCCAGGGACTTTCACTTGAAATTTTGACCAAGGAAGTCTTGGGCAGTCAGTACTGAAATAATGTGATGTCTCCTCAGAGAGATTTGTAGCTTGTTTGGCTTTCTAATTATGTCCCCATTAAGAATATCGGGTTCTCCAGAAGCTCTTTATGGAGCTGGGAAATGACTGGTGCAGGTGGAGTTTGTGTGTCCCGGATTCCTGCCATTGGTTAGGCAGCACCATTTAATTCTGTGCAGCTTAGCAGCACGAGTTAATTCTCCGCTAGTTCGAAAGTGTCACATCTCCCCATACCTCTTTAACCCTTCAAGAGCCACTGTCCTGTGGCAAGAAGGGATACACTGGTGACTTTCCTCTTGAGCCCAGCTGTGCTACTGCAGGGGGCAAATGAGCCAATCCCTGTAACCATCGATTTGTGTACCCAGCACTATTATGTGCAACGTGTCCTGTAAGAAAAGGATTTCCCCGATTAGCTTGTGAAATCAGTGCTTGATTTGTGGACCTCCGAGCAACCCGAGGGTCAGGATATTCCTGTGCAGACTTGCTGTACAACCGCCTCATTTGTAATTGGGGTCGGTTTGCCCCGCGTGCTCAGGTGCTTCGACACTGCTCCCCAAGCAGAAGGGGGAGTGCTCTGGCGTGGGAAGTGGGTCGGATTTCTTGTTGAAGTAGATGCATCCTGAGCATCCCCCCTCATCGGCCAGGTTCCCCCTGCAGCTGGAAAGTGGGCAGACAGTGGAGTGTACAGTGGCTCAGTACTTCAAGCAGAAATACAACCTGCAGCTGAAATACCCCCACCTGCCGTGTCTGCAGGTCGGCCAGGAACAGAAGCACACATACCTGCCCCTGGAGGTGAGTGCCAAGTCGCTACTAAACGGGGTTGCCAAGGCCGAAAGTGTTCTCCGAGCCCGCTTGCTCCGTGGCCTCCGGGAGACCGGTTCCGGGCGACTATCGTTTGGGAGGGGTGGGGAGACTGCGATGTGCTCGTCAATCTGCCGTCCTTCCCCCTTAGTCCAACCTGGGCTGGACTTGAACTGGTAGCCTGGAAGCGAAGGTACCCACCCCTCGGTGCACCGGCTGGCTTGCAGCGAGCAGGGAGTGAATGTTTTGCACCACAAAGAAGAGAGAGAACCTGGCCCGTGTCCTAGAGTGTGCAGCCAGAGAAGACCACAGATCTAGTCTGACCTCCTCCCCCCCACACCCAGCACCCGCACGCCAAACCCAACCACCAACAGGCCAGAGCATTACAGCCCTCAGGACAGTAAACTGCTGTGTGCCGCAGGGAGGGGCTGAGGCTAAGGGGAGCCCCCTCGACTGGGTCTAAAGAGAGCTGCTTCCAGGAAGCAAGGACGGCAAAGTACCTCAGCAGAGCAGGGTTCCTGATACTACTGCTCCCAGCAGAGTCTCCTGGTGCAGGAACTCTGACTGCCCCTGTTGGCAGTAGGGATTGAACCCAGCTCCCCTGATCTCAGTGGCTCTGTTCCATATAGGGCTGTGACAGGCTCATCAACGTCTGTCTGTGGCCCAGGCACCACTAGAGGGGGCTAGAGCACCACATGGAACAGGTGTAGGTTACAAGTGCTCAGGACAGCTAACCGTGTGGGTCTTCTAACATGCTTCTGGCTGCTGTCTCCCGCTCTCTGCCCTGCCCTGCAGGTGTGTAACATTGTGGCAGGCCAGCGGTGCATCAAGAAGCTAACAGACAATCAGACATCGACCATGATAAAAGCAACGGCAAGATCCGCCCCGGATAGACAAGAGGAAATCAGCCGACTGGTATGTGGCACTTGTCCCTGTCCTCTGGGAGGAGGGTTTGGGGGGGGAAAGAGGAGCATCCTCCCCAAAAACCATGTCGGACTCTGAGCCGCATGGAAGCTGACTCACGTAGTGTGTGAGTGGCAGAACGGCTGTAGTAAGACAAGTGAGTGAAGCATGAATGGCACACGCAATAGGCCATTCTGCTGTTACTGGGGAGTAGCTATGAGCCATTCAGGAGAGCGTAGTGGGGATAATGATCTGATTAGTCTAATGCCATACTGTACTAGAAGTCCCCTTTCAGAAGCCTATGTATTTATATACAAATAGAAACTCACACAAATAAAGTCAGCTCCCTCCGTGGCCATGCAAACTCGACGTGCACAGTGCAGGAACCTTGTTGGTGGAATCCCAACCCAAAAGAGCTAGAGTGAAAACCAGAATAAAAGACTAGAGAAATAAACCTGACCCCTGAGAGCCCATGGGGGCAGGGATCATTAATGGGATCCAGTAGGATTTTCTACCACTAGGAAAACTTCTCGCCAGCCCTTCAGGGGACATGCTACCCCTGGCACTCATCCGGCTGCCCTAATGCTCTGCAGCTGCCTGGGGCAGCTCTTGGGGAAAATCAGGGAGCACTAGGAGACTGGAGACTCCTCTTTGCCCGGATGGCAGGTGGTGAGGGGTTGGTGGTTAGTACTTTACTCTAGCATAGGTTTCTGGGCTCCAGAAGCCAGGGACATTTGATTTTTCTACTGGTACACGTAATACAGGTTTCTTGACACACTGAATCTCTGTTGTGAAGCTTTAATTCTTAGGAACAGACTCTGCTCTCAGCTGCACTGGTATAAACCCAGAGTTAGCACCACCGGGGGGCAGTTTTGAGAGCAGAGTTTGGCCCTTGGTTTTAAAATCCCGGCCCTGTCGATGACCACAGAGAATTAGAATGGCGTCTGTTCCCTTCAGCCTGTCCCAGATCCGGATGGCAGTCGTCACCGTCCTGCATCTGACAGTGCAGGCGTCTCTGACTAGCAGCCTCAGCGTTGCCCATTCTGCTCTTAATGGGTCAGTTTGGTCATTGCCCAGGGCTGCAAACCAGCTCTGAGCTACTGCTCAAAGGTTTCATGCCACCACTGCTTTGCCCATACGCTGGCCAAGGAGACCACACCATTTACCGAGCAGTATAAGGAACTGAAGTGGTATCTTTCCCCCAGATGAAGAATGCCAGCTACAACCTGGATCCGTACATACAGGAGTTTGGGATAAAGGTGAAGGACGACATGACGGAAGTGACGGGGAGGGTCCTTCCAGCACCAATCTTACAGTACGGAGGCCGGGTAAGCCGGAGTGTGGTGTCGCTTGGACACCTGTCTGTTTTCATGCCAAAGGGGAAGTCATTACGTTGCAGTCTGGGGCTTGGGACGTTCACCAGCCTGCGGTTCTCTGCCCAGAACAGAACCGAGTGTTCAGTTTGTGCGTGAAGGCTGGGATTTCCACAGGAGTCTTGGGGGGGTTAAGTAATAAATCCCTTTGATAGTCCCAGCCTACATCATCTAAAGAGAGGGCCCCTGTTTAAGGGGGGACAGAATTTCTTGCAACTGGGATATTTAAGAGGTGCAGATTGGGTCTGCAGTTTTCTTTTCTATTAACTTCCTTTGGAATAGAGTATCTCCTTAACTGGGCATGAATGCTGCTTTAATCGGGGCTGAGTGGAGCCCCATGGCATGGAGGGGCACGTGGGGCTGGGTGGCCCAGCAGGTGGATTCTTTGGCCTTTCACCTCTGCAGATCTTGGTTCAAATCTGACATTTATTTTTTGCCCTGTGGGTCTCCCAAACCCATTTCATGTGGGCCACTGGAGCCAATATCAAGACCACCAAATCTGTATCACATGGGGCCACTCAGCAGTCAGATGGGAACAGCTCTGGATCACGACCAGCCCAGGTTGGGTTAGAACCAGTTATCTGAAGAGTGAAGATTCTGTATCTCGATACCAAGCCCCTGAGAAGCACGTTTAAACCCCAAAGCCTGTGAAGAAGTGGGGGTCTGAGGGATTTCTGCAGTTAGATTGTTGTCCTGCATCCAAGGAATGTGGTGGGGTGGGGATGGGGGGGCCAGAAAACGACCCTTGCAATATGATTGCATGGATCATTGTATCCAGGTACGTTCCTGGCCCTCACAGCTCTGATATTTGGGAGCCCCTTCCATTACGCTCCAGATTACCTTGCTCTCGCTCGCTTCCCCAGCTTGATCTCTCATGTAAAAAGGGGTTTTTAGCAAGGAAATTGCCGGGCAGGTTGGACTCTGTGGGGTGACCTCTGTCCGATTGCTTGCCTTGCAGAACCGGGCGATTGCCACTCCCAACCAGGGGGTGTGGGACATGCGGGGGAAACAGTTCTACAACGGGATCGAGATCAAAGTCTGGGCTATCGCCTGCTTTGCCCCCCAGAAGCAGTGTCGAGAGGAGGTGCTGAAGTAAGGAGCTGGGCAGCCTGCGGTAGGGGCTGGGGGAAGAGCAGGGGCTGAGGCACATCTGGACTGTGAGTGTCCCCTACTGAAACATCTGCTTGGCTTTTTTAAATGGCAGCTTTGTGTAAAGAGCTGGAAGCTCTTTTAAATGTAATGTTCTCCACTGACACCCCCTCAGAGGCCTGGAAATGTACTACGTTTTTGTCACCTTCTGTCTGGCAAACATGAGTTTATTTCCCCCGTTTCAGATTTACACTGGAATTTAATATAGAGTCTTGGCTTCCTTTATTAGCTCTGCACCCTCCCACATCTCAGACTCTGATTCTGGTTTCCATGAGCTCCCTCTGCTGTCTCCACCCACGCATAACACTAAACATGGTTTGTCTGCTCTGTGCCCTACAGAGTAAGAGGCTAAGGTGGCTGCTCCTGGCTTTCTCTTCAAATGGGAGAAGCAAACTTAAATGTAAAAGGCAGAAAACTTTCCCTACTGCTCTTAAGGGCGTTGAACCCTTTGGTGGTGCTTCTTGGAAGAGTATGTGTCTCATGCATGGCTACTCTGGCAATGCGCTGTCCCCCAGCACCGGTGTATTACGGTGCGCTTGTGTATTACGGTGCGCTGGTGTATTACGGAGCAGTCGGATGGCTCAAACAGCCTATCCATTGACCGACAGCCACTTAGCTCTTGTCCTTGGGAAAGGCTTTTATACATGAACCTGGGTTCTGTCCTCTGTTAAACAATGGAGAGGAGCTGAGGTGTGGGAGAGGCTGCTGGGTGTCTGGAAATGTTACCCCTGACTTTGGATCTTAAACTCCCAGCAAACCCACAGATGAATCAAATCCGCTTCTGGGTGTTGTTCCTCCCATTCCCCCTGCATTCTTGCCTCTGGCCTCACTTGCACTTAAACTCCTTCCACTGTTTCGCCATAGATTAGAGACAGCTACTGGGTGGGACAATTGAGATATTTCTGATTAGGTTTAATGGGGACACTTGGCTACTTGAGTTGCAGCTAGTCAAAGGGAAGTTCTGTCTTTTGTGACCTCTCTAAAGAGCAGGTGAAGAGTAGCCATCCTGAGCTGGCAGTCTGGGCTTTTGGGTGTGCCTGCTTCAAACTGAAAACATCTAAAGCCACTGGATGAGCTGATCACATGCAGAACGCTAACTTCTCCCCAGTTTGGCAACACGTGAACGAGTCACATCAGCGCTCCTAAAACTATGGAAACCCACCAGCCTGCAAGGCAAATCTGCTCGCCCCCACTTTCCTGTCATATGAATAAAAGCTGCTTGTAACTTGTTCACCGTCAAAATAAATTCCTCGCAGCGTGGGCAAGGAGATCTTTGCCAGGCTGGATCTGCTCAGCTGTTACACATGTCAGTCGTTCTGCGCTTGGCCAAAAGGCATGTTGATTTAGGGCTGGGGGTGACTCCCTTTTTCCGTTCCTCTTGGGATCAGTCCGGCTGTGGTGTCTCGGTATCCTGCTAAGTGGTGGGAATGGAATGGGCGCCTTTCCTGTTCCATGCTGCACACGCCAGCTCAGTACTCCGCGTTTAGGAGAAACCACCCATGCACAGGGACTGACTTCTCCTTTCCCTCCCGGCACAGGAACTTCACAGATCAGCTGCGCAAGATTTCGAAGGATGCAGGGATGCCCATCCAAGGCCAGCCATGTTTCTGCAAATATGCACAGGGTGCGGACAGCGTGGAGCCGATGTTCCGACACCTTAAAAACACCTACTCCGGGCTCCAGCTCATCATCGTCATCTTGCCAGGGAAAACACCTGTGTATGGTACATCCATGTGGGGAGGGCTGTCATAGAAATTCTTTAGTCTCTTGTGTCAGCTGCTCCGCCCAGAAACCATCCGCTCCCGATTTGAGAACTGATCTTGCAGGCTGCTGATTCCCATCTCGTGCTCTGGAGCCAGGATGAGGGGAGATCCATGCCAATATTGGTTAGAAATGTTTCGTGCTAAAAAGAGGATTCCGATGAAAGCAGTTTCTTGTGGGATTGGGACATCCCCTCAGCAGCATTTGTATCCCAGCCGTGTCTGCGTGTTAGCCATTGGGATGACTGACTTAGGAGCATGCGGATTCTCCCTCATTTGACGTCTTTACATCCCAAATTAATGTCTTTCTAAACGAGGTGCAGTAGCTCCACCAGAAGTTATGGGCTCAATGCAGAAATCACTGGGTGGGGATCTCTGGCCTGTGCCATGCAGGAGGTCAGACCAGAGGTTCATAATGGGCCCTTCTGGCCTTAGGCTCCATGAATAAGCCTGGGATTCAGGAGTGCAGTAACAGCTGAACTGCAGGCGGAGATGAAATGGTGCAAAGCATCTGGGATTGTTAAGAGCCGCCTGGGAACACGGGTAAAGAGAGCTGTTCTTAGAACAGCCTTGAGTCTGTGTCCCGTCTTCCCACTCAGTGATATGCCTCCGCGTGCAAAGCCTGCCGCGTAGAGCGTGTGGTGGTAAGGCTTAACGGGTCTGCGGGCATCGGTGCTGTACAGGCATTAAGTCTCTCAGCTTAACGCTGCGGTAGGGAAGAGTTATCCCTGCTCTGCAGATGGGCGCACTGAGGCGCAGTGGTGAAGTGACTTCCCCGAGTTCTCTGAGCTGGGAGTAGAACCCAGGAGTCCTGACTCGTGGCCCCTGCTCTCCCTGTAAACACATGTACTTTAGGGGCCTTCTTTCCGAGCTGCGGGATTAACACTCTGCCTCTCTGCTGGCAGCGGAGGTGAAGCGTGTTGGAGACACGCTCCTCGGGATGGCCACGCAGTGCGTTCAGGTCAAGAATGTGGTGAAAACCTCCCCGCAAACCCTCTCCAACCTCTGCCTCAAAATCAACGTCAAACTGGGCGGGATCAACAACATCCTCGTGCCTCACCAGCGGTACGTACGAGTCCCCTGCCCGCCTTGGGCCCCAGCCACAGTGGGATGGGCTTGCCCCCCAGGCCCTCCACATCCTCCCTTCCCCTTTATCCCTGTGGGCTCTTTCCCTCTTAGAGGACCTTATCACAACCTTTCTGCCCTGGTGAAGAGGTCAGGAGGGGAGCTGCTGCTGGAGAGGAATGCAGGATCAAGGGACCAAACCAGGGTCCCTAGCAGAGCCTGCTGTGCCAGCCTCTCTCTGTCTGGCCTTACCAGTAGGAGAGCTTGGCAAGCGACTGTTAAAATCCCCTGTCCTGACTCTGGGATTGGGGGAGGGAGGGTGAAATATAGCCCAGGTGCTGCCTTGTACATGAACCTGGAAACTGAGTCAGCTGCAGAAATGGCCATGGAGACTCCCCCTCCCCCATTGCTAGAGTCACTAGGCAAGTTACCAGCACTGATCGAACCATGTCAAAAGGGCACGGGAACAGATCAGGCCTCAAAATAAACCTTTCCCGCCCCAGAACGAACTCCTCCCTTCCTATCCCCGAGGGAAAAGACAAGTCTTGCAGTTGTATCCTGAAGGTCACTGAATCTAGGCTCCAAATCAAGGCAAGGAAATGAATCGCAAAGCGGGAAGCCCCTCCCTGAGAATGCTCTGCCACCAGTCCTCCCCTGCGAGACACCTGAGCTCTGTGCTGCTGCATATGCCACTAGCTAGGCTGTGGCCACCAGTCTAATCTCGTAAGAGTCTAAAGGAGAGAACTTTGAAGCCATGTTCTATATGAATAAAGAGTTCCCACTCTGCAACAGAGGCAGCTTGTGCAGCTGGTGAAGAAAGTTAGTACAGGGTCTGTTCTGAAAAGGAATCCCTACCCCCAGCAGATCCTGGGTCTGTATTTTCCTCTTTGTCACGAAGATTAATGACTCCGACTAAGGCCCCAGTTATGCAAAGACATAAGCAGATATGTCACTTCATACATGTGAAACACATGCTTAACTTTACCCAGTGTGTCACGCTAACCACATGCCTAAGTGTTTGCAGGATTGGGGCCTAAATGTTTGGTTTGGGTATGTCACGGTATTTCCTGTTAATTTGCCCTGGCTCACCACTGAGGTCTGATGCAAAGATGCCTCTAAACCCAAACAGCTTAGAAATGGGGCTGATTTGTGACACTTTGGGGGGGCTGATGCACCAAGCCAGGGTAGAGAGAGCCTGCAATGCCATGCGCAAAGATCAGGGCAAACCACGGGAAAAGGCAGCAGCTGAGACGTTTTCAGACTAATGCGTCCTACCTAGGCTGGAGTCCAGAGAGGGGTTTCCTCACTGCAGTCTGCCCTCTCCCTATAACTCAGTGGCTAACCCCAGCGCAGTCTGAGACTCTGACTGGAATAGCTGCAAACATTTCCACTGTCTCTTCTCTCCAATCAGCTCGGCCGTCTTTCAGCAGCCAGTGATCTTCCTGGGTGCCGATGTCACTCACCCGCCAGCGGGGGATGGGAAGAAGCCTTCCATAACGGCTGTAAGTTGCGAAGTAGCGCTGCGTCTGGAGCGGCCGCTCTGGTGTCCTTGAGGGAGGGTTGGCATCAGCACGAAGCTGAGGCTGTGCGCTTCGGCTGGACCCTTCGTGCCGTCCAGCCAGAGCAGTCTTGCCCAGAATCCTTTAGGCGTGTAGGCACAGGCCAGGCTTGTCTCTGATCCCTGTGAATGTCACGGCTTCGATGGTGGCGGTGTTGAAATGTGTTGAGTCCTGGGGGGGATCTGTGTGGAATTCCTGAGCAAGTGACTGGCCACGTCCGGCCCCATGGGGATGAACCCAAGGTTTGGTACCTGGCCGTGGGATTCTCCAGGCTGTTGCTATGCTGCACGTGGGGCTGCTCGGGGGTCTCGCTGCCCGGCTAGAACTCAGCCCCTCTTCAGGGGCTCGAACTAAGTGCTGGGGGTGTGGCAGCACCTCTGGCTTGAAGTAACAATAGCAACCAAAAGCATTACAGTTTGGTTCAATGGCCTTCAGCCCTCTCCCTGCCCCGCCACTGTCAACGTCGTTCTAGCATTCCTGCCCCCGGGCCTCTGGCTCTTGCTGCCTGAGCTCCAGGGGAATCCCAGCTGCCAGCTTGGCATCTGACTGAGCTCCCAGCCTGGGGGAGAGGCGAATGAGCTCTGACGGCCTGTGTGCCGAGTGCTGCTGGGGTGAGCAGTGCTGAACCGACAGCCCCAGGGAAGACGCTTCACCCACATGCTGATATGGAGCAGGGCTGCTTCTAGGTGCTAGCGGGGAGCACAGTCCCACCATCCCTGGCCAGTGCTTGGCCTCCTGCCAACGAGGGGGGTGGGCGAGTGCTGCTCGGGGTGGTTTTGGGACTCAGACCCTGGCCCCAGACCT
This sequence comes from Platysternon megacephalum, assembly GCA_003942145.1. Taxonomy (NCBI): domain Eukaryota; kingdom Metazoa; phylum Chordata; order Testudines; family Platysternidae; genus Platysternon; species Platysternon megacephalum. The sequence goes on along the minus strand of QXTE01000016.1, from coordinate 3,302,814 downwards.
CCCCGGTCATTTCACAGGCAACCAGCTGGTTAACAGTTTGGGTTTGGTACCACCCTGAGCTGGGTGTGAACTAAAGCTCAGTGCATCCTGCTGACCCTGTGACACATCAGTCTGGTCTCTGCGGTTCCCTCCAGAGTTGGGCTGGAAGAATCGAGCCGATCTTCCAGGGACCTGCTAGCTTGCTGCACTAGCTCTCTGGGGATGTCCAAAGGTGGCTTTTCATCCAGGGTAACTGGAGTCCATCCGTGTACAGAGCAGTCACCCTATCCCACTTTCCCATGCAGAATGTCAGCGGGGCAGAGAAGCTCCGTATAGCAGCTCTTCATGGCGGGGAGCTTGTCCCGTTGACTTAGTTGTCCATGAAGGGCCCAGTGCATTAACTGTACTAACAAAGGGAAGAGCCACCCTTCTACCGAATCACCAGCCCCACTTCATTTTGCCCCTGGACTTGCCTTGCAGATCTACCGCTCGAGTACAAGCAGGGCTTAACTTATCTGGCTGGAGAAGTGAATTTCAGTCGCAGCAAGCCAGGAAGATATGGCCTATGCAAGCGGAGCAGAGCCCTCTTTTCTACCACCTGCTGAGGAGTCAGCGGTATTTAATAAAGTGCCAGGAGTGTGGCTTGACCTTGAGCAAGACCTGAAGGAAGGCACCCTCCCTGCCACGCTAGTCACCCCTGGTAGGCTGAGGCAGCCAGGGCTGGCATGGTACGAAGGGAAAATGAAACAATCTGACAGTGCAACAGCTTGCCCCTTTCTCAGGATTGTAACATAATGCCCACCCAGTGTTTGTTCCAGCCGAGGAAGCTGTGGGGTTCGCGCAGTGCTCTTTATAACGGAGCACGTCCGGGTGTTCTTCATAAACCCTTTGCCCTCCAGGATTCAGAGCTCAGGTTTTCCTTGGCATGTGAAATCATCTTTGGGAGCCTGCCTTCCTTCTTAATTAGGAGGAGGCGGGGCAATAAGTGCTTTTGGCCGTTTCTTCGCACTCATAGGCAGGACCTGGAAGAGTAGAAAAGAAATATAAGAAATCACTCTGGATGTAGGGCATGGCAGTCAGTCCGGTTGTTTCTAACAGTCTTACCTTATCCTTCAAGCCCATGGTATCTAGTCACTTTTGCTAGGTTTATAGTACAGGTCTGTCTCATTTTACGCTGGGGTTACGTTCCGCGGTCAGCGCGTAAAGCGAAAACCGCGTATAGTAAAAATTACATTGAGTGTAATGGCGGGCAGAATCGCCCGCACTACAGAAACAGTATTTAAATTGTTAATTTTCTCTTTTTTTGTTTTGTTTTTTTCTTGTTTTTGCCGACCGCGTAAAGCTGAAATCGCACGTGTTAAATGCGCCTAAGATGCGACAGACCTGTAATAGTAGTTTATGCCTCCCTAGCACCTTGCTTCAAATACCCTTGCAAGGTAGATTATTATGCCCATTTTAAAGATTTCTCTCGGATAGAATCAGGTGTGTTCCATGTGTAGGGTACCTGAGTGTCTTGGTATCCAGGTTTCCAGAAGAAGTACATGTGGTCCAGGGAGGTTGAAATTTGTCCGGTGCCACCGAAGGAGCTGGTGGGAGAGCTGAGTGTAGTTCCCCAAGTCCTGACACTCCTCGGCTCCTGCTCCTGACTGCTAGAGGAGGCACTTGGACACAGCACTAGATGTATTCAGTGTATAGAATGGTGCCAATCCAGATGGTGTTAGACGCCCTTGACTTAACTGAAAAACACATCCTGCCTGCAAGCTCCTTTCCCATCAAATAATTCCCTACTCCTGTGCTTGCAGTTCCCTCCCAGCCTGAGGGACGGCGGGGGATATGACTCCTGAATTGGATTCAGTCTGTTTCAGCTGGATGTGGTGGGTTGGGGGTGTGAATCCCAAAACACGCTATAGTATAGCAATGAACATCTATCTCCAGTAGTGGCCTCTTGGCACTGGGTACCTTAGGGTCTATCTGAGCCGGAGGCTGGAAGTGTAATTTCCAGGTCAGGTCGACATACCCACGCTAGCTCTGATGGGGCTAACGTGCCAAAAAGGGCAGCAGAGCCACGAAGGGGGGAAGTGCCAGGATGGGGACTAGCCACCCTGAGTAGGATCCTGTCTGCAAGCATTGGGACGTACTCAGGCGGCTCTTCATGCCTCCATGGCCGCGCATCTTTTAGTCCACTAGGTTGATCAGAGCTAGCGTGGGTGCATCTTCTCCAGCTGGATGTTGCACCTCCAGCTGATTGATGCTGCTGATCCCTACCCAAGTGCTGCAGCCTCAAAGCCTTTGGAAAGAGGGTCAGTAGCTCTTCGGGCGAGAAGTCTTGATGTGGAAGTTGCTCCCTCATGATAGGGGGAGAGAATCGTTCCAGCATCAATGGCGAGGCGGCCTCCCCCGCGTCCCTTTCCTGGACTCCAGGGCAGCTTTGTTCTCTAGTTACAAACTCATCTCCAGTGACTCACGCCGTCCTCAGGGCTGCGTCACAGTCGAGTGCGGCTGCTCTTGGCCTTTCTGCCCCTGACATTTTCAAGGTCTCCTTTTCAGAGCATGTTCTTGCTGAATCCCCTGCCACTCCCGCAGGAACCCCAGGCCAGGACTGCTGCCTAGCAACTGGGAGAAGTGAAGGGTGACTCAGACCCACGTCACTTCCTTAGGAACCAGAAGAGCAGCAAGCAGCGGAGGCAGATTTTGCTGGCTCGCTGAGATGCTCTGTAGTTCCGAGCTTGAGTGGGTGTATTCAAGGACCGTTCACTGAGGGTTAGCAGAGTCCAAGGGCCTGCAGATGCCTTTTAAAAATGTTTATCCAGCTAAGAGTTGGTTATTGGGTAGAAATGCTTCCTTTGATCATTCCTGGACAGCTCCGAATGCTGCCAGGATGCTCAGATACCATGGTGATGGGCATGGGATAAGAACCTAACTAGAATAGAGCTCTCAGATGGTCATTAAACAGGGATTTGAATGTAGCCTGATGCTGCAGCAGCAGCATTTCAAAAGAGAGCCTGGGTCTGTTGCTCTGGAAATCATTGTCCCCTGGCCCGACAATATGATATGTAGCATTGTGAAGCTTCCCTCAGCGGGTTTCAAAGCACTTTACAAAAGTGGGTAAGTGTCCTTACCTCCGTTCAGAGGGGGGCCGTTTTGTTACAGCACTTAAAGGCATGGAAATGGGCCCTCTACCCGACTCAGCACATGTCCCCTTTACGCTTGGCCCAGGAAGGGAGGGTGAGGAAGGCTACCCAGGGAAGAGATGATGGTTACTGCGGGAAGATCCCGAGTTCCTTAGACTAGGCATCTGCAGGTCTTGATGGCTCTGCAGAGGGTTTTTTTGTTGCATTGATTTAAACAGGGAATAAGAGGGTGAATACAGTAAATTCACTTGTGGAGGGCAATGTGGAGCACACAGTCCATGCTGCTCCTCTCCCTTATTTATATTAATGCAACACGCGAACCCTCCACAGAGCTGTCAGGTGCACATGCCTAGCAAGGATCTGTGAACTTCTTTTCCTGGGAGTGGCATGTTCTACTTGCTATATGGCTTGCTATCTTATTTCCCAGTCCTGTGTTCAGTCCAGCCAGCCTTGATGTCTCTCTGAAGAACGCTTTGCAGCCTTGGCTCCATGGTGGGAAGGAGGGAGGCTGCAGTGATCTGAGATCCCAGTACTGACATGTGGACCAGCATCGTGGATCCATGGCTGTTGGTTGTTGGAAGTGGTTCCTTTTGGATATAGGTTCTCAGTACACTCCTCCTCCTATCGCTGAGCTCCAGGAGTGGGGGATGGTGCTCTGACCAAGGGACTTGGTCATGAGTGTCCCTATTAAGGCAGCATGACAAGCCAGGCATGTCCTTCCCCCTCTCCCTTTTCATTGTAATGGCTCGCCATGGCCCGTCTGCTTTGTCACGGCAGGTTGTGGGCAGCATGGATGCCCACCCGAGCCGTTACTGTGCCACGGTACGAGTCCAGCGCCCTCGGCAGGAGATCATTGAGGACCTGTCCTACATGGTGAGGGAGCTGCTCATCCAGTTCTACAAGTCCACCCGCTTCAAACCCACCAGGATCATCTTCTACCGGGACGGGGTTCCAGAGGGGCAGCTGCCGCAGGTAAGGAACCCGTTGGCGGGGCTGCTTGCACTGCAGTTAAGCTGGGGCGCCTTGCACACGCTGCCCTGTGGATTTGCTGGTGCTCACTCAGAGGAGGAGCTCCAGACTTGCCTCATTCAGATTTCACAGCCCGGGGTTCGTTTGTTGTTTTTGTCTGTGTGGAAGGGCAGAGCGAACGCGCTGGTTAGAGCTGGGCAAGGTCTGCATGGGCACCTCTGCCAGCTCTCCACAATCATAACTGGAGTAGCCTCTGACGCTTGGTGTGCTGGACATCTGTCAGTCTCTGCTCAGACACAGAGCGGCGGGATGGTTTTGCAGAGCAGAACAGACAGGCTGGGATGAAGTCATTGTCTTGGCTTTGGCCTGTCACCCGAGGCTGGATTTGAACTTGGGTCTCTAGAAGTGAAGAGCTCGAGTGCGTGGCTGCTGTCACCTACTCTGCATAGAGACGTGCCCAGAGACTGATGGTGCCTCCTTGAGGAGTCACAGCTGCCAGAAGGGCAGGGATCTGTGCCTCTCTCACCTCTCCCCACCCCCAAATAATTGTCTAAAGCAGCATTTCTCCCCCTTTTTGATACCACGGTCCGGCTTGCTGCGGCCCTAACCTGTGTCAGGGAGATCTCAGGGACTGGTGCCGGCCCAAAGACCAGCCGTTGAGAAACACTGGTCTAAAGGCAACAAATATCACTGGGTGCACTGGGGATCTGAGGCAGCCTCCTGCGTTTGTGGGCAGAGCTGCTGAAGAGAGACCCAGGGAGCTCTGGTTTCCCTGCTATGGTGGCTGAATTACACTGGAAAGAAGTCTAGAGAAGTGGTTTGAGAAAATGAGACCTGCAGTTGTCTAGTTGCCAACAGTCCTAGTTACATGTTTGCTGACAAGAGGCGGGGAAATGATCACAACATATGAGCTGGGACTTTTTAATATCTGTCCTTGTGCATGAGATATATGCACTGAGCTCCTTACTTGTTTCAGTGCCGTTGGCTGGAAGGGCAGCACGGTGCCAAGCTCCCTCTCCCAGCTTGGGTTGGAGAAGGCTAGTGCCAGGGAAGCTGGGCCGATAATCTACAGCAGGGGTCGGCAACCTTTCAGAAGTGGTGTGCCGAGTCTTCATTTATTCACTCTAAATTTAAGGTTTCGTGTGCCAGTCATACATTTTAATGTTTTCAGAAGGTCTCTTTCTATAAGTCTATAATATATAACTAAACTATTGTTGTATGTAAAGTAAATAAGGTTTTAAAAATGTTTAAGAAGCTTCATTTAAAATTAAATTAAAATGCAGAGCCCCCCGGACTGGTGGCCAGGACCCGGGCAGTGTGAGTGCCACTGAAAATCAGCTCGCGTGCTGCCTTCGGCACCCATGCCATAGGTTGCCTACCCCTGATCTACAGTAAAGGAGCTGCCCCTTGGCAAACTAGCTGCTGTCTTGCAGGCACTGCCACGTAAAGGTGCGGGGGTCCCTGTGTTGGCTCTGTCCAAACAGTGGAGGGGGAAGAGCTGTTTGTTCTCACTCATTCTATACACGGTCTCCTCTAGATCCTTCACTATGAGCTGCTGGCAATCCGAGACGCCTGCATCAAACTGGAGAAGGATTATCAGCCCGGCATCACCTACATAGTTGTCCAGAAACGGCACCACACCCGCCTCTTCTGTGCGGATAAGAACGAAAGGGTGAGGATGTCGAGGCTGGGGGTGGGAGGCGGTCTTGGGGGTGGGGATGATTGATTAGTCACCAGCCCCGTTGAAAAGAACCGGCCTAACCTTGCGTGGGAAGCGTAGCGTTAACCAGTGGAGCAGTCCTCACAGGAGATCCTGCAACCCTAACCCTGACTCCAGTAGCAAAGCCGGGCACAGTTCACTCGCATTCCGTGTTCCTGGGGGGTGAGTCTCTAGGGAGGATATTTAAAGAGCAAGTGTCAGATTGAAAATATTTGTCAGCATTTCCTCACTTGAGGGGTTAAAATCGCTCAGAGGGTTAAGATGGAGGGACTGTGAAAACATGTTTGATCCCTGCTGTTCTCCGTGTGCAAGCAGCAAGATGCAGAAAGCTGGACTTCTCCGTTTCTCTTCCTGGCTCCCGTTCCCTGGTGCTGGCTGCAGTGATGGGGTTCTGAACAATGGGGGGGGGGGTACTGAGGGGAAAGGTTAACTTAAAAAAATCAGGGTAACCCTCCTATTGCTAGTAGGGTTCCTAAGTGAAACCCACATTTGGAGCCAAACCGAAGCTGGCAGTGGGCCCATCTGAGGGAAGATATGGGAAAGGGAGGGAGGCTTTTGTTGCCCTTGGCATAGGAAGGAGTGTGGGTGCATGACAGAGGCGCCTGGGGATGGGGCGAGTGAAGCTCTCTGCGGAGCCCCTAAAATTTTTGGCCCCTGGAAGTCCATTTCTGCAGTAGGAAAGTGCAAACACTGGGGCACTTCTTTCCCCCTCTGCTTCCATCTCGTCACCCCTTGCACTGTCCTCCGGTGTCGTGTGTGCAGAGAGCACCAGCAAACCTGCCACCCTCACTGCTCCCTGTGCAGAGGGCCTGAGTTCCTCCCATTTCCCACCTGGGGGGACTCAGGAAGCACCTGTCAGGGGCACTGCAGAGCCCTGTTCTGTAACTGGGCAATGGGCGTGTGCCAAGGGCCCCTACAGGGTGGAGCTGCTATGGCAGAAACCTGCCATTGTGGACTCACGGAGAGCAATGGTCCCCAGCTCTCGCTGAGACGAGTGGTCACACTGGGAACCTGCCAGGCATGAAGCTGTTGAACTTTGCGCATGGGGCTCAGGGGAGTATAAATCTGTGACAGACCCGGAGGGGGCGGGGTGTATGGGACAGACCCGGGGCTGTGCCGCTGCAGGTAACCAGAGGATACAGTGCTTGGGTCTCGGTTCAATCTCTGCAGATTGGCAAGAGCGGGAACATCCCGGCTGGAACGACTGTGGATACGAACATCACCCACCCGTTCGAGTTTGACTTCTACCTGTGCAGTCATGCAGGCATTCAGGTACCGCGTCCCAAGCCTGAGCGAGGCAACACCATCCGGGGCTTCCTTCTCTCAGGGCCTGAGAGGTTGTTTGCTGACTGCCCAGCACCCTTAGCAGATCAGCTACAGTCTCCCTGCCTTGTCCAGTCCTCCTCATTAAAGATCCCAACCTCCCTTTCCCCAGCAATGGCTGTTAACGCTAGGGCCCTGGCCAGATTCCAGTGGGGAGAAATCTGTTGGTCTCTGCCCCTGTGGCTTCAACTGGATGCAGTGTGTGTGTGTGGGGGTGTTCTGTTCTCTCCCCAGTTGCTGAGCAGGGTTGCTGTGGGATATTTCTGCAGAGGGGAGGAGGTCCTTTCCCATCTCAGGGGAGACTTGCTTAATATTTCTGTCCCTAGAGGCTACCTGTCCTGGGCAGCAAAGGGTACTCCGTTCTTAACTGCTCAGCTTTGTCGTTCTTGGCCTTTGGGATTTCAGTTTATCCATGGGGGCAGAATACTGTGTAGCGGCTGGTTTGCAGTAACTTGCAGCTTCTAGTTCTCCTCTTCCTAGGATGTCCTGGGAAACAGGCAGCCCAAAGTGCCAGCCCTGCCGAAAACGCCTCTGCTAGGTTTCTGTGCTTCCCAGGCTCACTTGGGTTCTCTGGCTCTGAATTCCCACTGATGCTCCTAATTGTCAGGGGGGACCTGGAAACCCGTCCTTGCATGGAGTCTGGGCAGGGAACGTGCCATTCCAGCAGCCGCTGAAGCAGAGGGAGTCTGCTCTGCAGCTGTTTTTAAGGGGCCATGAATATTCTGATGCTGCATTGGCAGCTGAGAGCGCTGCAGGCACCAGTAACTCCGCCGGTGCTTACAGCTGCTTCCACGCGGGAGGCTTTTTGGCTTCCTATCTCTCACTCCAAGGACAGGAGGCTTCTGGCTACTGAGGAGCTGGAGGGAGTCACTGGCCAAACACACTAGGATACAGCTTCCATTGCGAAGGGTCAGGAGTTTATTCCAGCCTGGGCACCACGGCAATGACTTGCCACAGATGCACTGGCTCTGTGGGGTGGGTGGGAGGGGATGGGCTGCCCAGCCTCAGTTAGTGCTTCGCATTTAGCTTTATTCACCCAACGATCGCCAAGCGCTTCACTGCCTCTCAAGACCCCGACTCTCCAGCCCATGAGTAGGGAAGCAAATATTGCAGATGTGGCTGAACTTAAGCCGCAGAGGGTTAACTGCCTTGTTCCTGACACTGGCAGCCTCAGGGATAGAACACAGGCGCCCCGACTCCCCTTGGCTTGATCGAACGCCTAGACTGCATCACTTTCTCTTCTGTGTGTAATCTTGCTAAAGAAGCTCTGCCAGGCCTGTAACGAGAGAGCTGATACTGGGGCATCTGTTTCCCCAGCTGTTTTGTCAGCTCTGCAGCTTGTTCCCATGCAAAAAGCATCTTTCAGTGCAGCCTTTTGGATCTGTCTCTCCTGCTCAGACTTTTGGCCAGGTTCCCAGTTCGATCAGGTGGGTGGGAGGGCACGTGTACTTCCTTTCAGCCGCCCACTTCTGGCTCTGATCACGAGACGCGCTCAGATGGCATCGCCAACTCCTCCCCCTCTCCTCCTTCCCAGGGTACGAGCAGACCTTCCCATTACTACGTCCTCTGGGACGACAACCGGTTTACAGCAGACGAGCTGCAGATCCTGACGTACCAGCTCTGCCACACCTACGTGCGCTGCACCCGCTCAGTCTCCATCCCAGCACCAGCATATTATGCCAGATTGGTGGCATTCAGGGCGCGTTACCACCTAGTGGACAAAGAGCACGACAGGTGAGTGGTGCCGCTGCACAGAGACGCTCACGGGCTGCATGGCACCACCATAGCCGGCTGCCAGATGGCCTCTAGAGGACCCCTCCAGGGTAGGCAGTGTGGGGAGGGGCCGGAGAAGAGTGCGGTGGTCAGCTAGGACAGGCAGCCAGCTGGTCTTTGGGTCTCAGCACGTGTAGACTGGGGCTGTACCAGCAGCAGACCTAGGGGGCACAGAGCTCTCGGCCCCAGGACAGGGGATGCTAAAATGGCTTTAAGTCGTCCTTTGTGCCATGCTGATCCTGAGCTGCTCTGAGGGATGGAGTGGCTGCCAGGGGGCCTGTCCGAGTTACATCAGCCTTCCTGCTCTGCCCTGGGGGCTTCCGTGCTGCATGCGGTGGGCCTGCCCCTTGACAGACCCTACAAAGGGGCTTGTTGAGGGGGTTCTCAGAAGGCAGGTGCCTGTGCTAGGGGGATCCCTCCCCCAGCTGGAGCCGGAACTTTTAGCTCCTTCGCCGCTTTGGCCCTTCTACCCAGTGTAAATGGGCTAAAGAGCACGTTCCTGGGCCCTGACCCCAGGGACAGAGTCCAGCCCTTTCCACTGTGGGCTAGGAAATCTCTAGTTCTCCTGCACGGTGATGCACGACTGGGGATCCAGGACTCTCTAAACTATTGCTACGCAGCTGGTGAGCTGTGACCACTGCTTGACGCTGCTCTTAGCCGCCTGAGTTACCTTGTGCTCCCCAGCTCACCGCTCGCTATAGCTGCCGACTCTTGTCACTTACTGACACTCTGAGCCCTCTAGGGCAAGGGGGGCTTTCTCTTCCTTAGGTCCCTAGAGCACCTACCGCACTGGGCCCTGATCCTTGACGGGCTCTCGACGCTCCCACAGTGCACACGCTAAATGATCCAATTGTGTGTTTTGCATTTTCAGCGGCGAGGGCAGCCATATATCTGGACAGAGCAACGGCAGAGACCCGCAGGCGCTGGCAAAGGCTGTGCAAGTTCATCAGGACACTTTACGTACCATGTACTTTGCTTGAAAGCCTAACTTTTCTTACCTCACTCAAGAAAGCTTTCAGATTTGTAGGAGCCATACAAAAAAGGAAGCATTGAGACACCTTGTTTGTTCCAATGAGAATCACTGCAGGGCAGGCAGCGTCGCTTGAGGCAGAAGGAGAGAGACCAGACACCTTCGTAGTGTGGGAAGAGACTGATTCTTTTTCTGGTTTTGCAAATCTTCACCTGACCAAACCAATGAAGGTGTTTAAAGAAGGGATAAAACAGAAGCAGGTTTTCATTTTAAAATGCAATACACTATAGACTTCTGACTGCAAAACAAAGGAATTGGTCCTCCATTGCCAAACAGATGCTGGTTGGTATTTTGGGGGTGGGGTGGGGGGATTTTTAGAGCCTTAAACAGAAGACTAGATTTATAAACTAATATTTTAGGATACAAGATGCTTTAATGGGTTAAGGAAAAAAACTAGTTTATAGAAAAATTCTAACACTAACATTTCCCCCCCATGTAACGTGAGGCACCCTAGCACTGAGCTCAGAACTGATGAAATCTGTCTTCCTTATGTTAAAAGCTAGTTAGCTGCTGCCATTTGAAGCAACAGTCACAGACTTTTCCTTGGGTGAGTGCCTTACTACGATGCTGCAAAATTTCAACATTTTTATCTTGTAAGGAAAAAATATAGGAATCTTGTCTTGGTGGTGGTCCATATTTCCATCCGAAGGAGTTGATTTTATATTCATAAAGTTACAGTTGGTGTTAGATCACAACCTCACAATGGTTAAACTCCATTGAAAGACATGCACTTTCATATAGGACAAGTTTAATAGCTGCTGACCCGTTTTTGTTTCCAGTGTACTACTTTGTTATTTAAAACTGCATTTCTGACAAATGGGGGCATTCATCCCATGAGGACAGAAATCTCCAGATTAGTATTTTTTTTCTGACTTTCTATAATGATGGACACATCGGGATTTTTTTTTACTAAGCATTATTTTTATATGATACGAAGTCTGTTGCCAAAATTCACAAGTCATTAACATTGTCAGAGTTTACATCACTGCACTTCCTGAGACTTTGTATGTTCATGCCAGAGATTTATAGTATTTCCTGTCCAATGAGTGTATTACTAACTGCAGTCATGCAGCTTTGGGGTATTCCTTTGTAATGTTCTAGTGTATCTCCCATGTGTCACGTATATCCATTACGTCTGTATGGGCTGTCTGCTTTCTAAATTACTACCTGTCCGACTCCAGCGTGTTCAAACTGTCGTGGTAGTTTCCGCTGCTAGGTATTGCTGCTCTTTGTACGGGGATTTTAAAACCTGAAATGCTGCCAGATTGTTCGTCATTCTGAAGAATGAAATGAATTTTACTGTCACTGGGAATTTCCTACTGATTTGTGTCATAATAAGAAAAAAGCGTGGTCCCCCCCTCCCCCCCAGCAGTAACACGCTGACGGTATTTTAAACTCCTATTGCTGTATGGAATAACCCTTCTGCATGGAAAGCTGCGGTAGCTACTCATTAATTACAGTAAATGGGCAGGTTATCCCAGTTTAATATTTAAGCGTGTACCACAAATTTTCTTCAGGAGAAGGAACGCTTTGTCCATCCAGTTACTGGACTGACAAGGGGAGCAGCTCTTACGATTTTACTGCCAAAGCGAACCAGTTTTAAAAGCCTAGCAAACACTGTACTCCACCAATATCCATTACTAGAAACACATTTTGTTTCATACCTTCTGATATTTAAACTTGCCTTGCTAGTAGTTCATAAAATCAATTTAGATCATGTTGACCATCGTGCTCTATTCTAATACAATAAATTATTTGTTCTACTCCCCCCCCCCCCCTTCCAATTGGGCACCGTGTTTGTTAAGAATTAAAAGATCAGTCTGCTATGCAAACTAACTCTTGAGCCCACCAGTGCCACATTGTGTGAAGAACCTAAACCTAGGCCAGTTGTACTTTTCAAGACTACAGTGTTTGGATCATAGTCTCCTTTCCACCTTGTATTGAACTCCGCTGCTGTACATCTGCATGGGGCAGAGGCAGGAGGCCAGGTGGTGGTCATGGTTGGTCGAATACCCAACTCTCTGTGGGGGTTTAGAGAGCAGGGAATGCATCAACACTAAGTGAGAAGCCTACATTCCTTTATAGAAGTGCCTGCATAGTGACACAAAGTCAGCACCACTTGACTCCATTCCCAGAACTCCACTTGGTATTAATTGAAAGGATGATCCCAGAGGGGATAAACCCACCCAATCTTGTAGTAGTAAGCTCCTAATTAAGGATAAAAATTGGGTTTCAGTTTAGGTCACACATTGTTGTGTGTCTTTCCACATGTTCTCCACATCTGTGCTTAGGTTGAGGTTCTCTTTGAAACTCAGTTCATTCACCAGCATTACAAGTGAACGTACCTTGCTGCTGTTGTAAGGTCAAAGATTTTTGGTTTCTAGTTTTATTTTTTGTTAATGTTTTAGTTGGGTCTGGAATGCTGAAATGTCTTTTAGTAGCTGTGGCATAGCACATGCCATTTTTAACCATTTGAAATCAGAGTGTGTGGGCATTTACGGAAACAGCCTGTTGCTCTGTAACATTTTTTAACTAAGACTTGAAATGTAAAATGGACCTTAAGATTTGCACTCATTTGTAAGGTGGCTGTTCATAGAGAACTGTGAATGAAGACACACTGATGTAGGACCTGGTTTTAACAACTTTTATAACTACACAAAAGCTTCTTAGCTCGTGAAGTGCTCCACTGAAAACTTTGCAGATCATGTTCTGCCCTTATCTCACCCCATGCACGTTGGATTTTAAACCAATACAAAAATGAAATAAATTTTGTAGTTGCTGTGCCTCTGAACCATGTTTCCATTTCCAAGATATTTCAATGGGTTAGATTTACCCGCATGTTATGTATATTGGATTATGCACTGTACCTTTAACATGGCTTCAGTATTCTGTATTTCTACCCTTTTGTTGTCTGAAGTATAAAGAAGTAACTGCATGTTGGGGTGCTGTGTGTTTTACTGCCCAGGGCAGATAGGTGTTAACCTATATACATATCACGATTTATAGTTAGGTACAAATCCCATGTAAGCAACTCAAACAGCTCCTGTGACTTTCTGAATATGCACACGTCCCTTGTACAACTGGAAACATTGCCAAGTGCTTGCAGTTCTGTGGGAGACAGAATAACTTCAATTTAACTGTCAGCCGTTTAATGAGCTTGTTTACATTATGCTTATATCTGAACAACTAGGGGTGTCTGAGGGCAGAACATACCTCAAAAGAACTTGGAGGAGGACAGAGAGGGTGTTCTGATAGTTGCAAGTCTGAGATGCTCTGATACTTAGTATTGAAAAGCTTGAACCTTTATAAGCTCAAGTGTTCAATACTGCAAAAATGCAACGTTTTCTTTTTGGAAAATTAGTGCAAATAGAAGAATGGGTTGATTCTTTTTGGGAGGGGAAGCGAGACAGCAGAACAGCAATAAAAAAGTGAAATACATATCTTGCGCTTGTGATTTGCACTTCAAAATATTTGTGAACGAAAACTGTTGGGGACTCCAGTGCTTTTGTGTTCAATTTCTAACCCCTTTTGTACCTCCTTATTCAAGCAATTGTTGAACTGTACATAGATGTTCACAAGACACTCTATTTGCTTTGTTTTTTTCTTTTCCTTGTGTTTGTGTGTTTGCTTTAGATTGAACTTTGTATGGTCCATTTGTTAAATAGATATGAACAGTTGATGTACAGTACTTATTAAAAAAAAAACAAGCAGCAGCACAACTTATTTTGTAAAGAAAATAATGGCTTATATTTTAAAGGTTGAATATCACTTTTTGTATGAGGGGAATTAAGATTGGTAAAGAGTAATGATATCCTTGGATTAGGCCAAAATAAAATACATAACCACCTCTTTATTAAAAAAATGAATTAAAGAGTTCCAGAACACTGTATTTATATTTTGCTTTATTGCTTCTGTGGATTTTTTGCCTTGGTTCTGATTTATGCTTGCAATTTTAACCTGGCAATCCCCAGTGTCTGATTCTGTAACTGTTGGCCGAAGACCTAATAAAGAAAAGCAATGTTATGTTGGGGTGGCACTTCTGAGTGAAATCCAGGAAAGACCCCCCTGGGGAAAACCACATATACAAAGTGGTAAAAGCATAATCGAGAAGGGCTCAGGTACAAACAAAAATACTCAGCTGTACTTGGATTGCATCAAATACTCCAGGGTCCCAAGTCTCCTTGGTTTCCAGCCTGTTTTTAATTTCATGAGAGGAAAACAATGCAAATAGTTCTCTTAAAATTTCCTGGAATGTGGTAACTAATCCAAGTTTATTAATAAAAAAGTGCCCTCTGTGGCAATGCTGACTCCAGTTGGACTTGACCTCCTAGTTTATTAGACATCAAACAGCAGTGTCCGTCACTGGAAAGGTAACTTGTTCCAGAATGACTGTTTGGCTTGTGATCCCAATATCACTCGATGTTAATGGTTTCCAGACAGGTAAGATACAGGCAAATACATGTTCTGTAGATTTTTGTTATTGACTTTAATTACAAAACCCAACTTGGGACAGCTATAATATTTAAATATTAAATTGAATGGATTTGTTCCTTGGCTCCGGAGTTCCCGTCCATTTGTGTAATTTACATCGGATTTTTTTTTTTATATTTCTTGTAAGTTCCAGAACAGTACACTTTGTAAAGTGGACAGTGACACCTCATTATCCAGCCAGATAGAACAGGGCCATAGATCTTCTTTGGGCAAACAAAGTTTTGGTAGAGGGGAGACCTCCAATTTAAGTATGCAGCTAAGACAGAAATTAGCTGCACTGCATTCCATATGCAGGTCTCTCGCATCTTACGCGCATTTAACATGCGCGATTTCGGCTTTGCGCGGTTGGCAAAACCACAAACGAAAAAAAGCAATTTCTGTACTGTCTGTAGTGCGGGCGATTCCGCCCGCCATTGAAGTCAATGGGATTTTGGCTATACGCGGTTTTCGCTTTACGCGCTGACCGCAGACTGTAACCCCCGTGTAAGATGCGAGAGACCTGTACACCTCTACCCCAATATAACGCTGTCCTCAAGAGCCAAAAAATCTTACCGCGTGTTAGGTGAAACCGCATTATATTGAACTTGCTTTGATCTGCCGGAGCGCGCAGCCCCGCCCCCCCGGAGTGCTGATTTACCGCGTTATATCCGAATTCGTGTTATATCAGGTTGCGTTATAGCGGGGTAGAGGTGTACTAGATTTGTTATCCCACATCACTGGCTTCAAGATGCATTAACGACTGATTTCAGGCTTTCTTTGGGTTTGTATGTGTAATCTCATTCTCTAGATTTGTGCCATTTCATAATATTTAGCACTTTCCATCTTCAGAATTCTTTATGAACTACTTAATCCCCTCAACAGCCAAGAGCAATGCACCTTAGTGCTTGGGGTCTGTGAAAGTAGGTAGTTTATCTCTTAATGAGGCGCTTGGCGCTAGTGGTGGTTTGCCCTGTCTATATGTATTGACATAACTTTTAAAACTGAATTTAGTGGGTGAACTGTAATTGTGATTTATTGAATAACATAAGGCTCTTTCTACAATAAGGTGTTGATTGATTGCTAATAACCACACAAGCAATTACTTGCTAACTGTCAAGCCATAGCATAGGGAACAGTTGCTTTACAGTGTATTTTTGAGTGGATGCCTCTGAAGTACTCCTACAAATCTTTGTTCTGCTACTTCCTTGTGCTGTATCTATTTTACTAAGCCATAATCCAAAGTAGGGGTTTATCTTGCAATTTCAAAGGGACTATTCATGACAGTAAGGTTTGCAGGAGTGGGTCCTGTTTAGATGAATGGGTCTAAAGTACTGAAAAAATGGACCGGATGCGTGCCAGTTTCCAAGTGGTAGTTAGCATCTGCTATTCTTAATCCTTAAGACCCTGGTTTGTCTTCTGAACTAACCAGCAGTGAGATTAAAGGCCTGGGCTATAAAATAAATCAGGTTCCGGAAACACACCATGACCTTGAAGTGCTGACACAGAGAAGGGGCATAGGGACAATGTCTGAAACTTGGGATATTCCAAGGTTTAGTGGGGAGTGAATTTTCAGGGGTTGGGAGCTTCTGAATTATGGGTTGATAGTGAAGATGCTGGTAGGCCACCTTGGTGCTAATACATACTGCTCTTAGCAAACGTTTATTGAGTGGGATTCCCGTGGTCAGCCAAATTAAATATATTGGAATGTGGAACTATATTAGGTATTAATGGAATCCTCAAGCTCAACAGACGTGTTTAATTGTTACTTATTACAAAGGGAATTCGTAAAATACTGTTGTGACGTTGTGCAGTCTATATGGTTTTATAAAAACATGATAAGTGAATATAATGTAACTGGAATATGCTTTATGCAAAAGGTCTCTTGTAAGGTATCATTACAAAGCTTATAATCTACTGAGTGATTATCCTATTTGTATAAATGTACCACTCTTGTATCTAAAACTAGAAATATAAAATATAACTCTGAGGGCCTATTGTAATTATGCAAAGTGTGGGCCATTAATGTTGGTTTGGAATCTTAATGGCTCCCATCAACCAGGACAATTGACTGGGGCTCTGTTTGCAAGCAAGCCTTCCTGTGAGTCAGGCTGGGAGGAATGAAGGCTTGGGGTCTTGCAGTGACGTGATCATGTCACCTGAACTGGAATCCATCTTTAACCTGGTGCTTTTCCAGTGAGGGGGGGTGGAAACCTAGAGGGACAAAGGATTCCCACCTTATGCAAAAGATATATAAAGGGGTGGAAGAGAAGAGAGAGAGAGAGAGGACAGGAGCCATCATGAAGAATCCCCTAGCTATCACCTGAGCTGGAACAAGAGCTGTACCAGGGGAAAGAATTGTGCCCAGGCCTGGAAGGTGTCCAGTCTATGAAAAAACTTACTGAAGCATCTCTGAGGGTGAGATTATCTGTATTCAGTTTGATTAGACATAGATTTGTGCATTTTATTTTATTTTGCTGGGTAACTTACTTTGTTCTGTCTGTTACTACTTGGAATCACTTAAATCCTACTTTCTGTATTTAATAAAATCACTTTCTACTTATTAATTAACTCAGAGTATGTATTAATACCTGGGGGAGCAAACAGCTGTGCATATCTCTCTATCAGTGTTATAGAGGGCGAACAATTTATGAGTTTACCCTGTATAAGCTTTATACAGGGTAAAACGGATTTATTTGGGTTTAGACCCCATTGGGAATTGGGCATCTGAGTGCTAAAGGCAAGCACACTTCTGTGAGCTGTTTTCAGGTAAACCTGCAGCTTTGGG
>QXTE01000016.1:3201010-3285049 GCA_003942145.1 Platysternon megacephalum | reverse complement strand
GGTAACTTACTTTGTTCTGTCTGTTACTACTTGGAATCACTTAAATCCTACTTTCTGTATTTAATAAAATCACTTTCTACTTATTAATTAACTCAGAGTATGTATTAATACCTGGGGGAGCAAACAGCTGTGCATATCTCTCTATCAGTGTTATAGAGGGCGAACAATTTATGAGTTTACCCTGTATAAGCTTTATAGAGGGTAAAACGGATTTATCTGGGTTTAGACCCCATTGGGAATTGGGCATCTGAGTGCTAAAGGCAAGCACACTTCTGTGAGCTGTTTTCAGGTAAACCTGCAGCTTTGGGACAGGTGATTCAGACCCTGAGTCTGTGCTGGAGCAGACGGGTGTGTCTGGCTTCACCAAGACAGGGTGCTGGAGCCACCGAGCTGGCAGGGAGAACAGGAACAGAAGTAGCCTTTGCACATCAATCTGGCAGCTCCCAATTGGGTTTCTGTGATCCAACCCATCACAGTGGCGTAGTCGGCAGGATCTGTGCACAGCTGATTGCTTTGAGATACTGGTAGTGATTTTAAGTGAGTTTTAAGTGTGGTGGCTGGAGAACAGACAAAGTGGTTACTGGTTTGTGATTTTCTGTTTGCTTATTTCGGGAAAGGGAAGTAGGGATAGAAAAGGAAGCAAAATAAGTAAGAATGAAGATCAAAAGAAGCTAAAACTACACAAGTTGCAAATTGCCCAGAAAGACTGAACACTGGGTGCTGGGAAAGTCTCTGTTAACTAAGAGTTCCATTCCAAGTGAGAGGCTGACTGCAATAGTGGACTGCGGGATTGCAAACTTGTTCTCCACTTCAAGTTGTTGATCTTGGTGGAGAATGCTTCTTCAGTGCCTTGGCTTATGGTGAGCCTGAAGTCTTGGCAGGCTTTGAGAAATCATGCAGGTTGGATATTAAAAACAGTGTCAAAGGGACTATCCTTTATCCTTGTCACACTGATTCCCCAGCCTCTCAGGAGTCTTGCACCAATGGAACAATATGAAGATAACCCAAAAGTCAACGTTAAGGTTGTGTTGTGAATATCTAAAGACCATCTTCGTCCCTCAAGTTCTTTGGTCTAGGCCAAGCTTGTAGCACAGTTCAGGGATTTGCTTAAAACTGATGAAGGAGCCAGTGTAAGCTTAGGGCATAGTCAAAATATTCAGTTTTAGGGGACATCTTGTAATCCATTGTAGTAGTAGCAGCCACTGGAGGCTGTGGCTACTGATGGCCATGTGGCAGGGGTATAACCTTTTTTTAATCCAGACCCATGTTCTATCCTAGGGTCCAGGAAACAAAGATCATTCTCTAAACTGCACTACTGCGTGGAGTGGTTCTCTCTGTCTACTGTTGTGGGGGAGTCAGCGTCTCTCTCGCTCTCTGAACTTGACTGCCCCTGCCCTTCCCTCTGACTCAGTTCCTCTTAGGCTTGGAATCTCTTCCAGCACTGGCATTATGCGTCCACAAAACCTTTCCTGTTCCTCAACTTGTTGCTGTGTCTCTGCTTCCTGCATGCCACAATGACTGTTACCCCTTCCTTTATACAACTGATGCCTCTGACAAGCTTGTTCAAAGGCCCTTAGCTGTAGGTATGCTCCCCATTGTGTATCTGTGGTAGCAAAAACCCAATGGGCTGGCAGAGGTGCTTGGTATCTTAGCCTTGTCTACACTAGAGAATTGTATTGTGACTAGCCATCATGCAGAGTCCATACTAGCCATCCTGTTTGAGCTGTACCAAGTCCACTGCTTCCACACACAACACTAGCTGCACCATTGCAGTTTCACTGGGTACATCTCCTGCTTTTCCCAGTAGTTCCTCGTCCACTCTTCTGCCATAAGCACTCAGATTTCACACATTTTATACATATAAAATGTAAATGCTTAGTTTCAAAAGGGAGATAGCATACGGGTTTGAGTGCAGAGCCTTAAGCAGGGAGGGCAGTGGAGGAATAATGGGGGTATTTGTGGGTTTTTGCCAGGCTCAACTAAAATGTCAGTGGTATCGGTGCTGTCACTGCAGAAGTGCAGAGCAATTTGGTGCAGCATGCAATGGGTGTGAGCCTTGCTTACCCAATTACAATTGTAGCAGCTTTGGCAACTCTTTGAGCTCCAATGCAAGCACTTTGTGTGTACAGGTGTGCCAAGTGCCTCCACTGCTGTAAATCTTTGGCATGGGAGAGCCCTCGGAGCAGTGATATAGCCGCGGGGAGCGGGGATAACAGCAGAAGTTGGCTTCAACTATTGCAAAGTAGCGCTGCTACTTAAGTGTTAAACTTATGCATTGGCTTTTGGGTGCAGATGAAAACCTTAACGTTGAGGTCAATAAGAGGACGGAAGTCACCGCTGCTTTTCAGTTGTGAGACATAATAGCATTTCTTTAGAATCCCACTTTAATCTGCCTTGGGCTGGAAGTTTATCAAACCACAAGCAGCTGTGGTTTACCCTGCTCCAGGAACATTATGTCCTGCTCTGATACTGGGCTGCCTGTGTCAGAAAACATTTTGGGGTGTTTTTAAGTAGAGGGAGGGTTTAGTTCAGACATTTGGGGTTCTCCCCCCTTACTGGTGTCATTTATGTGGGCCTATTTTCATGATGATGGAGGTTTAACTTCCTCCTCTCACCCTATTCAAAGCCACAAGGCCTTTATCCATGTTATGTTTTTTTTTGGTACGTGATCCAGTTCTTTATTCCCAACAGCTTCTCTACAAGTATTAAAATTATCAATGTAAAATCAGGGTATTAATTTCCCTGTCAACCTGCTGTTTAATATACATTGCCCTGGCTATAGCTTTCAATGTGTTTAGCATGGCAGAAAGTGTATTTCTCCCACACACACACACACCTCCCAGCATTGGCAGTGCAGTGAGCACCAGCTTTAATTCCAAGAACAGCAGTTGGCTTCTGTGCATTTAAAGAAATTTTCAGAAACTTGCCCTGTTGCTTTTCCCAGCTCTTGGGAGGAAATCATCCTGTCCTAAATCACTGAAGAAACTGGGCAGCTAGTGCCAAGCACTGCACTAGTATCAGCTGGGGCTGGCAGCAAGCATTGGGCATAGTTCATTATAGCAGGAAGAGATGGCAGCACAGTGCAGATGAGGGGAAACACAAAAATGGCTGCTGACTTTTTTTCTGCAGCATGCACCATATATCAGTCTCAGCTGAACCCTCTTCTGCTTCTACCCCTACTTTATTTTCCAAGAGTTTTATTCCACAAGCATTATTTTCCCACCATTCAAGTGTGATCCTTACAAGTAATTCATGCTGATTGGGGAGGGAGTCATAGCCATGCAAATATTGATAAGTGTGTATCCATTTTCCATTGTGGATTGGTTTGTTTTTAAAAGAAAAGAGGAAAAAATACTGTTACTCCTGAGGATTTATTGCAGGAACACTCTACACATCTACTAAGGGAATAACATGTCTCTTAGTACATTTCATCCTGCCAGCTTCCAACATCAATAATCTGGACTATAAACTGCACATAGGCATCACTTCATCCACCCTTTAAAGACAGACACCGTCAGATGCTGATGCATTTTATGTATATTCTGGAAAATTTCAGGTTACTTCCTCTTGTTTTTGCCAATGATTTAAAGGCACACAGTTCACTTTATGCCAAAATTTAAATGTGGTAAAAATAAAGACCATAGAAAAATTAAGACCAATATAAATGTGTCCACAGCTTAAGAGACAAGACAGCTATTTTAAAAACACAGAAGCACTACATCTCAAATGGTACAGCACTGAAAACCTAAAAGGGAACCCAAGCATAAGCAAAAGTGAAACTGACTTTAATTTTCATAGATTAAGCTGAGACAAATGCAAAGAGGAAATAAAAGGTGAAGGTGTTTTTAAAATTCCTTCACTTTGTTTAAACAGGACCAGCAGTGGAAGTACTGTACAATAAAATAAGGGGGCAGAATAAATTCACTGAGCCTAAAAGTTGTCTCTTGTGGGTTAGTACTGTCTCACTTGCCTTAACCAGTTAATTTAGCTCCACATCACTCTTTCCCCCCTCCCTTGTTATTTTCTATTTAAACTCTCTCCTTTCTGGTTTT
This sequence comes from Platysternon megacephalum, assembly GCA_003942145.1. NCBI lineage: Eukaryota > Metazoa > Chordata > Testudines > Platysternidae > Platysternon > Platysternon megacephalum. The sequence goes on along the minus strand of QXTE01000016.1, from coordinate 3,280,997 downwards.
GAGTCATCATGTTCTGTTTACAAGCTGTGGTGCAACTGCACTAGTACTAGCTGTCACAGATCCTAGCAAGCACCTCTTCCCACTAAGACTGCTGTGAGGAGAGAGAATGTAAGGCTATGTCTACAGTATGCAGCTTTTAGTGACAGAGCTGTGTTGCTACAGCCGTGCCGCCACTAAAAGGCGTGCAGTGTACCTACTGTTTGTCGGCAGGAGAGAGCTTCCACCCCAACAAGCTGCATTTGCTTTGTCGATGCTCCTGCTTTTTGCTTATTGTTGGCATAACTTTTCTTTTGAGGTGTGTGTTTTCTTTAAACACCTCTGAAAGACAAAAGCTTTATCATCCAGTTGCCAGTGTAGACAAAGCCTATGCCTCTGTGCTATGGATCCCCAGGGTGTTTCAAGCTCCTGGAGTCTGAATGGAGTCCAGCCACTACCCCAATCTCAGGGGCCCTAGACACACACACACACACGGTGCAGATTTGGCACCCAGCTACCTAGACTCTCTGGGCCCAACCTAACCCTTCACACTCCCGTGAATTTAAACAACTCCTCTGCCAAAACTCCATCCAACTGGTGTGACGCTTCTGGTTACAGTTTAACTCTGTCAGGAGCATGCAATAGTTGTGAATCAGTCAACACACACTTTGATCAATCTACTTTATATTTAATCATGTAAAGCACAGGGGAGTATAGATCATACAAAACAACTGGACAGCTTAAACATAACGTTCCTCAGTAGCTTCCCATTCCCTTGGGAGATCATCTGTGTTCTGTAGGTAGGCAAGATTCTCTGAACCCCCCAAAGCTGCCTCCCTCATCTTAATCTGGGGCAAAACAGCTCATTCCCCTGGGCTGCTCTCCCACCTCCCCTGTCTCAGACCCTTTACAGACTCCAGCTGGCGTCTGCTGCGGCTTTTGTTCTACCTTTTAGTAGTTTTCCATTACTCCCCAAACCCCCACTTTCCTTCACACAGAAGGAGGAAGTGTCTTCTCCCACCTTGAGCAAATCTATCGCCCGCCAGCACTTTATTTGCAGCAATTACTGAGCACTGATCATTCACCCTTGTCTCTGGCCTGCCACTGCCATGGCACAACTCCGCTACCTCATGGGCCAGCCACATCCATGTAGGCTGTGCCCTGACAGCCACTTCAGAAACCAGGTCCTACAATTATCCAACATTCAGTCATGGCACAGGCAGAACCGAGCCCCCGATTTGTCACACGAGCCCCCTCGAGCCAGCAAACGTGCAGCGCGGGCTCAGGCATGTTTGGACCATCGCGCTAAGCAGGTTTTCTTGCCTCAGTGGTGACCCCTCCATGGAGGTGGGAACAACCACCTGGTACAAAACCAGCTCGGCGGAAATGACGCAGAGCCCCCCCCCAAGCAAACCTGTGACTTTAACTGAACTGGTTTGAAAACTGCTCAGACCCGCCCCCGCCCCGTCAGCCTGCTGGTGCCTCTGACACTACGGGAGACTCGCCACAGCCTCCCATTGCAGCGCAGTGACTGAGCCCAGGCATCCGGACTCCTGCCCGCGCCCCCCAGCCAGGCACGGAACCCAGGCGTCCGACTGGCCAAAGCCGGGGACACTATCCACGGAACCCAGGCGTCCGAGGCACCGCCCACCAGCGGAAGTGCCGACCCCGTCACCCCAGGTCCCCTCCCCGCTTTACGTCACCTCACTCGCCCCGCCCTCTGTTTTTACGACTTCCGGGCACGCCCTTTCTTCGCGTCACGGACCAACAGCCGGGGGCGGAGCCGGAAGCGGTTCGCCGGAAGTGAGCGCGACCGGCGGGCGGGCGTGGGGGGAGCTTCCGGCGCGCGGTAGGGCAGAGGCAGACACAGAGAGAGAGAGAGAGAGAGAGCGCGAGCCGGGGCTGCTGGCGGCCACGCAACTTCCGCTCCTGAGCTCCCGCTCCCAGCTCGCGCCGCCTGAGATCGGCTGGCACCGGCTGAGGGGAGGGAGGCCGCCCGCCCAGCTGCCGTCTGCCCCACAGCCCCGCTCCCCGGGCCGGCCGGCCGGACCCGGCGCCGCGGGGAGAGAGGGGGCAGCGCCCGGCCCTGTGGGGAGAGGCAGGATCCTGATCCCGCAGCCTGAGAACGGCCGCCCCCAGCTCCATGAATGGAAATCGGCAGCGCAGGTGAGGGGCGGAGGGCAGCCGAGCTCCGAGCCCTGGGGGTTGGTCGGGGAGAAGCGGGGGCCGAAGAGGCTGGTGGGGGCAGCGGGCACTTCCGAGGGATGTGGGATCTGAGGGGCCCCGCTGCGGCGTTGGAGGGGGCTGGGGTGGAGGAGGCCAGGTCAGAGGCTAAGCGCTGTTGGGGTGTCTCTGGGGGGTTGTTTACGTGTATCAGGGGCTCGGGGGGTGAATCGTAGGCGAGGTGCGGGGGTTGGGAAGTACTAGGGGTACCCAGCGTCTGTGCGGGGCTTGGGGTGAGGAAAGGGACGCCTGGCTGATGCCTTGTGAAATTACCCCGGAGTGTCTCACTGAGCTGGGGACCCATTGAAGCCATCCTGAAATACTGACCGAAGTGGGGACGGACTCAAGAGTCAGTTTAAAACTAGATTGCTCTGCTCTGACCCCCAGGAGTGGCTTCGCCTTGGTAACAAGCACCATTGTTATGTGCAGGTTCCAGAAGTTGTTTCAGGCAGCCACTGAGACTGAGGGGTGTGAGGCAATAATATCATGAACCTGCCTGTCAGACCCTTGCTGAAGTTCTTGGGGGAGTAAGACATCTCTTATGGGATATCTGTAGCCTTTGCTTTTTACCAGCACTGCCTGATAAACCTTGTTCAGTTAAAAAGAAGCTGGTATTATAGTTTTGCTTACTCAATGTTGTGTATGTTAAGAAATTGTATGACTTCCTGTTTATTTGCTTATTAATCTTAATATGTGTGAATTTGATCAGGACAAGCTTTGTCTGACATTATTTCAGTTTAGTGATGGCTAGTTACTAAACTAAAATAATTGCAGGTACTATTGATAGAACCTTAATCATAGGAAATATAGCAGAATGTTATATTTTGTTCTCTAGAGCTGTCTATACATAGTAAAAAAGATGGTATATCTCATAACTGAAATTTTCCAGACCAAATAGTGGTTGCTATATTATGCAAACTGGCATGTGATGAGTCCTTTGAGATATTGTTGCCATGAAAATGGAAGCTGTCCTATGAAATAGATAGTCATTGAGGAAGGGCTCTGTGTAGCTTAAAAGCTTGTCTCTTTTACCAACTTCTGTTGGTGCAATAAAATATTACCTTGGCTCAGTCATTGATAAAGTGAGCACTTGATAACATCTATTATATAAAACAAATGAGACACATTATTAACAGTTGTGTAACTGATGGACTTTAGAACCTTTTTTAAAACTTTGTCTAATTGTAGCCTGCTCTGTTCATTGTGTAACCATGCTCACCATGAAAAGTATTTAATGTTTTCATTTTATTGCATGATCTTATTACAAATTATAACTAGTATATAGTTACTCAGCATTTATGCACCATGTATTTCATATAGTCTTTGGCTCCCTCCATGTTATTAAATGTTTATTTTTGATAAGAACAGATTTAAAATCTTTATTAAAGCTAATGTTAAAATTATATACTACACAGGTTGAGAAAAGAGCGTCTGTACATCTGGATATAGTGCTTGAATTAACTACAAATACAAAATTTGTTTTTAAAAGTCATATGGTACATATAGTACATAATCAGCAGTAACCCAAATTTAGGTGAATAAATTTAAGACTACAGTTTAGATATTAGCATCCAAGTATTCGGGTACATCACCCATAAAAAGTTGTACAGAGAGTTGGTCGTGGAAAGCAAAATATATAAATGAGCGAAGATTGTCCCTTAGTAATTGAGAATTAGGATAGGTTGTCCATTTAGAAAATACAATCCATCAGGGAAGTATTTCAGTTACTTTCCTTACTGCGCTTCTCATCGGCACTCCAGCTCATTCCTCCTGGTATTGCCAATGTCCGGTGATGTGTTCTATGTAGATGTCCCTCTATCATCTCATGGCGTCCTACATCATGAGTTGCCACATCAGCCGAGCTGTTTACCGATTCCGCATTCCCGCAACACTTGCTCATTACTGGGGCCCATTGGCCAGGGCTCCAATGATCAGCATGTGTCTGAACCTGGTAACCCTTAGCTCTCAAGGTGTCAGAGGGGCATATTTCTCCAACTTTCAAGCTCGGGCATCGCGGAAGGCTGGGGTCCTGTTCTCAAAGGGCACTGTGACATCCACCATGATGACCTTTTTCCGGCCTCGTTGATGGTGACACTGTCCTGTTGCAGTTGTCTGTCAGTTCTGGGGATGGTGGAGTTCACGGCAACCTTCCCTGCGGGTGGCGGGATGGCTCTGATCAGGCAGTCTTGGATGACGTGTCGCAGCTGTCAGGCTCTGGAATGTGGCTTGCAGCTACACAGGACTTGGAGTAGTGTCTTGGCATTGCTGCACTTCCTACACCACTTGTTCTGATTCCCGTGGCGGATGGCTCCGTTCAGCGGAACGCAGTGGAGCCGGGTCCTGTAGATGAACCTCCAGTCAGCAAATCTGGTGAAGCTTCCACCGGGCGGAAGTGGTTGCTGGCATCCCACTTGCATGTCACCTTGAACGCCTTGCCCTGGTCCGGCTTCCGCTTCAGGTTTTCCACATACTGTCAGCGGATGGCATCCTTCAGTGTCCTCTCCAGCATGGTTCTGGCTCTTGGAGTGATGATTGTGTGATCTGTGTTCTTCATCTGTGGCACCAGGACTCCCAGCTCCTGGCATTCCTCACGCCACGTCCAGCAGCAGCTGATACGCTTCTCCAGTCGTTGTGTAGCATTTGTGGGCACGAGTCCAGAGCGAAAATACTATCCATTACTGCAGGGTGGATTTGGGCTAAATTAGCAGTCTGATCAAAAGTCTTTGCTGCCGCACGTATCTTGAAAGCTAGCTTTTGTGATTTAGTAGTATGTAGATATAGGATGTGACACTCACTGCTGTCTGAGACTCTCTTGACAATGGAAATTTAGGTTTCAGTGTATTAAAGGATATTACCTCCAAGTGGTTCCCTGCATGAACACTCGCAGGGAAAGCCAGGAGGAAGGTTTTGTCTTAGGCTGAACATATTCAGTGCATATCAGGTAGCTGGATAACAAATGGAGCTTCAGGAATTTGTTAGGATTGTAATTCTTTGACTTCTAAAAGACGCCCACAACTGGTAAACATGAAAATGGGTTTGAACTCTCCTGTGTAAAGAAGCATCTTCATCTCTTTTGCTGTACAGACGCATACATTTGTGACTGATGCAAGGAGTTAAATTCATGCTGGATGTGGTCCTGGAAAAATTAGTCTGGATGATATTAATTATAGCCCTGTTTAGTAAGGGATACGACTGAGCCAAGGCCATTTTAGGAGGCCGTGGATTGTATTGATCTGGTGGCATATTATTAAGCCTGAATTTCAACAATCTGAACATATTTTAAAAAATCTCCTAGCCAGTTTTCCTGACTACCCTTACCCTCATGTTGGGTACATTATATCATGAGGATATGGAGAATGGGTCCATCAATGGCTATTAGCCAGGATGGCAAAGGGATGCAACACCATGCTCTGAGTGTGCCTAGCCTCTGTTTGTCAGAAGCTGGGAGTGGACGAAAGGGGATGGATCACTCAGTGATTGCCTCTTCTGTTCATTCTCTCTGAATAACCTGACACTGGCCACTGTCGGAAGACAGAATACTGGGCTAGATGGACCATTGATGTGACCCAGAATGGCCTCTTGTATGTTCTTATGACATAGTTTCCATTTCTTCATAATAAGATCTGGTTTTGGTAAAAGAGGAAATAAAAAATACCCACTTTGTACAAGAGTTTGAATATCAACGCCTTAAACTGTACCAACGTCCAAAATAATTTGAGTCTTATTTCACCTCATGTTGTTTTCAGAAGAGGTTGTACTATGTAAATGTCTTGGAAGTTGATTTATTCATTTACCTTAAGGTCAATACAAACTTTGTAATAAAATGTTAATGTAAACCTTGTTTAGCTTCTGTTTTTCGGTTCTATCACGTTATCTGTTACAAGGCTACAGTATATTTGCTTGTAGCAAAGTGCAACATTAAGGTAAATGCTCATAATCTAGCTAGAACATCACAGTTTTAAAATAACTAAAATAGGTGAGAAATTTGAGGTAGGTGTACTGGCATGGAAGTGATAGAAGAACCAAGTGAACTGGGGAATGGGAATATGAGATCCAGATTAGAAAAGCTGAAACATGTGGCACCAAGTAGTTGATTGTAAGTAGTAGATTGATTAATGTTAAGTTTAACACATTTCTGGGTGAAGATGGTGATGCAGTTGTGATCTTCTAAGTTAAATATGTTAAAATGCTGTTGCCATGAAGCTGATTGTAGGGACTCGGGTATAAATGAGTCAATCAGCTAATCATTTATGTCAGTGGTTCTCATCCAGGGGTCCGGGGCTCCCTAGGTGGCCTCGAGCAGGTTTCAGGGGCGCCTCCAAGCAGGGCCAGCATTAGACTCGATGGGGCCCAGGGCAGAAAGCTGAAGCCCAGGTCCCTGAGCCCAGACACATGGGGCTGAAGCCTGAGCGCAATGTAGGTTCATGGGGGGCCCCTGTGCTACCCCCTAATGCCAGCCCTGGCTTTTATATACAGAAAACCAGTTATTGTGGCACAGGTGGGCCGTGGAGTTTTTATAGCATTGGGGGGGCCTCAGAAAATAAATCAGAGGTTCAACATTTTTCATCATTTCAAAAATAGTGTTTTGCTGACTTAAAAAAAAGTGAACTTAATTTGATTAAATAGGTCAAAAATTGTTTGGACCTACTGTGGTGGAAGAACATTAATTATTAGGCATATTGATATTTTAATTAAACAGTAAAAATAGGTTTCTAAAATCTTACTAAAAGGAATAGGAGTTTTTGCAGATACAGACTAACACGGCTATTACTCTAAAATCTTACTGTTTCAGAAAATTTTGTATAGCAGGTTTAAAATGTCATTTAAATTACACAAGAATTTGATTTTTCTCTTCCTCACAGTTCCTGTATTAATGACCAGTATCCTGTTAGGACCACAATAAAAAACAAGCTATATCTTGGGGAGAGGGGGAACAAACTGTCTTAAAAGTTAAACTTTATTCAAGGGTGCTTTGTTACTATGTGAGTTACAATGGAGCTTTCATCTGTTGGAGTGTTGAAACTGGAGCTGTCTGAATCAGAAGTGATATGATTTTTACAAAAAGAAAAGGCCATATTTAATCTTGATTAAAAACTCTTCACTTTAGTAGTGGGGTGGGTGGCAAGTAGGTTATCTCTGGAATTAATCCCAATTACTTATTTTTATTTATTATTTGGATTTATAAGAACAAGGACATAAGACTCTGGGTGCCTTTAATATTTTGTTTAAAAACACAAAAAACAGACAAATCTAGCACAATATATTCACGCTAATGAATAACACAGCTGAAAGAATTACTTCACCCCTTCCCAGTTCACCCCCTTAGATGGCACCCTGATTCCCAAAAGCCCTAGTATAAAGATGAGCTTTGCAGCCTGTGTGGAAGATCAGCAAACTCTACCTGTTTCTTGCCAAGGAGAGTGGAAAGATTGAGTTCCAAAGTTGAGGGGCTTCTGCCAATATTTTTCTCTCTTACCCAATGAAGTTCTAGCAGTGTGGCAGGGGGAGAGATGTGGTATCCCCAGTAGGAAAGTCCATGGCTATGTAGTGCTTTATAGGTCAAAACTAGTATCTTAAACTTTACCTGAAAACCTGGAGGCAATCAGTGCAGATAGCCAAGAACAGATGTAATATATTTGCAATGAGAGATGAATTCTCCACCAGCATTAGCTTCTGAGTGAATTTAAGATGATGTCTTAAGATCCTGCAGAGAACACTATTCATTTGGTGGGTTGTGCTTTTGCTAATCACTTCTTAAACTCTGCGTGACTACCATTTGAAGAACTACCATTTACTGTTCTCTGGGTAATGTTATCTGGGAGCTAGACTAAACTATGGCTGTCTTCTTCAGGGTAGCCATATTGATACCATATCGTAGTGGAGACAGCACACAGGTAGTTTTTACTTGGCTGTAGTTAGTCAAGGTCAATCTTATACCCCCACGTGGGGTTATCTTGACTAGCTACATCCAGTTTAAAAACTACAGAGGCCCCCCTCGCTCCCCGGATTTTATGAGTTAGCTATCTCAGTATCAACAGACCCTTTTTTGCAGTGAAGACATAGCTTTAGTCTGTGGGAAAACATTTATCACCTAAGGATCACCTGCACGGTCACCATTAGATGGTTAGTTCCAAGTGTTTCACATATAGTGCTGAATGCAACAGTTTTCTATGAACTATGCTCACAATTATTTAAAAAAAATCGGATTTGAATTTAAAGTATCAAGTTGTTCTAATAATTCAGTAACATTGAAAGTTATAGCTTAAGGAATCGATGATGATATAATATAGCCTAGTGTTACAATCAAATTAAAATTTAATGCACAGTTTATTGCACATTCTATGGCGGATAGATTAGAGTTTACAATTATTTTAAAAATAGCAATATAATTTGGTCACCTTTGAGAAAACTTTGCAATTTACTAACATGGCAAAATCCAATAGGGTTCCATATATCCATGATCATAGATCAAATGCTTGATTTTCTGCAGCAGACCGCCAATTACAAAAGTATAACTTAATTTGTCTAGAAAGATTTAGTCCTAGTTGAAAAAAATTGTGCTTGAATCTTGTGTAAAAAATAAAAAGTCCTTCAGCTTTATTAATTAATTCTTCTTTTAATTTGACCTAACTAACTGATCTGTGTTAATGCTATTTGGACAGCTTTCAGTGTTTTCGCATATGTCATTGGATGGTCTGAGTATTCAAGTAGTAGATCTAAGATTTATCTCGAACTGTGGAGTGCAAAATGCCAGAACACAGTGGTGAATTGTTAGGTCGTCAGGAATGTTTCAGTAGTCTATTTTCTCTCGGACTATTTCCACACTCAGCTGGAATAGACCATATGATTTAATAACGATGCAAAGAATTCACCTTTTACTTTAGGAAAGGAAAGGTTATATATTGACCCACTCGCTTACTCAGATTTGTTTTTGAGAAATAGTTGAGTGGTAGTTCTTCAGCTCTTACTCTGTGCTATGAAGCATTTTTCTGAAACCAGGAGGAACTAGTTATGTATTTGCTGCTTCATTTATTTCATTCATGTGCAAAGCCTGTTGCGAAGTGTGAGTAAATCAAGAGGTTTAATATCCTTTTTAAAAATAAGACTCCAATGACATTTTCAAGGTTTGAGTTCAGACCCAGTTTATCAAATGGAATTTTTGGCATAATGTTCAGTTTAACTTTTAAGTCTCTTTATTTGAATTTTTTCTCAGCTAGTGTCAGGCTCTCTGATAGTTACATTGTCACCATGTTACTACATTAAGAGATTATCTAAGTGTCTAGATCACTCTTGTAGATACAGGACAGGACCTTTAGTCACTAAAGTGGAACAAATTAGGTTTAGTAGCAATAAGGGGCAATTGCAAGCTACTTATATTTGACTCATAAATAGTGATTAAGTGGGAAAAGTACAATTCAGTTTGAATCCCTGAGATTATCAAAGTTAACTTGAACTGATTTTGTTGGGGAACTTGTCAGTTTTGAAAACAGTGAATTTGAGACTTGGTAAATGCAAGTGAATAAATCAAGAGCTAACTACCCACTAATTTGAAGAAAAATATTTAAAGTATATGCAAGTTGTTAGTGAAAATTTCTGTTAAATGCAAAATGTGATCTAGTTCACAAAACTAGAATAGAGATTACTTCAGTTTACTTTCTTGCAGTTAGTGGGTGGAAACACTTCAAGAACAAATCAGCTGTGTTGTGTTATGTATGAGCTTGTCATATTGACTAGTATTTCCTCATAGTGTAGACAGATACAAAACTTTATCAAGTAAAGGTAAACTGCTTGTCTCTAAGCGTTTCTCATACTTTTTATTTTAAAAACACAGTTTTTACAAGTAACTATTCTGTTGTAAATACTATGGAGAATTTGAAAGAGATCTCCATAAATTTAGCTGATAACACAAACTTGTGCACCGCAGCATTTACTCTAGCTTGTAGAATCCTATCCGGCACCAATGAGAATAGCATAAATATGTTTATCTGACCAGAACTTGAACCAACACTGACCAGAACTTGAACCAACACTGCTTTATCTGGATACTTTTTAAATAAAAGGAGTGTTCAGGAAGTATGGATTGTGCTACTTCAGAAATAGTCTGTCATCCCAAAGAGTGGCTTTCAGAGAAGGAGGCAAGACACAATTTGTTTTATTGCTTAAGATTTCCAATGTTGGTAAGGAATTAGAAAGCTGAAAATAACTTCTAAAACTGTATTCCCTGTTTCACTTTCACATTTTATTTTAAGTTTTCTGTAACCTAGAATGAAGTCATGTTTTTCAGTAGTGATGGGATTTTCTTTGAGTTCTACAGACTGGGCCTCTGAGCCCAAGCAGAGGCCAGGGGCCCTGTGAAAGGGAATCTTTTTCCTTTTGAGAGTTCTCTCCAGTGTGCATGGAACAAGCCCCAGTCTGAGGAGAGTATCTGCTAGACAAATCTGCCTTGTATTATTGAGCTGCAGTTGAATAATATTTTACCTGTTAAAAACCCGGTGTCTTCTCTTTAAAGCTGTTTGAATATCTAGTCAGGGATTTACGGCTGTGCTTTACAGGCAGACTAAACAAAATAAAACTCTTTTTTTTTTTTTTTTTTTTGCTGTACACTTTTTTATTTTCATTTTATAATTTTGAAATGTGTGGCAAATGGATAATCTTTTGCTGGAAATCAGCTGTTACACTCCCTCTGTGCATATTCAGGTAAGAAAACTCCTAATAGGAACCAATATCTTGCCTCTTGGAAGTGTACAAATTTAATCAAATAAGATTTGGCTTGTAGTTATTTCAGTCCTATATGCCAACTCTACAGTCTTCCCTAGAAGTATTTTCAGTAAATGCCTTTAGGCTGCTGTTTCTGTACCATTCTCACCCATGCTTTTACTCCTGCTATTTCTTCATTTGGTTACCTGATAGATTTCAGTTTGTTGCTCAGAAGCACAGCAGAAGAGTTTGGTGCAGTTTTAATTATATTTCAACGAAAAGCAGCTGCCTGGTGGGGGAAACATAATTTGTTACACAATCATGTTTGTGATTTTCCTTGGTGAATCTTTAGAAGAGTATCTGTGGGGATACAGGCCTTATCCCCAAGCTCCTTAAAGCCAATGGGAGTCATTCCATTGACTTCAGTGGGCTTTGGATCAGGTTCTATACGAACTGAAATTTCTTACCCTCAACAACAAATTTCCATAGTTTGCAAGTTTGGTTAGAGTAGTGTTTAGTATAGCCACAAATGCCAGTTCAGTTATAGTTGGTTGGAATTAGATTTTAGTATCCAAACCAAAAGCCATATCTTTAATTCATTAGTCCGACTTTTTAACTCTTTAAAATCAGAAGGATTTGATTTTGGTATAAGTATTGTCCTGTAACAAAAGAATAATTTTAAAAGGTATTAATATTTAGAAATATCAAATGTAATTCATTTTTGACGTATTTTGTTTTGTGACTCAAACCTTCTGAAGACCAGTTTTATCTGTATCTCTTGGAAATGAGTGACCTCACTTAAATACTTACCAAACTTGGACAAATACAAATTAGCATATTTTCCCATCACTATGCATTGGACTTACACAGGCAAGTCCCATAAACACTACTGGGTATTACCAGTATACATCCCTATCAGGTGGAGTGTGGACTCAAGATGTATTATCTACTTATTTCTAAATGTGGCAGTAGTGATTCAGAGTAGGTCTTGGACTTTTCACGCTTACCAAGAACTGATTTCATATTTGTTTTGAAAGATTATTAGCCAAGATTTTTGTTGCTTGCCATGACTATTTATTAGTTTTAAGAAAAAATGAATTATTCCAAAATTCTTAATGAGTATTTCAGTAATCATTTAGTTTGCTAGGGTGTTGAGGCTTAATTTGTTAATATTTGTAATATACTTTGAGACACTCAATTAGAGGAAAATAAAACTTTATTTTAAAGTGATTTATTGTTTAACAAAACATTTAAATCAACAGGAACATAAAAAAGTATTAATTTATACTTCCTCAACCATTGTCTCTTACTGGCTACGGGCTCAGAAGCAACAAGTTCTCATATTGTTGGTCTTAATTTTTGTGTGTGTTTATAGTTTCATTTTCTTCCTTTGGAAGTCATTCTGTGCGTGTGTGTGTGGTGGTGGGCAGACAGGACTCCTCCCTGTATTCTGTCACAGTCATAACTTTTGTTCATAACCTTAAGTTTTACTATTCTCTATTCCAGCGGTTCCCAAACTTTTTTTTTCTGAGCCCCTCTTTGGAGATTCCTGTCCCATGCACACCCCTTTTTTCTAAGGAATGAGGTAGGGGGTGGGGGGAGGGTGTCTGGTACCCATGGGAGCCAGCAGCTGAGACCACACAGACCCCCCTCTTGACCCCCAGCCCTTCAGGAGGGCCCAGTCAGTTCCTCACACTTTGAAAACCTCTCCTTTGGACCAATTGATTCCCAATGTCTGGTCCTCTGATGTCTTTCTGAATATTGTCCCCTGTCAAGCACTGCATCCCCCTCTCCCTCCAGGCTAGCCACATTTGGCTTAAGTTTTTAATGGGATTTTCAAGTACATGTTATGTAATGTATAAACATTGCATAAGGCATTTTTTCAGTGTCTGAAAAATGGAATAGTGCTTACACACCAAAGTCTGTTTTTCTTTCATTTCTTTTACAAGATTTTTAACAGCTGACTGTTTTGCCCTTGTGTAGTTTCTTTGTTTTTTTTTTCTCGTTATGATGACCCTGAGTGAATTCTGCTTTGTACTTGTGGCAGTGCTGAAATATTTTTAGAAAGAGGTTTAAAAAAACCTCAACTGCCTTGTTTACAATTTTTGGTGAGGGAGAGTTAACATTAACTAGCCCTACAAATCATACTCCTACTTCATAGTATTAGCAGTAAGTAACTCTTGTACTCTAATATTTTTGGTTCTCGTATTTATTTCCACTGGCCTTACAAAATCCTAAGGAATGAGGGTAAGTGACTCATTGATGTGATATAGGAATGTTAGCTGTCATCCAAACACTTCATTCACTTGTTGTTTTACTGGGATTTGAATCACAAGTTACAAGTCAGTGACACAGATTTTTATAATACACAAACAAGGGTCTAAATATTTTTAAAAGCAAACTATTCTAAGCGTGTGCAAATTTATTGGGACAGTGGTGGGTGGGAATTAACTGACAGCATACACATGGAAGGTTATATTTTTAAAGTGACTTGTCTGATGACAACCTATGTCTCAAACACAAAAAGAAGGTAAACACAATTGGAATTTGGCTACAATTGTTTAAAATTAAGTTACACTAAATTAAGCTTGTAATTGTGCAGACCTGTGTTTATAATCCGTTATCTGTCGTGATTCTTAATTCCTCAGTTTGTGTCAATTCCAAAGAATGTCACGTATATTCTGTACTGCTGTTCAGGAAGAATGCATAGTAGGCATGCACAATTTTCCTGAAGTGCAATATAGGATGCAACTGAATGAGTGGATCTAGGGAAGGAATTTGGCAAAGTAGCGGTATTTGTTTATTCTGCTGCTCAATACTGTTTTGTAGGGGAGCTGAGGCTGGAAACCTGTTTTTATAGTCGGCTCTGGATTGGGTGTGCCATTTATAGCACTCCAGATTTTAAAGTGCACGCCCGCAGCTTGCCTAATTAAGATTCAGTTACTCTTCTTAATTTGTTTGTTTTTTTGTTGTCTCATGCAGCTGAGCATTAGGATTTTGCTAACCTGAACAAAAGAAGTAAATGGATGTGGTATCATCATTTCCTTCAGCCTTGGCCACATAGGTTAAGATATAAGTCTTATAATGTATTGCTTGGTGGCAGCAGGAGAAGGAGTACTTGTCACAAATATTTGGTTTAATAAAACACTTTCCAGGGAGTGTGGTTGCAAGAAAACCTACCATACTGTATTTTCTTGCTCTTTCTGCCTCCTTATCCTCTTTCTCAGTGCTTGACTATAGTTAAGGAATTGCATCTTCAAGTTGGCCATTTGAGGTGCGCTAACTGGGTTTTGATAAATGCTCTTACAATTTACATTTAATTTTAATCTCCGAAGATTAGCTAATAATTAAGAAGGTTAAGAAGATGCTATGCTCTGATTCTGCCAACTGCAATAGTACTTCATATGTATCAGAGCCTTCCATAAACTATGGAAAGCATGCTCTTTGTAACCATATTTTTATAAGATATTGGGTCATTTGTATGGAAGATTTTTTTTATAGAATAATGTGACCTGGATGTTTTCTAATAGGTATCTTTTGCTCTTATTTATGTCTGTGTTGCTAAAATGAATCTGGAACAGTTAATTCCAGAGCTGCTCTTTCTTATTGGTAGACCCTACCAAATTCATGGTCCATTTTGGTCAATTTCATGGTCATATGATTTTAAAAATCGTAAATTTCATGACTTCAGCTCTTTAAATCTGAAATTTCAGTGTGTTGTAATTGTAGGGATCCTGAACCAAAAAGGAGTTATGTGGGGGGGGAGGGGAGGGCGGGTCGCAAGCTTATTGTAGAGAGTGTTGTGGTACTGCTAACCTTACTTCTGCACTGCTGTTGGTGGCACTGCTCCCTTCAGAGCTGGGCGCCTGGCCAACAGCCGCAGCTCTCCAGCCGCCCAGCTCTTAAGGCAGTGCAGAAGTAAGGGTGACAATACTTCAACCCCCCTAAAATAACCTTGTGACCCCCCCCTGCAACTCTCTCTTTAGGTCAGGGCCCCCAGTTTGAGAAACCTGGTCTCCCCTGTGAAATCTATATAGTATAGGGTAAAAGCACACAAGACCAGATTTCACTAGGGGAGACCAGATTTCATGGTCTGTGATGCGTTTTTCATGGCTGTGAATTTGGTAGGGCCTACTTATTGGATTGGTGTCAAACACTGTAAACCACCCACTCTCTGCTTTGGGAGCAGTAATTGCCAAGCATAGTTTGTGTGAACATTTAATGTGGTGCTTGATGTTTCTTGCTTTTACTTTCAGTCTTGTGTTGAGCTTTCTGATTTTGTTGGCTTTGGTTTTAGATCTATCTTTCTGTGTAGAACTTAGGTACCTTTACAATACAAACTTTGCTTTGTAACTCTTGTTCTCCTCTGTTCCCCAACACACAGTTCCCCTCAAAGTAAAGGGAAATGACCATTTCTGAAAGATTATATAAGATTAATCAAATGGCAAATAAGACAGTTTTCCCCAGCACTTGACATTTTAACTCTTGTAAGAAAAGCAAGTGGGCAGGAACTGTACAATCTGCGTCACTGAGTAGGAGTCAAGGGGAGAGTTTTTAACTGACTTAATTGAACGCTGCAAATCATGGCATTTGTATGATGAGTAATTTTAAAAACTCCAAAGCAACTCAAAATAAGATTGTGTTTATCGTCTCTTTCTTGACGGGAAAGAATAATCTGCAAGCAAAGATTTCCAGTCGTAATTTTTGGAGACTGTCGGTTCTTAATATTAGCTGTGTGCTTGGTTCTGGGCCAGGCATATGTAGCCCAGTTCCTGTGCTGAGGATCTTAGTCTGAAAGATGGACACAGATAATATACTCCGAGAACCTGAAGAAGTATTAACTTAGAATGCTAAATAAGTTAGCCAGAGGCATACATTTGTACAGTTTTAGAAAGCACCTTTCTTCTCCTGTTTCAGATTTTGTTGGTTTTATAAAATAATACCTACAGCTGCTTAAGTAATTTAATTTGTTTGTTTAGTAACAAAGCACACTGACATTGCTTGAAACTCTTCAGATCCACCTCTCTTCTGGGTCACTGAGTTTTGGCAAATGCAACTATCTTGCAGCTGGTGCTTTTACTGTTACTCATTCAGCTCTGCTGGCTGAAAATGGATAATCTCTGCCAGGATCATGCCCATCATATCATTGGTGCCTGCATATTTTACTGTGTAAACAAAGAAAGTACATGAGCCTTGGCCTGCATAGACCATCCTGTGATTTCTGTTACACCTCTGTCCATTACCATTAGGATGGTCTGTAAACAAGCTTTTAAAACTTTCCATTTTAATAGTGGCTAAAATGGACTTTCCACAATAATGAACGGTCAAAAGAAAATGCACACTTCTGGTGGTTTGCTAAGAAATTCCCACTTTTGGTCACAGCAGTCATAGAAGTTAAAGTTCCCCACTTCATTTTCTTCGTGGGAAGGTTAGAGGATTGGTAGGTCTGCTTGCTATCACTAGTTTGAGAGCTGATGACTTAAATAGAATAAGAGCTTTTGAGTGCCATCCCATGTTGCATGTTACTTGAGGGTAGACCTATGCTGCTTCTTGAAACCCTTTGTCTTTGTCCAGGAAGCTGATGAGACAGTTGCATGGCCCATTTTTCACTGGTCTGGGTCTTGTGGTGCTGTCTCTTGTTAAACTTTGGCCTTTTCTTGCATTATATTTCTTATCTTTTTATTTTCTTACAATTGCTTTACCTCTTCCCCACTAAGTATGAGATGATATAGATTTAGTTGGGGATTGGTCCTGCTTTGAGCAGGGGGTTGGACTAGATGACCTCCTGAGGTCCCTTCCAACCCTGACGTTCTATGATATGTTTACGGTCCTGAGAAGGCTGTTTGCTCTTCAGATATTATTGCATCACCTCCTTTGTTGTCCTGCCCAGTGTATATATACAAATGTAAAGAGCATATGCATTTTAACTGTGCTATAATAGCACCACGTAGTAACTTCACCACATAGCTTAACCATTGTGTTCAGCTTCTAAACTGTATTGTTTCCTTTACAGGACCCGTCGGGGCACAGCCCCTTCTTATGGTGCCCAGACGTCCCGGCTATGGCACCATGGGCAAACCTATTAAATTGCTGGCCAACTGCTTCCAAGTTGAAATCCCAAAGATTGATGTCTACCTCTATGAGGTGGATATTAAACCAGATAAGTGTCCTCGCAGGGTGAACAGGTAAGTCGGTCACAGAAGTTGTAATTTAATCTAAACTATATTGAAATCTTTAAGCAACATAAGATCCTAGTGAAGTAATTAAAAGCTATAAAGTTATTTTGCAGTAGCTTATTTTAAGAGATGTCAGTGACTTCTAATCAAGTTATCTTCCACTGTATGCTCCCTGAAGTTTAGCCAATAGGAATTTGTTCCCAAATGTGTCTGTTTGAGTTATTTATAATATGTCTCCCAGTGGTATTGGGATGGGATGGTATCTTGCAGAATCAAAGTAAATAAAGTAGTTTGATATTATTAGCCAGCACAATATATTCCAAGGCAAATAGTAATTTTTTTCCAGAAATCATTGAGTTTTAAATGAAATAGCCAGATTTCTCGCACTTATTTCTCAGTGTGCAATTAACCAGGAGTAAAGGATGAAAGGTTCGATCCTACATGCATATCTTAAGCCTAATTTATTTTAAATGCAGCATTAGAGATTCACAGTAAAATATAATGCTATGATGCCATCTTTCAATGGAATGAGCAATGGTGCAAATCCAGTTTTTTTTTTTCGTGTCTAAATTGCTGTTCTTGTTCACCCAATTTAGTGTAGCTGAGTTATGTAGAATTCAGTCTGAACTACAGACCAATCAGCTTAACTTCAATACCCAGAAAGATAATGGAGCAAATAATTAAGTAATCAATTAGCAGACATTTAGAAGATAAGATAAGTAACAGTCAGCATGGATTTGTCAAGAACAAATCCTGCCAAACCAACCTAATAGCTTTCTTTGACAGGGTAACAAGCCTTGGGGAGGGAGAAGCGGTAGATGTGGTATATCTTCACTTCAGTAAGGCTTTTGATACTGTCTCGCATGACCTTGTCATAAACAAACTAGGGAAATACCACCTAGATCAGGGGTTCCCATAACAAATTTTTTTGGTGGCCTCAGAGTGCAGTCACCAACTTTTGCTGGTGGCTGCTCTAACAATTTTTCCTAAAATACTTAATTACCTTTAGGAAAAACAAATAAATATGCACATATACATGTCCAAATCATTGTAATGTATTTATGTAGGATATTGCAGACTCAATAATAAAAATAATGTAGGGTTGTCTCTATTCTTTACTGGACCTAAACAAAATAGAAACAAACAAGGTTCTTTGCATGTTCTTGTCTTTTGTTGTTGTTGTTTCTCTCCCTTTTTTGATTTTTTTTTTTTTTAGACTTGCTATCTAGTCTGTTTCTCTGACAAGTGATATTTCTATGTTTGTTAATATCAGTTTTCATAGGAGCAGACTAGCTAGCTGGAAGGCAGTGAAAAGTGATATTAACAAACATACAAATATTACTTTTCACATAACCAGACTAACTCAGCCCTGGCAAGATGGGGGACAAAGTTAAGCCCTGGATGGGGAGGGAGGGTAGGAAGGCAGCCGGGGTCCAGAGGGGATGGGGGACCGGGGGAGGCATCGGGTGTCTGGGAGGATGGATGGATGGGGACTTGGGGGAAACGGGGGGGTCTCTGGGGGGATGGGAGTTTGAGCCTGTGGCCAGCACCCGCCACCACATGGCTGGAGCCCGAAGACCAGCAGCTAGAGCGTGTGGCCAGGGCACAGAGTGTGCGGTTGGCACCCGCCACCACAGGGCTGGAGCCCGAAGACCAGCAGCTAGAGCGTGTGGCCAGGGCACAGAGTGTGCGGTTGGCACCCACCACCGCATGGCTGGCGTCTGGGGCTGGATCCCGTGGCCAGAGCCCAAACCCCAGCCTCTGCGATGGAGTCCACCACCGTGTGGCCCACGGCCAGAGGAGGCAGCGGGGACCGGGGCGATGGGGAGGTGGTGGTGGTGAGCGTGGGGCTGGGGCCCCTGGGAAGGTGGGAACTCACACCAGCTGCCTGCTCCTCTGGCTGTAGAGGGGGGAAGGGCCCAACCCCTGCTGGCAGTCCTGGGAGAGGGGCCACTGCTTTGCCCTCTTTCCCAATCACTGGCCAGGAGGCTACGGTCGCACGAGAACCACCTGGTGGCTGCATTTGAGTAACACTGACCTAGATGGAGCTACTATGAGGTGGGTGCTGAATGGGTTGGAAAACCGTTCCCGGAGAGTAGTTATCAGTGGTTCACGGTCAAGCTGAAAGGGCATATCAAGTGGGGTCCCTCAGGGATCAGTTCTGGGTCCTGTTCTGTTCAATATCTTCATCAATGATTTAGATAATGGCATAGAGTGTACGCTTATGAAGTTTGTGAACAATACCAAGCTTGGAAGGGTTGCAGATTAGGATTAAAATTCAAAATCATCTGGACAAACTAGAGAAATGGTCTGAAGTAAATAAGATGAAATTCAATAAGGACAAATGCAGAGTGCTCCACTTAGGAAGAAACAGTCAGTTGCACACATACAAAATGGGAAATGACTGCCTAGGAAGGAAAGGGATCATAATGGATCACAAGCTAAATTTGAGTCAACAGTATAACAGTGTTGCAAAAAAAGCAAACATCATTCTGGGATGTATTAGCAGTAGTGTTGTAAACAAGACACAAGAAGTAATTCTGTTGCTGTACTCCGTGCTGATTAGGCCTCAGCTAGAGTATTGTCCAGTTCTGGGCACCACATTTCAGGGAACGATGTGGACAAATTGGAGAAAGTCCAGAGAAGAGCAACAAAAAATGATTAAAGGTCTAGAAAACATAACCTATGAGGGAAGATTGAAAAACAACAACCTGGGTTTGTTTGTTCTGGAGAAGAGAAGACCTAGGGGGGGAGTGTGTGTGTGTGTGGGGGGGGGGGATGGGACGGGACGGGGGGAGACGGACATAAGTTTTCAAGTAAATAAAAGGTTACAAGGAGGAGGGAGAAAATTTTTTCTTGTAAACCTCTGAGGATAGGACAAGAAGCAGTGGGATTAACACAGCAAGGGTGGTTTAGGTTGGACATTAGGAAAAACTTCTTAACTGTCAGGGTAGTTAAGTACTGGAATAAATTCCTTAGGGATGTTGGAGTTTTTTAAGAGCAGATTAGACAAACACCTGTCAGGGATGGTCTTGATCAGTGGTTCTCAAACTGTGGGTCAGGACCCCAAAGTGGGTCGTGACTCCATTTTAATGGGGTCGCCAGGGCTGGCTTAGACTTGCTGGGGCCTGGGGCTGAAGCGGAAGCCTGAGTCCCACCGCCCGGGGCCAAAGCTAAAGCCTAAGAACTTCAGCCATGGGTGTTGGGGCTCAAGTTACAGGCCCCCTGCCTTGCGCTGCAGGCCTGGGGCTTGGGCTCCCCCACACCCCGCCCAGGGTGTTGGGACTCAGGCAGGCTCAGGCTTTGGTCCCCTCTCCTGGGATCATGTAGTAATTTTTGTTGTCAGAAGGGGGTCACAGTGCAATGAAGTTTGAGAGCCCCTGGTCTAGATAATACTTAGTCCTACTTTGTGTGCCTAGAGTGCAGGGGACAGGACTAGAAGATCTATTGAGGTCCCTTTAATAGGCAGCAGGTTTAAAACAAATAAAAGGAAGTATTTCTTCACACAACACACAGTCAACCTGTACTCCTTGCCAGAGGATGTTGTGAAGTCGAAAACTATAACAGGATTCAAAAAAGAACTAGATAAATTCATGGAGGATAGGTCCATCAATGGCTATTAGCCAAGATGGGCAGGGTTGGTGTCTCTAGCCTCTGTTTGCCAGAAGCTGGGAATGTGTGACGGGATGGATCACTTGATGATTACCTGTTCTGTTCATTCCCTCTGAAGCACCTAGTATTAGCCACTGTCAGAAGACAGGATACTGGGCTAGATGGATCTTTGGTCTGACCCAGCATGGCCATTTTTATGTTCTTGTGTTATGGTCTTCCAGTCCTACAATTCTATGATTCTTCCCTGGTGTCTCTCAGGTCCTTCCTCTTTCTCTCAAACTGTAACTGATGTTCAACATGATCTTGAATCAGCCATAGCTCACTTTTTCTTTATGTAGAAACTAAAAGACCCATAAGCTGGATATAGTTAGGTTTTGACTTGTTTCAGAAAGGTCAAACTGTACTGACTCTTGTCACATAAATTTGGTGTACATCACAAGCTGAGTTTGTTCATCTGATATAAGAAGACTATCCTAAAATATTGAATTATAAATGTAAAATTCTATCCCATTCTGCAGTTGTAGTCTATAGATAAAGATGAGTCTTGTTGCTTGGTCACTGCTGACTTAATTTCAGACTTTACAGAGTCAAATCTGAAACAAGGAATGTGGTGTTAAGTTATTCCATGTAATCTGCATGTCAAGCATACATTTTAATATTACCTTGCATCCTTCCGAAAACTCATTTGTGTGCTTTGTGCAGGTTGTGTGTGTGATAGGTGAAACTGGCAGCAATGTCTATAGTTAAGAGAGTCTAACTTTCCATTTATAAAACCCATCTTCAGTTGCTTATAACTTGCCAAACTCTAGGGCTGAAATTTTCCATGCCAAGTGTCTGCCCCAAGCTGAATATTTTTTAAATTTTCAGTTTTCTAAAATGAGATTTGGCCCAAAAAAATCCTTATGTTAAATTCTTACCTTTAAGAGACTGATACCTACATACTCTTTGAAGAAGGTACTTGACATTTGACAAGGAGGGCACTCTGGACTCAGAGGAGTTGGCTTTTGCTGTGCATATAAAAATATACCCAAATTAGGCTGTTACAGGTCTCCCAGAAATTGACACTTGAACGTGCTCTGAGGTTTGTTAGAATCTAGAATCTAAGTTATCTGAAGAGTCCATATGCATTGAACATAGAGTAGGTGAGGATTGCAGAGGCTCAGCAGGACTTTCTCTGCAATTATTCTCCTAGGTGCTGGGGGCCGCTGTGGTGCCAGGCATTGTAATTGAAAGCAGGAGACTGTCTCCTGTGCTCAGTGTTCCCCTTGCTAGAACTCAGGCAGCGTGAAAAAAGGAGGAAGTGGCCTGGCTGGAATTCAGCGGGATAAAAACCGGTGAGAGGCCGGGACAAGCTGCAGGATAACATGCTAGGGGAAATTGGTAGAAGGGTCTAACCACTCTCCTTTAGAGCCTGGAATTGAATCCAGGATTTCTGAGCATCTGTTCATACTCTGTCAAGCAAATATCTATGAAACCCACTAACAAAATGTCTCACCCTCCCTCTAGTGGCTGGTCCACACAGGAAATAAAAGCCTACTACTGCTATTAGTTATTTCATTATCTTAAGTGGTAGAGATCTTTGCTGTGTATCTAAAGGTTTCAACCCTGCTGATGACCCATATGATGGTCAATATGGGTCCACATGATGGAATTTTTTCACTCGTGTTTTTGTAAAGTAGGAAACAGATTTTAAAAAAAAAAAAGTTAAATTTGTCAAGGCTGCAGAGGAAAGCAGGCAGTAGTTCAGTGCCAGAACCAAGGTTGCCTGTACAGCCTAACACATCCCAATTGAGTGCTTGACTCATGTAGCCTGGCAGTACTTTTAATGTAATTTGTTGTAAGCAATATTTAATTTGTATCTTGTCCTTAATATCATGAGTTTTAGAGCAAAATACATCTCTACAGTTCAGAAGGAATTAGATTGGTCCAAAATGTGCCAATAGAAAAGATGAATCATTTTATAATAATTTGTAAGGAAGATGAATAACTTCATATTTCCTGTCTGCTTCCTCTGAATTGAATAGTTTTAATGGAAAGAGAGAGAGACACTTTTTTCTTGGTGTCTCATGCAGTGCATTTTGCCAGTTGGCAAGAAGGGTGGTTTCCATAATAATGAAGTAAAAGACCAATTTCTGCAGCCCTGACCTACATAATTTTAAAAAAAGAAAAGAAAAAATCCTCTTCCCTTATGATTTCGTTGAGATTCAATGCTGTTTTTCATGTATCTACTGTAGATAACTTGATTCTGCAATTCTACCCCTCTTCCTGCTTTTGATCTGAGGTTCTGATAATCCTAATTGTCAGTATGTTTCAGATGAATATTTTTCAGCTTTGCAGTGTTGTTGTAGCCATATTGGTCCCAGGATCTGAGTGTGACAAGGTGGGTGAGATAATATAGTCTATTGGACCAACTTCTGTTGGTGAAAGAGACAAGCTTTTGAGCTCCATAGAGCTTTTAGGAGCGCTCTGTGGAGCACGAAAACTTCTTTCACCAACAGAAGTTGGTCCAATAGACTATATTATCTCACCCACCTTGTCTCTCCAGTATTTTTCAGCTGATGGTTAAGTGCTGCAGTTATGGCACCCTATAAATACTAAAGATAGATAAAACAGGAGTACTTGTGGCACCTTAGAGACTAACAGATTTATTTGAGCATAAGCTTTCGTGGGCTACAGCCCACTTCAGCGTCTGATGAAGTGGGCTGTAGCCCACAAAAGCTTATGCTCAAATAAATTTGTTAGTCTCTAAGGTGCCACAAGTACTCCAGTTCTTTTTGCGGATACAGACTAACACGGCTGCTACTCTGAAACCTAAAGATAGATAGTATATCACCGAACGGGTTTATAATGGAAGCACCAACACTTGGCAATTGGTTTGATATGTAAGTTTACTCTTGTAATTTACTGGTTATTGGCATATAGCTTCATCAAATGAACAGTATGATAGAATGATAATCTTCAAGATGCAGGAGAAATATTAACTACTCTGGGCTGACTTTCTCTTAGGTTGATTTCAGATGGCTTCATAGGATTCTGTTAGTGCTTTGTGAGGTGGTAAGTCTGGACTTTGCTAAAAGCTGTAAATGAGGGCTTCTGCAGTGCAAACTAACAGAGTACCTTATTATTTATTGCACTGATCTGATCTGGAGGAAAGTACCCAACAAAACACTAACTGTTGGGAAGCTTTTCTTTAGTTGCTGCCGTATAAGTGCTGAAGTCTCTTGAGAGAACCACATCAAAGAGAGTGCAACAGCTAACGGTGTGTCTAGTTAATGATCTCACTTAAAAGGTGGGAAATTTTACAAAAGTCTGAGTGTCACACATGACTTGAAATAAACGATTGGGGAGTAATATCAAAGTAGAGCACTTCCAAAAACCAGGAGCCCGCCACCTTTCATATTCCCGTTTGCTTTTTTAGTGTGGTCTCATTTATTAAAGTATGTTTGCAATGCTGTAGGTAAGGGTTTGTGAGAACTTCAATTAATCTTTTATTGGTTACGTACTATAGTTAGGTGCTATGAGTTTTTAAAGTAGTCTCAGGCTATGATAGAGAGAGTTTGTCAGAATATTTGGTTTCTCTATTTAACATGCGTCTTTGACGATAGGTAGAGCTGATAGACATTTCCGATAATAAGACCTTGTTTTCAGTTGCTTGTAACTTTGCCGAACTTTGGCAAATTCAGGCTGAAATCTTTCATACTGTGTGCCTCCCTTGAGTACATTTTTGGAAAATTCTGGCCAAAATGTTTTATTCAATTGCCTATACTAAAAAAATGTTGCGGCCTTTTCTTTGAAATGCTCTAGCTTTGGAGCAGGGATTTGAAATTTGCCAGGGGGATAGCTTTTGTGTCAGGAATGTACCTTTTGCTGTTTTCGTAAAAATCCACTCACATTTGACCTTTGAAAATCGCCGTTCGCACATTCTCAGTAGAGACATCCTAGAGCTTAACAGCTATAATCTTCAAAGGTTATCCTCACTGAGCATACTCAAGCCTCTCACAGCTTCTAGTGTTGACAAGACTCCACCTGCCATCCCCACATGGCTACTCCAGCACATGGCTATGGGGGCTCAGAAGAACTTCACCTGTAATGGCTACTCCCAGCAGCTTTGGGCCAGGCACCAGAATTGAGAGTATAGAACCGTAACACTCTCCCCTCTGCTTCCGCTGACTTTCCCACTGCTGGCACCCAGGCAGCATGGAGGAGGAAGCCATTAGATTAGAATGCAGAGGGAACAAAAGCTGAATGGGGGTGAGAGAGAGAAGTAGAATGGGACAGTGTCTGGTGAGACTGGAATTTGGGGGCGGGAGGAGAAACTGAGAATTGGAGGAGGGAGAGTGGGTCCAGTTGGGCAAGGGGCCCTGTGGAAAATATAGTATAGGATCGTGTTATTAAAGACTGTCATGCATGTGCACAAGGGGGCTGAATTAAGGTTGCAAAGACAATCTTAATTCTGGCATTTCCTAATGTTTGAGTTTGCAACCTTAATGCTCTTTTAATGCCGTTTTTTGTGTATAATAGTAAATCAGAGTTTGGAGGAGGATCATGAATAGTTGATAATATGGACTAATTTTTTGTGTGTTTATATTTTTGGTATCTGATATTTATAGACTCTATTCTTGGTGAAGTTGGAATAGTTCAGATGTTTGCCACCCATGATTTCTGAATTATCACTAAAACTAAGCTACAACTGGTTAGTCAACATTTTATAAACTTTTAAATACAAATATAAGTGTTTGCTGCTTTACATATTAAAATACATTCCCCCTGTTTCAGGTAATTTTCTGGGTACATCTAGCATTTTATGAAGGTCTCAGTCACTATATGGATTGAGCAGTGGTAAACTTTAGAGTGTTTGTAAAATGTTTTGAGGAGCGATTTGAAGGCAAGGAGGCTGCTTGGCTAACAAGAAGGGCATACTTTTCCAAGCATAAAGAGTCACTGTAGTAAAAGTTGCAAACACAAGTAGAGAAATAGTAATGCTGTGTATTGGGTTCAGCTCCACAAATCTGTATTGGTTTGATATCCACTTGAATCCAGCCCATGTTTTCTTATGGCTTAAATAATAAAATACCAGTTTAATTTTTATTAAGCTCTTAATTTACAGGAGCACTGTAAAGCTCATGTTCCTAAAATATTTTTATCTGGTCACATCATTTAAACGTTTCCTTGAAATGCTGTTGTACTCTGAAATATTATTTTTAAGTGGGTATTGAATGGGTTTCTTTTTATCTGATTTCCATCTATCTGTGAATAAATAGATGTTATTGGCTGGTTCTTCAAACCCTCCTTGTTATCTGAAAATCAAGTTCATCCATTAGCCATAACTTGGCTTAACTAATGCATTAAAAGTGTAATTAAGGTGCAGTTAGGGGTCCATCTCTGTATACCTGCATGAAGTTTCTCCATTTGGAATCTAGTTAAAAATTCTGCTGGTGTGTGGGCCAGTAGAAAAACCATCTCACTTTCCTTCAGCTGTATTGACTCTTTATTACTTTCTGTATGACTAATGCGCTGATTTTGTCACTAAAGTGAGCATATGTGACTCCAGTACATACAAGCAGCAACTCTGACTATGAAGATACCTTTTATAGTCAAATTAGACTATAATCATATTTGAAAGACTCAAGAAGTTTTATATTTTAAATTGCATGATCAAATTAAATACTAACAGTTACTGTGATTCCTGCTGCAAATGACAGCATGAAATCTGGTATCTTTGTTGAAATCCTTCATGTGCTTAGTAGATTTGTTTATAATAGGTTACACTAAACTTGCTGTCTGTTTAAAAATGTCACCAGCTGTGTGTATGTGTAAAAAAATAAATATATAAATGTGGCAGGTATTAATTAAAAAACACAATTGTTGAAATCTTTAATATACAGTAAGTGCTACAGATTGCAATAATGAGCCCGATAAAGGGGTATTGTGTCTGCAGAACAAATGAGTGGCCAGAAAATGTACCCTGACTGGGTAGGGAGACAGGCAGCTACGACTTGCACTACATGAGAGTTAATACAACACCAAAATGCCTTTTCCTTTGAAGAACTGTCTTTGGAAATAGACTTTGTGGTCTCTTGCAGGCTGTCTCTAGTATTTTGAATGAGAGTATATAAACTGTAGTGTAGTATTCCTCTTCTGTTTCCCTTCTCACTTCTCTTTGCTGTATTCTTCCTTAAGTCTTCCCTATTGAGTTAACCAGTGCTGGTCTTTGAAGACCACAGTACAGATAAGTTCAATGGAGCAAAGCTGCAGTTAGAAACTGTTAGATGAGACATATCTCCGTTGGTAAAAGGGTATAGAAGCTGTCTCCCTCTTTCCCTGCTTCTCCCCACCTCCTTTATCTTTCTCGTTCAGCTCTTGTCACAGGTTGCAAATTGGAATTTATTGAAACATTGGCATTGCGTAGTTTATAGTCTGTGATGTATGTTGGACATAGTGGAGTGAAGTGGCAGTGCACCAAAGTGTAGGGAGGGGTTTTCAGACAAGAGGGACTTGATTGTGGTGTGCAAGAAGAATCATTAGTAATGGGACACTAAAAAGGTCTTGTTACAGTGCAAGGGCGTGCACATTTCTAGTGGTTTTTGTTTGTTTTTTAAGATTTGAGTCTGTTACAAAACCCTCAATGGAGAGAATTGCAGATTGGATAACATTTTAATTGTATTTCTTGGCCTTGGAAAAAGTACTGTTTTAGGAAATTTAACTGCTGTTACTAATTTTGCTTAAAAAGGGAAGCAGTGTGTTAGTCATTTTATGGAAATACTTTGGGTTAACATTATGCATTCAGGAAGGGTCATATAAGTAAACTTTTCTGTTTGGGAACAAAAAATGCAAATTAAGTATTTTCTCCCACTGTCTATTGTAATGTAAGAATGGGAACACTTAGTATGCTATAGCTAACAAAAATCCTGATTCTTAGCAGAGTAAGAAGCAGCTGCAAGGCCATTGAGAAGATAAGTTGGTTTTAGTTTTTTGCCGTTTTTGTTTTTTTTGTAACATTTGATGCCAGCTCTAGTCAGATGGATTGCAAAAGGGGGAAGTCCTTGGACTCCTTATGTACCTACCTGAATCTATTACAATTTGTGTGAGGGATTAAAAGAATGTGGAAATTCCGTGGTGGCGGCTTTCTTATAGTATTTAGTGGATGTATTAGGTTATTGTATTTTTTATTTATTAATATTAACTGCTATTAAAGTCAGAATAAACCATAATCCTACTCAATTTTTGTTACTTGTACTCTTGGCTTTGGGTGGGATTAAAATGTAGGGATTTAAAAACATGTAAGAATTTTAAAAAGGCCAACATTCTTGGGTATTTTTAATACTGAAGCAGCCTGAAGAAGACAGTAACCAACTCCTTTTTGCAGATTGATGTATAGGTTAACAAATTTTTGGATGAACTAAAACAGTCAAAATTGTATGGTTTCCAGGAGTGAGCATAACCACCAGTTGTAAGGTTAAGCATGTACATTTTCCATAGTTCCAGTTTGTGTGCTTGAAGGTAAGCTGCTTCCGATGTGTTTGTAGCACAGTGGGGCACTATGGCAATACAAATAAATGATTTGTAAGCAACTGTATTGCTGGTGGTATTGCATATCCTTCAGCATTTCATTATTCAGTATTTTGTCTGAATTTCTTGAACTACTTTATGGAATATCAGTCAGGTGTGGATCAATTAATTTTCTCTAAATTAGCGTACTGAAAACTGCTTGAAGAAAGTGTGTGAAAGATAAGAAGGCAGTTGTTTGCAGTGATACAATCTTTCATGACTATTTAATTGCAGATATTTCTGTTCTTTTACAACTGTGCCTTTTTTTAGGGAGGTGGTGGACTCCATGGTGCAGCATTTTAAAGTGACAATATTTGGGGACCGTAGACCAGTTTATGATGGGAAGAGAAGCCTTTATACAGCCAATCCACTCCCTGTAGCAACCACTGGGGTAAGACATATTGGTACTTTTCCGTTGTTACACACAGCTTGTCAGAAAAGCAAGAATATCTTTCTAAAAATGTTAGCTTCAGAAATATTGAAAATACCCTAGTGTATCTGAAATGCAATAAGAACCTCCCTAATATACACCTTGATGATCCATAAACCCCATAATAATCAGAAAATAATAGTCTTTACCATCTTCTCAGTAAATATTTAATAGTATTCAATATTTTTCTATACTGAGATCTCATATTAAATACTCAGTTTTACAACATATACTATATAGTATAGTGGTTCTCAAACTTTAGCAACCCAAGGACTCCCATTTGGATTTAAAATATTTCTTGGACCCTCAAGCCCCCTGTTCAGCCCCAGGCCCCACCCCCACTCCACCCCTTCCTCCAAGACCCACCCCTGTGCCATCTCTTCCTGCCCCCGCTCCACCTCTCCTCCTCCTCTTCCCCGCCAATATACCCAGATGTACAGACACTCTTTTCCCAACCTATGTATTATATAATTTTTTAACATTAGCTTTAATACAATTTTTAAACAGTCACAAATAGGCTTTCAAGTTAAAATTTTCTTAAGATAATGAGTTCGTACTTTGTGGCTAGACTGCTAATACATGAACATATGGATCACATAATTAAGGCGACGTATGCAGCTTGTTGCATCCAGTTTCCTGGGTTTATCCTCTCTCAGCCCAATCCAAAACCTTGGCTTGTAATCATTTTTGAATCTGTGTTTAATCAGTGTGTTTCACCAGACATGATCACAAACCATGTTCAGAAATAGTGATATAGGCTGCCAGGGGCAAAGAGGAACAAGGGTAGTCTACAGTATGTTTATAGCTGCAGTAGCATAGAAGTTTAAAATAAAAACATTTCTCTTCTCTTTTCCCTCCCTTCTGCGGTGCAGGGAAATAATGCTGCAGAGTGTGATAGCTATGCTGGCAGACTGAGAGAACCATTCTTTTTGAGTAGTTGCTTACATAGCTCAAAACATTAAGTGTTGACAGGATCTTGATCTCTGCTGTTAGTTATTTTATAGGCTAAATCCAAGAGCTGCTGCAAAGTATCATCGCTTTAAACTTCCTTCCACCCACTTTATATGATTCTTCCTCCTTATCTCAGATCTCCCCTTCTACTGTCCCATACCTGCCAAATAAAAGCAAAAGTGTTCCTTCTCCCCAGTTTTGACTTCAGATTGTGGATAAGTAGGACAAACATAGGCTAACAGTCTGAAAGAGAAAACAGCACCATTTGTAGTCAAGACCTCTATTTGTATCTCATTTGTCTTTTAAATAACTCTTGTGTTCTGCTCCCCCATTCCCTTCAACAGGTAGATTTGGATGTAACATTACCAGGAGAAGGTGGAAAAGATCGTCCCTTCAAGGTGTCAATAAAGTTTGTTTCTCGGGTGAGCTGGCACTTGCTGCATGAAGTTTTGACAGGAAGAACCTTGCCTGAGCCTCTGGAACTAGACAAACCAATCAGCACTAACCCTGTTCATGCTGTCGATGTGGTGCTACGACACCTACCCTCCATGAAGTAGGTTCTCTAATCTTCGTTCCCTCTCTCCCGTTAGCTTTTTTTAAACTTTGGGGTGAAGTCCATTCATATTTCTGCACAAACATAGCAGGAGGAAATCGATTAAGCCATTCCCTACCCACAATACATCTTACTGATGGGCCTGGGGAGATTCCTGGTCTGAGTCAATTGAAGCGAATATTATCTGAGTGTGAATATTTGTGCAGGAAGGTCAGACCCAGAACAGGTAATATCAAAGACTTTCCACAGTGGATTATTCAAGATAGTATCTTCCCCCAAAAAACTGTTAAGGACTTGTTCTGGATCTTCAAGTCAAGTTTAAGAAATCTGAAACGAAGTAATAAGGGTTACAGTATACTGTAGCACTGAATCTTCTGTGTACTCCAGTTTAGCAGTGGCTCCACATAACTTGTGATGTGCCTTATCTGAAAGCATGTGCCTTTTCAATTCATTGACATTTCACAAAGCTGCATCTTCATGTTTTGGATAAACAGTTGAGATTAGTTTTTTTTACCAGTATCTGTTTTCCTCATCTCAGAATTCTGAAATTTCAAAGGAGGCCAGTGTAATTTTGATATACATTTCGCTTTATTCATGTACTGGAGGTTACTTTTATCTTTTAAAGTTTGAGTACTGGTTTGAGGCACAAGGGCAGTTTTCTCTTATACAGGGTAAAATGAAAAAAATTGGTGAAATGTATCTGTAACTTGCCAAAATGATCTTGTGGCTTTATGGAACTAAAATCCTTCAACTGTCCCAAATTCTAAAGAAACATGAAAGCTAATGGCCTTTACGCTAATGTCATCCACCCCAAATGGTTGTATTCTGGGAGGTTGTTGCACAACTATTATTCATCATAAATGCTGACATAACTTTCCAAGTTCTTTGCTTACACCAAGCTTTGGGCAATAGAAAGTGAATTAGTGAGCTGGACTAAAAACACATGGGTTTCGTAAAACATACCCACTTTCATGCTAGCGCAAAAGGATATCTGAAAGACTGGAGCCAATATACACCAGACACTATTCTGTAGAAGCACCCTGCTAGTCAGCATTTGTGCTGCAGTCAAGATCGTGCTTTACTGAAATTAAATCATCCTTTCAGATCTTTAACATTTAGTTTTTAATTTGCTCTAAATATCATAAATAGATGTCACTTTCAAAAATTGTAATGCTTGCTTTGGCTAAAATTAAAAATACCATCTTAGAAACAGCAACATACAGAATAATAATAAGAATTCAAAATCATAGCTATATCTTGCCATATTTTGCAAAATGTGACTTTGGTACTGATATACATCAATATCCATACAATAACTTATGAAGTGGAATAATAATCCTTGTTATATAAGGCTTTTAAAATACTCTTATGGAAGGCAGTAGCATATACAGATGGCTACTCTTTTTTTTTTTTTTTTTTTTTAATAATAGGTATACCCCTGTGGGCCGCTCCTTTTTCTCAGCTCCAGAGGGCTATGATCACCCTTTGGGAGGGGGCAGGGAAGTATGGTTTGGATTCCATCAGTCTGTTCGGCCTGCCATGTGGAAAATGATGCTTAATATTGATGGTAAGTAAAGTATTTGTGTATAATAGAGGTATGGAATGGAGAAGGTTACCTTTTAAGAATAAAAATGTCTGTGCTGTTCAACTAGTTGACTTGTGCGTATCTGAGTTTCACTATAGAATAGTACATTTTGTTTGTGGGAATAGTTTTCAAAACTTGCGGAACAAAAGGATTTAATTGTGGGAAACTATCAGCTCCAAAATTTAACTTTTCTCTCTCGGCTATAAATTAAGAAATTAAGCTTAAAGTAAATAGCTAATTTCAAGTATTCTTGCATATACTCTAGAAAAATACAAAAATTAATCTCTTGTCTATTTAGTTGCCTTATTTAAATTTAGAGTTGCTACAAGATACATAACCAGATTTGGCTCTCACCTGAAAAGCTATTTCTAAAAGTAAATGGCTCAGTTTGAAGATTCTGCAGCCTTTTATTGTAAAATCATTACATAAAGCACAAATTATTTACCTGATTGAAGGCTATATTTTCAATATTGTGACTTGGCTATAAGTCTTCCTTTATAGTTGTGTGTTTATAATTATAAATATAAAAAATTACTACCAGGCTTAGTTCGTTTGCAATGGGCTTAATTCAGTCTTTTGGCTTTTCTTGCAAAGGTGATTTAGAAGTCCTAGTATTTGTATATCTGGATTTGCCATCAAAGTGTAAACACTTGGCCAAAAGCTAGTTGTCCTAATCAAGAAACAAAAAGTGTGTTTGTTAAGATATGACGTTTCCTCTACGTAAGGGAGACTATCACCAGTACATGGGCAATGAGTTTGTGGGAAAGAATTGTCAGTACCCTTACAAACTTCAGTACAAATACATGATTCAATAGTTGCTGTCAGGTTTGATGTATTCTATCTAGTTAGATGAAGAGATCACAGTTGTTTGTTTATATTGAACTAGTTGAGATTGGCAGTTCTGCAGCACAGACTAAAGACCTAACAGAAGGCTTCTGAGAACAGTTGTACTTGTCAGACAGAATATTCTACAGACTACAAGGATGTAAGCATTCATCTCAGGCATATGAATTTAAGGCATTTTAATGGAACATGCTCTTTCTTTTTGAAGGGATCTGCCTGAAAATGGCTTGTGCTGCTTAATCTGCTTGAAATATTCTGCCAGCCTCCTGTGGCCATTGATCAGCATCTCATACAAACATTTTAGTGTCTTCTTCCATGCTGAAGACTTGCCTTGATAATATCCCACACACATTCTGAATTCCAGGTTTGACTATTGTAACTTATTTTATATAGAGATGAAGCCACAGGCCTGAAAATGCTCTAAATAGTATAAAATTCAGCAGCCCATCTGCTAAGCAACGGATGTCTCTGTACGCATTGCCCAGTCCTCTGTACTGCGGATCCCCACTAGTTAGGTACAGTTCAGGGTCTGTCTCCTGATATTTAAAGCCTTCTGGGACTCTTACCTCTCATGACAGCTACATGCCATTGTAACTATGAAATTGTTGACCAATAGGGAAAGATTCATGATTGTGGGAGACAAAACTGTAATAGCTGGACTGAGATTGTGGAACTGTTTGTCTTAGGTAGTACTCTGTACTCCAAGACTAGTGCTGTTAGTTTTCTAATAGTTTTAAGTTTTTCACTTCTTAATAGCCACACATAATGTAAACCTTTGACTCGGTTAGCTAGGTGCTGCAGTAATTTAAAACAGCAGCTTTATTTCTTACACTTTAATTACGATGATATTGCTTTCATCATGGCAATATTAATATGATAATGATCATGTCAAATAGGCTATATCAAAAGATTGCAACTAAGTTAAATTAATTTTCCCAACTATGCAAACACAAATTAAAAATCGGAGAAGCAGGGAAAAGGAAAGAGACTCTGTTACAGCCAGATTTGGATTGTTGGAGTTATGAGCTGAGACTGAAGCTGGTACCATTTTTTGGGCAGTCAGGAATGCCACAGGTGTTCCATTAGGTTGGAGGCCAGGTCACTTTGATAGATGGTGTTTTTTTCTTTCCGATTAGCAAAGGATGCAATAAATGAGCAGGCAGATACCATATTTAGGGTAGCTAGGGTGCAGTGTTAAAATCCAAGAGACCCTGAGGCAAGATAGACTTGAAAGCCACTAGATGTGCAATTTAGAGCAGAAAATAGCAAGAGGGGCAGACACCAAGAAACAAGTTGACAAAAGCCACATCCTTGTGGAATGCCTTTGAGTTTTATATATTTTTTCAACGTATTATGACATTGTAGCAAGTTGTCCCCTATTTCATACTTTTGTAACCATTATGTACTGCTCATGTGCTTCAGAGACAGAAATGAAATACATAATTGTTGCAGCTGAGGATACATTGATACACCTTATTTTTGCAGGTTTAGGGAACATGTGACAACTTTCATATCTAGCTATGCTTACTGCACAATTATTTTCTCATGGACAGTAAAAGTAAACAAGACAAACGATCCATTTCTGTAATTTCCATTTAATTCAGAGTTTTGCATTTTGTAAGGAGTGCAGGATCAAAAATATTGTACCAATCAGCAAATCATACCCAGGTTTTTCAGTTAAATGGCCCACTTGTAACACAAGGATATTTCTGACTGTAAAGGTCATGTAATGATTGGTCCAAGACAGTGGTTTTCAACCTTATTTCATTTGTGGACCCCTACAAAATTTCAAATGGAATGGCGGACCCCTTTGGAATTCTTAGACGTAGTTTGAAAACCCCCTGGGGTCCACAGACCACAGGTTGAAAACCACTGGTCCAAGCAAAGTTATTGCATTGTTCACATTAGCTGAGATCTTTCTGAATTTCTAGCTATTTAGTAACTAAGACTTATTACCGAAAATGCCAGTATTTCAAAAGAGAAATGCAATGACTCAATGCTTTGCGTCTAAAGCACATCATAATCCTCTCCTACAGTTGTTGATATATAGGAGCAGCTGATATTCTTTAATATCAAGCTAATTACTGTTTGTCAAGCTATTTGCAGTGTCTGCAATGGGGAGGAGAATTCTGAGGTTTCATAGTAGAAATACCGAAGTCTATGCTCTTACATACTGAACTTCTTGGAAAATGAGCAATGAAAAATTGATCCTTTTCTTTTCTCATGTCTGGCAGTAGCTACAGAAGTAAAAAGAGGGGGTACTTCTTTGTAAATCCAGTGTACCCAACCAAAACTGTACATTTTAAAGCAGTTAACTCTGATGTGGCTATTGGCGAAAAGCAGTTAAATTAAAATTATTTGAGTTTTACGCTATTACAAGTACTGTAAATTCTCAACAGTATGTATGCTGCATATTGAGGAGAGACTAGTTTGTGTTTTGTTTTTTGCTGTAAAGAAATAGTCTTAATCCCCACTGACACTGAGTCTTGCCTTTTGTTGCTTTTTGTAAATTAAGCTTTCCCCATCACTGCGGAATAAGGTCTTGTTAACCAGAAGGTTTGTTGTTTTTATCTTCTCGGTAGAAGTTATTCAATTCTAGAGAAGATTTATAGTGGATGTGCAACAGACTATTACATTAAAGTGAAATTCCTAAATAGAAATCATTTTGATGTTTAACTGCAGATTATGGGAAAATGACTTTGCTAATTTGGTTTGAGACTAAAGATTAAATCTACAATCAAATTATTGGAGTTTGTTTTGATCACTTACCTCATAAAAGGTGCTCTACAAAATATCTGTTCCTATCAGTTTCACAAATTTTGTTACCATGGAGATGAACCACAGATCCCCAGTTGTTGGAGGCGTAAGCTATTTGTGTTCATTCAGTAAACGACATCTGTAGGTGTCTGCTAGAGTGCGTCATACAAAGTTGGCGGCTTACTGGAGTGACGCATATCTGAAGAATTTTTATTATTTGTATGGGGGATTTTGGTGTTTTAGTATAAGGGACCTGGGAACTTCATAAACTGTTAATTAATTATTTCATAGTCTAATATTTTTTGCTATTTAAAGACTTTAGTGTATTGCTCTGCCTTTCTATTTTTGGCCTCAATTGAATGAAGGTATGGACTGAGCTAATAGCACCACCTAAAGTTAAGATATACTGGGAAGAATCAGACAAAGTCCCTGTTTTCAGTTGTTTATAACTTTGCCAAACTTCAACCATTTGGGGTGAAATTTTCCATGCACTGAATGAGGCAAGTGTACTGTGGAAAAAATACAACACCAAAATATGTAACATATTTGGTCAGAGAAACATGAAGGCATTAAGTGAAAAATAACTTTCTAGACTGCCTCAGAGGAGAAATAAGCACATCCAGAAACCACAAAATAATTTTATTGACAAGTTTGTCAATAGTCTTTTAACTGGGGACTAGTAAGGAGATTTTGAATTTCCTTTGCATTTGGCAATTTGAGCTAGATGCCAGTAGTGAACATATGAAGCAAGTAATGGACATGTGAATAGTTCCAAACTAAGCTATCCAAAAAACAAAACCAAAAAAAAGAAAGAAAAGGAAAATCTTGAAACTAACAACGTTTGCTACTATCACATAGTTCACTCTGCTTATGTATTCTACCTCTTCCCCCACCCTGTGTCTGTCTAATCTATTTAGGGGCAGGGACCATCTACTATTCAGGGTTTGTACAGTGCCTAGTACTCTGAGGCCCCATTCTTGGTTGGCCCTCAGGCACTACCACAGTGAACATGATTAATAACTTCTGCTGCGTAATGTCACTGTTGGCAGCTAGAACAAGATTTGTCCTTTTGCTTGCTGATCTGTGGGTAGCATTTTTAGTTTTAGTTATGTCTACTTTAAAAGCAGCTTGCCTTGCCTCTTCAGGGTTAGTAGAGAACAGAGTGTAGCATTAGGACATTGTTCCTTTGTTTCCTGTTCCTTTGTAGTACTGAACCAACTTTGCATGAATAGTCTCTGGACAGACTTTTGTTTGTTTATAGGCCATTTCAGGTTATCTAAGGGCTAGTCTACGCTGGCAACGCTAAAGTGCTAAAAAACCCACCTTCACCCCGAGCCAGAAAGTTGCAGCGCTGTAAAGTGCCAGTGTAGACAAGCCCTTAGCTAGCATAGCACGGGTGTCCACCACAAGTCTCCATAACTGGTAATCTTATAGGCTGTCTTACCAGGCTAGTCAAGGACTGAATGGCTTGTAGAAACCGAACTACTGTCACATATCTAGAGGTGGTCTTGTCGGGTCAGAAATCAGACACACTGGTTGGGCAGCATGGGAGACGCGTTCGTAGCCGCTGCATGTGCAGTGCACTCATTGGCACTTTACCAATTTGAGGGATAAGTATAGGATTTCCACCTCCAGATATTGTCAGTTGAAGACCTTTCACCAGAACTAAAACTTATGTTGGAAAAATACTTGAGAAAGTGGAAATGCGTATACAAATACTCTTATTCCAGAAAGATTGCACATAATCTCTTAATGCAGAATTTTAATCACCTGTTAAAAGCTCTTGTCAGGCTTGATATTGCCTTTTTTGGTCATTAAAACCATTCATTTGCATTTCTAATCTGCTTCTCTTTAGAAAAGCAGTAAATGTGGAGAGTACATTAACCCTTTGGCTTCTGCACACCTGGCCTTGATTCTCTGCAAAGTCTTAGTGTCTCTATTCATATTGTATGTGGTATGTCTTGTGACACTGGGTTGCATTTCCTTGGTGAGAGTGCCTCTTCACGGCAGCAGTTCCCAACCTTTTTGGCAATTCTAATGGTCTTGTTTGTGCCAGCAACCTGTTGAAATCCTTTGCATCCTAACTAAGGATAAACACAAGTGCCTGTGGCATCAGAGTTCATTAACTCTGAGGGAGATGGAGAATGAGGAAAAGTGGGGCAAGGGAGGACCTCCATTTCTGAAATTCCACCATCCCACAACCAAGATATCTGCTAGCTGCTTCTTCTGGCTACTTGGATGCTATATTAGATAAGAACCTAGAGGGAGAGAAACATTTACTTGGTTTAAATACAGTTTAGGAGTCTTCTGCCTGGTGGGGAGAGACTTCAGTAATGAATCAATTGCCTGGACTGACATGAGGTCTCATCTTCTAAGCCTTATATCAGATAGAAAGACTCATTTTCCTATTGCATCATGTACTTGAAAAGTACCTCTTGTTATATACACAAGCTGAATACCACAAGTTAGATCAAGAAATGTAGGAAAAACTTTTACCGTCTAAACAGCGTTTAAGAACATAGAATCCATTTATCCTAACTGCAACGTGACTAGGTCACAACACTCTAACTCTCAAAGTGCTTTTGGATCTTTAATGAGCCATTGATTGGTCATAACCTTGCTTTTACATTTTATCCAAAACACAGCATCTTTAGCAGAGGGGTGTCATTACACACCATCTTTTGGTTTTGGTTCCAAACTGTATCCGAAGGAAGGATGTCATAATCTGAACCACCACCACTTACTCAAGCACCCTGTGTATATGAGACGTCCTTTCAAATCCTGATGAGACTCAAGATAGTCTTCTCAAAAGCTAAGCTAGAATTCAGCATGGTGATGTATGGTTGCAGACTGTAGTATCTTGATTGCTCAATACTGAGCTGTCACAAAACTTTCTAATATGTTTTGAAGAAAACTTGAGTGCTGCAAAACATACACTTGGTGCTCACTTTGAACTAAAAATCAGATGATTTGTTTGATTCTTTGGCTTCCCAAGATGGCTGTTTGCTTCCTTCATGTTTTTTTTCCTCTCTCCCTAGTTTCTGCCACTGCCTTCTACAAAGCACAACCTGTAATTCAGTTCATGTGTGAAGTTCTCGACATTCATAACATTGATGAACAACCGAGACCTCTGACTGATTCTCATCGGGTAAAATTCACCAAAGAGATAAAGGGTGAGTAGAAAGTTATCTCTAATCCGCATGGAACAGATTGTGTCTAATGTGCTCAGAAGGTTAGTTATGACAGACACATTAACTGAAAATCTCAGAATTAATATAACCTGGATCAAAAGTGAATGTGTCCAAAATAATTGCAATATTTACTATCTTTAGATCTAAAATTAATACATGAGCTGCATGGCTCTTTAAACAGTCTGCAAAGCCCAACAAAGATGAAATACTAGATAAACTCTGATATTTTAAAGGTCAAATAGTAAGACTGCTTATTATAATGAATGTACCAAAGCAATCACATTGCTGGATGGCTGACTCTTGTTTTGGAGATAATGTAGTAGTACACACACTCCTGCTGCTATTTAAATGCTGAGGCAAAGCAAATATATTGGTTTTCAAAGCTGGAGTCATTGATTGTCTGCCAATATTTTATTAATATGACTTTATTTCAATTGTGATATAACAGGGATAGCTCAGTGGTATTTGCCAACCTTAGGCGGGGGGACAGATTCCATATTGAAGAATTGATTTAGTTGGTGGAAGTTTGGGTAGTTTTATTACGTACACTACTTTGGTGTCTGCTTTCATGCTTCTTTGCACTCCAATGTATAGAGTAATTTGCAGCAGGGGTAAGACCTTGTTAGGAGGGTTTGAACAAAGTCCTTTCTGAAATTTTTTTCTGTCACTTGCTGCAAGAGTACATGCCATTTAAGAACCAATCAGTTTAAAAAGGTAAGGAAGGTACAGCCAGTCAGACCCCTGTGTTTGTAAAATCAAGAAATTCTTTTAAAAACCGTACCTTTAATGGATAAATTATTTTGTAACTGGCTCAAACACAAATCTTTCTGTTTTTAAATCAGTCAGAATGCAGCATGTCTAACTGTACAGTGAGCAGCTGTCACTCTACTTCACCAACACATCTCAGTCATTGTAATAGAAATAGCCACTGTAAGAAAACACTGCAAGGTAAATTAACCTTGGTTGTTAATATTTATTTGTATTATAGTAGTACTTAAGGGCCCCAACTAAGATCAGAGCACTATTGTGCTAAGCACTGTGCATATATATAGCAAGACAGTCCCTGCCCTGAAGAGCTTTCAATCTAAATAGACAACAGAAGGTCAGAGGGAAACAGTCTGAGAGGTGAAGAGACTTTTCCAGTGTCAGAGTAGATCTCTGTGAATAGAACCCAGGTCTATTGAATCCTAGTCCAGTATCTTGTCTATTGGACCATATTGCTGCCTCATCCATTTCTCATGTCCCTGAAGGCAGAGAGAGTGCCTATCCTATGACACTGCCATCACGGTATCATTTTTATGTAAATATCAACTTCGTATTGTTATGAGGAATTAATAGAGTAGCGTTAACTTGGATTACCATATACTTACTAGAATTCCAATGGGAGTTCTGTGAATTTACCAGCTGGATACCATGGAATAACATGGATTAATTCGTGCTAACTGTGCAATCAACTCCTAAAGCTATGGTGCAAAAGAAGAAGGAAAGCATATAGAGTCAGGGTTCTGCTCATGCTTAAAGAGCATGGACTAGATCTTAACTTCAGCTCAAGATTGTACAGAAAACTAATGACAAATCTCTAGAATTTAGAAATATTGATGTTCCAATGAAAATAAAGCAAGTTAGTTAAAATACTGATTAAAGCCAATGGATATAAGTGGGAGAAATCATCTAGGAAAGTAATTTTTAAACTATCTTACTTATCCCCTTGGTACAGATATGGTTCCCCAGTCCTAGGGTGCATTGGAATTGGTCACCATGGGCAAAAAGGGCATTGCTGCCCTTTGAGAACCTGAACAGAAAACTATATTTTGAATCCAGACTTCAGTCTCCATCAGGCTAGTCTCACTTATCTTAAAATTAGTGTAACAGCTTCAACTGGAATTATAAATTACTTTGAATTGCATGTATTGTAGCTAGGATTTATTTTTAAAAGAAACTCATGATTCTCCACTATTAGAAATATTTAAAAATAAATACCTCTTAAATGAAAGTCAGAAATCAAATAATGCATTAAATGCAGAACATGAGTTTCTAACACTGTGCCATAAGATCATTGTATCTATTTAACACTCAGAGTTCTTGACTGTTATGTGTGTACTCTTATAAGAAACTTATGCAAACACTTAACATGTATATGTTGCATGACATTGTTTTTTCTTGTTGCTTTCATACAGGTCTGAAGGTTGAAGTGACTCACTGTGGAACAATGAGACGGAAATACCGTGTTTGTAATGTAACAAGGAGACCTGCCAGTCATCAAACGTAAGCAGACATTTGTCAGAGTGGAGAATGTGTAGCAGTTTGCCCTAACATCAAATAC
The DNA here is from genome assembly GCA_003942145.1 of Platysternon megacephalum. NCBI lineage: Eukaryota > Metazoa > Chordata > Testudines > Platysternidae > Platysternon > Platysternon megacephalum. The sequence goes on along the minus strand of QXTE01000016.1, from coordinate 3,240,132 downwards.
TTGGAGGGATGGACTGAGAGTTTATTAAAATCATTTTGGAGAATTCTGGTAGTTAAACTTTCAACGCTATTTTGACTAAAATTCTTGTGGTGTCTTTCCAGCTTCCCTTTACAGTTAGAAAACGGCCAGACAGTTGAGAGAACAGTAGCACAGTACTTCAGAGAGAAGTATAACCTCCAGCTGAAATATCCTCATCTTCCTTGTCTACAAGTGGGACAGGAGCAGAAACATACCTACCTGCCTCTAGAAGTAATGATTCTGATAAATTGGTGTTTTAGTCCAGTAGCATCTTTTTGCAGAGTGTTAATTTATTTCTCATGCAATATAAGCAGTTTAGCATATTTGTATATGTTATCATTCTTTTATTGTTACTGCTTTGGTTTTACTACAGATAGAGGTAAACTTTAAACCAGACAATCTTTTCCTTTTATTAGTATGGATACCAATCAAGTCACTATGAAAAATAGATTTAAGTATCAGCTACATGTATATAGAAGATTTGCATGTAGTCACTGCATAATTCCCTGTGTAATATTAGGAGTGCTGCATCTGTAAAGACTGCAATTGTATCTACCAATTTTTTATTTTTTTTTAAGGTATGTAACATTGTGGCAGGCCAGCGATGTATCAAGAAGCTAACAGACAATCAGACATCAACTATGATCAAAGCAACAGCAAGATCTGCCCCAGATAGACAAGAGGAAATTAGCAGATTGGTTAGTTCATAACTTCTGTATCAGAGGATGAGCATGTTCATCTTCACTAAACTGCATTGCACTTGTGAAGACAATTACATTTCTCTGTACCTGACCTTTGCTACTAAAGCCTCTTACTTTATTCTCAGATAAATGTCCTAAAGGCTCCTGCTCCCATGACTCCTCTGATCCCTCCCATTAAATAGAATATCTAGGTCAAGCATTCAGGCCAACCTCCCTGTTCCATAATCTTCACATACCACGTGGCCACCAGAACCTGTTTGGTACCTCCCTTCCAGCATTTGGAACCCTCCTTGATTTTATTAACAAAAGTTATTTAATTAGAGATCTCTAATTAAAGGATTAGAGGTGTGGTCTGAGCCCAGGACTGAAATGTTAGGGACTCCTGTGTTCTAATCATGGACCTTACACTGGCTACTTTGTACCTGATTCAGCAAAGCACTGAAGCATGTGCTTAACATTAAGCAGCTGAGGTCTCCCATTGGAGTCAATGGAACTTCAGGTTCTTACAGTTAAGCATGTGCTGGTGTTTTGCTGGAATGAGACCTTCATTTTTTACATTATCAACAATCTGAAAAATGAACAGAGTTCTTAACTGCCTTACAGGGATGTTCTGACAATTAATGTATGTAAATTACTACCTACCTCCGGTGCTTATCTGCCCCCTCCCATTCCCATATTATCTGAACACCTCACAATCTTTAATCTTTTGATATACTCTGAACACTGCTGTGAGATAGAGAAGTACTATTATATCCCTATTTTACAGATGGAGGGAGCTAAGTAACTTGCCTACGGTTCTACAGGAAGCCTGTGGCAAACAGGAAGTTGAAACTGTTTCCCATGTCCCAGGCAAGCACTCTAACCAATGGGCAATATTCGTCCTCAATATATGCTAAATAGCACCACTTGACAGTCCTGTTTTTTCCCTCTTTCTGTCTGACAGAACCAGCCTTTCTAAAACACGTTAACATTTTCCTGACTTGGAACTGTTGGAAATATCTCGTTTTATTTGAGTAACATCACAAAAAATTTAAAGGATAACATCTATTTGAAAAAGGTGCTTTTAAGCTGACAACTGAGAATTTGTGTTTGATAGGAATAAGTCTCTTCTGAAAGATGCTGAAAAGGCTAATTCATGATCTTTTCTTGAGTGCTAATATTCAAAGGGAACTGAAAACAGTTGGGTTTTCATAACCTAGTTTGTCCTTCACACTGAGGGCAGCAAAAAATTTGCTTTGATGAATGCCGTGAATATGCATATTGTGGAGTGACTAAACATCAAGTGGCCATTTTCACACTGACTTAGTAATATAATAGTAAAATTGAATTTTAGGTAGCGTTTTCAAATAGTATTAAAATTCCGTGTTATACCTGCAAGCAATATACAGAATAGAGATTAATTTTATAATTAATTGGTACTTCTGTACTTTAGCAAGATAACTAGATTTACCTAAAATTTGTTTTGAAGCAGCATTGTCATGCATGCTAGATACTCTTTAATACAATACACTTTTTATGCAGAATATTTGCAGCAGCAAAAATTGAATAAATTGGTGTTTGGGTAATTTAAGGGAATGAGTAAGATCTCGTGTCATGGGGCAAGTGGTTTGAATGAGAGTTTTGGTTAATCAATGGCTGGGTAAATGAGGTTGGACAGTTCTATATGATCCTTAGTTTTTGCTGTTAGTGAAAAGGAGGACACTTACCAGAACACTTATGCTGCTCTGTTACTGGTTGTCTTATTTGTAGATGCAGATTAAAAATTGAAGAGTTTTTGTAACATGGAAACTTCTCCTTTCCCCAGGTAAGAAGTGCAAATTATGATGCAGATCCATTTGTTCAAGAGTTTCAGTTTAAAGTTCGGGATGAGATGGCCCATGTGACGGGGCGCGTGCTTCCAGCTCCAATGTTGCAGTATGGAGGACGGGTGAGAATTTCGTTCTTTTTTCCTTTTTTTTTTTTTTTGGTATCTTGCTGTACACTAAACCACAGATGATTCTCCATGGAAAACTGAAAACGGGACAGCTCAGTTCCCTTGTAGTATTGCAGCAGCTCAGAATTTGAGCCACAAGCCTTGCGATTGCGAGGGGTGTTTTCCTAAAATAGAAAATGGTGGGTTTTTTCTCACTGTTTCAATCCGTTGAATATCAGCGTATTTCTTCTATCTCCGTAGAATCGAACAGTGGCAACCCCAAGCCATGGCGTATGGGATATGCGAGGGAAACAATTTCACACTGGTGTTGAGATCAAAATGTGGGCCATAGCTTGCTTTGCAACGCAGAGACAATGCAGAGAAGAAATACTGAAGTAAGGCATGTCTTAGTTCAGGCATTGTACCATTCTTTCAGTGAACCCATCAGCTTCAAAATTCTAAGATGGCACTTGCTACATATCCAGTGCCCATTCTAGCCTAGTGTTCAGGCTGGGGTAGGCATTTGATTTGGAACGCAAAACTACTTCTTTACTTCTGTGTTGGAGCTTGGAAAATCTGCCATCTTTGCAGCTGAAAGTGTACATCGATACTGTGTGTTAAGTTTCTCCTTCTGTGGTGTTGCTACAATGGGGCATGCTACTTAGTGCGTTTGTCCTAAAGCCCTATAAAGTCTGCCCTCTCTAACCTTTCATAATGGTATTTTAAGACTATCACCATCCTTATAATCAGAGTACAGTGGATGCTGTTGTTGAAGTTCAGTAAACTCCATTCTGTTTCACTAGGGGTTTTACAGACCAGCTACGCAAGATTTCTAAGGATGCAGGGATGCCAATCCAAGGCCAGCCATGTTTTTGCAAATATGCACAGGGTGCGGACAGCGTGGAGCCGATGTTCCGACACCTTAAAAACACCTATTCAGGACTCCAGCTCATCATTGTCATCCTGCCAGGGAAAACACCTGTGTATGGTAAGGGAATAACATAAGGGGAGGGTATATGTTTTGGCTCAAGTGTACTAGCCGGTGTACTTGCTCCTCAGCTTGTCAGATGCTAAATTCTAGGTGACTGTCCTTTAGTCATCCGAAACCAGGTGCTTGATCACAGCCTAAAATGAATTGGGAGACAGGTCAAAGCATGCATTTGAACTGGAAATTGATAGGGCAGAATGTAAATTTAACTAATAGTGGCTTTGGCTGTGTTCTGTTCTCTGCCTGAATTTCAAACAGGCTTAAAAATCTTAATACGTTTAAAAAAATGTAAATTAATGCTTGCTTCTCAGCGGAGGTGAAACGTGTGGGAGATACGCTGTTGGGGATGGCCACGCAGTGCGTTCAAGTCAAGAATGTCATAAAAACATCTCCTCAGACTCTCTCAAACCTGTGCCTAAAGATTAATGTTAAATTAGGAGGAATCAACAACATTCTTGTACCTCATCAACGGTAAGAATCTCTAATGGGGGCCACTTTGGGATTTATTCTTGTCTATTTTCAGTTTGATATTTAACATCCAAAATTAACCTTTGGAAAGGGGGTTAAGTGCAAAATGGTATGTTATTTGTGAAACCAAACATGCTGCTCTTGGCATTGAAACAAACCAGAACAGTGTGTGTACTCTAGCTATGTTTTTTGCCATTGTACTGTGTACATTGTACTGTGCCTAGCACAATGGAGCTCCATTCTTGATTGGCCTCTAGGTACTACCCTAATCAGCATGATTGATAACAATCATGATATGTCTTTGTAGGGAATTATTTTTAACGCTGGGTCATGGTTTTTGAACTAATTTCTGTAATAGCATTGTATTAGCAGTAAACAGTGATGTATTTTGGAATGACTATTAGAGTGTTTAGGAAAAGTTCACAACAATATGTTTGACACTGATTGCGTTGGCTAAACATAGTCTTCTGAATGTCTGGTAGAAATGTCTTCTCCTTCCCTACCCATACTCAAGTTAAGAAACAAAATTCAGGATTGAGAAGTGTATTTGTAGGTGAATGGTTGGTGCTAGGTTGACTTGTCACTTTTTTTTTTTAAAAGACCTTCTGTGTTCCAACAACCAGTGATCTTCTTGGGAGCAGATGTCACTCATCCGCCTGCTGGGGATGGAAAGAAGCCTTCCATTGCTGCTGTAAGTCCTATGAAATTGGCTTAGTTGTTTTCATATGTTATGAAAAGGAGAGAATAGAAAATGCAGCTACATTTATGAGAGGACTGAAACGTCATAAATTAATTCATTGACTTTTGATGTGGTTTTCATTTTCCCCTGCATATTCCAGTTCTCCGCATACAGAAATCAGACAGCTTCTTGAAAACAAAAGTACTGCTTAAAATTTCTGATTAATGCTTTTTAGTGTTCTAATATACTTAGTGAAGATGACGTTATGTCAGTGGTGCTATTAAATAATAGTTCTTTGAGAGAACATAACTGAATTGTAAGTGCTCTAAATTCCGAAAGAAACCATGCACCTCTAATAGTTAAACTAACAAAATGCTGCTGTGTTTATATTTAAACAAAGATGACTTTAAGAGACTGGTGTTGGCAGGAAGATCTTCAATAATTTTCTCCTTTTTAGCCTGGGAAGGACAAGCGGGCTGTAAGGTGAGATCTTTAGACACTTGGGTAGTCATGCTGCTCTTTGCTACATTATCTGCTATATTTCCCAGAATGGAAGGGGGAATATTCAGAGTTCCTAATGAAGAGGCAATGAACCAGGAGGAGTTTTTGCTTGAATTACTAAAGTGGGGGTAGAAGAGGAAATATTGCACTGCCAACGAAAGAGGAAGAATAATTCCAAGGCAGATATAAAATAGGTTTTTTTGTGGAGGGCTGGTAAAAGGCAAGTTTCAAACACTTTCCTGTAAGAGATTTAAGATTTCTAAACCCCCATCTTACAATAAGTTCTGTGCCATTTGCTTAAATGATCTGATTATTCTCTATTCTCTTCTTAAAACAAACCTTTAAATTTAAAACCTCTTCCCTTTTCCCTGGTAAAATACTTTGTATGAATTCCACATGGATCTTTTACATTCTCATTCCCCCCCCCCGATAGGTTGTAGGTAGTATGGATGCTCATCCAAGCAGGTATTGTGCCACAGTGAGAGTTCAAAGGCCTCGGCAGGAGATTATCCAAGATTTGGCCTCCATGGTAAGAGAACTTCTCATCCAGTTCTACAAGTCAACGCGATTCAAACCCACACGTATCATCTTCTACAGGGATGGGGTTTCTGAAGGACAGTTTCGACAGGTTCGTTACACTTGAATTTTTTACTGTGGCAAGATTTGAATTGAGAAATGTTATAGTTCCATTTTTCACACTTGCATCAGAGTTAAGCTGTAGCACCACAATGTATTGGCTACACTTCTTATGGAAGTGTGAAATCCCAACTAGGGAATCTCATTAGGTGGAAACTGCTTGGAGTTCTTCAGATTGTGGGCTGAGGAAAGTAATGATATATTATATGAAATGGATGAAAAATGTGTTTCCTGGTTGAGAAGCTGATCGTTTAGAGCCATAGATGAGTATAGATTTCCTACAAATTGCTAATATTGCATAACAGACATGAAACAAGTGTTGAGTACAGAGTGCTATTTACTTGACACAATGTGCAGAGTACAATGTAAGAGTAAATTAATCTATTGTTTCTGTACTGTAGGTGTTGTATTATGAGCTGCTAGCAATTAGAGAGGCCTGCATCAGTCTGGAGAAAGATTACCAGCCAGGAATAACCTACATCGTAGTACAGAAACGACACCACACACGATTGTTCTGTGCGGACAGAACTGAAAGGGTAATCCTTAGCCCATTCCAGTGTAGTTATGTATGTGAAAAGGTTAATAAAGAAAAGATTGTGCTAGTATTTTTGCTAACTGTATAAATGTACAAACTGTACAAAATCCACTTGATGTATTCCTCACATTCAAAGGAGATGCTCAAGATTGACAGGTGCAAAAAATTGATCCCCCAACTTATTTTGTCTTTGAAGATCTTATTTTATTTTATTCTAAATTCAGTTGTAAAACTTCAGTTGATGACTGTGGGCAGTTCCTGTAGAATTACAGGTGTTAATGTGACATTTAGAAGAAATTAAATATCTTTAAATACTGTTTGATACAGGCTCTACAAAAATGTTAAATACAAGAGAATGTGAAACCACAAAGGACTTTATTTCAGTCAAGTTTACGTGTTTTCTGAGTGATCTAATGCAGACTGGGTGGGTACACAAACCAAAATATACATAGTTAAATCTTTAGCTACTTCCCCCTTCTGAAGGCAGGTGGAGCTGAAAGTGCTGTGGATGCAGCATTCTTAACTTTAGAGCAAAGATGGGAGTGCTTTGTCCAAAGCAAACATCACAGATAATTACATTTGCTTATTCCAAAGGGAGGGGTTAAGGTGAGGGCTCCATTCACTGAATGCTGTATACTCTCAATAGAATGTTATGTTTTAAAGTTACGATTTTATTGCATAAGTACATCATAATTATTTATTGCTTTATTTTGTAAAAAATTGACTAGCTAATATTGCTTTCATCAAAACCCCTCTGTAGGTTGGAAGAAGTGGCAACATTCCAGCTGGAACAACTGTAGATACAGATATTACACACCCATACGAGTTTGATTTTTACCTCTGTAGCCATGCTGGAATACAGGTAAGATACCTTCCTTTATAAACTAATACATATGGCTACAGCAAGTATTCTTTCCCTTTTTTGAAAATATGCACACGCGTCCGCGCGCGCACACACACACAACACTGTGTGTTAGACAAACATCTTCTCGTTCTGTTTCCTTAAGCGCTGTGAAACCTGTCTCTGGGACCAGCACTACCAATGACTTACTTAACTGAGCTGTTAGGTACCTTTTATTTTCATGATCTGTTCTGATGTGAGGTCGATTTATTTGAAGAGAAGTAATGAATCCTCCTCATATAAATTAGGAAAATAGAACACTATGTTAAACATCTGTTTAGTTGTAATTAAATGAACATTGTTTACGTTTGAGAACTTGATTCAACTTGAGGATTGAAAGCAGCCTTGAAAATTAGTTGACTTAAGCCTAGACTGATGGTAAACTATAGGATAATGAAATTGAATCTAGCAGTTTGGTAGTATTGCCAGCAGTGCAATGGCGATCCAACTTAATGAGGAAAATTGCATCAAAATATTGAGTTCGGAAGAATGGAAAAAGTTAAACTCTTCAAAGTTTTAAGTTCTGTTCTTTATGAAATCTTTGACCAAACTGCAGGGAATTTTGGTGGAGTGCAGCAAGTATATTCTGGGTTTTTTTGGTTTGAATCAATGATTGCTCTAAACACAGGTAGGTTCTATGTTTGCCCTTCTCCCACCCTCTGGGATTTCACCCATCCTCCATGAGTTCTCAAAAATAGTTGCTAATGTTTTCCAAGATTACTTCTGCTAGTACCTTAAGTACCCTAGGATGAATTTCATCAGACCCTGCCTGATGGATTTAGTTTACCCAAAGGAAGTAGGAGGGTGAGTTAATCATGGTTTATAAGTACTGTACCTACATGAGGAGGAGATTTCTGGTAGTGGTGGAGGAGCTGATAAATTTAGCAGCGACATAATAAGATCAAATGGCTCGGAGCTGAAGCTAGATAAATTCAAACTAGAAATAAGGTGCAAATTTTTAAGTGGTAGTAACTAATAATTGGAACAATTTACCTAATGTGGTATGCATTCTGTCACTTGAAGTATTTAAGAGATACTGTTGTTCAACCAGAAGTTATGGGCTAGATGTAGGAATTGCTAGGTGAAATTCTCTGGCTTGTATTATGCAGGAGGTTAGACTGGATAATAATCATAATTCCTCCTAGCCTTAAAGTCTGACTTGATACATATGAGAGAGACAGACAAGTGAACTGATATTCCCTTCTCCATAGGGTACCAGCCGTCCCTCACACTATCATGTTTTGTGGGATGATAACTGTTTTACTGCAGATGAACTTCAGCTGCTGACTTACCAGCTCTGCCACACATATGTGCGTTGCACACGATCTGTTTCTATACCTGCACCAGCATATTATGCTCACCTGGTAGCATTCAGAGCACGATACCATCTTGTGGACAAAGAACATGACAGGTAAATGAGAACACAGGTGCTTATATTTATATCCCCTTTCAGCCCAAAACCCTTTCCATATTGTCAAGCTTTAGACTATCTGACTAGATCAGCAGTTCCCAAACATTTTCGCTGCATGGCCTCATTTTCACATGTACTGCTTCCTGCAATCCCAGACAGCCTGGAGGATGCTGATTAAAAAAGGCATCCTCCATGCAGCGTGGCCTCTCTCACACCATTTGTGTAAGGTCATGCTGCATGGAGGACACCATTTTGCTTTACAAAATGGCATCCTCTGCACAATGTGACCTTGCACACACATGGCGTGAGATCACGCTGCATGGACGGGGGTGCTGTTTTTGTAGAGCAAAATAGCATCCTCCATGCAGCATGACATCGCATGTACAATGCATGTGAGGTCATGTTGTGCAAAAGATGCCATTTTGCAAAATGGCATCCTCCGCACGCTCAGGATTGCCACAACCCCATCTGCTGATGGTGGAGTGACCCCACTTGGGGTCGTGACCCACAGTTTGGGAACCACTGCTGTAGGTGATACACACTGAGCAGTAGCTTAATTTATCACCTGTGGGACTGGTCTTCAAACACATTTCCTTACTCCTACCACTATACATAAGTGTGTAGTGTGGTGTTCGCTTTCTGTTATATAAAGAATTTAAAGTTCGTAAGAGTTTTTAAAAAAAAGTTTTTGTTTAATTAACATTGTTGCATGGAGATGGGCCAAAAGACTCATGTGCATTAAAGTTCTAATCCTGAAACCAGAAATACTGCCGTGAATGAAGTTAGTGGTAATAATGCTTTGCACTTGTCTAATTCCTTTCATTTTAAGGTTTCAAAGTGCTTTACAAACATTAAGCCTCAAAAGCACCAGGCAGGGTAAAAAGTAGTATACCTATTTTTTGGATGGGCTATCTGAGCTACAGAGGTGAAGGGACTTGCCAAAATCCATGAAGTTGCTGAGAAAGCTGAGTAGAACCCAAGAGTTCTCACTGTACTCTGCTCTAAAAAATTGTCACATTCCCTTCTTGAGTGTTGAAATAATGCAGTGCTGGTAAATGATGGCAATTCAAATTGAAAGGGTTTCTGCTAGTTTTAATATTTCTCGCTTTGTCTTGCAGTGCTGAAGGAAGCCATGTTTCAGGACAAAGCAATGGGAGAGACCCACAGGCCCTTGCTAAGGCTGTACAGATTCACCAAGACACCTTACGCACCATGTACTTCGCTTAAATAAATCAATAAAATCGGAGCATACTCACTGAAAGGAAGAACTGAAAAATTAAGCCACATACAATGTATGTTTCCGGTGGGGTCAGTTTATGGGGTGCGCCTCCGATCACGCTGAAGCCGACACTGTGCAGGGGCAAGGGGCTAATCCTTAAATTGACACGTGGAGGATCGTTTACTTCATCGAGGAACACAGCACTATTATGCAATATGAAACCAGCCAACTGCTTTTTTGGGGCGGTCTTCTGTAGGAAGTGCCGTCGTCATCAGTTATTTTTTTTATTTCTTGTAGTCTAACCCTTTTATGCCTTTACCTCAAGTTGCTCGGCAGCACAACTATCTTTGCAAAAAAAAAGTTAATGATGTAGTTTAAAAAAACCCACAAACAACCTATAGAACAATCACAATGATTGTTGAGGGGGGAAGTGTGCAAAAAATAGGCTTTTTGTCTTTACCCCAACGCATTGAGGAGGCTTTCTCTCAATATTGCCATCAGCATTTGAATGGGAACATATCCAAGTACATTTCAATGTACAGCACTAACTAGAAAAAATTAGGGGAAGGGTTTTGCACACATTAGTCCATTAATCTGAACATAATTTAGCCAACTGCTGCCTTTGTGTCTTTCTTCACGGTTTGGAGTCCTCAACTCCAATAGTTCCCTTTAAAAAAGCTAGTGGTGTCTGTGCAGCAGTAGTGATCCAAACTCTTCTTGCTCCCTGGTGAGTTTACTAAAGCTGCTGTTTTACCTTGTCCAGAAGTTTCAACTAATTCTCTATCTGGCAAGTCGTAAATATATTTTGAGCTTCATGCAAGATCAGATGTTCCTTGTTTTATGGGGTTATACGTAGTAAACACCAGAAACGAAACTTTAGAGTTGAGGTCTTTATTTGCTAGTCTAATTGCTGCCTCTCACACCTTAATGTGATTTCATATATATGTGTGTTTTTGAAGTTTAGCTTCTTTTTCTTTTATATTTATTAGAATAATAATAATGCTTTAATTTAATTATTACAGAACATATGGGCAACATCAATTTTTATTTTTAGAAATGTAACCATGTTTATTTTAAAAAAACAAACAAACTGACAACTTGTTTTTGCTATCTTTTAGTGCAATAAGCCGTTCTAAAGGAAAAATGTGTCCGTTTAGCTGTATTAAAGCGGCGTTTGTACCACTAACTGTGGGAGAATGGACACCTCCACAATTTTAAAAGGACAAAGTAAAAGCCTTAATTTCAAAAGGAAAGTTTTGTAGTCATCAGGAGTCATGCATGTTCCTTTTCTAAATCAAACCAGCTAAGAACAGCAAAACCTATGCTTCTAGGATTCTGCAAGCTTTAATATTGGCAATCAATGCAGTATTTTGATTTAACAAAGGAATTGTGTACATTTTGGGGTTTAAGAGACTGAATTTATTTGAACTCAAATGAAGACTTTTCATTGAAGATCCAGTTTTTCAGATGCTGTCTTTAATGTAGCTGACATTAATCATAAAAATATCTTAAGAAGTCAATGAAGTTCTTAAGCATTTTTGCTTATTTCATTATAAGTGGCTTTCCTTTTAAAATTAAGGTGTTGGTGGCTTCATTTCACTTTACAAATAAATTAAGAGGGCTGGGATAATTTTAACAAGTAAAATCACTGAAATGTGAAACAAAACATTAATGGGACTTTTGTTCATTCCACTTTAAAGTTAAAACAAGTATTTTAAAGATGATAGAGATGAGCATGTATTCAGTACATCTGGGCATCGGGGAGTTTTGCACTTTGTAACCTCGTGAACTGCATTTTTGACTGTTTTATTTGCACTGGTTCATAGTATATATGCATATATATATACTGCAGATTGTTTATATGGGCATTGCTGTTATCCCAGCCCTTCTGAACTCCACCTGCTCTTCACACGAAAACCAATGGGTTGGTTTAAGTATCTCATTTGTCTCTTGTCATTCTCATGTAATCCACTATATTTGCCAATTTACTGTATTTTGAGCCTAAAATCTGAGCCCATTTTGCTTCAACAGGCATGCATTTCCCCCATTTCTGCCAGAAAACTAAGTACTGTATTTTGTGCATTTGTACATTGTATTGAAATGTATGTAGTGCTGTTCACAACACTGTCTCAAAGCGCTTTACTAAATAGTTGGTGTATATACATATATATTTTTCTCCCAATATCAAGAAACATAATGCAAAGAAACTAATTTTTTGCAGAGTTAAAATTGCACTGGAAATAGTCATGCTGGTAGGCAGTGTACCTAGCGGCTCAGGAGAAAAGGGGACTATTATAACAGATCTCTGTGTAGCCAACCAGCTCTTAGGAGTCTCTTTCATTGTTAGTGGGATTATATTCATTCATCAGTGGGACTGCAGATTCCTAACTGAAGTGTCCCAGTGTTCTCTGGCTGCTTCATGCACTTATCTTTCAGCTCCTTTGAATAAAACTGCTGCAGGGAGGTCAATATAATGAAATGATTGGAGCAAGATGGTTTCCAAACAAATCTCTCTATCTTTTATTCTGTAACTTGTCAGTTTCCTCTTAGAAGAGCTCTAGCTAGTAGACCCATTTATAAAAGGCCCAGGTTAGGCTTTTTACATAAGATTAATTTTTTTAAAATTGAAGGGGCTTTTTTAGAAAAACCTGCTTTACAAGGACTTTTTGTGAACTGGCATTTTGATGAAAAGCCCTTTTAAAAAAAAACAAATATGGCCTTTAACTCTTCTTTTAAAGACACTATACAGTTTCCAGTCTGATTTGAAAGTTTTACGTTACTTTGCTTGCTGCTTTCACCAAAAACTTAAAAAAAATTATATATATATATAAAAAAATCCATTGGGGAAATGACTTCAAAAATGTTTGCTCAGCAGGCCAGTGTAACTGGTTTTCATGTGAAGAGAAGTTGGGAGTTTTAATCTCTATATTCTTAGTTTTGCAAATGTCTACAAAAGTGCCGATACGTATATTTGTATTACAATATCAAGTTACTGGCGTTGTGAGGGCCACACGTTTATGATACTGTAGCTGCTATATTTATTTAAATGGAGACGGACAATTACTGCACTAGGAAATGAGGAGATGAGCAGGAACCAAGGCTTAGAGTTAGATGCGGTATCTCGTTTTTCAGAAGAAAATTAACAGTGTGAAATATCAAGTGTAACAAAGGGTGCTGTCATTTTAATTGAGATTAAATAGCCAGATATTCTTCCTTTGTCTAAAGACTTATATATATTTTGATGTTTGCAGTTTAGGGGGTGGGGGGATAAATGGTACCTCATCTGTGGTGGCAGTTTCCAGTATATTTTCACAGGAGTATATGGATTTTTTATTTTTGTACCTGCTCTCCTTTAAAGAAAAGTTTTCTCAAGTTTTATGTGCTTTTTAGAGAAATCTCGAGTGCAACACACATTATCCCTTTATCTTTCCAGGAGCACTCTGTATATAGCCCAAACAGGGATATGGGCAAAGGCTGACAGTTCCATTTTGCAGAAACATTGGCCTCATTTGTGCATACATCTGTCTAAAACAGTGGTTCCCAATCTTCTCAGACACTGTACCAGTTTACCAGACTAAGACCTTACCTTGTACTAACACGTGCCACTAACCTCCCAAACAATGGGGGCATTCACTTGGGCACCCAGCACAAAATTTGGGGTGGGCAACCAAGGATATTAGCCACACACACCTGAAATAACAATAGTGGTACATGTACCAATGTTTAGGAACCACTGTCCTAGAACTGGCAGTGCTTCTCTGAAGCTTAACAGAAGGGTTTTTGATAATGGCAATTACTTAAAATATGTGATCTAGTGATTAGTGGATCCAACGTTGGAAAGAAAGGTTGAGAATTTTTAGTAGTTTGAATCGTTAAACTCTTGCAGCATCTGCTAACAGCACGACTGACAACTCCACTCAGACAAAGCAGCTTTGATTTGTGGGGCACTTCCACTGTGGCCATTTTACTCAGGATTGTTAGATGGCTGTCAAATGTTAAACCATTTAGTTGAAATTATGCAAAGGTTATTTCCCTAGGATTCATTTTGGGATGCTTTTAGATGCCCTTGTAACAGCTTTCAAGTTGAAATGGATTCCTGAAGGTTGTCAGTCAAATTCTTTCAAGATGCCATTGGTCCTAAATTGTTTCCATTTCTTCTTTTTGTGCAGATACTTGTCCGATCAATGTTTAGGCACAGGACATTAGATGAATAATCACGCTCTGTACACATCCTAGCTGCTTATTTGTTTTCTGCTAGTGCTCGAGTGCACAATAGTGTGAAATTTCCAAGCTCCAATTTCTTCAATTTCAAAAGGATGAGGCCTTTCTGGATTTACGTTTTACTCGTACCTTGAAACTTGTCCGCCTTTGATATGTTCTCAGTTTTGTGAACTGATGGGATATAACCTTTCTCAAAGCACTTTTCGTAACAGAGGAATCAAAGAAGCTCTGATTCTGTACATTGAAACCCTAACTTTTCATTTCCAAACGGTCATCTTGAAGTTTCTTTTCATGCCAGACAAATGCTCCGTCAGCTGCAGTGTTGTGGAGTAAACGTGGCTGCCGCTGGCCAGTTAATTTTATCAGATAGAAAATCCATGTAGATGTCAAAGGGACAAATATTCCTTGCTTACTTTCCTACCCAAAGACAGTACTTGAATTTGACCTTGTGTATGGGATACCATTTGTGTTTTGGCACATCTTTTAATTATAAAAACTTCACTTAGCCAATTCACTCAAATATATATTATTTTTGTAAAAATGAAAAAGATTATTAAGGTTAAGGTGAGCACTAATCTCAGTGTTTTCTGCTAGTAGAAAATCTTCATAACTACAATAGTTGTGAGGTGTGAATCTGATGTGTACAGGTCCCTACGTTCTACCTATCCAGCAGAGTCCCAAGAATACAATCACTAAAACACGGAGGTTTAAAATTAGTTTGTGGCCTGAGCAGCCAAAGGCACCCATGGGAAGCAGTGGGGGTGGAGGGTAGGTGAAGGTTTGCAAAGAAGCAAACCAACGAAGCATCACTGTTACAGAAACTAGGGAGTGGGTGGAGAGACTCCATACCAATCACCTTTCCAGCCATGTGCCCCTGACTGTTAGAATTCTGTCTGAGATCCCCTCATCCTAACATGGGTAGTTTATTGTAGTGTCCTGTTAAAGCAAAGCAGTTCCACTGTTAAAACTTGGAGCAATTTTTAATTATTTTTTTTAAAGCTAGACAGTCCTCAGAAAGTGCCTTTTCAGAAGATGGTGCTGTAGATTTTTATGTTCAAATTGTACATGGCTGAAAATTTGAGAAAAATTATTGAAAATGCCAAGTGTTTGGTATCATTTTATGTACCTTCAAGCAGCAGTTTCTGAGTCAGGACCAAGAATAACCAAGGAAGGGTGTATTCAGAAGGAGGGAAAGGTATTGAGGAACGATCACCAAATTCAACTTGTAGGCTTGAAGTAGTTTGGATTTTATTTAATGTAACTAACCACTTCCTATTTTAGGAGGATGCATTTTAGGAGGGGTGGGGTGGAGGAAAGGGGGAGAAATAGCACAGGACACTTCAGACAGTGGTGTAGTTAATATTTAAATGGGATCATAGATGATCAAAGGACATGTCCTCATTTTTGGAGATGAAGCAGGTTCACAGAGATGAAGTAAAATTCCTGGGGGCTTATAACGAGATAGTATATCCTACTTTGAGCAGACTTCACACAACCTGTATTTTAAGAGAGTAATGTTTACATGCTAATTGAACTTCTGATGACTTAATAGGGACTTTTGATAATCTAAGTGGTAAACATGTTTGGATGATTGTTGGTGCCCTGTTTTCACTGTGCTAAAAGATGTTGTGGAGCCGCTGATGACTTTGGTGAGCATTCCTCCAGTCAGGAAGAGTTGTAGACTAGACTAATAAACACTGCACCTCAGTAACCTTGTAATGCTGCATAAAGTAATAATAATAGCAAAGTTCTGCCTTGATTTCACTGTAATGTGCTTGCACATGCCTGCAAAAATATACACACAACTTTCATTTTTGTAATGCCTTAATAGCAGTTAAAATATTTTTTTTTAAAGATGAGGTTTGTCCTTTATTGTGGTGTTTCCTTATATTTATTGGTAATTTGTGTGCAGCTTGTAGTTTCATGTTTGGCCTGAATGTTGCTTTTTAACACTTTTTTTTTTTTTTTTTTTTTTTAGGAGGGAGTTTCTAGGTGTCTTTTTCTTGTGAAATCATAACTTTACTAATGATTGAGGAGAAACTGAATGAAATGAAGTGATCAGGACATAAAACAGACTACATTGGTAGCTGGATTTGATTTAGAATTCTGACGTGCCCTTTTCTGTGTTCAGTTTATTACTGTAAATCCAGTACTGGTCTTTAATAACATGTAAAACATATTTCTAGATCATCTGATAATGGTTTCTTGATATTAAGCAAGATGTTTTCAAGAGTCAGAAACATTAACATGAGACTCCCACTTCTATTGATAAATGGCAGATTTGCTGGAATTGGTTTATTCAGTAAGTCTACCAATATTTCTAGTATGTTTAAGCAGTGTCAGCACCTTTATTTTACATATTAATTTGGAATTGCTCACTTAAGTTCAAGTAATTAGGCTATTCAAATTGTAAAGTGGGGATAGTGATCCTTGCTTGAATTTTTAGGTCTTTAGGGAAAAAGAGCACTGTCAGGTTAATCCGTAATTAAAAATACTTGCTTATTAATATAGGTTATAAAAATGAATTTTAAAGATCTAATTTATTTTTCTCTATTTTTCTGTCTTTTGCTTCTGATTCAACTTAGACAAATAAATTAATTAGTTTATAGTAACTTTATAGTCAGAGCAATATTGGCATTTAAACCTTCCTCTGCAGTGATTCAACCTAAACTGTTTTTCTTTTAAATCTTAAATTCCTGAAAGCATTTCTTGTTTAGGTTTTATTAAAGTTTATTCCACAAAACCTAAATTCAGGGCCAAAACTACCTTACTTTTGTCCCGTTAGTAACAGCTATACCTTTATTTTACTGATCGAAAAGGACCAAAAATTCCTGTTCCATCATTTTTTTTCATGCAAAGGTAGACCCTGCATCTTTTTTTCCATTGCTCATAGCCAATTTCATATGACTTTTAACCAATCCAAAAGTTGTTGAGATCCAATAAGATTTCAGTTCTTGTCCTCTTTGCTTTCCATACTTTGTAAATATGGCTACAAAAGTCTAAAGAGACTTAATTTAAATTTGGTGATACTGTTTTTATTGGGCACAAGCCCTTATTAAACAGTCATACCTGGATTAAGATGTACTGTGGCGTATGTATGTAATTACAGTAGATCTGTATTACTCAGCGGCAAGTGTGTGATGTTTTAAAACATCCAGTTTAAGCTTAAACTGAAAAATTGCTGATGGTGCAGACACTCTCATGAAATATTTTCAGTAGGAAAGATAATCTAGTGCATATATCTAGTTTTAATTCATCCTCCTTGCTGAGAATTGGTGAGTGAACATTTTCTGGAATAAATTGTATTGTTCGTAGCTGGTTGTGCTGGGGTGAATGATTAAACCAGACTGAATTATATGTCAGGAATCTGTCACTTTTCTTTCCTATATTACTGAAGTAGAGAACAGATGGCAGTGATGAAAGTCGCATCAAACCAACAATAGAGAGCTGTCAAAAGCAATGCAAAGGGGAAATTCGGGTTTATATTTAAAACAGCGTAAGCAATGGAAAGCTAAGGTTTCTGCAAGAACAACGTGCAGCTCAGAACCTTGTGAACCTGTTTTTTCATGTTTAGTTCACCAAAAGGAAAAGCATTTGGCCACTTTAAAAACAACCACAGGAGGGGGAAAAAGCTTTTTTTCAAATGAGAGCCTGTGTTCCTGCTACCACATAAGCATGCAGAGAAGCAGCTAGTAATGCCCATAGGCGCTGTACATTTGAATGTAAAATTATAAAGAACATTTTTATTTTGCTTTTACCTAAACGCTGCTACTTTAAATACTTAGTAAAAATCCAATACATTGGTGCTATTTGAAACCATACAGCCAAAAGATTTCATGGGTAAGACCATAAAATTTAATTACTGTTGTAGGTCGTTGGCCACAGTCTTCAGCAGCTGCTACTGCAGTGTGCACAGCCATCCAGAGACAGAGCAGTCAGTTGCAGTGTTCATCTTCCGTGGCATTGCAACTGGTGTTACTCATGTTCAGCTTTTAACATACCTTCCCTTTTTCCCCTAAACAAACTCACTCACCATACTATGCCCACATGGAATATCCATTTCTATCTGCAACAATCTTGTTACCCTTTGGAAAACAAGGGTTTAGTTATTGGACTAGTGAGTGTTAAGGCAATGAGTGATGGTTTGTGGTGAAGCAACTGCTAATAGAGAAACCCAGGAAGGGTTTAAACAGAAGTTAGTAGGGTAAGCTGCATTCTGCTCTGGTTCTTGAGGGAATTGGTAGGAATCTCAAAAGGTGATTTGAGCACACTTGAAACGTTTGTCTTGCAGGAATTATTTGAGCTGATATTGAGAACCCAGCAGGCATTTTGCCTTTTTCTGATCAAGAACAAAAGCTGGAAGACAATTTACACTTGCAGCATTCCCAAATAATTGATATGCTATGGTTAAGATTTTCATGCGCTAAACTTCAAACTGAGATCCTTCTTTCATTTTCCTTAGCCCACTGTTACAATGCTAATATTTTAAAATATTCATGTCCCTTTTTTGTTAAGGAATGTGCACTTTGGGATTACACATGAATTTATAGAGTTTGTTAACCTTTCAGGTACCTTTTTGAACTAGTTTTTAAGCAGTAATGATATCTAACATGCATAGTTCAGTGGTAGATTAGCAGTTTCTTCTACAGAATTTAACCTTAGATGTTAGTCTCCCTTTCTCTGCCTATTCAGAATAGCCTCACCTGCCTTTACTTAAAGATTGCCATCCACTGGTGTCTTCGCTATTTACAGTGCATCTGCACCATTCACACATTTGCTTGATATTTTTGGAGTCCGGTTGTTGTTTTTTCCTGACAACTGTGAGGGACATTTAAGAATGTGGTATAATGAATGTAGGAGAGCAACGAACTGGCCTGATTTAAGTGGAAGCCTTTTGGTGAAAATTTGATGGCACAGTTATCTCTGCAAAAATTATTTTGCCTCAGCTGAAGTGTGGTTGGTCTATATAAAGAATTTTGTAATGTCTTGGGTGTGCAAGGTTTTAGCAAAGTGACATGAGAAGAAAAGTACCTTCACTTCTATACCAAGGTACTAATATAGAGCAGATCTGTGTATACTACATGCTGTGCAAAAGCACTTACCTGTACCTGTTTCACCATTGAGTTCTGGATGCTAGTTTTTAGAGTTGAAGCTGCTGTGAAGGTGGATTTTCAGAATGCAGAGGGAAGGTTTCAGATGGACCATACTGAAACAATTTTGAGACCGTGGCATGGCACTCCAGAATTCAAATTCTTGCTGTGACATGAACTCCCTCTGTGTCTCTGGGTTAGTCACTCTGCCTCAGTTTCGCCATCTGTAAAATGTGGATAATACCTCACACTGTTTTGTGAGGACTAAGTATACATGTTTTGAAGATGAGTAATGCTATAGAAGTACTAAATTATTAATACACCTAAATTGAGGTATCTTTTGTAAATTTTCATCTCCATTTATCAGTCCTGTATTTTGTTTAACGTTTCTCCCATCTGCCTGCTCTAGGGGTGGTGCCATGGACCCGAGTTGTGGTCTTTGTGCACACGTCTTATCTGCTCTGGGAGTTACCCCGTTGGGAAAGCCAGCAGTACTGGTCTATAATACTGACTTCGTACCTGTCATTTTTCTGACAACAGGATTTTTTTTTTGTTGCAAGGTGGTCGGTGAGAGGGAAAAGTCTATGTAAACACAGATTTGCAAGAATAGCAATTAAAATATAGACTTATTGGCCAGTAAACTTGCTTTTTGTCTACATTTGCCCAACTGTGGAAGTCTCTCTGAACAGATTATTTATTTTATTTTTTAAACACCCAGTTCTTTACAATAGAAAATACAGGTTGTACAAGGTTCTGTTCATTTTGGCATATCAGCCAGTCAGTTTTCCATTGGAGAGGTGGATAGTGCCAGATTTGAAGAAGGTTTTTGAAATTCTGTGGTCACGTGGTAAATTAAAAACATGGAAAGGTTAGGGCTGCTGTGCCAGGCAAGTAAAGTGACATTGAAAGATTTCATTAAGTGATAGGAAGGCTAGACAGTTTAGCCTTTTGATGTCAGGTAACTTGGCTGAATGTTGGCTTCATTGGGCTGTTCTGTTTTGTGGACCCTAATATAACCCTTTCCATCTTGGTTGTAGGTTTTACTGTGTTTTTGGACACAGTTTGTGTTAATGAGGAAAGTGTACTCATTTCTCCAAGTGAAGCTTTGCAGCGTTGACTCTGGCTTTGTTAAATGTTTACCTGAAGATAAGTGCTGCTCCTTAAAATATTACATTTCAGCTCAGTTCTGCAGACGGTAACGATTTTAAATGTATAGCCTCTGGGTACAGTAACTGTACTGATAAAAACCAATCTTCTGTTGCTGGCATTCACTGAGCGGGGTTCTTCCATATGATTAGCAGTACTGACTTACAGTAATTTGGCTCTCTTGTTTCACGTCAGGTGATAAAATGAGTATTGGGCTCACAGGGTGTAGATTCATTTGACAGGGAGATTCTTATTTCCCTTGGTGTGAACGGTTAGGCTTTCCAGCATGGACTGCTCATGGATAAATAGCATTGGCATTCTGTGTGGGAAAGTGGTGACGGCTCAGTACCACAGGGCTATGGGGGTGGTTGGCATAGTTATGAGCATTGTCTATCAGGCATTACTTTAAAGGTTTCACTGTAATATGTAGTCATTGGCTATGTCTGTACTTGGAGCTGGGGGCGTGATTCTCAGTTTGAGGTGACATACTTGTGCTAACTCTCATTGAGCTAGTGCACTAAAAATAGTAGGGTAGCGTTGATAGTACGAGTAGCAGCATGAGCTAGTTGCCCAGAGTACAAACCTGCTTGGACCCGAGGGCTGTGCACTATTTTTCACACGGTAGCTCAATGACCACGAGCATGAGTATGCCTACTTGAGCTGGGAATCGGTCTCTCCCCTCTCCCTGGCCCCCCAGCTCCATGTGTAGAGATGGTCTTAATATGTGTCTCTTCAGTTATGGGCCAATATGGCTATTAACATGTCTTCAGAGAATGGCAAATCATGTGGCATAGTGTGCACCTTGAAGATTATTACTAATCAACACATGTTTAGGTATAAGGCTACTGGAAGCAGTGGTGTGTATATATAAATGTTACATGTGTATAATACTGTGTACTTAAATAAAGAGAATATTTGTGCTACTTGGAATTCCGTTTTGGAATAAAGGGTTGTTGTTTTTTAACAGACCATTCCAGTGGTTTGGAATTCTCTTATACATTTATGTCACACACACACACTCTTCCTCTTTCTGATATGCTGTTAACTGCTCCCTTCTGTTTTGGTGCTACCATTGCTTTATGCAAGAAATAGAATGTGTTCTAACCATGAAGACAATGCCTATTTTTAAAAGAAAAAGGGGTTTATCTCAAGAAAAAAACAGTTGCAATTTGAAACATTGCACAAAATAGATTGTAGGCGGATGACAAATGCATTGGTAAAAGCTTTTTTATTTTTACTTTTTAACCATCTTGACCGTGTGTGCCTATTTGTATTGCGGATGTGGGCTACAACTATTTGGGGTGGGAGGGAGTTGATATGCGTTAGTATGGTTTGAAATGTAATGCTAACCAGAAGCAGTGTCCCCCTCCCCCTCTCCTTTTTCCAAACAAACTGTTCTTGCCAAAATTTTCTACCTATCACAACTTTTGCTTTTTTTCCAGCACAGTAAAATATCATGACGTAACTTCTGTCCCACTATTACTTCCCTCTGCTAGCCACCTCTAATCTCTCTAGAATGGTATAGAATATACATAAAGTCATTAGATCTTTCTTTTGGCTTTAAAAAAATAAAATCAAGTTGGGTATATTGTAAACCTACCTTAATCATTTGAAGACTAAATTTTGTTTTGAAATGCATGTAATGTACTATTTAACCTTATTTTAATACTTGCATTATTTTAGTTTTTTTCCAAAACGTCTGTGAAAATGAATGGAGGTTGCAGTGCAGGTCTGAATCTGAAAGGACATAGGACCAGATGATCTCTTGAGGGAATACCAAACATGACTGCCAAACCTTTGTCAGAGAGAATGTGATTTTACTTTCAGACTTCTATAACTTTTTATTTAGTGCTATTCAATGAAAAATAGCTGGAATTATAAGACATCTTTAAATTGATATAAAATTGAAATGTGCATAAATTGGCAATTTAAATAATTTCTCCACAAACTAATATAATGGTATGGGGGTATGGTGATGATATCAGAGTTTTTTGGCACTGTTTATGCATGTGCTGAATACCCAGTTATGTATTATGGTGTCAGCTGAAGGCTCAGAATAAGAGGTTAACAGAAAGCAAGCAAGGTTCTGAAAGTAAAATGCTTGTGTGCAGATTTTCAGTGGTGAATGTTGTACCTTCGGTTAAATCATTGTCTTTTGCAAAAATGTATTATGTCTGTGGTTGAGATTAAAAGGACAAGTTTTTGATTTTTGTTTAACCTTCTGTCGCTCACAATACTTGCATTGTGAAATTCAGTCATGGAACTCTTTCTGAGCCAAAACTGTCACCAAAGTTTTCTGTGACAGATTCCACTCCTCTCTTTCTGCCATTCTCTATACTGGAAGGACTCTATGTTGTGTTTGTTTTTACCTTTTTAAAAAAATTTTATTGGTTTTAGTGTCGCTTTGCTTCAGTTTGAAGTGTAACTTTCACTAATAACTGCAATAAAAAAAAAAGCTTTGCTCCAAACTTCACTGTTGTGTCCATAACTCAGTTTATTTTGTGAAATCTTCCAACATGTTAGGAAGTATGTAGACAATGAATTACAGAATTAGAAAGCAGATTTTACCTAACCAGTATCATTTGGGGGAGGGGAAGGAGTATTAGAAGTAGGGTCAGACGATTGGGAGGAATCCTAGTATTGAATAAATGACCCGTGTTATCAGTTTTAAGAGTACTCAAAATTGCAATCAATAAGGAATTGAAATACGTCTTCAGTTTTTCAGTGCTGTCACTTTTTTTTTTTCAAATCAGATTAACACTTCTTTTCTTGCAAGGAGCTCCTTGCAACAAGGACCATGTCTTTTGTATAGAACAGGGGTAGGCAACCTATGGCACGTGTGCCGAAGGCGGCACGCGGGCTGATTTTCAGTGGCACTCACACTGCCCGGGTCCTGGCCACCAGTCCGGGGGGCTCTGCATGTTAATTTAGTTTTAAATGAAGCTTCTTAAACATTTTAAAAACCTTATTTACTTTACATACAACAATAGTATAGTTATATATTATAGACTTATAGAAAGAGACCTTCTAAAAACGTTAACATGTATTACTGGCACGCGAAACCTTAAATTAGAGTGAATAAATGAAGAATCGGCACACCACTTCTGAAAGGTTGCCGACCCCTGGTATAGAAACTAGCACAATGGATCCCTGATCCTGTTTTCTAGCCTATCCACACACGCTATACAAAATCCCTTCCGTGTAGAACCTAAAGGCATGAGGTGGCTGTTAGTGTTATCGCTGGTACCTTTAGGACCAGACCTTTCTAGAAATGTTCAGGAAGGTGACAGGGTGTGGTGGTATGGAAGGTGGTGCAGTGTCTGAAGTGGGGGCAGGCAAAGGGAGTGAAGTGAGAAGAGAAATGGGAGCATCTAGAGTGGGAGGGAGGTTTAGACATTCGTGAGGGAAGAGGTGGGCAGGAGCAGAGCTGGGAAGAGCTTTGAAGGGGAGGGGAAATCTGAACTTTGTATGGAAAAAGAGGGGACCCTGGGTGCAGAGATTCAGGGAAGGAAGGTGGTCGGAACAAGGGGAGGGGAAGGTGCTGTCAGCACTATGGATAGACACAGAAAGATGAACTAGGTGCTGCTTTTCCTTTGCACCTTACCCCAGCTACACGACAGCTTTCTGATGTGCAGTGACTTACAGATCATGCAGCAATGGCCTTCCTCATAGCTCTCCAGCGACACCATGAAAACATTCCTGCTGCAGGAGGGCTTGAGGAGAGGAGTTATTCATTTGTATTGCTGTAGCACCTAGGAGCCCCAGTAATGGAGCAGGACCCTATTGTGCCAGACACTGTACAAATACAGAACAAAAAGATGGTCCCTGCCCCAAAGAACCTGGTTGCTCCACCATTCACTGATGCTCAAAACCCAGCAGACTTATGTCTACACAGGGAAGAGACGAAGGCCTAGTCTACACCTAAGGCTTCAGTATAGGCAGCCGCAGTGTTGGCTACACCCACACCCAAGTACGGTGTAGGGACAGTTTTCAAAAGTAAGACCATGGGGTTCTTAAACTTTTTTTAAGGCAAAGTTACGATAAAATGTTAACTTACTACGTTACTACATATCGTACATTACTTATTACTTATTCAGGATCAGGTGAATGCTCAAAGAACTAGGCTAAAGATTCTGGCTTGTTGGCTGGGGAGCCATCATCCTTTTGAGTATGCTAAAAAGGGTGACCAAATTTCTAAATACCTAGCCTCATTTGGTGCTTCGCTTGTGTACATTCTTGGTGTGAAAGTTTTCCCATTAGAAGGACTGTCCATATTTTACTATACCGCAGTTCCATAGGAGAAGTCACATTTTTCCAATAATGTGCAATACAATTAAAAAAAAAAAAAGACATTAACATGTCCTTCTGTTTTCAAATGTAAATCCTTCACTGAAACATTAAGTAAACAGGTCAGGGGATTGCTAGGAAGCTGGCATTTTGTCATCAGATGAATGTTCTTTAATAGCTTCCTCTCCAAAGCATCCAATTCCTGGACACAACCGCCACATGTGTAAGTACGTTCCCCTTTCCTTGCAAGCCCCCCAGCATAGCACCTCTTTAGTAGCAAAAATATGATGAATATTAACTGGAGTCAAATGCCATCTATACAGTAATATATAGTTTTGTTTTGAGCTACACAACTTGAAGATGTATATCCCCTTTCTGATACAGAGATCCACTCATCCAGATCAGTTTTTGTCCAAATCCCTCTCCCAGCTTTTCATCTGGGTTGTTTTCTTAACATTTTTTTCAATCAAAATTGTATGTATCTTAGAAATTAAACCTTTTTGTTCCAGCTTGCTCCTGGGTCAACTCCTCAAATGTGGTTAAAGGTGTAGATAGAGGTTTCTTGTATCCAGATTTCACAAAACGTTTGCCTTGTAAATGTTGAAAATATGGGATCTTTATGTTACATGTCTCGGTAGGATTTAAAATCAGGACCCAGGAACTGCTGTCCAAACTGAGTAATCTCCGTTCTTCCCCACAACCAATAGTCACTGTGGTATTTCCTAAGGCTTTTCTGTAAGTGAGCTTTCCCTGGTGCGTCTGAGTTCTCTACTTTCTCAGATGATGCCCCCTTCCCCGGACTCCTTGCTATCCTCTCACCAACCCCACCCAGAACCTCTGAGTTGCACCAGATCCCACCTCCCGCTTTCTCCTGCAATCCCAGATCCTAAACAGTTGGGTCTGAAGCACTGAGGCCCTTCTCTCCTTACATCCCCTTGTTGCTATGGCTCTCATTCCCTGTAAACAAAGAGAAGAAGCCTCCGATTGGCTCCTGGTGAGGATGGTTGCCTGGCAACCCTCCAGAGCATGCTTAGCAACCGCTAATACAAAAAAACCCAACAACCCCCCCACACAACCAACCACTCAGCAGTGGGAGGCAGAAACTCCAGAGTCAAGGAAGGAAGGTGGTAAGTTGCTTTGACTTGATTCAGTGTGAGGAGCCAGGTGCCATGGCCTTGCTGGAGGGGAGGGGGGGATTCAGGAGCTGGGCTTTGTGCAGCGTGTCTGAGATTTCTCAGGCCTTGTACTTTTGCTGTACAGGTTTGTGCTTGGTTAACAACGTGTGTGTGTGTGTGTGTGTGTGAAAGAGAGAGACACCTCCCTTCTGTGTTCCTTGGCTGTAGCACTAACCTCTCAGCCCAGAAAGTGTGAAGCCGCCTCCTGCCTTTCTCTGGGGTTTTCACTATAATTTGCTCCATATAATTTGACCCCCTCCCACCTGTCCTGCAGCTCCGAGGCCTTTGTGTGGCCTCTTTCCTCCCCTGCTCAAGGAATAGCACAAATCCCCCGCACTGAATGTGGTTTTATTACAAATCTTGCTTTTCATACTTGCGCAAGAAGCCCCACTGGCGTTAGATGAACAAGCTGCTTGTGGTCAATGGCAGAGTGCAGAGCCAAAGCCGGCCCTCAGTGGCACATGTCCCCATAATCTTTGATGAGTTACTGCCTCCAGAGATTAGTGCCCAGCATGTAATGCTCCATTTACATCTGGAGTGGGTGCCCTCTGTTCTTTGGGACCTAGAGTCTCTGCGGGCAGGCACTGCTCCCATCCAGGCTGAACATCATGTGCGAAGAGCTGTCGCTTTTGCAGGGCTGCACCTCTGCATTGAAGAGGGTGACTACAATCCTGCTCTGCTTCTGCAAAGTAGGTGCAGCCTCAGGTCTCCCGGCTGTGCAGCCCTCGGCTGGGTGAAGTGTGAGTGGAACAGACTTTGTTAAATCACCTTCTGAGGGAGAATCACAGAGACGTATC
Organism: Platysternon megacephalum; assembly: GCA_003942145.1. Taxonomy (NCBI): domain Eukaryota; kingdom Metazoa; phylum Chordata; order Testudines; family Platysternidae; genus Platysternon; species Platysternon megacephalum. The sequence continues at coordinate 3,213,447 of QXTE01000016.1, read as the reverse complement.
TGGTCACCTGCCGGGGCATGTTAAATATCACAGGGAAGGTCACTGCTGGGGCTGACTGTGTCCTAAGATCAGCATTTGGGGGAGGTTGCTTGATGAGCCAAGGAGGCCAAGGACGGACTGGCCCATCACCAGGTAGTCCCAAGAAGGCACATTGTCAAGAGGGGATGGTTGTGGTCGGGAAGCTTGTACTGTGTAGGGGCATACGGATGGCTGCAGCGGCCAGGGCAGCCAGGCTATTGCTTGTTTCTCCATATCTCTGCTGTAGCGAGCCGCTGACCTTGCGGATATGGCCACGCTGAGTGTGAAGCCAGGACAGAGATTTACAGTCCCAGACTGGCATACCAATGCTAACCTCATCTCTACGAACGCTGAGCGTCAGCGTTCTGCTTCCCATCAGATCAGGCAGGAAGCCAGGACTCTCCGTAATGAAACTAACAACCAGGTGGGCTTCCCAGCTGTTTCACTCCCCTTTTTGTTTGTAAAAACAGGTTTGGGGATTGGGGGGGGGGTGGAGGGGGGAGGGGAGGGGTGTTAAAGATCTGGCTGACTGAATGGGATGGAATGGGGAAGTTTGTCCCTTTTCAACCTTCAGATCACTGAGGCAGACCTGTGCCAGTAGTGATGGAGGGTTGTTTGGAAGTGCTTATTTAGTGTGAAATTAGCAAAGCCAGGTGAATGCTGGGGGTGAAAATAATCTTCCAATAAAGTTAGTTGTAACTTATAAACTAATTTGATTTGGTCATGCTCTCATCCATTCTGTGTTCACCTTCTGCAAACGTATTGTCAGATCGAGTTTTACCAGCAAAACTGGATTGAATATCCTGGAAAGCTTTTAAATTCACTTCTGTGCACATTCATACCAGAAATCTGATCAGAACGGCTACTTTCATCCAGTCATGGGATAGAAACCGTGCCATCTGACCTGTGACCAATCACAGCTGAGCAATAGAGCTTAGGTTTTGGAATCTGAATAGCAAAGCACAGGGTGAACAAAACTTGTGGGAAATTGTCAAACTTTGAATGAACGAATCTGAGAAAATCCCAGTCTCGCTTTGTTGACTAAGGCCACATCTACATTAGCACTTATGTTGGCAAAATATGTCACTCAGGAATGTGGAAAAAACACCCCCCCGAGCGACCTAAATGTTGCCAGTAGAAGTGGTTGTGTGCACAGCGCTATGTTGGCAGGAGAACTGGTACCGCCGCTCATGGAGGTGGTTTTATGATGTCGACAGAAGAGCGCTCTCCTGTCGACACAGGGTGGCTACGCAAGGGCAGCTGGGCTGCTGTAAGCTCACTGGTGTAGACGTGGCCTAAGTTATTTGCTGTGATTTATCTACTCATATCTCGTAGCTCATTTATTCTGTTTTTAAAGCCAAAAGGGACCATCCCAATCACTTAGTCTGAGCTTCTTCACTAACGACTGGAACAACTTACCTAGGGATCCTCCATCACTTTCAGTCTTTAAATTTGTTCCTGGGCAACAAATATTTGCCAATGGGCTCTTCAGACTGGAAGGATCCAACAGCTGGAAGTTGAAGCTAGACAAATCCAGACTGGAAATAAGGCTCACGTTTTGAACAGTGAGTAATTCACCACTAGAAGGATTAACCAAGGGCTGTGGTTGATTCTCCATCACTGGCAATTTTTAAATCAAGAGTGGATTTTAAAAAAAGATATGGTCTAGTTCAAAAGGAATTATTTTGGGGACTTTCTCTGGCCTGTGTTGTACAGGATGTCAAACTGGATGATCATCACAGTGGTTCCTTATGGCCTTGGAATCTGACTCTGTAAGTCTGGGTGTCTGTCTAAAAGATCTACTGTGGATCAAACAGAAGTGATAGGCTTGATGCAGAAGTTGTTGGGAGAAGTTCTTTGGCTTGCGTGGGGCAGGAGATCGGACTAAAGGATCACAATGGGACCTTCAGGGCTTACTCTGTGAATCTTCGCATTGCTGCTGGGCCGTCCATGGCGTTTGGACTGGAGACCCACTGGCACCATATTGCTAGGCCAGTGAGCCATGTTATGGCTTAGTCCCCTTCCCGGTTGGGCAGGAACCTACATAATGAAAAGCACCAAGCTAATTGACAATGATTGGCACACTGGTTACAAGGTGGAAGCTCACAGCCTGAATTTAAGGCACAATCGGATACGGCAAAGTAACTGACACGGGGGGTTATTTATAGAGAGCAGTAAATGTGTAAAAGGCAAGAGGGGTGCTGAGATAATATAACTGCTACACTCTCCTTTTCCTGCTCTTCAGCTCCTCTCTCTGCTGAAGCACAAGTCACAGTTCTCCCCCCCCCCCCCAAAGGTATTAACACTGCGTTAAACCTCAGAGCTATAATATACATAACCCTGAATGCAGGTGTTAGCAGTTCCCAGTCAGCTGCAAAGAGAGACAATTTCTTAGTAAACAAAACAACCATTTAATACACAAAACCCCTCATTGTAAATACAGGTCTGTCGCATCTTAGGCGCATTTAACATGTGCGATTTCAGCTTTACGCAGTCGGCAAAAACAAGAAAAAAACAAAACAAAAAAGAGAAAAATAACAATGTAAATACTGTTTCTGAAGTGCGGACGGTTCCGCCCGCCATTACACTCAATGTAATTTTGACTATACGCGATTTTCGCGTTACGCGCTGACTGCGGAACGTAACCCCAGCATAAGATGAGACAGACCTGTAGCGTGTGTGGAATAAGTTAGGAACAACTTTTAGACAAATGCTATTCACCAGTAAACCTGTAGGGGTTCTTTGTACAAATGTCTCCATTTTGCTGCTGTTCCATATATTTCAGTGTGAGGTTTGACGGACCATGTGCCCTTTTATAGGGGAGCTGGAGACAGCTCTGTGGACTCAGCAGCAATTACCGTTCCCAAGCCAATAGTCAGCTGTGGCCTCAGTTTCCAGCTGGATTGGGAATCTGCAGCCTGTATCCCAAGTGGTACAGTTACTGGGACGCAGCCTTCACAACAGATACATCTCTNCCATGAGTGCAGGGGACTGGACTAGATGACCTCGCGAGGTCCCGTCCAGTTCTACAATTCTATGATTCGTCCTGCACTGATCAGCTGCGGAGTCCACAGATCTATCTCCAGCTCCCCTATTTGTAACCTTTTCCCGCTGAGCTGTGTGAATATGTGGAACCTGCAAGATTGCTTGCCCTCAGCGGAAACCCTTGCTCTGCACAGCTTCAGAAGCAGCTACTGTGTATGTCTAACTGGCCACACCCTGGGCTCTTCGAAGTTGCCCGCTGCTTTCTGTATGCTTGTGTCCTCCCCACTGCCCCTCTATCTTTGGACTTGTATGAAAAACAAAACAAAGGCTGCAGTATAAACATGTGGGTTATAAATGCAAATGGCAGTTGATCTTCTATTCTAAAATAGATTTGCAATGTCCCCTGACATGCTATTTACCTTCATCTAATGCTTCAAGGTCTTTGTGTGAGTGTTTGCAACACCCTAGGAACTCCGTGAATAAATCTATCTTGTATCCCCCATTGGAATTGTTGCTTCTGGAAGACCAGCATAGTCTTGCTTCCAGAGAAGTCCTTGGCACAATTAATAAATTACAGCTTACAGGAGGTGAAATCATACGTACGCACTGATTTGTAGGTGTGCAAATATTAAAATGGGGACTCTGGGTTTGATGCTCTTGTGGCCTGTATCTTGTGTAGTTATTTACATTAGTGCATTAGGTGTCATATACTGTGCTACCAAAACAAATGGTAGGACTTTGCACAGGTAAAAGATGCAGGGCAGTGAATAAGCAGGCCCTTGTCAGCATGGTGAAATGCACCCTCAGTCTGCACAATTTCAACTACAAAAATTAAAATGGAAATGGTGTCTCTTCTAATTCCAGACACAATGGGATGAGCATGACAACAGAACACGACTCGCTGAACGTATCGACAGTGTGAACAGATGGAAGGAGACCTTGGACAAATGCCTCACAGACATAGACACTGAAATTGATGCCTTAGCCAAAGTGCGTTGGGAAGACAGATGGCTTAAACTCAACATATGCTCTTATACGTGTGACTTTAAACAACTAAGGCCCTGATTCTGCAATGAGCTGTGCATGGACCGACGCCTATGTGGGGCTTAGCACCAGTGCTCTGAGCTCAATGCAGGATCAGGGCCTTAATTTGCTTTCAGGAAAACAAACCCACTAGCTTCAGTTCCCATCTGAATTGAGGCAATGCATAGTGCTGTGTGTTTCATATAGTCTGTCCTCTCTTTTTCTAAAGATCTCGGGGGGAAACATACCAATACATTAAACACTAAAATAAAAAAAAAGTAGGGAATAATAAGTGGGTTTTTAAAAATATTTATTTAGGAGCTCAACAATTTTAGGCAAGAATAATTAAAGTTGTCTTTATTTGACACCTCTTTTAAATTAAGAAGTTTGCATCCTTTTTACCATTAGAATCAGGAGTTTGTGTCTCTGTATTAAGCACAGTTTTAATAAAGGCTAAATCTCCTGTGCATTGCCAGTGACCTGCTGCAGGATCACAGGCAAGCCGCATTCTCTTGTGCCTGTGTTTTCCCATTTGTAAAATGGGGATGGAGCTCCCACAGCCGGGGGCCAGACTATTTGCAAAGTGCTCGGAGGTCCTTAATGAAAGGCATAATGCCAGGGCTGTGATTAACTGGAAATGGGAAAGCATTTCTGGTCCCACTGGACTTTGTGGCCTCCAATGGGGGAAGCCTCTAGAGAGTTGAGTACGACCGTAGCTGCATTGCGCTCAGCCTCTGAACTGCAGGCCCGAGACAGAGGCAGGCAGCTGGAGCACATTGCACCCCGTAGACTGCAGCAGTGAGTCACTCGCTACAAGGTTTAAAAGCTGCTTCCAGAGGTGGCTAGGAGGAGGCCGTCATGACGGGAACAGCCGCAAGCATTCCCCCAAAGGAGGGACCGCATCCCTCACCCAAGCTGGCTTCTCCCCCACCAGATGAAGGAGGCAGCGGAACGTGCGCTGCAGGCCAAGAACTTGCCCTTGGACGTGGCGATTGAGTGCTTGACGCTTCGGGAGAGCCGCCGAGCCATTGACGTGGTGAAGGACCCCGTGGAGGACGAGCTGCACAAGGAGGTGGAGGTGATCGATGGAGCCAAGATCGATCTGCAGCAGAAAGTGAGCGAGGCCTTCGAGCAGCTCTGGTGAGTCGAGCAGCAGAGCTCGGGGTGGTTCCCCGCCCACGCCGGTGACTCCAAATCGTCTCTCTCTGTATGGGGCTTTGAGCTAGCAGGGCGTACCCCTGCCTCCGGACTGGCCAGTGTCCAAGCAGAGAGCATGCGCTGCGGCCACATAGGCAGTGTTACACGTTGTGTCAGCCTCTCACGGCGAGGCCCGATAGCGTCCCTTGCCAGAGTGGGCCCATGAAGAACGAATGTTGGAAGTGCTGCTGGAATCGTGGCATTTATGAAACAAGGGAAGGGGAGGGAGCAAGTGTGGCAGCTAAAGGGTAGGCCTGAGCTTTTGCCTAGTGGGTTTGCGGTCCCAACTTGAGACCCCTGGCAGGTACCTGATTCTCAAAGGAGGGGGCTTAGCACTTCCTGAAAATCCAGGCGCCTCGAAGGCATCTCATGCCCCAAAGCACAAGCCTCTTTCAAAACTGTACCCTGCAGTGCCCCAGCCTGCTGGGCACTACGCCCTTCTGGGTCACTGCCTTACAAATCACTGCACTTCAGTCACACGCGGGCAGTTGGTTCAAGGCGCAGCTACAGCTGTGCCACGGAGTAAGGGTGGTCCCCGTGGAGGGTCCCATGGGGCCAGCCTGGTGCTATAGAATCTCATAATTTATTTATTTTAAAAAAAAAAGCCCAATCAAGTCTCTAGCCCCCATGGTTCCCAAGAAAGCTTTGAAAAAGTGAACCGATTTTAGGCCAGTTGGACGGCTGGTCTGACTCACTGTCTCTGTAAGGGGGGAGGGATAGCTCAGTGGTTTGAGCATTGGCCTGCTAAACCCAGGGTTGTGAGTTCAATCCTTGAGGGGGCCACTTAGGGATCTGGGGCAAAAAGCTGTCTGGGGATTGGTCCTGCTTTGAGCAGGGGGTTGGACTAGATACCTCATGAGGTCCCTTCCAACCCTGATATTCTATGATTTTCTAACCTCGGATGGACAAGGCTGTGTCCTCCCTGAGTGAATCTGTCTGGCAGGTTTACGCTATCTGCTCGGTCTGCCAAGGAGAGAGATTTTCACTGGCTGATCCACTAACACCTTTTTCAGCCTGCTGACAGTGACAAATGCAGCTTATCCTACCCCTTCTTTGGCAGCCTCTTGCAGGAAGCACGCCAGCAGCTCAACTTTGATCACCGGGGAAAAATGGAAGCACTGGAGATAGACCGGGTCTGTTCCTCCCTCAACGTCAACTCTCCCAACATCTCGTTCAAGGTCAATCCAACCCGGGTTCCAATTGGGTAAGGGAAGAACCAGCCCCCTTGTGGCCAAACCCAGGCTGTTTTAACCTTCATGCTGATGCTGGAAAGACTTGGGACTCTTGCTGCCTTTAGTAGAGTTTCTGGTGCCTTGTGGAAATGACTGGATCAAACCCTCCCTCTCGCCATACTCCCAGTGATTGTCGTTACCAATAACCATTGGTCCTTCCCAAGCACCCTCCCTCCGCCTGAGTGTTTCAAAGCTCTTTGTGGGCACACGTGAGCCTCACAACATCCTTGTGATGTGACTTAATAGCATTCCCATTTTATAGAAGGGGAAACTGAGGCACGGATGGGGAAGCGAATCACCCAAAGTGTCCCAGCAAGTCAATGACAGACTTGTGGCGAGAACCCAGGAGACCCGCCTCCCTGTTGTAACCACTAGACCATGCTAGTTTCACAGTGAGGGTAATGATCAGAATACCCAAGGGATGGGGTAAATTCTCCATCTTTTGGAGCCTTTCAATCAATGTTTGGATATCTCAAAAGATGTTGGGCTCAATGCAGGAATCCCCGGGTGCGATTCCCTGGTCTGTGTTGTGCAGCAGGTCAGAGGATGATCACGGTGGTCCCATCTGGCCTTGAAATCTGAGTCTCTTTGCAATTGTAGAAAGCGTTTCCACCTTGGCGTGGAGAGGTTTCTTCCAAGCTCTCTCTTGCAGTCACTCAGCTTATTGCCCCAGGCGTGAGTTTAAACAGCCTGTCCTGTTGGGTGCACTTGGCATTCTAGATCAACAACGCCTGAGCAGTGGGACCAGTACAGCCAGTACAACAAAGACCGAGCAGAGGCGGAAATGAAAGCCTCCACTGAGCTGCGGGAAGCCATAGCGCTCACCATTGCTCAGGTAAATAAATCGCCCATCACCGATGCAAAGAAGCCATTGGTGCAGTTAATAGATGTTAAGCCGGGTGATGTTAAGTCATGTGTTCCCCAGTGGGGATGGCTGGGTGAATGCAGCTTAGAAATAGGTGGGGGTTACACTGTGCCTTTTGGGGAGGGAAGGCTTGAAAAAGCCAAATCAAAATGAACCCTACAGCACCCATCTGAATAGTTCAGTCAAACTAGGCTTGGACCTGCTATGTGGTGCTGCTGGTCCATGGGAAGGGAAGTTTCCTTTGGCTGTCAGGTGACTGCTGTTTCCTGAATAGTGATTTTAAAAAAGGCAAACGTGCCTCACTAGATCATTCCTTGGCATCATGAGTGTTTCGCAGCTCTCTACTGATCTCACAAGGCGTCTGCCTTGCCCCAAAGAGCAGACCACGGACTCAAAACAGATCTGGCATGGAGAGCGGTGTAGGAAGGATATGGGCAGAAGTGGTTTTGGAAGAGAAGAGGGAGGTCTGTTGAAACATTGGGGGATGTGCCAGGAGGCGGTTCCAGGCATAGGGGAAGCTATTGAGACGGGCCCAATAACTGAGTTATTGTTTCCTTATACTCCCCCCCGTCTGCCTGTCTATGCATCTCTCTCTTGTCTTTATGGGGGCAACTGGGACTGTCTGTTGGTTCTGTGTCTGTACAGCCCCTAGCGCAGTTGGCTCCTGGGTGTTTTGACCAGACAAATAATAATGAGCGTTGGGGTGATGAAGGGCACAGGGAGACTGTAAAGGAGCATGGGATGGGCAGGCGAAAGGTGAGGTCATACAGGGCCCTGAAAGTGAGGGGTGTGTGTTATGGAGGGAGCAGGGTAATTGCTTTAACAGTGCAGGGGAGACACCTCCTAGAGGCACATGCACGACCTTTAACCTGTTTTCCCTCTAGACAAACAATGAGCTGGAAGCTCAGCGGGTGGCCGCGGAGTTCGCCTTGCGGAAGAGGATCCGGGAATTTGAAAAAGCCTACGACGAGCTGAAATGGCAGGAGAAGAACGTAAATTTCTGGCTTGTTTCCTTCACTGTCAAGCACCCTTGAGTGAGATTCTATCTTCAGAGCGTATCTCTTGCAAGCGACACTGATGGCATGAAATGCTTCCTTGCTGCGGTTCAGCACACCCCAGTGCAAGAGGCGTTTCTGACGGAAACCTCTTGGTACATCCACTCCCTGGCACATACCTACCTGCCACGGCTCTCCCAGTGCAATGTGGGACTGCTATGGCATCTATCCCACAGTGCCCAGCATTGTTACCAGGAGCAGCTTTTGGATAACTTCCAAATGAGAGAGACTGCACATTGGGGGGGGGGGGGGGTGTCAGTCAGCATGACTAGCTGATCTGCTATGGCTGCAACACATGTGGCCACCTGTTCATCCCGGGGAGAAATCATTGTAGCCCACACTGGGTCAGCGGGACCCAAGCTAAAGCCCTCGTCTCAGGTGTTGTGATTGCCTGCTGCAACCAGCACTTCTAAAACACTTCAGGCAGCTGTTGTGTGTGGATGCGAGGCATCAGCTGTGCGAGCTCAAGGCATCCCAGCCACAGCTTCTCTGCAATGCTCAGGTCAACAGGGCCATATTGTTGATAAGCAGCTAGTACGACACCGCAGACAAGTCTAAGCTGCTTATCCCTCTCCTTGGGTTTTATCCTTGCTATTCAAATACAAAGGAAAATTCCGCTTTTTCTGATTGATCCTGTGAAGGCAGAGAAATGGAATTACAGGGAGCACAGAGGGACGATCCGCAAACTGCTTCGAATCCAGCCCAGCTCAACGCTGACTGAAAAATGTTCCTCTCTGAAGCCCATTCAGTGGCTCTTGGTCCACAACACAATTGGTGCTCAGTGGCATCTGCAGGCCGAGAAGCAGTCTGGGACCTTATCTCTCACCCTATGAACCCATCCCACTGCAGCCCTGAAACAGCCACAGCATGCCTGGCCTGATTGGGGTGGCAGTGATGCCTGGTCCACACAAACTGAGCAAGCTGTGTTTAACCCTATTTGAGCAGAAGTCCTTTAGTCCTTGTTTAAAAACCATGTCCAGCCTGGTAGAACCCCAGAAAGGCTGGAGCCTTCTCGAGCACAGCTGGTTCCCTATCTAGATCTTATGGGAATTTCCGGAGTACCCACAAGCCAGTCTTTGAGGGCACTCTTGCTAAACTGGACAGCTGTAAGTGCAAGATGGTAACAATCCCTTGTGCTGTGTGTGTTAATCCTCAGACCTTGGAGGAAATTGCTGAGATGGAAGAGGACATCCGACGCCTCGAGGAAGATCTCAGGAAGAAAATGTGGGATCTGAAACTCGCACACACTCGCCTGGAAACCCGGACTTACCGCCCCAACATGGAGCTGTGCCGGGATCAGGTACAGATGAGCCTGTAGCCTGGGGGTGGGGTGGGATGGATACTAACCTGGCATGCCCGTTGTCCATGAGGGATTTGAGGTTGTGAGGGTGGAACCCTAGATAGAGCTTCTGTGGCTCCGAAATGATTAGACACGTTTAGGTGTGGACTGAATGGAGACTAAAAGATGAATAAAAAGGAATCCACCATACTGTGTGAGTTAAAGCATAGAAACAAAGTCGGGAGGTGGGCTAAGGGAAGGGGAACTTGGGGGAACCATAGCAACTAGCAAAAACCAGTACCAGCTCTACTAACCCTTATGGCCTGTTCCTGACTCGTAGGTGCAGTATGGGTTAACTGATGAGGTCCATCAGCTGGAAGGCACCATCGCCGCCCTGAAGCAGAAGCTTGCACAGTCACAGTATGTTCCTATGTGGTTTGGGAGTTATGCATCCAAGAAAGAATAATGATGTTAACAAGCACCAGAAGGCTTTGTAACATTCTTAGCAGGGGGCACTGCAGGTCAGAAACAGGGTGCCTTATTAGAGCTGTGTGGGGAGCTCCGGACTGGACAGCAGGGGGAGCTGCAGGTCAGGATTGGCAGAGCTGGTGTGGGGTGGTGTGACTACACTTACAAAATTATTGAAGGGTGGGGGGAAATTGGACGAACAAATAGGGAAATAGAAATGCTGCCTTGGGTTTGTGTTAGATTCCCATCGTCATGTCTCTTGCGAGCTGCATTCCAGCAGCAGCATGTGGGCTTGCTATTAAAGAGACCTGAGCAATAAAGTACAATGTGTCAGGAACTTCCCCTGTATTGGTGGTGTGCGTTAGCTTGAAGGCAAAGGCAAAAGCTGTGCTGATTTTTGTTGTGGTGAGAGAGCAGAAAGCTGATTATTTGTCATCAATGCCAGGAGGCAAGTTCAGTGGCACAGATGCACCCCTGACTCCCTAACTTTTGCTTTTCCCAGGGATGCCCTAGATGCTCTCTATAAACACCTGTACCGCATCCAAACTGATATGAGCTACAAAGCTAACTCCCTGATGCTGGACAACAAGTGCATGGACAGCAGGAGAAAACTCACAGTCCCCGCTGAGAAATTTGTGCCAGAGGTTGACACCTTCAACCGAACCACTAACCGTACCCTCTCACCCCTGAAGAGCAGGCAGCTGGAGCTGGCTTAATCCACTGGGAACAGCATTGAGCAATGGAGCCAGACTGAAGATGAAACTCCTAGAGACTCAGTTCCGTACCAAGGAAAGCTGACATCTGTGTCGTGTTAGATCAATGTTATTCTCCTGCCCCCGAAGTTGTTTTATGACTGTCTGTCCCCTTGCATGATTTGTATAGCTTCTTGCACTCCAAGGAGCATTATAAACAATAAAGTCTGTCCCCAAGAGCACTTGTCATCTGACAGCGTTGGAAGCATTTTACGATGATTGAATCCATGTGGGCTCTCTAGTGATTTAAGTCCTTTAAAGTGCGGGACTGTGCTCTGAAAAGGAACTGTGTAACAGTAGTACCTCTCCAGATCTTCTCCCTGTGCTGATAGATTCAGATCTGCCCGCTTTAATGTTTAAAATAACGTTTTGGGGTTTTTTTCTCCTTCTCTTAGCCCTGCAGAGCCAACACTGCTACAAACGAGGGAGCTGGAGTCCACTCTGGCTCTTGTGGCAACGGACTTGTTAACTAAGAGCTAGTTGCATAGTCACTGTGGGCCCTCAGTTGTTGTATGTCCCAGTAGTGCTCACTCCCCATGTGCTAGGTCCTGTCTACACACCCAAGAAGACACAGTTGCTGCCCCCGAGAGCTTGCAATCTGTCCTTGTTATGCTTGTGAAATTGGGATCAGCATTTGCCCTGCCAGCTTGTCTGTCTCTGGCTCACTCTTTATCACCAGTATTAAATGTGTTTATGGGGTGCAGATGCTACAGCAGTGGGCCCTGTAGAAAGGAACCCAGCTTGATTTCCAGATGCCAAGGTGAGTTTGCAGGACCGGAATTTAGGGGAAAACCAACATCATCATACCTGTCGTCAGGTTCCTGGCATGTCTACCAGCCTGGGGGTTTTCATAGTGGCTGTTCTCTCCCACTCTGGACTCTAAGCATTTATTTTATAAAAAGTCCTGTCTACCCTGGGCTTTCTAGCCACAGTGACGGGGTTGTACAAATCCCTCGTGTAACCATACAGGTATAGTATTGTAAATAGGCACTTGTACTACTGCAGCTATAGTGGTGGCTAAAAACCCAGGGTCGACAAGGCCCCAGTCTCGAGTCCTTGGGGCAGCATAGGAAACCTTAGAGCAGGGACCCAGCTATAAACTAACGGAAGGGGGTCTGTGGTAGGCTGTAGACAGGCTGAAGCAACGGCTCTGAGGGGGATGAACTGCCCCAGTTCTCAGCTGGTGTCACCGCTCCAGCCTAAGGAGATTGGAATATCACTAGTGAAAATTTCCTCCACGTACAGAGGAAAAAGGAAGGGCAGGAAGTTAGGTGCTGCTGTGACACCTCTTCTCCCCCCATCCCCATGCACAGTCCCCAAACTCCTCCTGCTCTACCCCTCCCCTAGGCCTCCACCCACCAGCTCTGCCCCCTAGGGGGCCCTGCCCCTACACCCCCAGGCACTAGCCCCGCCCCTTGTAGCCCCGCCCCCATTTCCTCCCAGATCCTAGCCCCGCCCTCCCCCAGGGTGCCAGTCCCCGCCCCTACACCCCCATGCACTAGCCCCGCCCATTGTAGCCCCGCCCCCATTTCCTCCCAGATCCTAGCCCCGCCCTCCCCCAGG
>QXTE01000016.1:2915726-3200707 GCA_003942145.1 Platysternon megacephalum | reverse complement strand
CCCCCCCCCCCGGGCCCCGCACCCCCCCCCCCCCGCATACCCTGTGTCCCCCCCGGGCACCTGTCTCCCCCCCCCCCCCACTAGGGTGACCAGACAGCAAGTGTCAAAAATCGGGATGGGGGTGGGGGGGTAATAGGAGCCTATATAAGAAAAAGACCCAAAAATCAGGACTGTCCCTATAAAATCGGGACATCTGGTCACCCTACCGCCCCCTAATGTATTAGTAGTGAAGGCGTGTTCCTCCACCGCTGTAGTTCATGAAGTTGCTCCTCTGCAGTCAGTGACAATTTTTAATCTCTCCCAAGGCCTGCTAAGAGAGCTGAGTGTCTGGAAATACAGTACAGCCAAGTCTTTTACACTCCAGATTCACAGAGAATTCCCCTGGCAGTAGAGAAATGGGATTGGGATTCTAGAGGAGCAATAGGACCTCTTGGTGTTTGGATGATCATCTGGTATTTTTGCCTTCTCTTTCAGAAACGCTCTGCTACACAGATGACACAGCCATGGCCAGGTGTGTGGTGCGGTCCCTGTTAGCCAAGGGAGAGTTTGATGAAGTTGATATGGCCAGGAGGTAAGGTGTTGCAGTCACCACAACAGGGAGCAGCTCTGTGTTGCTTTTGCAAGTGATAGTGAGTGAAAGCTAAGCAGCCACTTTGAGCTGTTCTTGTTCAGTCCAGGAAAGTGCAGAGGAATTCAGTCTGAAGTGGCCGCCTATTTGTGTGGAGAGACTAAAAAGAGCAGTGGCCCCAATGCTGCAATTTGGCCTGTGCCTGCAGGGTTTGTGCCATCCTAGATTCTCATTGACTTCAGTGTCATTAGAGTGGCATCTCAAATCTGATGTTGAAACTAAACAGGAGGGACACTGTCAATGTAACACTTGTGTTGTAAGCAAACAAGTTTGTATACTTTTTTTATTAAAAGCACTTCAGTTTTTCAAAATTATTCCCTTTCTAGTTTACTTATTGCTTGGTATGCTGTTTCCTTTTTTATGCTTCCCTGAGCTTTGAGCAATGAAAACCTTTGAAATCAGTTTGTTTTATTGTCCGTTTCCCATTCAGATACTTGGTGCTGAAGCGTTTGGGTTTCAAATGGTGAAAGGCAAAGGTTTAATTGTTTAAAAACTGTCTCCATTGGAGTTGAACAAACAATATTTCTGCCTGCCTGTGACTAGTAAAAATGTTTCCAGTTATTTTTTAAAATATATCTTAAAACGTCAAAAAGTCGAGCTGAAACCAGTGATTTCCACAAATAGATATAGTCAGTACAACCACGTGGTCCAACCTCTGTTATCCTCATCCACCCAGGTCTTTGGGGCAGGGATTTTTCTCTTTCTACAGCACATATCCAACTGGCCCCCCCGCCCCTTCTCCGTGAGCCGGCTGCACGATCTGCAGCCGGTCCGCTTTCAGACCGCGCCAAGGAAACATCTATACACGCTCGTGCTCCACACCCTTCATCTTCTCACCCTCGTGTCCCGCCCCGATACAAAGTGGCGGGCCCTCCTGCCACCTTTGGAGGGTGAGAAGCCCCGGTGGGCCAGCCTATATTCCACCCTGGTCCCGAGGCCCGCCGGGGATGTCAGCTGGAGGCTCCTTCATGGGGCCGTGAGCACGGGCGTATACTTGACGCGGTTCACCCCTGCCCCTGACACCTGCCCCTTTTGCGGCGTGAGGGAGACCCTGGCGCACATCTATCTGGAGTGCGCCAGGTTGCGGCCCCTATACCGGCTCCTCACCAACCTTCTGTTGCGTTTTTGGCTGCACTTTTCCCCTCACCTTCTCCTCTATGCACTCCCTATCCGTGGCCCCACGAAGTCACGGGACCTCCTGGTCAACTTCCTCCTGGCCCTGGCTAAAATGACCATCTATGCAACCAGGGTGAGGAGGTTGGCCAATGGAGACTCCTGTGACTGTGGGGCCTGTTTCCGATCCTCTGTCCGCTCACGCATCCGGGCAGAGTTCCTCTGGGCGGCGTCCACTGGCTCCCTTGACGCCTTTGAGGAGCAGTGGGCGCTGTCCGGGGTTCTCTGCTCGGTGTCCCCATCAGGTTCCCTTCTTTTGACCCTTTGACCTCACTCCTGTTCCTGTTTTTTTTATTAGTTGTCCCCCGGAATCATTTGGGTTCCCGGTCCTGTGGGTCCTCCCCTTAGGCTGGGGGGGGATCCTTTAGCAGTGGGCGGGCTCCGCCCGCCCACTTCCCGGTGACCCAATAGGTACAGCACATATCTGTATAAAACCTAGCGCAGTGGGGCCAGGATACGAGCTGAGGTCTCTGGATGTTACTCTGATGCAAAGAATAATAAGGCTTTATAAAAGCGTCTTTCAAAAAAAGATTTTAGTAGCAGACCAAATGTAAGTTGAAACTGTCCCTTTCCAGTGTGGTTTTTCTAGTTCCTATGTAATTGCTGCTGTTTTACCTTTGGCAGATTTGCTGAGGAGCACAAGAAGGAGCCGGATCGGGGCTATGGGATGGCAGTCGTCAAAGTGTTCAAGAAACTTCTGAGCCCCAAGTGCACTGATGTGTTTGAGCCAGCCCGAGTGCAGTTTAATGGGAAAGGCTCCTACGGGAACGGTGGTGCTATGAGGGTAGCAGGCGTTTCGCTGATTTACCCTGATGTTCAGGATGTGAAGAAGGTGCATTACAGGGAGGTTGTTCAGGCACTGGGGCTCCCAGATCTCTGCTGATAGGACGGGGTTTGGTGATTCTCTTTCACTCTGGTTTCCTAATGATTTTTTTTTTTTAATCCACAGTTTGCGAAGCTCAGTGCTGAGTTGACCCATGCCAACTCACTTGGCTATAACGGAGCCATCCTGCAGGCTCTGGCAGTGCACCTTGCCTTGCAGGGAGAGCTCAGTCGGGAAAGTTTCCTGGAGCAGCTGATCGGCCACATGGAGGATGTGGAGGCAGATGATAAATCTTTGGCTGATGCGCGAGCGTAAGTAGGGCTCAGAGAGTTGCATTGTGTCCTCCATATGGAATTTGGTCTAGTTCACAGCAGTGTCTTTCTCTTGACTCTGTACATCTGTCTACCTAATGCCTCATAGATTGCATTCTGTCCTGTCTCTCGATGCTATTCTGTGCATGGGAAGTGTGAGATTTTCCTTCCTGTCATTAGGCTGTGTTTTGATTTTAGCTGCATGGCTTTTCCTGTGACTGGGGAACTCATATGTTTGAAAATACAGACTCCTCGCCTCTCTCTAGAAGAGGCCTGCAAAGTCTTTCTTGCCACACACTCAGCTGCCATGAGCACATATCCCAGTCTGTCCTGGTGTGAATGTCCTCGGAGTGAGGAATGAGAAATTCCTCCAGGTTCCATTTCCCTCTGCCTCTCCCCCTCAGTCCAAACCAGTCCCTTTATGGAGTGGAAGAGTGTGGTTGTGATTCATAAAAGCCGTCCAACCAGTTGGGATATTGCTCTGCTGGCTGCTCCCTGTCCCGTAAGCAATTTGTGAGACTTCAGTTTGTCCTCTCCCATATCTGGCCTTTCCAAGAGAGTTGACTTGCCTCAGACTGGTAAGATGGGTCCTTTTCTCTCCTCCTCTGAAGCCCTCATTCATTCATTTCAGTTTGACGCGCTCTCAGAACAGCTTTGCTTTGAGGTTCTTGCTCATTCTCCGCATGTGTACAGGAGATCTCAATAGACGTGGCCATGGTTCAGACACCTGGAAATGTGGGAAGATTCACTCCTACAGCCACATATACATAGCCACTAACGTTTCTTTTTTCGGAAAGTCTGCGTCCCTGGGAGCCCTCTGTTTGGACACCTCTTCATAGGCTGGGTTGTATTAGTTCAAATCATGCAGCTTGCTCCCTGGTGGCAGGAAGGGAGAAGTCACTGGAGCAGAGCATTTGTTACATTCCTGTCTCTTGTCTCCAGGATGGGTTTTGAAGAATTACCATTTTCAAGGCGTCTTAAAAAGATCAAGGAATTTTTGGAGCTTAGCACCGTTCCAAAGTCAGATGTATTGCTTGAGTTAGGTAAGCACCTTTCTTCCTACAGGGATTCAGGAAAAGCTATGGGGCAGGGCCAGCTTAGGGAGCCTGTGGTTAGTGCTTTCCTGGACTTCTGCCTCTTGCTCACCAGACCAGCGGGGGTTGGATGTGTTGCAAAAACTGCATGTTCAGCCCTGGGGAAAAGAGTAAGTGTGTGACCTGCTCTGCAGTGACTCCCTCCCCGAGGGCAGCCTTGGTAGATGAAAGGCTATCTTTCCAAGAGAATAATAATGCCAACTTTTCCAAGATCTCATCTTAATGACAGTCCATCAGTCAGATCTTCCTTCTGGACACCGGGCAACCCAGTGATGTTACAGGTTAGAACTGTGCATGGGCATAGTTGGGTGCATGTTCCCTGACTGGAATGGTAGTGGGGTGCTGATCAGGAATGAGACCAGCGGAGAGCATGGGATGGAAAGAAACTTGCATAGCATCTACCCACACTTCACCTGGCTTGAACCAGCCATATTAGAGTTTGAAATTGGCAATAAGACGAGCTCATGAACTAAAGGGAAGGGATGTAACAGTCTTGCTTTGTTGCTGAATGTGGTTGGTTTCATTAACAGGCAATGGCATTGCTGCTCTGGAGTCTGTCCCCACTGCGATTTACTCCTTCTTGCGCTCCATGAAATCCGACCCAGATATTCCTGATCACTACAACAACCTACAGAGGGTCATCATCTACTGTATCTCGCTGGGTGGAGACACAGATACCATAGCTACCATGGCTGGAGCCATTGCAGGAGCTTATTATGGGGAGGAGCATGTACCCCCGTGCTGGGAGCAGAGCTGCGAAGCTTTTCAAGAGACAGAGATGCTGGCAAATAGCTTGCACGAGCTCTACTGCCAACGACTTTGAGCCACAGAAGTGGTGTCTTGTGCCAAGGTTAAAGCAAGTGGCTACCTCTGCCTCACTGATCAGATCCATAGCAAATGGGTCCATCTTGTCTTTAATGTTCTGTAACCTGTCCAACCCCAGAATGGCACTTGCTGTCATGTGTCACATGGTAGAAGTGAGACTTGGACCTTGTTTTTCTGTTACAATTGATCTGGAGGGTGCTTGCACAGAGAGCTTTGGACGATGGAATTTATTGTCCCACCAAAGCACAGAGGCAATATCTGGTTTCTGATGAGATTTCTGCTTCTTACCGAGGCCTCTCCTCCTGTCAGTGTCTCGTTCTGTCATACGACTTTTCTAAGCTTCAAGTGGGGTCTAAATCCAGGAACCATCTTCCTGTCATCTGTTTCCAGATTCCACAGACTTCCATTCAGATGTTCACAGCCTAACCTTCAGGAAGCACTTGGGTTGTGCCGTAGCCATATTGCAATTCTTTTGTCGTCTTTACTCTCTGCATTACACCTGTGCCTGACTCCTTAAACTTTCCATTGCCTTATGCACCAGACTGCGACCTTCCAGAATGCTGCTCTTGCTCTGGTTACTCTCTCTCTTCCCAGTGCCTAATCCATGCTGTGCTATCCTTGCACCCCATTCTCCACACCTGGTGTCCAGTGCATGTGACAAGTCACTAGTAAACCAGTGGGAAGAGATGTAGTAAAACCTAGTGGTACCTTAGGCCCAAATCTTGGTCCCATTGAAGTCAGTGACAAAAATCCGATTGACTTCAGTGGGAACAGGATGCAACTCTAATTGCTTTCAACCTCTGCACCTGGTTGGGATTGTCTAAAAGTGGACAGAAGGACGGTTTCAGTTGAGAATTCACTTCTGTTAAGAAAGGGCTCATGTACTAGGAGACTGTGCAAATGGTAGAAGATGTATTAGGAAACAGTGTTCTGCAGCGGGATGTTTAAAAACATGCCCAGTCAAGCAGGCAGAGAGGAAATAATCTGAGTCTGTATGCAAGCTGAATTGTGTAAATAATGTGTTTTGAAATGTCTATAGTAATTACAGAA
Source organism: Platysternon megacephalum (assembly GCA_003942145.1). Lineage (NCBI taxonomy): Eukaryota > Metazoa > Chordata > Testudines > Platysternidae > Platysternon > Platysternon megacephalum. Next base: position 3,194,803 of record QXTE01000016.1, on the reverse strand, counting down.
AACAAAGAAATAAAAACCATCCTGTTTGCAGGCAGCTAGCGTATGGAAATGGGTATAAATCCGAATGTTCCAAAGATTTTACTAAAACTGGGAAGTGAACACATTACTAATAGGGGGCTTATTTCCTGCTGATGTCAGCAGAAAGTTATTGTGTGTACATATGAACAATCTGGTTGTAACTGGGTTATCCCTCACCTTTCCTGTACTTTGCTTCCCTAGAGTACCAGTCTATTGCGTGAAGCTTTAATGGATTTTCCGTGTATACACAAGACTATTTGTCCTATAAATATGTGGAATTATGGGCCCACTATATTGATAGACTGTGCTGCAGATCTGAGAAGTAAAACATTGTATCTTATATACTTCAAGAGATTCTGCAAGAGACTTCAGAATTTTCAAGGAAGACATTTAAAAACAAATTTTCTGTTTAAACTGATCTTGTTTTTCTTTTGAATGGAAAGAAGTTGTGGAGCTTGCACAGGTTAGCTGTTTATAAAGTCTATCTTTTCCTAAGCTAGGATTGAAATGTGTTTTTCTTAAAAGTAATCCAATCACTGGATCATTGAAGGAAAATACAGGAACGGTGGCTAATTATCAAAGTAAAGGAGTTGTGTTGCATAAATCAGTCATTAGCCTGGAGACTTATTTGACCTCAGCCTCTTTAGGTAGCAAACTAAAGTTTGGACGACTTGGACAAAGAGATGTTCTTTATACGTGCTGCTCCTATGGAGCCTTTCCTAGCCGGGGTAGAAATTCCTGGCCATTCAACTGTAGCTGAACTTGGAACCCAGTAGGGAAAATCTTTATGCACATTTGCACAGACTAATTGGACTGGAGCCTGTTCTCCAGTGGTGGTGTGTAGGAATGGGAGTTTCCTGTGTGGAAACCCTGTGAATCAGTGGCAGGCTCTTGAAGCGTTGCAGTGAAAATGACAGCTCAGCTGCAGAAGGCCGTGGTCATCTTCTGTGTCCTCTTTCACAGCTCTGCCAACCAGATCCTGGTCTTTTTCCTGTGTCCTTTGACGTTCATGCAGAGCACAATTCATCTGCTGGTAAAAAGCTCAGCGCGCTTCAGCCAGAGCAGATGCTAGTCCCCTGGCAGCATTTTCCATATGTCCAAACACCAGTGACCATACAGGCTTCCAGCAAAGAAACTGCACTCAGACTTGTGTAATGCCTGTGATGATGAGTTAGTAACATCACTGGAGCTATGGTTGATGGGCTGAGTAAGGGACTTGGTTTTCCTGTTGTGTTAAGGCACCATTTATAAATCTGGCTCCATTACTTCCCCATCACCTTCCTGTCTGGGCTCCCCACATTCTTATTGGAGCTTTCGAGGCTTCCCCAGTATCAAATTTCCTCTGCAGTCACCTCCTGCAAGCTGCAGTATACGCGGCTGGAAAGTGCCCTGTGGGTGTCACTTGTAGTTGTAATTTTCCAAGCCCTGCTCCACCTGTGAAGCTGGGAAACTGCATGAGACCATTGGGTCTGTTGGCAGGAGCAGAAAGATCTGTGCCCTCTCCTTGGGTTTCTTTGTTATAATATTGCAGACAGCTTTGAATTTTAGCGCTGCTAGTTATTCTAGTGCAGAGGGCATTTAGCCTTTACCCTGTGTTAAGTGCAAAGGTGTTTGTGCTGACGCCATCACAGTGTGGGATTTGGGAATGATCCTGATTGCGTTTTCCCAGATCTTGCCTCGGCAGTTATAACAGTTCTGAAATTAACCCTGCTCCCATCTCCCTTCACGACTGATTTTGGCCTTTACTGAGCAGCATTGGTGGGGGAGGGTGCACTGGGTGCAAAACTAGTCCTAAGTGCACTAATGTGGTGATAATTTTACAGTAATTTTACTAGACCACAACTGCACTTTAAATGCCACCTTTGGGCTTTATTGTATGTAATTCTATTTATAGTTTTACCCTCTGCCTATATATTTCCATGTATGGGGGCAGCCAGCCCCTTGTGAGGCTAAATTACAAGGGGAATCATAGGAAAAGCTTTAGGCTATTCTCCCCCCTCTCCCCCCCTCCACACTTCTCTTCTTTCAAGACTCAGCCTGAAACTGCTTTGTTATGGTTTCTTAAAAATGTTTCTCCGGAAAGCAGGATGAAAGCATTTCCAGGTCAATTAGTGGCATCTTGTGAGGAGCTGGGCCTCCTGCTTCATTTGCAGTAAGTTTAATTCTTGAAATCTGCTGTAAAAACTGTTCTCACAATGGCTGCTTTTGTTTACAAGCAGTGAATGGCGAGAGTGTCATGGTAAAAGTGAGTAACACCTGTTAACAATAGAGGGAGTTTAGTGCATCAGTCATACCGTGCACTAAGTGGTAATTGCATGCCCCAAAGTATTTCAGTGCTGGAGTTTTTGCTCCAGAGTTTTGCTTGTAGAAAATACTTGCAATAAAGAGCAATGGATGGAAAGCAGTCAACTGCTGGAGCCTTGCTGCTAGAATCAGTTCAGATTAGTTATTCTGTCTAGTGCACCAAAAGTGTCCTGGGAGTATTAATAAGATGCACCAAGACGACAATTTGTCTTACACTCCTAAATGTAACAGGGTTTAAAGGGACATGTCAACTTAAAATTCACATTTCTGCCTGGAAGTGTTTCACTGGCTATAGGTAACAACATTCCCAATTAGGAGACCTGAAAGAGATCACCTCTGGCAGCACTTCATGTAATAGTCAGTTTCAACATTTCCCCTGCATAGTCAGCCAGTCCCTTTTGTCTGTGGAGAGAGAGAGGTTTTAAAATAAGGGAATGTGATTATAAAAGCACAAGAAAATAGCAGTCAGGGGACTCAGAGGCAGGGTGGCATCTAAAACTACTTTTAGTTATTTTTTTTTAATTGACTAGCTTAAAACAAAACAACCTTCCCCCTCACCCCCACCCCCAAAGAAAACAAACGGATGGAATCAATGCTGCTTAAAGCCCAAAGAACTGAGCTGCATTCTCACCAGCTTCTTTTTACGGGGAAGAAGGTAAATGGGTAGCATAGTCCGTATACATATTGGAATTTGTTATGGTGGCAAGGGTGGTCATAACCAGCTAGCACAATCTGGTATTCTTCATAGTTTTTGGAAGCTTGAGTAGAAACTCTGCATTGTTACTTAAAATTCCTGTCTCCTTCCCCATCGTAGAAGGCACGCATGCTGCTCTCTCCTTGAGAAGGAGCTTGGGAGTGATGGGTGAGCTCCTGGCTTTGGGTTCATTTTTAATTTCTAGCAAAACCCCATTTTTCCAGGAAAGGAAACTCCAGCATGCACTCCTGTGCCTTAAATTCCTCAACGTAATAATTGCCAGGTAGAAGAGGAAAAAATGTTGCAATATTTGGAAGGCCCCAGATTTCACCATCTTCCTTTAAGGAACTTCTGGACTGTGGCAGTGAGGCAATGTGGAATAAGTTTTTCCTATGTTGATCAGGGAGCAGGATAGATGCCACCTCCTATTACCATTCTCTCAAGCTATAAGTCTGAGTTGAGTGGGCAACCTGGAGGTGACAGGCTTTGAATGAAAGCTGATACCCTCAGCCTATGCCAGTTGTGCGATCTCATTCCAGTTCCTAGGGGACAGTTACTTACATTACCAAAATCAACCCTCACCTTTGCCACCAATCGGTCCACTCAATGGCAGTCTTAGCAGATAAACCATGGACTGAATGGGCTATGCAGGCTTAAGTACCCCTTCCTCTGGGTGCACACTGGTGGAGTGTTGCAGGGAAACCTGTTTCACTGCCAGTGACCAGGATGTGTTCCTGTGGCATGAAGAGAAGAGAGGACTTCCGTCTCTAAGGCTGTGCATATTACAAAGGAGAGCTCATCGGGCAGGCAGGATGAGCTGAGACCTATGATTATGGCCAGACTTATACAAGGGTATTTCAGAAGTGGTACTTTGAATACAGAAGCTTCGTCTTGTGGTTTGGGTGCTGGCTGCTGCTACAGAAGGTGTGGGTTCAAATGTGAGCTCTGACCTAGACTCCTTGGGTGAGCCATGGACTATTCCCGTGCCTCACGTCCCCAGAACAATGGGGATATTAATCTTTCCTTCACCTGTTCAGACTGAAGCTCGTGGAGCAGGAGTTGCCTCTTACTATGTGTAAGTACTCCTGCAATACAAATAAATCATAATAGGACAAAGGCACAGCTGAGATGATTTTATACAATAAGTTTTATTGATGTTGTGTCAATACAATCAAGTACTGTAGTTTTAGTTCTGAAGAGGCCAGTTTCCGATCACAATCAAAGAGAAGGCATTTTAAACCAATTTTACTATGACAGACAGTGCATGTAATAGGTATTTTTACAAAACTAAAATCCTCTATATACTAGGTTAGAAAAGAAGATACTAGAGGCAAACTTTAAAAAAAAGTAAGAATTTGTATATAAAAAATGCACACTGTAATGTAGTTTTCATAGTTAAAAATTGACAAACTTCATCCATCCCAACCATTTTTTGTACGTGTGTGACTGATACCAACATCCCAAGTTCTCACACCATGACAGAAAATAAACCTTCCTGCTGGCGAATATTACATCCTACAAAAGAAATCTTCCTGACAATATCTGGTTTACTGAACACCTTCCCTCCTTCACCCTGTGCATCGTTTCCTAGCCTCCCTGTGTGTGTAATATCCTTGTCATTCAATTACTGTGTAAATGTAACAGGTTATAGAGCTGCAGAAGGGTGATTATGATTTCTGCTCTGCACATGAAGGGAAAGTGAAATTGCAAAATATTTTCTACAGAACTGAATGAGTTAACATTTGCGTTTGGTTATAATGTGCATTTCTGTCACTGTTTTTGCCAGCCAGAACCAGAGGATTGAATTAATAACAAAGCCAAACCAGGACTGAACGTAGGTTAGAACACAGTATAAATAAGTTACTTTGTCGAGTAACAGGCTTAAACTTCCACCCTTGAGTGAATTTTCAACTGTGTGGAAGCTCCTTACCCTACTGCAGGTAGCATCTGTAAGTTACCATCTCTGCCTCTGGCAGTGTTACATGGTACAAGGAGTGAGACCTCTTTGCTCTGAAATGAAGGGGTCTGCTGTATTATCAACTTGAGTTCATTGTGGTTCTCTGCAGGAAAATACATTAAAACCAAGAAGACAGAAGCCCCACGCCGGCACTGTCTTTTCAAGTGTGGATTTGAAGAGAGGAATTGAGCTCTTCTTAAAATTTTAGGTCTTTACTTTATGGTTCCTATTTCGAATGGGAAATCAAAGAACCGATTACCAACAGAATTTGGGCCGTGAAGGGCTCTGACATTCTTCTGCCTTCAGGAATTAAAAACATCTGACAGAATTCAAAATATCAGGCCGTATTTGTCTTTGTTAAAAGTTCCATCGCTTCACAACCTGCTCTTGTAAATCCGAATAAAAACTAAAACAAAGGGGAGGGGAGACCCAATTCCAGAAAGTTTCTGTCTGAAATGTTAGTCTATGGAATTTTTTTCTTTAGCTTCCTTCTTTTTGTTCCCTATTTTGTAATTCAGGGATGGGCGTGTTTTTGTAAATGGAAGCCCTGGATGGCAAGACACACAAACACAGTGTAGTTTAAGAAAAAAAAAATCTATGTTTAAATAGTTTTATCTACAATAAATCTGGAGAATAATATTAAGTCACATTCTTACTCTTTCTCTCTCCTTTGGCCATATTACAGGCATCATGGACATTTGAGAGTAATGAACACTGAGCTATTGACTGAATGAATTTCAGCTATTTTCTTAGGCACACGTCTTTGTAGAAAGGAATTCAGTATATTATATGTGGCTTAACTTCAACAGCGTTCTATCTACCCAGGGTGAGAAGAATCTCTTTAGTAACTTTTAAATGCAATGGTCTGTAGCCATTTTACCTTACCGCAAGCTGCAAAGCAACAGGCTTCAATTGTTCCAGTTTGCAAAGGCCAGCGCAGCCACGTGGTCAATAGCTGGGCACACCAAAAACTGTAATAAACCTTGTAACCCATATTCAAATCAACGACGTTTCAAGCATTATTGAGGCAAAGTGGTAACAACAGGACAACCATGAAATGATTTTTTTCCTAAGTCACAGAAACCTGCACGCAGACCGGTCCACCTTTCAAAGATACGTATTGCACTATACTTGTAAATAACATTGTTAAGTAGATAATAGCACCGTTGTAAAATGAATGCATGGAAAGTTAGAATGAATGCTTTTTTTTTTAATAGGTTCCCCAAGGGGAAGGGAAAAAAAGTGTACACACCCTGAAAGGTAGACATTAAAAGTAAGTTGCCCATAAATGGCACCTTAAAGAAAGCAGAGCTAAACCTTCCATGAAATCAGCTAGTAGCAATGTAAGCCATGCTTGCAGCGCCATCCTTGGATTGTCAGATAATAAAACGTTCATAAGCCCAAACAAGTCTGTGGGCTACAGAAATATATGTGATAGAACTGGCCCTTTGACTTGCCAATGCAGGAATTAATACAAGGTCAAGGAACATTGTTCATCACAGGGGGTCCCAAATTCCCTGAATGGCTTTGGAGTATATTTGGCACCCATCCTATTGCCAGGTGCTACTAATGATGTTTTTTGTTCCTAAAGATTTTTTCTTAAATATTTACTTATAAAAAGGTGCTTCTGCAAAGTGTTCCCCTTTTGATGACTAAATCCACCCACCCTGATCGAATCCGAGAGACTGATTCAAGTGTTAATGAGATTGAAATGTGGGGAAATGATTGATTGGGAAGGTGATAGTCAATCCACCAGGAATCTCCATTGTTCTAGAGATTGCTTAGGATCCCTAGATTGGCTAACGAATAAGCAAAATGGCTTTATTTATTTAACTAGTACTCAGCGGGAACAAGGGCACTTGATTATAAACCAAGAAGGGTCTAGATTCTTCAGCTTTCCTCCTCTGACTTAAAGAACAATGTCGTTGCATAGCTAGATCCTAGCCAGCCTGAGCTAGTTTCTGTGTTTGATGTGCAGTCACAAAGGTAAAATTTATTCCAAAGACACCTCCCCCACTTGCCCCCGCCCCCCAAGAAACAACAAAGGCTCCTTTCCCCTTATCCTCTCGACTCCTTGAGTGAACAGTGTGAAGTGAGGTCCTGCGCCAATGACTTGCGCGTTCTTCCCAGTGATTTTTCTTTTTTGTATTTCTTTTATTTTTTAAAAAAAATTATTAAAAAAACAAGACAGTTTATGGCTAAAGTGGGTAAAAAGGGGAAACACCCAACAGCTGTTATGTGGGGCAGAGCAGGAAGCCGGAGAAAGAGGAGTGGATGTATTCTGTGGAGTACAGCCCATTGGCTTGGTCCGAGGGCATTTGGACCCAGACTTGGTCATTCTCTTTGAGTTCGAGCACTGCGCTGCCTGAGGCTTGATCCAGGTAGCCCTTTTTGTACTCGTCGTAGGTGTATGTGGCGGGCACATTGTTCTTGTAAAGCGCCACCCAGACGTTAGTCCCTTTGACGTGCACGTGGTAGGCAAAGTAATAGATGCCGGAGATGGGGCAGGTGAATATCCCGGTGGCTGGATTGTAGGCGTTGTGCCCGTTGTACAAAGTCCTGTCGAATTTGACTGGCATGCCAGAGGCTGGGAACGGGGAGGTCAGGATGGCCGTGAAAGCGGGTGCTATCCGGGCAGAGAGCTCCCCTTTGCCATACTGTGGCTTCCCAGGCTTCCCATTCCCTAACACCGCTCCTTCCACGCCTCCATCCGGCAAGTGCAGCCCAGCGATGCCTGTCTCGTCGAACACCCCGGGTGCCCCCGGGGGACCAGGCGGCCCTGGTGGTCCTGGGGGTCCATTTAATCCCCGTGTCCCTGGTATTCCAGGTGGGCCAGTGGGTCCTGTAATGCCAGTGTCCCCTACCTTCCCCTCCCCTGGAGGGCCTGGGAGGCCAGGTTCCCCTCTCAGCCCTGGTAAGCCCTGTGGCCCCATGGGACCAGAAGGGCCTTGTAGGCCTGGAATACCAGATGGGCCCCTCAGGCCTGGCTGGCCTGGAATTCCTGCATCTCCCTTTGGTCCCAGGCTACCTGTTAACCCTGGCACCCCAGGAACCCCTGTGAACCCTGGTTCTCCTTTTGGCCCTGTGGGGCCAGGTGGTCCCTGCGACCCAGGCAAACCTCTCTCTCCAGGTACCCCTGGTTTCCCTGCAAAACCGTTTGGCCCTTGGTCTCCACGCATCCCATGTATTCCTGGGGGTCCAGGCAGCCCAACCTCACCTTTGAGGCCTGGCAGCCCGTGTTTGCCTGGCAAGCCCATGGAGCCCGGCACCCCGGGGGATCCAATGACACCCTGCGGGCCCTGCTCGCCTGCTTCCCCATCTATGCCTGGTTCCCCTTTGTCACCAATGGCTCCTGGGATCCCAGGTTGCCCACGATCTCCTTTTAAGCCCGGCAAACCTGGTTTCCCATAGCCTGCAGGCCCAGGTAAACCGGGAAGGCCACGGATACCAGGTTCTCCCTTTGGCCCCACAGGGCCTTGCATACCTGGAATCCCTCCGACGCCCGGGATGCCTATTCCATCAATGCCTGGTGGCCCCCGTGGCCCTATCAGCCCAGGTTCCCCATTGATCCCAGGGGCTCCAGTTGGGCCCATCTCGCCTTTCCCCCCTGGAGCACCGGGTAAGCCATCAAACCCTGGTTTCCCAATGCCGTTTGGCCCTGGAGGCCCAGCGGGGCCGGGGGCTCCTCCATTTCCTCGGGGACCCGGAAACCCTGGCTTCCCAACGCCATTTTCACCCTTTAAGCCACGCTCCCCCCGAAGCCCTGGCTCCCCTTTTGTCCCAGGCTCACCCCGAAATCCTGGTAGGCCTGGAGTGCCCTGCATGCCTGGTTTCCCATTGACTGAGATGCCTGCTGGCCCAGGCAATCCTGGCGGGCCAGGTAATCCTCTCTGGCCTTGCTCACCTCTCATGCCGGGTTCACCTTTGAGGCCGGGCATCCCTTTCATACCTGCCTTTCCTGGAAGCCCTGGGATACCTGGTTTGCCAACACCAGAAAATCCAGGGGGCCCAGCAGGGCCTGGCTGGCCATGAAGTCCGGGTTTCCCAGTGCCTGGTTTTCCTGGATAGCCTGGGGGGCCTGGAGGTCCTCTTGGGCCTGGCTTTCCTGGGGGGCCTGGCTCCCCTTTGAGATCCATCGGCAGGAGCGGTTGCATGTCTGTTAAGAGCAAGAGACACGAAACCCTTACTGGATAAGTGAGGAAAGGCCTAGTGCCCACCCACTACCAGGAGAAGCCGAACCTCAGTGGCATGAGAGGAGAAGCCATTGTGGCTAGTGCTGAGTGTTAGTGAAGTCACAGCCCAGAGCCTCAGAAGGATTTAGGAGGCTAACGCCCACTGATTTCAATAGGATTTAGGCTCCTAAATACTTTTTGAGGCTCTGAGCTGTACCGCCTTGTTAAATGGAGATACTGCTATAAACCCTCCCGCTGACGTTGGAAATTAATATTTGTGAAGCACTTTGAGAGTCTGAGATGAAAGGTGCTCTGAAAGCCTGGGGATGGGGTATCATTAACTATACATAAGTTACACACCCAGGGGCTCCTTTTGCTTTAATGGTAGGTTGTAGGAATGTACGTTAGCAGCAGATGAAAAAGGGCCTGTTCAGACACATTATCATTTACGGCTGATTTCGAAGTAGCTAAAACAAGTCCCACCGGGTACTTGAACATTAAATGGGGAGTCAGACCAATTTGCTCAACCAACTATGGGGAAAAAAAGCTGAATAGAGATGAACAATTCAGACTCACTGTGCTCAAGGTAAATGCAAAAGGAAAAGAGTGAACCTGTAGCTTTTACTGAGACTAAAGATGGTGGCTTCACGGATGCCCTGCTGTCTGTCTATCAGTGGGGTGGCAAGGCTAATAGTACCAGCCATGATATTCTTTGGGGTGCGAGCTAACTCTTGGACATTTTTGATAGTTTCAGAGGCCCCTGTGCTTCCACTGATGCTTCTAACAGCATCTAGAGTTATCATTCTGGCATCTTCAATGAGCAATATAGTCATTTGCAAATAGTAACAAGCTAAGATGTTCACCAAATTCACAGATGATGCAAAATGAGTGTTTGGGTTGGAAAAAAAACCCTATGACTTAGAGTTATTATTACTGTTGATATTATAGTAGCACCTAGAACCCCAAACAAGACTGGGCCCCTCCCTGTAGCACCTAGAACCCCAACCAAAACGGGGCCCCTCCCTGTAGCACCTAGAACCCCAACCAAAACGGGGCCCCTCACTGTGCTTGACACCATCCAAACAGCTAGTAAGCGAGTCCATGCTCAAAACCAGCTTACAATCTAAACATATAAAATAGTCAAAAAGGAAGGAGTATAATTAGGCCCATCAACAAATGAACAACTGAGGCACAAAGAACTTAAGGCCCAGCGCCTTAAAGATATTCAGACTCATAAGGTCCATTGAAATCAATGGGCATTAGGTGCCTAAATACCTCTGAGGATCGGGACTGAAGTGACTTGGTCACACAGGAGGTCTTGGCAAAGGTGGGGACTGAATCCACATCTCTTTAGTCCCAGCGCCTTATTCACAAGCCTGACCTTCCTCTAGGCATGCATCGAGCCAAGCAGTGACAGAGGAGGCTTCACACACTGCCCCACCAATGAGCGTAAGGCCTGTTGTTGCAGAACTATGACTAGAAACAAGAGCATTGGCTAGCCTCCAGGGTCCCTGCCAACCCTTAGTTTCTCCATTGCCAGTATGGCCAAGCATGCCAATTAGCATCATCTGTGAGGGTGATTTTTAGGGGGCTGTTTTTACATATTCCCTAGGACCTGGGGACTCCCCCCCACAAATCATTCATACTGGCTATAAAAGAGCCATCAGCGGGTAATGGCTTTGTCACTACGGCTCTGGGCTGGACTCGAGAGAGTGTGTTGGCGTTGAAAGGCACAGCCAAGATTAACGGTACCCTATCACCAATCCGCTGAGTGATTGAGCCGCCCTTAAAATCTTGGACTTCTCTAGTCCTATGATGGTTTTCTCTTACTAGGCTGACTACAGTGCTTTAGGATATTTTCTTGGGAGCGCAGCTAGTTAATTGGTTTGTCATGTGTGCATTCACGTAAGATGTGTCTGTGTTCATTGGCGCAGTCCCGCTTGCCTATGGAGTGTAGCATCGGGGAGGAAACTTTAAACACACTGAGAATGTAGCCAAAGCCAGTTGCTGCAAAGGAAATGCAACAGGAATACCATCCTGGACTGATTCAGCACAGCTGGGAGTAGCTACTAAGCACTTGGCCATTTAGAGAATTATAGCGGTTTTGCAAAGGGCCATAAGAAAGAAAGAAAAAGGAAAATGCATCAGAAAAGGACGCGGAGATGGAAGTGTAGGCGATCCAGAGTGTGTCATAATTGCTCGGTACTCTTGGTGCAGTAGCAGCGTGAGTCCCCGGACTGGAGTAGCCGAGGCATGGCTTCACTTCCCACCTGAGAAGTGGGTGAAAATTTTGACTGGCTCTTGTCCCAGGTAGGTTTGATAGAAGAGAGACTTGATGGTTACTTATACACGTTTCTAAAAACAAGTTTGAGTGGTAGCCATGTTAGTCTGTATCAGCAAAAAGAACAGGAGTCCTTGTGACACCTTAGAGACTAACAAATGTATTTGAGCATAAGCTTTCGTGGGCTAAAGCCCACTTCATGGGATGCATGCAGTGGAAAATACAGTAGGAAGATATATATACACAGAGAACATGAAAAGATGGGAGTTGCCATGCCAACTCTAATGAGACTAAATGATTAAGGTGGGCCTCATTAGAGTTGGTATGGCAACACCCATTTTTTCATGTTCTCTGTGTATATCTATCTTCCTACTGTATTTTCCACTGCATGCATCCGATGAAGTGGGCTTTAGCCCACGAAAGCTTATGGTCAAATACATTTGTTAGTCTCTAAGGTGCCACAAGTACTCTTAAAAACAAGGACTCTGATTGGCTGGCAAAGACTTCTCATTACCCTGTCTATGACTTTATAGCCAAATGTGACCAAAATGTAGCAAACTGGCTACAACAGCCAACCTTTATAAAAGTGATCACAGAAGCATCAGGTACCAGGGCAGCATCTGGCCCTTTGTGTCTGAGTTTATGTGACCAGGTAATCTCAGCGGCTAGATGGACCTCAAATGGGTCTCAAACTGTTGGATGCTGTTTACATGGGAGGTTTGTTTCCTACTCCAATTCTGGTATCTGTATACACCATTTGTCTCTACGATCACTGTTTACAAATGGAAGAGGCTGCGCCTGGAGGCATTTGGATCACGTTTGCCTTTAGCAAGGGAGGTTTCTGTTCCATTTAGTTGTCTTTCTAAACTGTGCAGTCAAAGGTTTTACTCTTTGATGTGCATTGATTTACCCATGTATTAGGAGTTGATTACTTTATTGAGCCATATCTAGCCTGCCTCACAAAGTACTGGCTCTAATGTGAAAGGGCCAAATTGACAATGCGCTTCACGCACCCTGCCGTATTCGCCTGGTAGCAGAATAGAGCCCAAACTCATTTCACAAGGAAGAACCATCTAATGATTTATATGACAGTAACATCTAGTGGCTCCAGCTGAGATCAGGGGCCCATTGTGCTGGGCATTGTTCGTACACACAGCAGGAGACAATGCTAGCGTGAAGGGCTTGCAATCTAGATGGACAAAGGGTGGGAGTGGAGAACTAACTTGCCCAAAGTCACACAGCAGAGCCGGGGAAAAAAAAAAAGAATCAACAACTTCTGGCCCTGTCCAGCGCGCTGTCCTCTGAACCACACTGTCCCTCAGCCAAGGTTGGCTTTGGGTCATGGCTCCTGCCATCAGCCAGGTTCAAACCAGTGACTTGCATTTGCGGAGTACGGCCTCGCACAAAGTTCTCCCACGGCCAACCATCTAAACCACCCAACTGTTTGCTCCTAGTTTATGGAACTGCACATGGGCGACAACCCCAGTAGGACACTATGGGGAGGAAGGAGGAGCGTGCAAACTGTGTTTGGTGGTTGTAAGCTGCTGGATGGGAAAGTTGATGCAGCGGCACACTACTGAGTCACATTGCACTGAGGACAGACACGGAACAAACAGAAAATGAAAGAAAGATGCTGTCTTCTGATTGCTTTTCATACTCCGCAAGAGGAGAGTTTTCATCCTCCGCAAGAGAGCTGGTCATGGATTCTCTAAGGTCTGCAGCCCCACAAGGGTTACCTAGGGAGGTGGTGGAATCTCCTTCCTTAGTGGTTTTTAAGGCCCGGCTTGACAAAGCCCTGGCTGTGATGATTTAGTTGGGATTAGGTCCTGCTTTGAGCAGGGGGTTGGACTAGATGCCCTCCTGAGGTCCCTTCCAACCCTGAGATTCTATGATTCGTAGGGAGAGGAGGAAGTTGTCTATCTGCACTCCACCCACCCATCCACCATCTGAGATAAAAGCTTCAAGCTATACCCACCCACTGCCTTACTAGAGCCCACTAACCCATGGGCAGACAGATGCTCTGAATGCCAGACGCACAGGCCTAGCTGTCAGTCCTGGCTTTAGAAGGAGTTGTGAATGGTAAAAGCTAAGGAAAGGTCTGGGGCTGCCTGGTTCAATGCTCTGGGCAAAGGAGGTTCAAAAGTTCCAGGAGGGGGGAGGGTAAAAGAGAAGTGGGTGCTGGAGAGAAACAGAATCTGTGTTGGGAACAGAGCCAGGTCCATCCCCTGGAGACTGAGGAGTCAGTGTGCTGAGTGAGGACATAAAAACAAGGAAACCGTGGGGCTGGATGGATCTGCCAACACTAGGAGATTTTGCTCAGTCAATGGGGAAAGATTACATGAGATTTAAGGCACAGGCGGTAAAAATAATAAAGGCAGCAGACAAGGCCCCAGCTAAGTATCAAAGGGGACTTTTCCTTTAAGCACAAAAATTAGCACTGGTCATTTCAACCAAGTCTGGAAATGTGGTTATTTTTCTTTCGTTAATGGAAACATATTCAGGGCTTAGGCTTTCCTGAGCTTATCTGCATATCAAAGACTTGCCCACATCCTCTGCTCTAATAGAGGTCACATGGTTATCTTGATTAAGGAAATACTTGTCTATCAAGACATCGCCACTGGATTTCTGCAGCCGAGAAAAAAGAAAGATTTAAACTGTGTGCTTAAGCAGATTTCTGGAAAATATCTTCCCAGGAAAATTATTTCAATATGTGGGGTTTTTTTTCTTTTCTTCTTGTGCTGGATGCTATGGTTTGTAAGAATTAGTTTTCTAGGTCATTTTGCATGGAATCAGAACATGGAGATACAGCTGAGCCCATAAAGGAGGAGGCAGGAAAAAAAACAAAACTCACCAAAGAAAAAGGCAGATGTGAGTTGCCAGCTTGTGGGCAGCCAAGAAAGCAGACAGGAAAACCAAACCGGGGACGTTAGCACAGAGAAATTGGGACATTACAGCCCCAACGGTATCCAATTTCAGGAGACCGTGTCTTACCACAGACGCATGTCTCGGAGAGTCTGCATTTCACAGCAATAGCAAGGGGTTATGTGCTCCCCTCTGTATGAGCAAAACGACCATGAACGCTAATGGCAACAGCCACCTGGGAGTCTGGGAGGGAAAACAATAGACAGAGCCTCTACAGAAGGTCTCGCCTTAGGTCCAGAAGGAAGGTTTCAACCTAATTCCAGAACAAAGGAATTTTCAGCTCAGTGGTCCGTCTCGCTTGGTCTCTGACAGTGGCCAGCGTCAGCTGCTTCAGAGGAAGGTGCAAGAAATTTCATAATGGCCTGTGATGGAATAATGTGCCAACGAAAAGAAGTTTCTTCCTGACCTCAAGCAGCCAGTGGTTGGCCTATGCCCTGAACCATGAGGGCTGATACATCCCTGATGAATTGTCATCCTAGTTACTATACCTGTGGGGGGGTTCTGTTATTCATAACAATGGCTAATCCTTTTTTTTTTTGAATGTTGCTGAGCTGTTGGCCTCAGTAATGCCATGTGACAGTGAGTTCCACAGGCTAATTATGTACATGGTAGCTTGGGCCAATGGTTATCTAGTCCACCATCCCATCTTTAGCTGTGGTCAGCACCTGATAAGGTGTGGGGAAAAAACCACCCTTAATGCTCACTGTCTTTCCTCTCCAGTGGAAATACAGTTAACACTTATGGCCAAACAATGGTTGTCATTTCTGGAGACCTTTTACAAGGCAGCAACTATCTTCCCACCTTGAACACACCATCACCATGTTCTCTCTGAACTCACTCTTCTCTGTCTTCGTGCCATGGAACTCCTCAACCCTTCCTCATTCTGTGGGGGCAGCCCAAAGAGTTCACCCTACAAAGCAGCTCCTTTCCCTTGTCCTACCAGCCCCCCTTAGGGCAGTTTACAACAAAGACACTGTCAGCTTCAGCTGGGAGTGCCAGGGAATATGAACAGGGCATAGGAAACCACGCAACAAATCCCAGTGGCTATTGGAGAGGTTGGCAGCATTATGTTCTAAATCAGTAGCTCCCATCCAAACGTTCGGTGTGTTGAGTAACCTGGAAAATGCGGATCAATCCAGAGAAGATTCCAAGACATATCAAACAGGCTTCTTACATTTAGATCACCTCGTCTTCAAAATCCTTAATGAGCTCTCCCATGTGTCATACATTAGGACTTTGTTCTTGAACATGGAGTGGTTCTAAGACCTTCTCTTGCTCATGTGGCCTGTGGAGACTCTTCTTGGCAGTTTATTGTGGAGATTTCCTTGCTTGCCCAGGTTTTTTTTGCCTCTGGCTGGATAAACTTCTGCCTGGTTTCCTTTCATTTCTGCTGGCCTTGAAGTTCTCTCCAGGCTTTTCATTTTCTTCCAGAGGCCAGAGCTCAGCAGATCACAGGGAGCAATAGAGCGCCATGGGGGTCCTTGCAGGCTTAGGAGGGGAAGAACGAACGGACGGAGCTTAATGGGATTAAAGTTGGAAGGGAACATATTATAAAAATAGTCGTCGTCTTGGCAAGGGAAGTTTCACATTTAGCAGGACATGAGGGAGCTGCTGAGATGTTAACCGAAGGCCTCTTGACTTCATACGAGCAGCCGCTCTACAAGGTGTGCGGGGCTTAGTTATTCACTGTATTTTCTGTAAACATTTTAATATAGGTGAAAGTTGCGGGATTGGCAGCTTCTGAAGACTGCAGGGTAGGTCCTGCTCCGTGCAGCAGTAGCCCGCGTGTTCCCCCCAACTGCCCTGCTGGTAATATGTCTCTGGAGGAGCCACCTTTAAGGGAAATGGGGGAGTTCAGTCTCTGTGGACCATTCCCACACCGTGGGCTCCTTGCCCAGCCTCAGATGGGAAAAAAATTATAGGGATTGTTTCTGTGGTTTAGACACTTGCCCTTGGACCTGGGCAGAGAACCTACAAACTCATTTCATAGAAAGGCCACCGAACAACTGCCAGATGGTAGCAATTGTTTGGTCGCTGCTGTGGGAGGGGTGAGGACTGACCACTCCCAGCAGGACCCTGGTCAATAGCTGAACGAAGGGGCTCATTGGCTCTCTGACTCTGTGAGGGGCTAGGGGAAGATGTGGGGGTGCTCTGAGAAGGCAGTGCTACCTAAGGGGGATCAAAGACACATCCCTTTCGCTCCACCAGGATGGGAAACAGGCGCTCCTGGCTTAGTTTGATAAATACACACGTAAGCAAGGCAGGAGGCTGCGGTGTGTAATCTGCCATGGTGAGCCAGCAAAAGGCTCTGGCTTAACTAATGCTTTATTCTGTGTACAGTCAGGGATCTCTGCTCCGCAGTGCGAGGCGCTGCACATGCACACACACGCCTAGTGAAGCGATAGTGCCCTGCCCCAAAGCCCTTACACGCCTGTGCTTCCACCTCTGCACAGAGACCAAGTTCAGTTAGAGTTTTGGCTCCTTCACGCGAAGCTGCCTTTAAATCCAGGACTAGGACATGAACAGGATCCTCTCACGTGGCTCTGTTACATCTGGGCTGAAGTGGGACTAAGTGATGCCTCAGCCACCCTCTGCCCAGGCGGGAATTGTACCTTAAACACTTTTCCAGGTCATGGCATCCCAAAAACACAGGCCCTTCCTGAACACTATGTTCCTGCGCGTGGGACGAACAGCGACACGGAGCCCAAATCTATGCCCGTGTGCAGGTGCAAACTGTTCTGATTTGCGTGACCCTTGTAGGCAGAGATACTGCTGCAGGGAAGCAATTTCCTCTGCTCCTTGGAAAGACCAGGCAGGTCTGGGGAGCAGCTGTCCTCGGAGGGTGGGACAGAGTGCTGCTCACACACCTGCTACTCTGCCCAGCACCCGAGCAGCAGTAATAATTACCCCCTTCTGCAGACTTGGCCAAGGTCACACAGCAGGTCAGAGGCAGACGCAGGACTAGAACCTGTAACCGCTAGCCCCCATGCCCCCACATTTAGCTAGGGGGAATCGAGCCCACAGCACACTCAGCTCAAGGTACAGCAGATAAGGGGCTACAGCCTTTGTGGGTTTTTTGTTAGCACCGCTCAAAAATGGGTAGAATTAGTTGTTCTTACACATCCACAAGAAAGAGCCTGGTTCACTGATTAATAGGGTGACCAGACAGCAAATGTGAAAAATCAGGACGGGGGTGGGGGGCAATAGGAGCCTATATAAGAAAAAGACCCAAATATTTTTGGGCCTATATAAGAAAAAGGCCCAAAAATTGGGCCTGTCCCTATAAAATCGGGACATCTGGTCACCCTGCTGATGAATTAGTTCAGTCATTAATCATTCGTGTTTATGGATTATTTGTAAGCACTGACCACACTTGGCGAGGGCTGTGCGTGAAGGTGGGACAGGCCCCTTGACTCACCCCTACACTAACTCTGCACCCTGGGTTTGCACAGCGTCACCGAGCGCACTGGTATCACGTAGCCAAACACCACCAGGCAGGGCCGGCTTAGAGGCCTAACTCCTAGTGACTCCAATGGGCGTTAGGTGCGTCGGTGCTTTTGAAAATATCACTAGCTGCGGCTACTTTTAAAAATCGGGCTGCTAGCGCTGTTACAGTCCGTTCCTCAGCCAGCAGCCCCTGCTAATCATGTCTGAACTCTGACCTCCACCTTCCAAGGATCACGAGGTGCTGATTTAGCTAAGTCTCGTAACCCTCTGTGTCAGGTGGGTAAGTATCATAACCCCATTTGACAGATAGGGAAACCGAGGCAGAGACAGATTTTAAGTGCCCAAAGATGCGCACGTGCCCAGGATCACAAAGCGAGTTGGAGTCAGAGCCTGGAATGAAAACAAGTCAGCCAGCTCCCCTACTCTAACCACTGGACCTGCGCATGGTTTGTCAACCATTGCCAACAGGTTGCAAGGGGTCCCTGTATTCATGGCTCTTTGAGGGGCAGGGAGCAACATTTGTCTGTTGTAACATGAGGCCAAGACACAGAAGAGGTGGAGAAGTCACTGGCACCAGCTAACGTGTAAATCTTGTCCCCAGTCACTCATGGGATGATCTCTCTTTCCCAAGTGCAGTATGCTGCTTGATGCGGTACTCACTGAGCTCAGCAACTCTTCTAGACACCAGGGGGCTTAAGGCCCAGCTTTCTATGGTAAACATGATCCTCAAAGAAAATAAAAAGGAAGCTGATACTCTCCTAGCCAAGCTTGGGGCAGCATTTTACTGACATGAAAGGATAAGGAGTCTTTTTGGGGGTTAAGCAGTTTGGTTTTAAAACTGCTTGCTTCCCATTAAATCCCATTGGTGCAAGAGCACCAGACAGAGTCTGGGCATTTAGGGACCCTGCAGCAGCTGGGGAACTTAACCAGACCAAAATGAGAGCAATAGGTCTGATTGGTATTTTGTCATTTGCACAACAAAAATGATATGAAGAAATCCCGCGGGGACAGTTGGGTTCCAGATAACCCTGCTTACGAGCTATACACAAACATGCAAGGTCTAGGTGAATAATACATCCTGCTGCTCTGGCTGATGGCGTCTAAAACACAGCCCACAGTGAGCACCACTAGAGGGCTCACAAACTACTTAAATAGGCACTACCTGATTCCGCTCCACTACAAGGTCCCAGGGCAATTCTCTTTTCTCCTGCACTCTAGGTAACCTTCCAATGCACAGCTATCCGCATCACCAGGCTGCGGTGGGCTCTGAAGCCATTAATACAGGGCCCTTGTGTGTATTTAATACCCATGGCTGTTGCTCACTTTTGCCCTATAATAATGGGAAAGGTTTGGAGCAGACCCAAAGGAGCGGAAGGCAAAGTCCAGACTGGAGCCCCGCATGTAAACCCTGCACCGCACTAAAGAGACCACCGCAATCTGTCCTGATGCAGAGCTGTGTTTTTAAAGTTCCCGTTGCCTGTTTTTAAAATAGCACCAATAGTTAACATTTTAACGGTTTTTAGTGCCACCCACCTGGCTCAGAACAATGTAAAGTCTCGGAGCCAACACAAAAAGGAACAGGAGTCCTTGTGGCACCTTAGAGACTAACAAATTTATTGTAGCATAAGCTTTTGTGGGCTACAGCCGTCTCTGGAGAGCGTGTTGGCGAATCTGATACCAATGCAGGAGGGCACAGTGCTAAGCAGGTTATAAAAACCGAGCTAGAGATATGTCTGGCGACAGACAGACCGGCCCAGATCCTCACAGGGATTTAGGTGCCCAAATACCTTTGAGGATCTGGCCTTAGTTGTGAGAACTACGTCCTCCGGTGCTATGGCTCGCTGGGCTTGCATTGTAATGTGCTCCTCGGGACGGCTCGAACTAGGAGGAAGCTGAATGACCTGAACAGAATCAAATTTCCTATGCCGGGGGGAAGGTGCTGGGCAATAGCTGGAATCACCGCGGAGACTCATAAAGTATAATTATCCATTCAGCTAGATCAGGGGTCGGCAACCTTTCCGAAGTGGTGTGCCGAGTCTTCATTTATTCACTCTGATTTAAGATGTCGTGTGCCATTAATACATTTTAACATTTTTAGAAGGTCTCTTTCCATAAGTCTATAATATATAACTAAACTATTGTTGTATGTAAAGTAAATAAGGTTTTTAAAATGTTTAAGAAGCTTCATTTAAAATTAAATTAAAATGCAGAGCCCCCCGGACCGGTGGCCAGGACCCGGGCAGTGTGAGTGCCACTGAAAATCAGCTCGCGTGCCGCCTTCGGCACGTGTGCC
The DNA here is from genome assembly GCA_003942145.1 of Platysternon megacephalum. Taxonomy (NCBI): domain Eukaryota; kingdom Metazoa; phylum Chordata; order Testudines; family Platysternidae; genus Platysternon; species Platysternon megacephalum. Next base: position 3,174,715 of record QXTE01000016.1, on the reverse strand, counting down.
ATAGGTTGCCTACCCCTGATCTAGATTTTGAGGGGCAGGGGTCTACCGTCGAGCCTTGTCCTTGGGGCTCCAGGCTTTCACTTACACCATCTCCCCAGGAAAGAGGCCTCACGTCCCCTCGGGGTATTAACTAACATTCAGGGAGCAAAATTTTTGTTTTTTTCCCCCTTTGCAATTTAGAAAAGCAACTTGGCTTTTTAGAAAGGTAACTCCTGACATTGTCACTAGGTGGCGCCAGCAAGCTAGGAACCCGGCCTGCAATCGCTCAGTCTCCCAGGCCACTCAGGCCTTTGCTTAGCCCTGAAACCCATCCTGGGAGGCTCATTTTTAACCCCTCTCTCCTGAAAGCCCTTCAGGGTCAATTGCATACAAGGACCATCTGGAGCTGCCGCAGGATCCTCCCCTGGCTATGCATCAAGAGCTTTAACCGGGGGCCGTTCCAGGCCCTGCCACAGCGTTGCCTTTCTACAGACCGGGGAAACTGAGGCGCTGAGTGGGACAGTGACTTGCCCATGGCACCGCCAGAGATAGGACTCAGGATCCTGATTCCTTCTTTATCCCAAAACCATCCTTCCCCCCAGCACAGCCTCCCATGCAGCAGTGCAACGGCAGGGCGCGGTGATGCTGAGCCTTGGGAGAGGGTGCCAGCAGGGGCATCGCCGCCAGCCAAACCGGGCGGACGTGACAGTCTGAAGGGGCCACAGCGCGGGGCCGGGCCCAGCCAGCTCTCACTGATGACGAGTGCCAGAGTTGGAGCTCTGAGTGGCGTGGTTCCCTGCCACACCCTGTGGGTGCCCCCCCCCCCGAGGGGAAAGTGATGCGTGAAACCGGAAAAAAAGTCAGTTTGCTTTCGATTAAAAAAAATAAATAAATTGTAAAATGCTGGAAATGAAATAAAACCTATAAATAACCCTCTGCCAGGAGCTGGAGGAGTATTTCCCCCTTTGTGGGTGTTATATAAAGCAGGAATTACCAAAGCACCAGCAAATCCTGTGTGTGTTACTTACGCTGTTGGGTGACACACACAGATGTAGGGGAACATGCCCCTCACCAGGGCATCTGCCTTCATTTCAGTGACCCTGCAGCCATATACCACTCTCCTTGACAGAGTCACACCTCTCAACAGCCACTAGGACTGACGCAGCCTCTGGCCTTTCCTGGGCCTTCACTGCAGTTCTTGCTTGCCCTAATCAGCTCTCTCACTCTGACTGTCTGTCACCTGATCCCTCAGAGCAGCAGTGTCATCCAGTGGATAGCGCCTTGGCCTGGGATGCAGGAGATGTAGGTTCTATCCCTTACTCTGCCACTGGCTTGATGTGTGACCTTGGGCAAGTCATCCCCCTGTGCCTCAGTTTCCCCACCCACCCTTGGTCTACCTACATTCATGCAGCTCCTAGCGCTGTAGGTACTACCACCAATGACAACTCTGTCTTGTCTGTGGCTAGAGTATATAGGGAAAAAAACCAGCAAAGAGATATTTGACTCCAGTCCCATCGGCAGCTAAAACGTTCCTTTTTGGTGAGGCTGCCTGTGGAGTTTCTGTCTCTGGCTGGGATTCAGAGAACAGACTCCCAGCAGCTGGAGGGGGCGGAGAGCTTAACTCACTTCAACTCCAGCTTTTGCTGTGTTTTTTCCCCTGCCGCATGTGCTGATCTAAGCTCTTGATTAGCCATTCAGATTCCTCGTAAATCAGGTACTAGCAAGCTGGCCTTCTGCAGCCGCCTGCAAACCCCTCGAGAAGTTATTCCTCCTGGAGCCAACACTCCCGCCAGGCTGGAGGGTCCAGCCCTGAGCTAACGGAGTGGAGCAGGCTCCAGAGGTTTTCCCCAGCTGGAATGAGCCTGCAATCCAGCTTTCATCAGGTAGCTAATGTTTCAGCACTGGCTGGCCACTGCACTGTGTTGTCTGCGGCCGTATTTATGAGCTCAGGTACTTCTGTGATCCGCTGCCGGCACTGCCCAGATAAAGAGCTCCTGGCAAGGGCCCGGCCCCAAGGATGGATTGAATCATCATTTGTACTTAGGGCTGCCCATCCGATCATAACCACGTCTGCAGTGGCCAGCAGTCGGGCCCCGCCAAAGCCTGCGGCGCGCTGCAGTTCCCCGGGCACACTCCACCGCATGTTAATTTCCAGTGCGTGGATCAGGACTCCACTCCCAGTTACACGGTGTCAAATCTGGAGTCACTTCACTGAGGTCCGTGGAATCTCTCCAGATTTACATGGCTGCAAACGAGAACAGAGGCGTCCCCCAGTGTGCGCTGGTCAGGAGGAGTCTGCTCCAGCCAGGGTACACCAGAGAAGCCAACCCAGCCCCAGGTCAAGGCAACTATCATGACAAACCCAACAACGCACCACGAAGAGCAGCCGCTCCAAATCCAGATCAGGTTAGAAAAATGACTATGTGTAAACGGCCCCTTCTTAGTCACTGTGTCTGCTCCATGCGAGGCTTTGGATCAGTGAACATGCCTGGGGTGCAGGGACCAGCATCGACTCATTCTTTCCTTGTGCTCCCCCATCCGTTCGCTGCTTCCGGCTGTTGTCTCTCGTTCGAGAGGCTCTTGGGACGGGGACCGTCTCTGTTACGTGTCTGTACAGTGCCCAGCACACAATACTAATTAACGAGCACGAATCAAACACATTTGAATGCCATGCAGCGGCAGGCGGGGGGGAGCAGTCGCGGCTCTGCCTCTCCCGTCCTCAGGAGAAGGCTCAGCTTGTTGCCCAGCCAGGAAGGACGAGGTGCAAAGGGCTCAGGACTCTTCGATCCCAGGGCCAGGTGGTGGTGCCAGCAGACAGACCACAGCTTGGTTTGGAAATGGAGCACGTTTGGCCTGCAGCCCTGCAAGGGAAAGGAAGGTCTCTGCTGCCATTAGCCCCAAGGAGAGATTTTGGTGTCCTGGCTCTTCCTGAGCAGTCGCTGCTCGACGTGACTCCGGACTGTCCTGCTGCTGCCGGGACTTGGGAAGGTTTGTTATACAGCCAGCCCCCACTGCTCCACTGGCACCTCAGTTCCTCCAATAAACTGCCCCCCGCGACTCTCCTCCAGCGGGGCTCCCTGGTTATACTGGAAATGAGGAGCCAGTGGAGCCGGGAGGGACAGTTTGTTTCCGGGGGGAGGGATCCAAATAACAACCGGGAAGGGCGACGGCCTTTGCCTCTTTGCTTGCAGGAAACCGCCCCCTCTCCCGTGTGTGTCGGATGCTGCGGTTTTGCCACCCAGTGGCTCCTCAGCCCTATGCATCGCTGAGGGGTTGGGCAAGGAGCTGGGGAGCGGTCCCAATGTGCCCCGTGAGGATTGGCTCCAGGGCAGAGAGCAGCGCGCCAGCTCACGCTGCATGGCCCCAGTGGTGTGTGGAGAACCAGCACCTCCGCTGTCATGGCAGGGCCCTGGGAACAGGCTGGTTGAAACCACAGCGTTTGGGGTTAGGAGGAGGACAGGGGAGCAATTCTTTGGCTGCTCTTGGAGCCTCAGTGCGGAGCCTGGTCCTCCCGACCCAACAAGGCATTTCATGGGAGGTGCTCTGACGACTGACACCTCCCTGGTGCAGGAGTCTCTGGTTAGGGTGGGAATGTCAGGAGCAAGGTTTGAAGGCTGCCTGGACCTAACCTAGAGACTGTGGGCCAGATCCATCAGGGCCTAGATTTGCAATGCTCCACAGGGCCCGGCTCCTTACTGCAGCGCCGTGTGTTTCCATCATCCATGGCTAACAAACCAGGCGCTGCGTTATACGGCAGCATCTCGGGCTGTCCCCTGCTCCCTCCAGAGGAGCCATGCTCCAGGAGTCCGAGCCAAACCAGGGTTATTGCTAAAATGCACAATGGCAGCCTCCAGGCCACGGCACCTGTGCAAGGAGAGAGTCCAGCGTCGTTCCTCAGGAACTTTGCAATGAAGGGTGCGGGGTTGCCACAATGCGGTAATATAAACCGGGGTAGATCCTCAGGTGGTGTAAATCAGCACTGAAGTAAATGGAGACAATTTACTCCACTTGAGGATCTGGCCCAAGGATTCCTGCCACCCAAGTGCTCTGGTTAGTCACCGGTGATCTCCTCTAGCAGCTGGTGTGCCCAGGTGAGGGATTTACCGGGAACTTCCTCCCTTTAGAGAGAGGATGGTTAGCCTGGGACTGGGGAGAGGTGAGGCCAATGCCCAGCTCTGCCACAGACTGACTCTTTGACCTTGGGCAAGCCACTTAGTCTCTTTGTGCCTCAGTTCCCCATCTGTACCATGGCAATAACAGCCCTGCCCTGCCTCCCAGTGGGGGGCGGCGAGGATAAACCCAGGAAAGCTGAGGCCAGAGAAGTACCTAACATGACAGACAGACTGAGGTCATTAAGCTGGAGAATGTTCATACGCCGCGTTCCCACAACCTAATTCCAAGGAGACCCGGCCCAGAGAGCACCGGCCTGTTGGGCATTCTCCTCAGATCCCTGTGCTCTCTGCCAGTCGGGTTACACAGCACTACCGGCGATGTCTCTCTTGGCTAAGGGAGGTCATTATGTGAGCTCAGCGAGGCTTCCTTGCCCCTTCCTCTCCGGCTGTTTAGCTGTGACAGGCAGCCTGGAAATCCCTGCTCTACCCTGGGATTGGGGCTGCTGCAGAATTTCATCAGCGGTGAGTTCAGGGTGGTAGAAGCAATTCTTAGTCACCCATGTCACTGTCACTAAATCATCTGAAATTTCTCTCCCTGGCTGGGTGTTTGTAACAAGCAGCTGCATTTTTCAAGGGCTGTAATTTTAACCTACTGCAGCAACTGGGCTGGGAAAATAATCATCAATAATAACAATTAATTTCCACTTCTCTAGTATCTTTCATTGAATGATCTCACAATGGGCCAAAGCTGGAGCTCCTAATCAGTAATAATAATAATACTTAGCACTTTTCATCAGTAAATCTCACAGCACTTTACACTGGAGACAGTATCATTATTACCATTTGATGATGACAGACAGCTTGATGTAATTAAGCTTGTGAATGTTCAGCGAGCCAAGTAATGCATTGGCCCTTGTTTGGTAGCCAACACGGAGTGTAGAAAAAACGCCTTTTACTAAAAACAATCACTTTTTATAGAGACCAACATGTGGGCAAAGCCATTCCTCTAAGGACATTTAATTAACACGCACAAAACACACTGACCGTCAGGCTTCTGTCCCCTAGTCCTTCTGGTTTAAGAATTCCACGCCCCTGTGTTTCGGCTCTAGCGGAAGGGAGGGTGGATAGAAATGGAGGTGAGCGAGAGGGAGGGGAATGCTTGGAGCAGGCCAGACAGTTATGAAAAAGCGGTGGGTTGGTGGGTGGTTTTCCAAACGGCTGATCACACAAAGCAATGAGCTCAGCTCCGTCGGCATCCCTGCCCCACTGACCGGCACGTGGCGCTTTGCAGAGATGGATTTAACATGTGTGGGGGCTTCTAGCCTCCTGCTCTTTGAGAACACTTTCTCCCGCTCGCGGCGTTTCGGTTCACTGGATCTGTCAGGGCTAGCACCCGCGGGCTTCTTCCCTCCTGGCGGGTGTGAAACGCAGCTGGGGAAACCAAAATAGGCGAAGGATTGGAAACCTGGCTGGGAACGTTCAGCATGAGAGCGCGTCCGGGGATGCATAGCTTGGGGCGGGGTCGGGGAAGGGATTCTGATCTCAGTTTCTCTGGTATAAATCCAGATTGTCTCAGGGTTACTCTGGGTCTGAACCAGCTCCCGAGATCAGAGCCTGGCCAGGGTGTGGCTGGGCTGCTTCACGGCCACACTGGCCCAGGCAGATTCAATCTCCAAAGCCCCTGATGAGTCCAGAGTAGGAAGGGATCCAAAGGAGAAGGAAAGACCAGCAGCTGGGAGCCGTGGAGCTCAGCACCATCCACATGGCGCTCTGAGTCAGTAAATATATAAACTGTGGTGTGCTAGGGATGGTCACATCTTTGTCCTAATGAACGCGGGCAGGCCAATCGAGAGTAGAGCTGTGATCACGTGACCCTCTAGGTGTTTAAAGGACCAAGTCCCTTTAGGGAAAGCAAGCAAGGGGGAAACAGAGGCAAAGTAACTTGTCCCAGGCCACCCAGCAGGGCAGTGTCAGAGCTGGGACTTGAACTCATGTCTCCTGAATCCCCATCCGACCCTGCCTCTCAGATGCTGTGGTATGGCTCCCTCGCCCCATTCCTACTGACACATGCAGTTTTCTCAAGAACATTCCCACAATTCCAGCAGCCCTTGCCGCTGAGAAAGCAGCTGTCCCCCCCCTCAGTACACCCATTTACTATTTACCCATGTACCCTCCACGTATGCGAACTGACTCCCACAGGAATACGGGCAGGAGAGGGTTAATGCGCTGGGCTGTGGTACTGCATCCCCCATGCTGGGATACCAGCTGCCCCTGCTGCGCCAAAGGCCATCTGTGCGTCTGTGTTTATCTTGGCGTGTCTCCTGGCTTCTTCCTTCTCAAGAACCACACTGGAAAGAGAGCACAGCTGGGAAAGGGGCTGCAGACAGCGACAGGCACCCACAAGTTGTGGGGAGAGGGAGTTCAGACAGGCCCATGTAAAGGTCGGGTGAGGGACACACACACACAGAAACAGGTAACTTCCCTCTCTGGAGAAACCTTCCCCCGTTCAGCTATCTGCAACTCCCCAGCCTCAGCCGCAGGGGCACTGCACATGGGCAGAGCAGGTGAGAGAAGCGAGAGGCGCGTGTCAGCGGCGTGTGAAGATCTGTATCCATCACAAATCCCTCTCCAGGGAACCGGCTGCAGCATCTGCTAGAGATTTGGACTCGTTTTATGGGCACTGAGAGGCTTCGAGAACAGGAACATCTTCACGTAAACGACCATATGTGAAAAGAGGGGGAGGATGGAACGGTGGACCAGGACATGGGGGGGGGGGGGGGATGACAAGTCTGGGGGATGTGGTTAGCACTGCAGGCACTGCTAGCTCTGGGTCAATGGCCCAGAAGCCAGGAAAAAGCTGGGAAAAGGAGCTAAACTCGCCTTCTTTGGCCATGAGCCAAATTCTAATCAATGGAGGCCAGGAGGAAACGTCCCCTGGGGCAAGTTCACCCGTATCTGCAGGGTTTCGGTTTCTTGCACGTCCCTCTGAAGTAGCAGGTGCTGACCAGGCTTGGAGACGGGATCGTGGGCTAGATAGACCACGGAGCCTGGTCCATTCGGGCAGCTCTTCTGTTCCCATGGAAACGCTCTGTTCTGACACCATCACTGAACGGGGGACAAGCCAAAAGGGGGATTGGCAGGAATCTGGGAAGCTGCTGGCAAGAGTAAATACCCACTTGTGAAAATCACGGTGAAATCACGGTGGGATGCCTGGCCGCGAGCCACGGAACTCGCTGTTGGAGGACGCCCGCTGGTTATGGGGGCAGAAGGTCAGTGTGTGGGCAGATGTGGAAACAGGGACAGAAAGGGAAGGGGCGAGGGAGCCCAGAACTAGCCGGGGTTGTCGTCGATGGACCGAGCCCCAGGAAAGTGCTACACGGCACTTAGATGCAAAGCGGAGGCCACGTGCTGTGGATCCCATCCCACAAAGAACCTCATGGTTCTCCACATCGACGTCACTTGGAGTCTTTAAATCAAGACGGGCTGTCTCTCTAAAGAGGCTGCCCAGGCTCCACCCTGAGAGATGGGCCGGACTGGAGGCAGGAATCCCAGCAGAGGGCATCTGACCGGTGTTATACAGGAGCTCAGACTGGATGAGCAGCAAAGTCCCTCCTGGCCATAACATCTATGAAAGGCTTCTCTCCTAGCATTGCTTTGCCCCCCCTCCCCGCCCCAGTACCCGTCTGCCCCACAGGTAACGCTGCTACTGCCCGTGCATGCAGCAGCCCCCTAGGCAGTGGCACCCTGCAGGCAAACAGCGAGTCAGGCTCTGTCACGGAGCTGGCATTTCAGGTGGCTCTGCCAGCTCGGTGGGGATGGGGAGTACAGCAAGACTGAAGGGTCTTTGGGGCGGGGACTGTCTATTACTCGGTGTTTGTACAGCACCTTACACAGTGGGGCCCTGATCTCGGTCGGTCCCAGGCACTACCGTCGGATAAATAAATAATACTATTAAGGGGGAAGTGATGGCTGTGTAAGGGGCAATGACTCAGGGAGCAAAGCATCCACTCAGAAGATGATTAACAGAAGATCCTAGGGATCCGGGCTTAACATTCTGGATGGGCAGGGCGGGGGGTGGGTTAGACTGTGGCCGAAGCGCCAGTTTGTCCAGGGTGGACTGGACTGGGCTGGCTGGGTGGGGATCTGGTTTATATTGAGCGAGGAGGCTGAAACCTAGGCAGGGGTTCTCCACGTTAATGGGGACCCCACAGTTGGATTTGGTCCACATGTTACCTTAATCCACCCCCTGCACCCCTTTAGTCCATGTTATTTGCCAGGCACCCTGGTTTCCCCAGGCTGGTGGGTGTGCCCATGTCACTATGAAGTCTCCCTGGTTATGGCATGCTCCTTCCATGCCAAAAGGCCACTAGGCCCGTTCTTACCACCAGGCCCCTTTCTGCCAGGTCAGTACAATTCTGCATCATGCAGAATCACGTAACCGTGATCTCCAAATGCAATTGCTCTGACAGTGCCGCGGCTTGGCTAGATTTCGAGCCCAGGCCCAGAGATTAGCAGAGGGCAAGGCTCTGCCATGGCTCCTGAGCCCAAGGACCAGATCGAACAGATGGCAAATGAGTAGGGACGAGGCTGATGGTCTGAGGGCGGCATTTGCCTTATTTTGGTAACGCAACAAAGTAACAAACCTTCACCCCTGAGGAGCCTTGTCTGGTCCCTGCTCCTGCCCGACTCCAGCCCTGCTCACAAGACGGACTGAACTGAAATGCACAAAGTTACTGAGTCCTTCCTGGCCCCCAGCAGGTACCGCCCACTCTGCCTTCCGGAGGGGCTCCCCTGGTTTTGATTCATTCCGTGAAGAACGCCCCCTATAAAGCCGGTCCTCCTTCGAGTGATGTCATGGCAGCAGTGACGACATCAGCACTGGCTGATGCTGTCATGTCGCCTCCTGGGAACAGGGCTACGCTCTTGGGAGCGACAACAATGCGCTATCGGGGTAGCCACTTACGTCAGAAGGCAGCTGGGGACTCAAACTAGCTGTGAGTCTGCCAACAAAAATGCCTCTTCGTGGGGAGACACCCAGCTTGGGTCAGACCCGTTTCCAGGTATGTTTGGTCAGCTCCTCAGCTCCTGGTAGGCATGAATCACATGAGAAACTCTCTCCTGGCTTCGACTAGTCAGCGGCTGCCTTAATCCAGCCGTCAGAACCGTGGCTGTTTATGGCCCCGAGTCAGCAAAGCATCTAAGCACATGCTTAACTTTAAGCACATGCTTAAGTCTCATTGACTTCAGTTGGAACTTAAGTGCATGCTTAAGTGCTTTGCTGAATTGGGCCCCATCCTTTGGCCTGCATGTGTTTATGCAGAGAGGGGCATGGTGAGAGTCCCACTGGCACATCCATGGGTGTAGCAGACACTATAAAATGCTGAATTACTGACATGTTGCACTTCCATCTGCAGGTCTTCACGGACCAACAACAAACCTTAAACTTGTGCTACGAGCAATAACTGGAAGCATTACACAGGGGGTGAATTTTCACCCCATTCGAGCAGCTGCAGGTCTCCAGATCCTACAGGCTGCCAGGACAGTGTTACCATTTCTGCTGTTCGTCACATCCCCAAATCAAACCTTCCACCCCAGTCTCCCTTTAAAAAAGGCCGAGCACCTTGTGCAGAAAAGTGCCCCTTACCGAGATACTGCCCTTTGCCTTCCCGGAATGGGGGCCCCAGGGGCCCTTTCACCATGGGCTGCATGTATTTCACTTGAGCGTATCCTCCGCCTCCAGCACCTCCTCCGGACACCGAGCGGATGCCAGCCACAAGCAGCAGCAATGAGACAGCTTCGGAGAGCATCCTGGCTTCACGGCTAGTCTTCCTGTGGAGAAAAGGGAACATGGTTAGGGAGACAAGGAAGCCTGGAGTCCCTTAAAGGCCATGAATAAAAGGGACTCAGGCTGTTGTGGCAAGTACTCAGTTTGGAGTAGGTAGGTCTGAAGGTTCCCAGTGTGCCAGGATATAAACCTGCGCAGCACCCACGGTCCCTGGGGATGGGGATGCTATAAAAGCCTGAACAGAAGACACTGCTCACCTGTGCAAACTCGGGGCAGTGGCTTACATCAGTGCAGAATGGGTGGATTCTGCTCTGCTAGCAATGTACACCCACTTTGCACTGGTGCAGATAAGGGCACAAGGTGCAGGGCAGTGAAGGCTCAGAGGACGTGAGTTTGGTATTTGCAGCGTTCCGGGCGTTCCTGATAAGCTGTGTCAGGAAGCTGAAGTGACGCCACGCAGGCTAAGGCAACTTTATCTACGTATCCATGGGAAGATTTTAAGGCTGAGCAGGTCCTTAAAATGACTGTTGTCACGTGACAGCACATTACAGCACCCTCTCCCCTCCATTGCATCTCCCTCATGCCAGTCAGAACCGGACTGAGAGCCAAAGTCATTTCACACACGGGTCTTAGAGAGTCACCACTGAAGGGACCTGGGCCAGATTGGAGCCAGGCACCAGAGCAGAGACGCCGTGTATCAGACCCTACAATACCAATAGCTGACTACACATTTGATGGTGAAGGAGCCATTACCATCCGTGGGTTAAGTTACAAAACAATTGACTCCATCTAGCAATAGATTGGGATATTCTGGAAAATGCCTGTTAAAAATGCAGTAATACAGATTTAACTGGGAAAGCTAATGAGTAATGAGAGGAAGGCTGTTCTTGTGGGGAGCACACCGGACTGGGTCTCAGATGATCTAGATTAAATTCCCGGGTCTGCCACAGAGCCACTGTGTGACCTTGAATAAATCCTTCAGTTATACTGGGCCTCAGTTCTGCAGCCTCTCAAATGGGTATACTAATTCTAAGCCCTTTGTGACTTTTGCTTAGGGCATGTGTACACATGAAAAGTAATCTGGATTAAGGTAAAGTGTGGATTTAAAATGGACTAACTATTCCTAGTTACCTCCATGGGTGGATGGTCTTCTTCCAGAATCAAAGTGCCTTATTCTGAATTAGCGTAACCCACTTCCAAAGTGGAACAAGAGCATCCACACATGGAGTTAATCAGGAATAGTTATTGTGGTTGCAGAATAACTCCTCATTGTAGATAAACCCTGAAATGCTCAGCGCCTTGGACAACGGGGCCTTGAGCTTGGCTGGGACATCTGGCTGCTATGGTAATGTAACTAATAAGGACCTAATATGTAGTTTCAAAAGTTCCGCAAGTGAATGTTCATCTCAGGTAAATTATACCCGTGTTATGAACTGCCAGGAAGGAGGGTTTTTTTAAATTTAAAAAAATAAAAAAATACCTCTGAGCTGAGAGGTGTTGTCACATCTCTCTACTGAACAGGATTTCCTCTAACAAAAAACGTGTGTGCTTAGGGTTTGGCTCTCGAAAAGATTTCAGGTTCCAAGTCCGGGCCTCACTCTCTGATTGAAACCTTAGAGGCACAGAGCTCTGTTTGCTCTCAGACTGGACAGTGGGCTCACAAACGCCTGTAGCTTTTGGCGACCAGCAGCCTGAAAAATTAAATGTCAGAAACAAATTCGCACTCCAAGGTCTGTCAGCGGCGGTAGCTTTCTGCTGTGGTGCTTTTTAAACAACAGGAGTTTGTTTGGTCCAGTACTTATGAGAACCTTGGACTGTAAAAGCACCGAGGGTTACGATGCTCTGGAACACCAGCCTCCAACTTGAGTGCCTGTTTATAGAAAATAAATACCCTCCATGAATACATCTTTCCTCTAGCAACACTTTCCGTGCCAGGCCAGCCCCAAACAGAGAGCTGCAAACAGATTGATTTGCACGAACGAACATTTATTTTCAGAAGCTTAAATAACACACAACGCCAAAGAGCTGATCCTCGTAATAACTGAACCGTGGTTGCTATTAATAAGAATTAAGTGCTTGGCCTTTCTGTTCCTAAGAAAAAACGAGCAGAGCAGCTCCTCAGCTGGATTTGATCGGCATTTCCTGAATCATTGCCACTGAAACGGCAGCAGAAAGCTGCGGCATGAAAAAACAAAACCAAATACAACAAAATTGAAAGAAAGAAAAAAGAGAAAAGAAAAGGACGAAACCCAGGACGGGGCAGTTTCTGGTGCTGCAAACTCTAGACAAAGCCATCAAAGGTCTATAATGAAGACCCCGAGCCTTGCAGCACTTTCCTGCTGCCCCAAGGAATGTTTGCGAAGTCTCGTTTTATTCGCTCGACCTGCAGAACAGTGCTCCTGCGATTCCACGTGACTGGCAGCTAGGTGGTGAGCTGAGCCTGGCGTGCCGACGCGCTGAGGTAAGGGGTTTGCTCTGGCTGCCATCTTCAGACGTCCATGTTTCCACGCAGCCTTCTCCTGTCCCGAGGGGAGGAAATGGCTCCTCGCAAAACGAGGGCGAGACCCGAGTGAGACTTTCTGGGGCTGTGGGGCTCACAAGTGCAGCAGGTGGTTCAACTCACTGGGGACCATGAGGGAGAGGATTTGCTCTTCCTTACACCACAGACAATGAGCAAGGTGAAAATTCGAGGCCTGGCTCATTCTGCATGGGGTTAAAGCCTCAGTTGGACGGGCTGCTTTGTTAGCAGCTAGCAGGGGCTAGTGCTTAATGGACAAACTTTGCAGGCAGGAGACCTAGGTTTTATTTCTGACCCTGCTACTAACTCACTGTGTGACTTGGGGTAAGTCACTTCCCTTCTCCGTGCCTCTGTTTCCCCTGGGCCAGTGAGGCTGACCTAATTCGCTGGGGGGCTGTGAGGTTTAATTAACTAACATGCCTGGGGATCGTCCTATGAAAGATCCTAGCGATGCAGACGGTATTGTTCCCAGGCGGCAGAAAGAGCTAAGCTCAGAGGCCATGCTGCTAATCGGACCTGAAAAGCATCACTGGACCCAAGTCCCCATGGGAATCTGTGCCCAAACTTTGCAATTCAAGTTTTTTAAGAATGGCCCAGGACTATGGCCCCCAGAACTGTGGGTAGATCCGAGCAGCTCAGAGCCTGGCAGGCACACCCCTGCTAAGGAGTCTCCCTAGAGTCAGGTCAGGAAAATAACAAGCACCCGGGCAGTTTCACAGAGTCTCTTCCTTAAGGCCTGATCAGTGTCCTGTCTGTCCTGGGGGTGGGGCATTGCTGGCACTCCAGGAGGGGGTGGAGGGAGGGATTTGTCACCCCTGAATAGCGTTGGGGTGGAGCTTGCTGAGCAAAGGGAATTGCACAGGCATTGTCTCTGGCTCCCACCTCACCCAGACTGGCCTCCTCTGGGTTGGGAAGCACAGCAGCAGTGCTAACTGGTCCCTGTTGCTTGCCCTTATGAGTGCACCCATCCTTCACAGGGATGCTGGGTAGGAAGGGGCTCCCCAGCACCTTCTCCCCCATCTAGGGGGCCTCTGCTCAGGGTGCTGCCTGAATCATCTGGGGGCTGGCCCTATGAGAACACCAATCGCTTCCTGCAAATCAGTGGGGGCTGAGCGCGCTCGGCGCCTTGTCCTTGGTTAACAGAGAACCGGAGAGGCAGACAGAACGCACACATCAGCTGAGCACTGGGACTGGCTGCTCACGCCCACAAAGCAAGTTCAACGATTTCCTCCCAGGAAAGCAAATGAAAAACGGAGGCCGGGTCTACGCTACAAAATGAAGACAACCTAACTTACGTCGGCATGCAGCTGCCGCAGTAATTACATCGCTTGTGCATGACTAGACTCTTTCCTCCTTGTGTCGGCTTGTGCATGTCCCCACCAGGAGCGCTTGCACTGACTGTACTGTCAGCGCGGGGCATTGTGGGATGGCGTCTGACAGGTAGCAACAGTCGATGTCAGCAACACCGTGTCTACACTGACACCACATCGACCTAACTACTTCGACATTGACTCTACGCCTCTCGTGGAGGTGGAGTTATTAAGTCAGCGTAGTGGGCAAGTTATGTTGGCAGGAGCAAAATTTTAGTGTAGACACTTCCATGGTTAGGTCGATGTAAGCTGCCCTGCATCGACCTAACTCTGTGGTGTTGACCAGGCCAAAAATAAGCCATGAATGTCAGAGACTAGAGCTGGGAAATCAGACTTCCGTTTGCAGGCCGGTAACAAACATCCCACACGCTTAACAAAAGGTTTCCAGAGAACGTGAGATAGGCGTCTCCACCCCCAACCATCCAAGGACAGAGCCATGAAAGGGAAACCTAGCAGGGATCTAAATGTCCCTTCTGAGTGGAGAACTAGGGAGAAAGGCAGATCTCCAGGGTTATTTCCAGTCTCTTGAGTTCCTATGGAAGTGCCTAAGTGCAAACGAGAGGCAGCATGAACAAGGTGACCTATGTCATGAGGCTGTAATCTAGGAAACTATTAAACAACACTGGAGAGAGATTTCCTGGAAAAGCTCCAAGGCTGGGCTCAAAAGGAGAAAATTATTTTGTGGCCTCTAACCCTGAGGTTAGAAGTTTCAAAGGAGAGCTCAGAAGCTGGTCAATCCTCAAAGTGCCACTGGTGTCCCATGGGAAACATTCTATTAGGAAAGCCTCTGCTTGCAGGTCATAGATTTTCAGCATCTTTCACCCCCTCCTTTTTTATTACCAATGCTACTGATGTGAAAATAGGATCTTTCTCATGGAGTTGTTCAATGAAGGGAAGAAGTGAGGAACAGTGGCCAGGGTAAAAGATCTGGGAATCTCTTTGTGAGACTGTAGGTGAGTCATTTCCTCTTTCTATGCCTCAGTTTCCTCATCTGTAAAACCAGGAAAACTACCGAAGCTGGACAAAGACTCTAGNGCTTGCAAAACAACTTAGCAGAAGAGATCTTAGGTTGCGTGTGTGAGTGTCACATCACGGGGCCACTCTCTGTCTACAGTACTGTAGTGACCACACCTGGAATATGGGGCCAGATCCTCACGTGGTGTAAATTAGCATAATTCCATTGAGGCCAATGAAGCTATGCAGGGGAACCTTTGTTACTAGAAAGATGTCGACAAACTACAGAGAGCTCAGAGAAGGGCAACAAAAATGGCAAGAGGCTCCAGGAAGAGAGAATGAAAGAGCTACACATGTGTAGCTAAGTGGGCTGGAACCATGATAACTCATCTACATATAATTAGCATACACACCAGGGTGGTAGGGAGAGGGAATATTTAACACAGTCAAATGAGATGCCACTAAGAGTGACAGGATGAAATCAAAAATAGGTCAAACATCTGAAGAACTTCTTATATGCATGATCTCTAAGACAGTGGAGGAATCTCAAGGGAAGGGGCTGAAGCCCAGTAGTTGGGATGGTTAAAACTAGACAGGAGCAGCCACTAGAAAATACGTTGAAGGAAAGATTCCTGCTATGGCCTTTGGGAGGCGGCTTGGACGGGACCTCGCACTAGCAGCTCTAATTCCATCTCTATCTTCCCGACTCTCTGGGAGTGACCATACGGGTGAGGACTTAGGTGCTAGAGAGGGGAGCAGGGGCATGTTTCCTCGGGGCCAGCCGAGTCTAGCTGCTCCCTCTGGGCTTTGGGAAGAGGTTGGAAATCCCTTTGGTTTTGCTGTTCATGACACCAGGGCCGGATTCAGGACTAAGCTTAGGGGAGGCGGTGTGATTGGGTGGATGGGGCACAGGCCAGGCAGTCAGGAGACCTGGGCTCTATTCAAGTTGCCGCCCATTCCCCCTCCCACTGCTTGTCTATTTAGACTGTGAACGCTCCAGGGCAGGGGCTGTCTCTCCCAGCGCGCCTGGACAGTGCCTAGCCCCGCGCTCATTTGGGGGGTTACCGTAACACATGTAACAAACCCTACTGAAGAGTCAATGGAGTTGTATCAGCATGAAGCTGGTGTGAGTCAAGTCTTAGGGCCTCGGAACCTCCTCTCCAGCCTCCTGCAGCCCTTTGCCCACTCCCACAGGGCACAAGCAAGCGTCACAGCCTGTTTCTGGACTCCTGTGTACCGCCTTGGGGAGCAGAGGCTGCTTCTCATCTCCCCACGCACCGCAGCCTTGCCTGGCTTTAGACTCCACATTCTTCCCAAAGCTCCACATCTTTTGCTTAAACCAGAACATCGACACAGTAATGAGCTCCCAGCTGCAAAGAGTTCTGGGGTTTGGCCGGTGTCATGTGCATTTTTCCCCTGCAGTCCTTGAGCTGAACCCCGGGCACAAACCCAAAGTACAAGCACCCCCGCCAGAGACAAACGCAAGGCTCTGCCTGAAGTTGCTACTAGGATTATTGCATTTCAATGGGTCAGTACCAAATAGAGCAGGGAATTCAAAATGCAGAAGGCTCAGACCTGCTGCTTTATCTTAAGACAAACACAGATCTCTACTACCAGCTTCCTAGACTGGCACCGAGTGCAGGTCTGCACAGAGCAGCTAGCTGAATGGGGCGGGTGCATACGTCACCCCCAGCCTGGAAACTAAGAGACCGAGCAGTCGAGAAACACTCTGAAGCTGACAGCTCTCATTATTGCACTTACAAAACAGGCAAGAAGAACGAGCTTTCTGGGTCAGGCTCCAACACTCCCATATGCTCTGCTCCTTTCCGGCCCCACGTAAGCTGCCAAGCGTCCAAACCCAACACAAACTGTACAGAGCAGACATGGGATTTGCTTCCTGCTTCCTGGGTGGATGATGAGGAGTCACTTGCTCGCTGAGTTCACATCACCCATTTGGGCCTGGCCTTTCAGCGATGGGGAGAGGGGAGCAGCAAACTGCATTCAGGATGCCACAGGCCGAGTCCAGTCACGCCTGCCAGACACCCACATATAAAATCCCCATTCGCACCCACCTGTTGAGTCCCCACTTTGTTCCCCTGCCCCGAAGCAGAAAAAGTCCCCTAGCCATTACACAGAAGGGAATTTGTGCTGTGCAGTCGCTTCTAGTCTCAGCCAGCTCTGCCACCCACCTTCAGCTCCCGGGGAAGTCACTTCTCCGCTCTGATCCTCACTCTGCCCTGCCTGTGAAATAGCACTAATGATCCCAACCCTCCCTTGACCAGGACACAGAGATCTGCGGCTGGGGAATCTCTCACTGTTCTTTGCAGAGTCCGTTGTTGCGGCTTTAACACCAATATCCTGAACTGCAGATGCATTACTGGTCAGTCCAGAGTCTAATCTCTAGCTCCTGGCAAACAGCCATTCTCTGGATGTCTGCACATGAGCAGCCTTCAGTTTGGAGTAACCTGGCTGTCAGGGAACATCCCTTTGGTAATAACAAGAGGCTAAATACTCACAGGCTCAGGGTTTAATACAACCGGTGGCGTGGTGCATGCAGGAGGAGACACGCTCAGAGATTGTTGCAAATATTCCTATACACATTGCGAGGCTGGGGGGAAGTCGATGACAAAACCCAGGCTGATTTCAGGGGAGCAGGATTTAACAGCCAGAGGTTAAAGGCTGGTCCTTAGCCAGTCTGTAGCTCTTTTCTCCATGATGAGCTGAGAGGAGCTTGGATGAATGCCCTGGCCCATCTCCCGCCCTGCTCAGCCTGGCCACGATCCTCCCCCACTTCGCTGGGGCAGGCAGGGTCACAATGGGGAACGCGCCCGCACTTCTCAACCGTGAGGGGCTCGGGACGATCCCCAGGAGGGGTTCTCTGTTGGGCAGGTGAACAGCCCCCAGCTTTGTGGGGAAGTAACCCTTTCCGAGCACACTCTCCAATCAGAGACCCTCTCTTCCTGGCACTGGCTCTGCAGCCCGGGTGAAATCCAATCCGGGGCGGGATGGCGCACAGAGGGAGCTGCCATCACTGAGTTTTGCAGAGGAAGGAGCAGCATGTTCATAGGCTATTTCCCAGCCCGATGATGCCCTGACAGTTATCCCCACACTGGGGTGAACGGGGAACCCTGTCCCTTTGACGCCACCCTCTCATGGCAACAACGCAACAGGAGACCACAGGAGGCAGCATGGCCCGGGGGTAGCACACGGGAGTGGGACTATGAAAACGTGGGGTCTATTCCCAGCTGCGTTCACTGATGTTCTGGGTGACTCTGGACAAGTCACTTAAGCTCTCTATGCCTCAGTTCCCCAGCTGTAAAATGGGTATAACCGTTGCTTTGTTAGTTTAAGATTGTAAGAACTTCAGGGCAGGGACTGTCTCTCGCTACAGCCTCTAGCACAATGGGGCCTTGATCTTGACTGGGGGGGTTGCAGATGCTACCGTAATACACTTAATAGCAACTGCTTGATATTTGCATAGCATGGGCTGGTTTCTGACGAGGATGGTCCATGCTCTCTGCAGTTCTCTCCCTTGGCCACGCAGACACCACAGCTACACCAATTCCTTTATTGCTGACCAGCACAGTCAGCCCTTTGCTGAGCAAGGGGCAGATATCCATTTTTAGACATGCACAGATCCACCTCCTGTACTTCCCATGATCACTGCAGAGCTCCTCCAGTGTTAACACAGGCACCATGTGCAAACATAACCCGCTGGCAGCGTGCACCATGCCATGGCACTGGCAGCTTGTCATTCCCTAGGATTCACCTTTCCCAGTGTTCAGATTTACACGCCTCTATGATCTGCTCACTATCACCTCATGGTCTTGCTCGGCCAGAATCTAACCTGTTTGTAGATGCCAAGGGGCAGCCTGGTGCCTAAAAGCCACTGTCTGGACCTTTTAAATCTCAATTTCCTCTCGGGGCTGCTTTAACCCCCGTTCCCCTCTGTGCATTAACACACCCTGGGAAAGCTCCAACGCAAAGTGTTTTCCAAAAAAGGCCTTTACAGCTGCCTGGCCTTTCACTTGCTGCTGCATTGGGGAGGCACTGGGGGGGGGGGGGTTGGTGCCAAAGGCAAATGGGTACAAGTGAGTTTGCCAGGACCATGCGTTTCACGTTCCTGCAGCGTGCGAGCTCTCGAACACAAGGCAGAGAGCATCATTAGCGCCACTTCGGGGGGGCGGGGGTTAGCTCCTCTCTTCCAGGAGACCCCCTTGCAGAAGCCAGGAGGATGAAGCAGACAGTGGGCTTTGCCAAACCTGCATCAAAAGCAAAACAAAACAGCCGCTTGAAAATAGATCTCGCTGGCTGGATTGTGGGGAATTGCTGTCAGCTCAGAGGCTCGAAGGACGTTGCATGTTTCCGATGACAGCCGTGTCTGAAAACAAGCTCGCAGCTCCGAGATTCCTTTCTTGGGGACGTTTTGTTTTGTTTTGTTTTTTGCACTGAGTATTGGAAACAGATGCATTTTAAATAGATCCTGTAAACCCTCCCGCCATACGTTTTTATTCCCTTAAGTAGGAGGGGTAAGTGGGCTTGAAAGGGAAAGACGTGAGCCTTCCAGACTTGTCCCATCTTCCCTGCAGGCAAAATTTCCACCCTAAGAGCTCTGGCTGCCACAGAGGGGCCGAAACACACCCTGAAGCTACGGTTATGAGTCTATTACAGGCATGATTGACAGGGCAGAGATCACTGACTAGTTCTGAGATCTGAAAGACAATAGCTGAAATAGGGATGCTTCTGCAGTTTACTGTGCATAATCTCACCCGTTTGGTGTACGATGCTGCAGAGCTCACCCTGATGAGAAAGGGGATGTTTTCTAGCAGCGGCTGACTGAAATGTTGCTGTAGGTTATTAGGCAGTGAGCCTAGTATTTAGGGCAAGACCCTGGGCACCAGGACTCCTGGGTTCTATCCCCAGCTCTGCGACAAACCTTGCTGACTTGGTCTTCATCTGCATGAGAAATCTGCACCTGTTTAATCTTAAATCAGTTTTAAACCAAGCTAGTCAAACAGGTACAAGCCCCCGTATAGACCCACTTAGTTCAGTTTAAGAGTGGGTTGTTTCAGGTGAGGTTAAACTGATTCCCAGTTGAATAACAGGAAACCAAATAGGCCTGGTTTAAACTGAAATAAGAATGTCCAGGCAGCCTTTTGCACTACATTGGATTCAAATTGCACCGTTAGTCAAACTGTGCAACTCTGCCTGTAGGCCGACCCTTCCTGTATGTGTGAGCAGAACCTAGCACATTGGGGCCCGATCTTGGAGGGGGACTTTAGCCACGACTGCAATGTGAACATTACGTAAGAATGACCGCACAGCAGTTTATTGTCTTTGTAGCTCTAAGATGTAGATTTTTACGCGGCCTCTTCCAATGCCTTAAAACTCTTTAATTTGTTCATCTTTCACTGTATTTTACCCCATTGCCAAGGGCACCGAGCGCACTGGATGGGTGAGCTAGCATCCTGGCAGCCCGTAGAGAGCTACCAGTGTGAATAAACAGCCCTCAGAGACAGGTGAACCTGACAGCTCTGTCCAGACACACCTTTACTGTCCGTCAAGCCGGCGTGTTTTCTAAATGAAGCACCATGAGCCAACATGGCTGCCCATTGGCTGCACAGTTCTTTGTGCATCACGATACAGTCGGTTGGTCAATTGCCCAGGCTCAGCTGGCTGCAGGCCGGAATCAGCTGTGCAGAAAACAGGCATGAACAGCCTCCAGCCAACTATTTACAAAACACTAACAACTTATCCTCACTAGTGGACAAATAAGAAGCAGAGAGGGATTCTGGGTGGCAGGAGCTTCCGTTCAGACAGATTTGTGCAGCTTCCAGCGTTGTGGGGCCTCCGTCCTGGCTGGCTTCTAGGTGCTACTGCAATATAAAAGTTAAGGGCTAGGGGTGACGATGACGATGATACAGGGCCAGTTTCTCAGCTCTGCTGAACTCAACGGCGCGACCCTGGTTTACACCGGCTGAGAGCTCTGCTCACAATATTTAGTGTCAGACAAAGGCATTTCAAAGCCGGTCTGACCTAATGGCTAAATGTCGTGACAGGGTCAATTTAGGGGTGTTTTAGGGAATGGGGGGAGAGTGGTTTTTTCAAAGGGCAACATTACATTAATTGCAGTGATTTATACAAAGATCTATTAGCCCCCTCCCCCTGATTTTTTAGTTCCATCCTGCCCCCCGCCCTCCCCACGTCAAAACACACAGAGGGCTTGGTTCCTGCTACTGGAAAAGTGAACAAGTCAGATGTCATCCAAACCCACACTGCTGGGCAGCCACGGGCTTCCTCTCCCAGAGCCCCATGGCCTGACATCCGCCCCTACTCCCAGGGATTCATTTATGAAACTGATAAATAACCCACATGTGTTTCGACTCAGGAGGAGGACGAGGGGGAAGTAGGCAGTGGCAGCTGCCGGGTTATTTTATTTATGGCATTCTGTCACCGATTGCCTGGGCCATAACACATTCCTCTCCAGTCCCAGGCTCCTCGCTGCTGGAAGCTGCCTCGCTCAACCAAAGGCCACAACGTACCGATGCCACAGGTAGCGTTCCAGTGATCATCCCAGAAAGGGGGACAGAGAGAGCTGTTCTCCATATGACAACGCAGCAGCAACGCTGTTACGAGGCATTTCCCCTGGCTCCCTCTGCTGATCAGTGAGCTGCATAATGTGCTGCACCAATGAGCTGCTGCAGCCTTTCACATACTGAATTCGTTCTGGTTTCCTTTAATGAGACTGGGTCGCCATTAAATACACTGTATGATTAATACCTCTTGCCCCTGCAGCAATGTACATGCGAGATGCTTTTCAAGCCAGATTGTGTAGAGCATGCTTCATTTTTATACATGTGAACCCTCCATTGCACGCCTGCCACTCCCGGTGTGCCTGCTCATATAGGTGCCTGTGTAACCCACACTTACACAGTGTGGTGCTCTCCAGTCTCCCTCAAGGGGCTGGCCTATATTGAGCCTATATTGAAGTCTGCTACTGGCTTTAGCTCAGGCAATAGCTGGTTTTAGATGCAAAGGCCCCAGATACAATCCCTGCTACTGTCAACCCTTGCAGGGCATCACGTTATACATGCATCACCTGTGTCACCCCAGACCTTGAGATGCACACATCGAGAACATGCAGAAATACTCACAGGCTATTGCACATCTGGCCCTTATTGCCTTCAGCTAGTAACAGAGATGGCCTTTGAGTGCTATGTGCAAATGATAATGGTTGCACACCTAATGCCACATTAACCCTGCATAAGTCAACTGACCAAGAACTGGTTTGTAACAGGGGGTGAAAAAGGTCTATAAAATCATGAACGGGGTGGAGAGAGTGAAGTGTTATTCACCCCAGAACACCAGAACCAGGGGTCACCCAATACAATTAATAGGCAGGTTTCAAACAAAACAAACACACACTTCTTCACAAGACGCACTCATTGCCAGGGGATGTTGTGAAGGACAAAAGTCTACCTGGGTTAAAAAAAGAATTAGATTAATTCATGGAGGATGGGTCCATCAATGGCTATTAGCCAGGATGGTCAGGGCTCAGAACCCCAGGCTCTGGGAGTCCCTGAACCTCTGACGGCCGGAAGCTGGGAGTGGATTTTTTGCCCTGTTCTGTTCATTCCCTCTGAAGCATCTGGAACTGGCCCCTGTCAGAGGACAGGATACTGGGCTAGAGGGACTTTTGGTCTGACCCAACCTGGCTGTTCTTATGGGCGATGGCGTCTATCTGCAGGTATTAAGTGGAGCTGGGTTATTAAGGGCAACATCATGACTGTGCGTTATAGCAGCGCACAGAGGCACCAGCTGAGATCAGAGCCTCGTTCTGCTAGGTGCTGTACAGACCCTGAGTGAGAGACAAGCCCTGCCCTGAAGAACTTAATAAGCAAACCAAGCACACCGTGGGAGGGTGATGGGACTTGCCCAAGTTCACCCAACAAGTCACTAGCGGAGCCAAGATCAGAAACCTTGTCTCCCAAGTCCCACTCCAGGCTCTTATCCACACGAAGGGGCTGGGATCCAAACTCTCCTGCTCTTCAGAGGTGTCTGGCTCTGAGATTTTGTGTGAGCCCATTCAATTGGTTTGTGTATCTACCACAACTTTTTTGCTGAGCATCAGCAACCTAGGCTGCTGGCTGCCACGAGAGGCTGCTGGGCTGAATAAAAACATGACTGGATGATTTTATGGCCATTTGTAGCTCTGCCAATGAACTAATAAGGAGAGTCAAATCTCATGCTTCAGGGCAAAACCTGACCAGCATCTGCAGCGCTCAGGCATTCGAGAGCTAGGTAGGTACAGAACAGCCAGAAGGAGCTAGTTTGCTGCGCACCCGGTACGGGCTGCAGACAGGGCAGGGTTATGCTGTAACTGTACCCAGGTTCTCCCCGGAAACGCTAGGAAACACTGCTGCTCGCTTAATGAATTGAATCCGGCTCCTGCTGCTGGAACGCCTGCCGTTTTAACCCCATAGGATCAGACCGCCAGGCTGCTACTGCCCATTAATACTTACCCCATGTCACATGGGCATCTCCCGCTGACGTGAGCTCTGTCCCCACATGGACTCCAGGGCGCGTTTCTAAGCCAGAGGTCAGCTACTACTTTTGGAAAATGTCCTGGACAGTCAGTGCAGGAACGTATCTCGACCCACACTCTGACTCGGTGGCTAAAAGCTGTGGTGCGAACCATGTGGCATGGTCAGCTCCAGACACCATCTGTGTGTGTTCATCCCATGACAAACACTCATTAACTGTGGCATCTAACGGGCTGCTCAGGACAAAGCCTTAGGCTGGCACAGGGTTATCTCTCTGTAACCAGTCCAGCAAAGGATACTCCCCCAACTTTGCCTGTGTTAGCCATTCCCCCTTGTTCCCAGGCCTCTGTATGGCAGGACATCCCAGAATGCATTGCT
Source organism: Platysternon megacephalum (assembly GCA_003942145.1). Taxonomy (NCBI): domain Eukaryota; kingdom Metazoa; phylum Chordata; order Testudines; family Platysternidae; genus Platysternon; species Platysternon megacephalum. The sequence continues at coordinate 3,151,076 of QXTE01000016.1, read as the reverse complement.
CCACATCCCAGAATGCATTGCTCCACATAGTGCTGCTCTGAGCATGCGTCCTCCAGGTGCATTTATTTCTTACTGAGGCACTGTGGGATAGCTACCCAGCATGCACCCGTGCTAATGCAGCGCGGTAGCTGCAGATGCATAAATGCAGTTGTGACTGCAGAAAAGCTGCAGTGTGGAGGCAAACTGGATGGTGTTACTTATAAGGAACCAAATGGCTGTGCCTCTAACTGGTTACAAAATCACAGCTGTAAGATATAATGAGGACATAGCCTTGGAGTCCGAGAAGGGAAAGGGAAGCCCTGCAATTGATGGTGGTGCTCAAGGGAATAAGAAAATTAAGCTATGTCTGGAATTTCCAGATGGGCCCTGCTTCTATTTAGGCATCAAAATAAGTGGCTGGATTGTCAGAAGAGCTCAGAACACTGGGTGAGGGGAAAATCTGGCTCTGACTTTGGTGCTTAAATGGGAGCTGAGCTGTTAAATGTAGCCCTGGACTTTAGCAAAAATGTGGCCCGTGTCTCCGTGCAATTTACAAGGCCTGAAAAATAATCCCGGGCCCCAGATTTTAGAGTGGCTGGTCACAAACTCAGAAGCGTCCCAACAAACAAAACCCCAAAGAAATGCATGTGAATAAAGTGGACTCTGAAAATAAAAGACAAATGGGGGTGGGGGGGAGGAGAGAAATGGACGAGGCTAGAGGCAGAGGTGCATGGGTCGTACCAGGTAAGGAAAACAAATAACTAGCTGACTCAGGGTTTTGTTCTCTTTTTCTTTTATAGAGCAGAAACTGTATTTTTACAGCTGCAATCCCTTAAAATGGGATTTTTCCCCCTTTTAAACAAATTCCCGTAAAATAATGTTTCATAAAAACAAGCGTTCCTCTTCTAAACCCCGAAGACAGAGAAGTAATAAAATCAACAAGGCCCTCTCTGCCCCAATGACAGAGGCTTGTTTAAATAAACAGGAAGAAGAGTCTGCCTCTTTAAACCGCTCTGTAAGATGTGACATAATCTGCACTCGCAAGAGGCATGGGCTGTAAGACACAGGAACCGACTCCCCGGCTCCGGGGGTGAGTCGAGCCCAACCTGGGTGCAATGCATGGCGAGTACAGGCAGCTCATGTTTGGCCCTCAGTTTGGATCTGCAGTTACATTAATTCACGGCAGTGGGTGCAAGGGATGGAAAACACACGCCGAGCAGGCCAGGAGATGTAATGTACACCCGTAGCTTAAGTTTAGATAGAGGCCCCTTTTGGAATAAAAACAGAGCATTTCTCAGCATCTATTCTGGGGAAGGGGACGTCTCCTTGGATTTCTGGTAACATGAAAACCAGCGATGGTGCAACCTTTCTATTCTAGCTCCTTTTAACTGCCCCAAAACTTTGCGAATGCAGCGCTAAGGTTGGCTAGTGGTGCCACGAATGTTGAGTTCAGCTACACTCAACCCCCTGAAAACGAATTATGGTACACGACTCCCCCGCAAACACAACCTTTACTCTGCCCCCTGGAGCTGGCGACAGCCCCTGGGAATGGTTCGCGAATGGTAGCGCCGTAATACACTGTACTAGCTGGATCCGGGACACAGAACCAGCCATGTTCCTCTGAGGACATGTCAGAGATCCCACTCGCAATGTGCCCCCGGGGGCAGGGCAGTGCTATCAGCCCCATATTGCAGATGAGGAACTGAGGCGCAAGAGTCTAACTCAGAGGTGGGCAAACTACGGCCCGTGGGACCCTCCTCCCCGGCCCCTGAGCTCCTGGCCCGGAAGGCTCGCCCCCGGCCCCTCCCCCGCTGTTCCCCTTCCCCCGCAGCCTCAGCTTGCTCCACCGCTGGCGCAATGCTCTGGGCGCCGGGGCTGCGAGCTCCTGGGGCAGCGCAGCTGCAGAGCCCGGCCTGACCCGGTCTCTGTGCCGCGTGGTGGCAGCATGGCCTGGCTCCAGCCGGGCGGCACGGCTGTAGTGTCGCCAGCCACCGGTGCTCCAGGCAGCGCGGTAAGGGGGCACGGAGCGGGGAGGTTGGGGATAGAGGGCAGGGGAGTTCGGGGGGAGTGGTCAGGGGGCGGGGGTGTGGATAGGGGTCGGGCCGGTCAGAGGGCGGGGAACAGGGGGGTTGAATGGGGGCAGGGGTCCTGGGGGGGCATTCAGGAATGAGGGGGGTGGGTTGGATGGGCCGGCAGGGGGTAGTCAGGGGCAGGGGTTCCAGGGGCAGTCAGGGGACAGGGAGCGGGGGCGGTGGTGGATGGGGCTGGGGTCCCGGGGGGGCAGATAGGGGGTGGGGGCCGGGCCACGACCCCCTCCCCTAACCAGCCCTCCATACAATTTCCGAAACCCGATGCGGTCCTCAGGCCAAAAACTTTGCCCGCCCCTGGTCTAAGTGATTAGTCCAAGGTCACTCAGAACGTCTGTGGCAGAGCTGGGGCATGGACGCAGGTCTGCAGCTAGTCCCCAAACCACTGCACCAGCCTTCCGGTCTCCTACCCATAGGCCACCTTCCCCCACACGCTGGGAGTCAGCAATCCTGAGAGTGGGCGGAAGGGTGGGTTTCCTTTCCCCCTTAGCCGTCAGACCCACTCAGCAGCAGCAGACATAGTGTAAGTTGGCTCTGAACAATCCCATTACAGGCCGGTTTCCATTCCTGCGTGCCACCAGGCCGTGCCGGGCAAGGGCCGGCTTTCTGGGCCATGTCTTTCCATCTCTAGGAGGTCACCCGGGGAAGCGGTGCCAGCAGAGTATGTGCATCAAAGCTACTTTTACAAATGTAGCTGGCTCGCGATCAGATGTCAGGCTGGCTAAGTGCTTAGCCCCTGAGACACCCACACTCAGACCCATTGATGTTTATAAAACCTCAGGGAGGGAGAAAGCGCCACAAACCGCTTCTCAGACCATGAACCTTGGCAACTGCGGATCACGTCCCGGGTCTAAAATAAATCTACTTAAATGGGGTGTGAGAAACAAGCCATCGCTCACACATGACAAATGCCCCTGTTGCATTTTCCAGCCCCTTCGGCTCCAGGGGGCCAAATCCAGCCCTGGTGGACGCCTGCCTGGACCCATTCTCTCCGTTCTTTTTGCCCGAGGAAAGGCACAGGGAATAGGGACTTTTTATTAGGTCCAGATAGGAGAAAATAAGGATCTTTATGGGCCTTATCTTGCAACCCTTACTCACGTGAGTAAGCACTACAGATTCGGGGCCAGGGGCATAGGCATCAGTCCCTTCTGTGGGACCCTCAGACCCAAGTCTGTATTTGCATTATAGCCACTAGCGGCCTGTTGCATTGCTGTCTGAGTCTGGGATTTTTGAAGCAGTTCTATGCCTAAATTCAACGGGAATTAGCTGGATGCATAACTCTCAGCCTCCTTTGAACCTCTGCCCACTAGAGAGAGATTTGACCTGCGCCTGTGAGAGCCCCCTGATGTTTGGGACAAAACCCCTAGAATTGTTCATTAAGTGTCAGGTTTTGCAAAAGAAGTTTGAGTTTTGTAAAACAATCCTCCCCCCTTCCCCCGTATGTCAAAGGAAATTCACTCCTCACGACAACTTGCACACTTGTGTATTTCTAACTAAATGGCAGTGGAAACAAAGATCCCTGTTTGCAAGTCGTTCTGGCCCTGCTTTCTGGAACCGCCAGGGGACTAGAAACCCAAAAGAGTCACGTTTCACCCATCAGACCTGAAATCCAACAGTTCTGAGTTCTATCCAGAAACTGCTGCGTTTTTTGGTTCTGAATTAGGCCAAGCAAGTTCTCACTCGCTAATTTATTTCTGGTTAAAATAAATTAGCTCCCATCTCTTTTCCTCCCCTCCCCTCCCCATCCAAAATTGCCTTTCTGTCCCAGTCTGGGAAGAGTATAAAACCAGAAACTTGTTGGCTGGTCAGAATTTCACAGATTCCCAGCTGTATAACAAAGCAATGAGCTAAAATGCCAGCTACGAGTGAGGAAGGTTGCTGAGAACTAAGACTTAGAAAAATAACTAAGGTCAAAGTTCCTGGCTTCCTAGGTAGCCCCCAGTCCCAGGGACAATGATCCTGTAAGTGGAGATTTAAGAGAGCAGGAGATTCAAGCCAATATGAATTTACAAGGTTGTAACACAAGCTTCCTTGTCCAAGAGTTGTAAAGTATCACAGCCCAGACCTTGAAGAAAAAACAACGCAGATCCCCAGGCAGGGATAAATAACACGGGATGCCGAATGGAACTCTGAACTTGTCAGGAGTCCCTGCCACAAACCCAGAGTTTGAGTGCGCTGATGGATTTGTTTAAAATGGAGATAATGCGTTTCATCCGCACACAATAAAAAGCAGGACAGTAAAGAGAAGCAGGGTTTTACTGTCGATCCTACCTGGCCTTGGCAAAACAGGGGGAAAATATCATACATGGTCAAGCCACATTTCTCATTAATAGCTGGCCACCTAACCCATATTTATATGGGAGAAGAAACCCAGAAGAGGTAACAGTCAAGGCAGGGAGTGACAGCCAATGAAAGCTCCGGTAGTGCAGGAAAGTAAAGCTTTTATTTAGAAAAAGGCAGCTAAGCTCCTTTCCCTCTCTACGCTACCGGGTGCCTCTTATGTGCTGATTTTTAGCCTTCCTTCAAAATTAAAACCACCACCGACTGTGAATGAAGAAATCATACTCCGGCTAACTTCAGACAACCCCCTGAATTCTGAGCCTGCCGCACATTTGGGAGACTCACTGAAAGGTTAGACAGCACGTCCTGTATTTTTCCTAGGAACCCTCTCACATAACGTGCTTGAGATCTCAGAGCCACCTTAACCGCTCCATTGAAATGCCATTGCCTGACAATATTTTTTTGCCACTGGTTTCCTACCAATAAAAGCAAATGTTCCTCTCCCCCGGCTCAGCCACCAACGTAGCCAGAAGGACAGTGCATCACGACACAATACAAGCCATTCAAAGTTTTTGCACAATCCTGCCCTTAGCCTGCTACCCATAATAAGGGTTAAATCCACGCTCACTCACTGAGCTTTAAGAAAGTCTAAGCTTGCAGCTGAGTCAATTTTCCTGAATACTAGATGGGGGACGGAGGGAAAAATACTGCCTGGAATGGAGCTTTTGTTGGAAAAGAAGATGCAAGCCTTTCCTCTCTTGCCCCAGGTTGGAATGAGAAGCTGGGTTTGTCTTTCACTCACCGACGGTATCCCGGAGCTGCGGTCTCTTGAGTCCAGCCTTTCCCCCCTACTCGCCGTAGCAGGACTTCATCGCACACTGAATACTTTTATTGTCCTTTGCCAAGCAGTGACGTCGACCCACTTGCATGTTTTCTCTAAACACTGGCATGCTCTGCTCCGGGACAAAGTGCTCGGTTTTAGCAGTTTGGAAGGGTTCTGGTTGGGGCTGGGGAAGGGCGGGAGGTTGCCTGAACTTAGATTTCATCTTAAAAAAGCCTTTCACCCCAAAGCGGTGCCTTCACACAAGGTTGTGCTGCTGAATCCAACTTGAGCTTCACACCTGTCCGGAGTGGGAACAGAAGCAGGTACAGCTCATGTATGGGGATTTTCTCCTCTTTGGAAAACCTTGTCTGGCAGTATAGCCCAGTGGCTAGAACATTGGATGGGGACACAAGAAACCTGGGTTCTGTTCCTGGCTCTGGCCTGCTGGGTGACCTTGGGCAAGTCACTCCCCCACTCTGTGCCTCAGTTTCCCCATCTGTAAAATGGGGATAATGATGCTGATCTCCATGAAGCGCTTTGAGCTCTTCTGATGACAGCTAGGTATTATAATGTCCCCACTTCTGCTGCTGTGTACACACTGACTTGGCTGAGTCAATTGTTCTGTCTGGTGGGACATTTGTTGCTCGGGTGCATGCTGTGGGTTTGGTTCATTTTTTTAGATACAGGTCATAGTTGAAAAAAAATGACTCCAAAGGTGTCTTCTGGCCAGGATCCCCTTTTTGGTTATAAATCGAAATAAAACGTCAAAGGGCCGGATTACAAACCCTCCCGAGCAGCTCCTTGCCCAGTGTGAAGAACTGCTCACCAGGGTGAATAAGGGATTCACAAGCCTTGAGACACAGTACAGGTTCTTCCAGTCCATTGCTCTTTCTTGCAGTGATTGCTCTCGATTCTAATGCCCTCTCAAGGTGACCGTATCTAGGAGGTGGAAAACCCCAACAAGAATCCTTCCTAATCACGCTCATTCTCTGCTCCAGGCCCCCACGGACCACGCCAAGGCCCCAGCAGGGCGCAATGATTCAGCAAACCTCAGCATCTCCTCGGTTAGACGCCAGGTCTTGGCACGCCGCCCACAGCCGAGCGCTCGGGTCGTGCTGTGTGAATGGCAAGTGCTGGATCTCAACTGTGCTGCTGTTTACCATTGGTGGGAGAATAAATAAATAAATCACGAGAAATCCCAGTCCATAAAGTTCCCATTAGACTCAAAAGCAGAAACAGCTGCCGGAGTCATGAGTGGCTTTTCTAGCCGAGTTCAACAGCAGGGGAGGCAGCGGAGGATGAGCCCGGGTGACTTTGCCTTGGAGGTGTGCGTGCCATGGGAATGATTGTGCATGGGGTGGGTGGGGGCTGGCTCTGCAAGTGCCAGGCAGGATTACTTACCCTACGCTAGCCAAGGTGGAATAGAAAAGGTCTCTCCTCTCCCCCCTGCCCTCCGGACTGCAAAGGAGACACTAGAAAGGATCAAAGCATGCATTCCTCTGTGGGGAAAGGCCCCTCCGCCACTGGAGGGTTTCCCATCCTTGTTCAAGTCCCCTCTGCCAACAAAGAATTGGCACCTGCTCGCCCAGAGAGGCGTCTTTGCAATGCGCTGGTGTCCTCCGTACAAATAACCCAGCCCATCCCTTCCCTGACTCCTCCTCCTTTATTAACTAGATAAATAATTAATTGCATTAAGTTTTCCAGGCCCTCACAGTGAAAGAACCGGAGACTTGCCCTGGGAAGCTAATTAGTGCTTTGGTACGAGGATGCCCAGGGAAGAGCCAGGTGGCACTGGGTACCGAGCTCTGTGCCAAGAGGAGACGGCTTCTTCACAAAGCAGGCTCCAAGGTCGGAACCCTCCATGTCCCTTGATGCAAGAGCCCTATAGAATTTAATAGGCAAACACTTTTCTATAGGGCGTTTGTGTTTTGGGGACCCTCCTACAGAATTTCATAGAGAATTCCACCCCTGCTATAGAAGCCTACAGGATGCTTTAAAAACCAGACAATACACAAAACCTCGGTTTATGTTTGTGGCTTTCTACAGCCTCCCCCCGAATTTCTATAGGACCTGGTGGGTGCCCTATTGCAACCCATAGGGCTCTTCTCCCAGAGTGCATAGCTTGCTCTTCACAAACGGGAGAGTTTGCCTTTTGCATGGGCAGGTAGAAGCAGGCATAAAGGAGTGTGTGTGTACGGAGAGAGAGAATGTAGATGACCTCATTGGGACCTTGAAGGCTATTTAGCAGTGAGTTTGTTAATGGGCCCGTAATAAGTCAAATACAATCTTTCAGGAGAGTGAAAGAAGCTGTTGCTGTGAAATGCGGTGACAGTGCTAAGTACCCTGTTCAGCAGAGCATTCCAAAAGTGAAGCAGTTTAATGACCCCTCCTCCCCCCGCACTGCCCCGTCCCATTAGACTTTCAGCTTCCCTCCTCCAATCTGTTGTGCTGGCTTGCTTTGCCTGAACAGATACACAGCTTTGTATTACATGGTTTCCATGCAGATGAATGAGTGGCCAGCGCGGTGCCCGCATAATGGCGACTGGGGGTCAACAGCTTTTCATGGTAACAACTCCATGAATAAACAATCAGCGTGTTATGCACCATTATCCCAAACAGCGTGTGCTGCATTTTAAAGCGCTAACCGCTTAAGCTGCCGTATTCCTTCTCTTTCTGAGGGGCCGATTCAGAGTCAGTCAAGCAGGGGGGCTTTGAATTACATGGACAGAATCCCCCCCATGGCTACCTTTCCCTTGCTACTGTTATGATAAAACAGTTTTTAACGGTGCTGGTTTCCTCCTCTCTTTCACCCGGGAAGCTCTGATCAGTCCAGGGGGCCATGGACGGTTTGAAGCAATTTTCTACACTCTCAAAGGAAGCGGCTTTGGGACCTGCTAAAGTGATGCTACAGACTCAGAGTCAGTCTGGGAGCAGACAAGCTCTCCCTTTGTAACCAGAGGTGGCTAACCCACACTGGGAGACGTGTGGGGCTTCCCTCCCAGACACTTAGGCCTTGAAATGCTGCCTTTGGCGTCAGGATGAAAGCACACGTTGTCGTGTCTCAACCTGTTGGGACCGAAAGTTAAGTAACAAAGATGGGAAATTGATGGGCAGCTCAGCAGATGGTGGAGGAGATTGTAAACGACGTGGGATCCGTTCGCTAATTCTCTATCCTGTGCCTGAGGTTTGCTACGTCGGCCTTCACGCAATCCAGCAATTCCCTGTAGTATAAAAGGGTACTGACGGCAGTGTTAGTGTGTGCTGTGAAACCGTTTGCTGTTGTGTTTCTCCCCAGAGGTGGCTGCCCTTCAGCATCCCATCCTCCCTGCTGAGAGACGAAGGTCAGAACTTCGTGACCACCAGGTTCTGGCAGCTACTTCAAAAGACCCACCACCCTGTCTAATAGGGCATAAAGGCTACCCCAGCACATTTCTATTATCCATCCTAGGGAGGCATTTTAAGTGCCCCTTTGTTCTTCCCAGGGCCTTTTATCCCCAGGCCTGATGCTGCTAGAGTGGGCTTTCATGGGGCCATCCCTAGAGGCTCTTAGTTAGCCCTGTGGCCACTGATCCATTGACTTCACATCTGGTCTCGGATCTCAGTCTGGTCTCACGTGGGGCAAGAGGTGACCATGGGCAAGTGAAGCTGCTTCTACTTTCCCCGTCCCTTTCTTGACCAGCACCTGAGTCAGTTTACGGATAAACCAGAACTAGCCCTGTTGAGGGGGTTATCTTACTGATTGTGGAGTGGGGCTCCTGCTTCTTTCACACCCATTTACCACCATGGGAGTTGCTTCAGATTTGCACCCATGTAGGCAAAGGGAGAATCAGACCCTGGGGAGGATTTGATATCGATTGGGAAGCGTCAGTTTTGGATCCACTTTTGCGAGTCAGCGCTGGCTCCTATAAGTTCTCCAGAGTTGTCGTTCTGTGCGCATGTGTGTTTGCATCTTGCTGAGGGTGTGTGACTGCAGGCACCAAGGATGCAAAGAATACACTGTTATTACAGTAGCACCAACCGAGATGCCCAGCCAAGGTCAAGGCTGTCAGTGACCGAGATGTGGGTGGCCTTGACTGGTAGTCAGGACTCAGACGGAGTCAGAGGCCAGGCACCAGCCCCGAACTCAGAGCACAGGATCAGGACCGGGCTACCTGGAGTGCGGCATGGCAGGGCCGAGTCTAAAACAGGAGCAGGGCTGGGAACAAGCAAGCCCAGGACTCAGCAATTGCTGCTGGGCTTATGAGCCAGTCTGTGACTCTTCCAACCAATCAGGCAGCCTACTGCAGGCCAGCTGTGCTCGTTAGGGGGCCTGGAGATGGGCTCTGATGCTGACAGAAGCCCCATGGTGCTAGGTGCTGTAGAAACAAAGTGAGAGACGGTTCCTGCCCCAAAGAGCTTCCGATCTAACAAGACAAAACAGAGGTGGCCGGAGCTGGTAACAGAGTCCAGGTCTCCTGAGTCCCATGCCAGGACCCTACCCTCCAGTTTAGGCCACATTGCTTGTCTCTCAGATATTGATGGTTTCAGCTCGGCTTCATTCAGTTCCACAGAACTCCCAGTGACGGGACAGGCACAACCTGCTACTTCAGCACACCCAGCGCCCGGTGTAACAGGGGTAACAGCCGCACAGCACCCATTTCTACTCTCCATCCTAGGGAGGCATTGCAAAGTGGACCCTCTCTTCTTCCACCAGACTCTAGCCAGTGCCAAGAAACAAAACACCAGAAACGAGAACAGGGGCTGATGTTAAATCACCATTTCACGGCGCAGAGCGGCTGTGATACAGGGAAAGGCAGCCAGCAGAGCCCTGGGACCAGTTCCCCTCGAGTTCAATGGAAATGAGGGTAGACTCAGCACCTGGCAGATGGGAGCGAGTGGAAGGTGCCAGCGTTCCCAAGCTTTTCACAGCTCCTGGCATCGATTCCCCTTTCATTCCTATGCAGCAAGACACAAACGCTTTGAGAGAGGAGCCTTCCTGCCACCCCCGCTTTGTTTGCAGAAATGCAGCTAACCCCGTGTGTTAGCCATTGGCACAATTTTCACCTACTTTGGTTTGCAAAACTGCACGCGACCATTTATTAAACCCAGAGTGGGGGGGAGGGGAGGAGGAGAAAAGAGTCAAAAAATCTGTTTTGGCTCAGCTGTGGTTTCACTGCATTCTGGATGCTAGATCAAGTCAACCTGTGTTAGGTGGAGGGCCAGCCCTGGCCTAGACGGTTTGTAATTCAAGTTAGCCAGACACAGGCGTATCTCATAAGCATTTTATGCTAATTAATTCATAGGGACAATCTCATCTGTAGCACCCACCTACGGCAAAGGGAGGGTGCTGGGGGGGGTTACAGAATAGCAAGTGATACTGCAGTATATTAGCGATGTACGGTAAGAGCCAGACATGGAAAAGGAAGAGAGAAAGACTTAAAAGTGACCTGCAAAGGGGGCGAGGGGGAAGAGCTTCAGGGGTTGTTGGGTTTTTTGCTCATTTATGATGGATAAAGAAGACCTGACAGTATTACCATAGCACAGCATTAAAACTACCATCCAGCAGGCCCCTGGCTGGGCTAATCTGCCCAAGGAGTTTCCGGGCATCGCCGGAGGTTCACTTGTGTATCATTTGCTGCTCGAAGCTGTCATGTACATCGACTTGGCAGCAGGTCGTCTAGCTGGCAAACGAAATGCAACACAGGAGCTTGAGAGCATCACTAATGACAGCGTGGCCCCGGACTGGGAGTGCTCAGACCTGGGTTTTGTTCCTGATTCTGCCACTGACTTACTGTGAGCACTTGGGCAAGTCACTTTACCTCCCTGTGCCTCGGTTTCCCCTTCCACTCTTTGTCAGCCTTGTTTTTAGTTTGTAAGTTTTTCAGGGCAAGGCCTGTCTCTCTTTGTGTGTCGGTCCATCCCCTAGCACAATGAGTCCCTGATCTCAGTCACGGCCTCTCCATGCTAACAATGAACAAACAATATTTAGGCAGGAGTGTAACTGCAATGGTTAGAACCCAAGGAAAGCTGCAGTTTGCATCAGTGGACCTTGCCCCTGCTTGAAACCAACATGAACTGCAGTTTCCTTTTCTGCATTTGGGGTTCACACCATTTGCTGGTCGCGGACGGCTGAAGCCCTGGTATATAGACAAGGTCTGAGACGAGTGCTTAACTTGTAAGGAACAAATTGCTCAAGCCCCAGCACCTCTTTCACTTTCAACACTGATGCAGCAAGTCCAGCGGGGCCGGGGCTACGAACTGCCAGGCCCAGCGGGGCCGGGGCTACGAACTGCCAGGCCCAGCGGCGCCGGGGCTACGAACTGCCAGGCCCAGCGGGGCCGGGGCTACGAACTGCCAGGCCCAGAGGGGCCGGGGCTCAGCCCTGGCAAGCCCTGGCACAAATTAAGCCCTGCCTCAGTCTCCCTGGCAGGTTTTTTTTCCCCCAACAGCAGGACTTCCGAGACCTCACACGTTTCAGGATCAATGTCACAGGGAGCTACCATCCCAGCTCTCACCTGCCTCAAATTACCAAACCGCGAGTGCGTTTCACATGTGGAGGGCGACGCTAACGGCTGGATTTGCCCAGTTTCCAAACAGCGCTGACATTCCAAGCTGTGCAAACTGGGCTCATAGCTCTCAGGAACGTCTGTGCACTCCTAGCTCCTCCACGTTGGGAAATCTCGGTCTCCTGCGAAAACGGGCCTCTTGCTGCATGGCACTAGCTGCTGTGATGCTGGCACTGGGCACGGCCACAGAAACAGATCCCCCTGCCGGCCTTTTGTGCACAGGCGCCAGGGCTCCCATTCAAAGCAGACAAGGGCACTGAGGTTTCAATCTTCAAAATGTGACTCACCTCCCTGTGTCTTGCAAGTAGAGCTGGGTTTCCAGCTTCCACCCTAGACATTTCTCAATTGATTTGACTCTCTCCTAGCAGAGAGAATCTAAACGATTGTTTAAAGATCACACAACCTACTCTAGGCTGGGGAGAGAGGGGTGCTTCCTGCACACAGCGCTGCCAGTGCATCTCTGTCCTGACTCGCAGTACCCTCGCTATTCCAGCCCCCCCGCCCCACCAACAGTCCCGGTCTCCCTTCCCTTCCCTCACTGCTCTGCCGGGGCAGTCCCCCAGCTAGCCCAGTCCTGGTCTCCCTTCCCCCACTGCTCTGCCAGGGCAGTCCCCCGGCTAGCCCAGTCCTGGTCTCCCTTCCCCCACTGCTCTGCCAGGGCAGTCCCCCGGCTAGCCCAGTCCTGGTCTCCCTTCCCCCACTGCTCTGCCGGGGCAGTCCCCCGGCTAGCCCAGTCCTGGTCTCCCTTCCCCCACTGCTCTGCCAGGGCAGTCCCCCGGCTAGCCCAGTCCTGGTCTCCCTTCCCTTCCCCCACTGCTCTGCCGGGGCAGTCCCCCGGCTAGCCCAGTCCTGGTCTCCCTTCCCCCACTGCTCTGCCAGGGCAGTCCCCCGGCTAGCCCAGTCCTGGTCTCCCTTCCCTTCCCCCACTGCTCTGCCGGGGCAGTCCCCCGGCTAGCCCAGTCCTGGTCTCCCTTCCCCCACTGCTCTGCCAGGGCAGTCCCCCGGCTAGCCCAGTCCTGGTCTCCCTTCCCTTCCCCCACTGCTCTGCCGGGGCAGTCCCCCGGCTAGCCCAGTCCTGGTCTCCCTTCCCCCACTGCTCTGCCAGGGCAGTCCCCCGGCTAGCCCAGTCCTGGTCTCCCTTCCCTTCCTCCACTGCTCTGCCGGGGCAGTCCCCCGGCTAGCCCAGTCCTGGTCTCCCTTCCCCCACTGCTCTGCCAGGGCAGTCCCCCGGCTAGCCCAGTCCTGGTCTCCCTTCCCTTCCCCCACTGCTCTGCCGGGGCAGTCCCCTGGCTAGCCCAGTCCTGGTCTCCCTTCCCCCACTGCTCTGCCGGGGCAGTCCCCCGGCTAGCCCAGTGCTGGGCTGCTTTCGAGGGAAGACTCCCAACTCCTTGGTGTTTGTGTGGAGAAATGGTGGGAAGAACAGGATCGACACAGGGGGCTGTAGAGGTGAAGAGACCAGTTCTGTCACCTGGGGTGTCTACACTGCAGATGGGAAGGTGCTTCCCAGCACAGGGAGACAGACAGACGTGAGCTCTTCTTGATCTAGTGTGCTGGAAATAGCCACTGCCCGTGCTGCTGCAGCCACACGGCTATTTTTAGTAAGCTAGCGTGAGCGGAGCGAGCATGTGTCTGTCTACCCGTGCGGGGAAGCACGCTCCCAGCTGCTGCGTTAGCAAAACGAAGGCAGAGGAAGTGGGGGTAACACATTAGCGGGTTGAAAGAGATGAGTTTATGAGGCCGTCTGGGTGCTCAGCTGCACATGTGCAAACAGCTGGTACAATGGGGTGGCATCTTGGGGACTCCCTGCTCTCCAGGGTCCCTTTGAAAGCAGCACATTACAAAGAATGCGCAGTCCTGACATTGCATGGAAAACAGAATCCAGAAAGCTGGCAGTGAGAGAATTCTTGCAGAGGATGAATGGGCTGAAGGTCATGAATGCTCATTACATACCTGAGTAATTAGCCAGGTCTTTGCCCAGGTGGTGGCGCTGCCTTCAGAGCTGGGCAGGTGGAGACCGGTGGCTGCTGGCCAGGATCCCAGCTCTGAAGGCAGAGCCGCTGCCAGCAGCAGCGCAGAAGTAAGTACGGCATGATATGGTATTGCCACCCTTACTTCTGCGCTGCTGCTGGCGGGGTGCTGCCTTCAGAGCTGCCCCATGAATTCTGTATAGTATAGGGTAAAGCACACAAGACCAGATTTCATGAGAGGAGACCAGATTTCACGGTCTGTGATGCATTTTTCATGGCCGTGAATTTGGTAGGGCCCTATCCATAGGGATGGTCTTGTGGCTAAGGCACTAGGAATCAGGAGATTGGGGTTTAAATTCTTCACTCTGCCACAGATCCTGTGTGTGACCTTGGTTAAGTCACATAAGTCACCCTCTGCAAAACAGTACTTCCTTTCTCCCACCCTTTATTTGTCTCAGCTGTTTGAAGTAAGAATTCTTTGAGGCAGGGACTGTCTCTTACTATGCGTATGTACAGCACCCACCACAACGGGGTGTTATTTTAATACACATAATAATGAAACACATAATAATGAAACAGCTGGAATGGAACTGGATTTTACATACTGTTCGTGGAGAAAACAAGCAAAGCACATCTAAGGAGTTGCTTGAAATCTCCTGCCTGACGAAACAGTTAATCTTAATTAGCAATCATGTACCATTTTCATTTCTGAAAGCCCTTTGCTAACATTAACTAGTGAACAATGCTCTATAGGCCATTGGGTCTAATAGAAGTTAGGGCATGATGACATCTATCCCTCCAATTCCTGCAGGGTCAATACATCTAGAGGCATTTTGGGGCATGACCATGAGAAATTCCTGGAGAAATCATTGTTTAAGTCGGTGAGAGAGGACGCTTGGAAGGTTCTCCTACCATCCCACTAGGGGCCCTGGTATCACTACCAGTGTCCTTTCCCCCTCAGCTCCATCCACTTCCCTTTAAACTCTGCCAGAAGGAAGTATCTGCACTGGCTCGGGCCAGGCAGGCCATGAAGAGAGGGACGAGGTGCCAAGTTCTAGCTGTGCCAGAGGGAACAGAGATGGGAGCATGTCCCCAAGGAAGCTGCTGGGCATCACATCAGCCATGTGGCCTGGTTGGGTAGGAGAGTAGATACTAAACTCCACCGCCAGTGCTGCTGCTCTATACAGTTCCCACCACAAGTGCCTCCTCTAACAGTCCCTGCCACAGTGTTAGGAGCCCCGGGGTAATGGGAGTAATTCCATGGGGCTTCGGTGAAGCGACACCAATTTACTCCAGCTGAGACTCTGGTCCTAGGGGCTGCATCCTTCTGTCCTCCATAGAGCAGAACAGTGACTGTTTTGCTCCATTAAGCGCAGAATCTGACCCAGGGCCGGCGCAACCCATTAGGCGACCTAGGCGGTCGCCTAGGGCGCTGCTATTTTGGGGGCGCCGGCGCTGCGGCCGCCCGTAGAAATTTGGGGGCAGGACCTTCCGCCGCCGCTGTTGGGGGCGGGATTTTGGGGGCGGGACCTTCCGCTGCCTAGGGCGCCGGCAAAGCTGGCGCCGCTACTGATCTGACCTCCTATTAATTCGTTCCATGGCTGCAGTAACATTCGGAGACCCTTGGCACCTAATCAGACCGGGTTATTAAACATGCAAGTGTCTATTCCCCTGCCACTCCATAAGCAGGCGCATTAAAAACTCCTGGCATCAAATAAAAGTGTAAAATAAATACACCTCTACCTCGATATAACGCTGTCCTCGGGAGCCAAAAAATCTTACCGCGTTATAGGTGAAACCGCGTTAGATCGAACTTGCTTTGATTCGCCGGAGTGCGCAGCCCCCCCCCGGAGCGCTGCTTTACCGCGTCATATCCGAATTCGTGTTATATCGGGTCGCGTTATATCGGGGTAGAGGTGTAAATTAATAAATCTCACACTTAAAAAAGAGAAAGAGGCAAGAATTTCACCTTGTTCTCCAAGGAGGACCAAGAGTCGGAGGCTTTGCAGCCAGTTCTGTTACCGTCTCTCTCTTGTAACAGTCTGTGTCTCGGCTCATTCAACCACAAAGCTCATGGCAT
Source organism: Platysternon megacephalum (assembly GCA_003942145.1). Taxonomy (NCBI): domain Eukaryota; kingdom Metazoa; phylum Chordata; order Testudines; family Platysternidae; genus Platysternon; species Platysternon megacephalum. The sequence continues at coordinate 3,135,315 of QXTE01000016.1, read as the reverse complement.
GTGGCGCTTGGGCTTTTTCAGTCCGAAATCTTGTCATCTCTGCTCCTTCTCCCCTTTTGCTTCAGAGACATGTCCAAGTCCCGGGCATGGCCCTCATTCGGAACTGCACGCCGAGCTGCACAATCACATACTCTTCCTCTCCCTCGGCACAACCCTGGGCTTGTTCGAAAAGCTGCTGTTGATTTAGGAGCCCTGTTATTTAAATATTAATCGCAGGGCTGGCAGGCAGGCCGGGCTCCCACTCACTTCAATCCTAATTATTTTTTAAGTCAATACATTTGATCCGCGGGGGCTCTGTGACTGTGCTTTGAGGTCAGTCAAATGGAAAACTTGTTTAAACAAATCAGTAAAAATTCATTCCAGGAGGGGTGTGGAGCTATCTGCCTGTGCTTAGGTAGGAGTCAGCAAGCTGCCTGCAGCCTCCCCAGCATTTGAGACAGCATGTTCAGGGTTTCCCAGTCCAAAGGATCCAGATAGCCTTTACCATTGGACAGAGCCAGGACCCTTGGCTCAGGACACAGCCGCAAGACAGACTGCTGGTGGGCTGCCCAATCTAGAGGGAGGTAAGATTCCATCCAGCGCTGGGGATTTGTGCTGGGAAGAAGAACCTGGCCAAGGGATGTGCAACATTTGGGGGGGGTCCCATAGCCATAATGCCCCCTGCACCCCAACCGCTGGGCTAGGATTAAACAGATGCTCAGTGAGCAAATCAGGATCAGGCATAAAAATTAACTGACAACCAAACTGAATCCTTGTCTGGGCTTTTGGGCTGGCTGCAGCGTCTCCTAGGGGAACAGCAATGGAGTCACATCCAGTGACCCGGTGTGGGTGGATTAACCGTGCTCAGTTGTCTTAAGGAGAAGCCAGGCTACCCCAACCCTGAAACAGAGATCAGCAAAGGGCTGGGGAGGAGCCCAAAATGGGAGTGGGGAGGGCAAGTGGGTCTTTCAACTGCAGCTCACTCCCCCGCCCTCCCCTAACAGGTTTGGACAGGGGAGCAGACAGACCTTTTGTTTGATAACAATAAGCCATGTCCTTTTCAGACTATTATTTAGAGGCATGAAAGAAACTTCATTCCACGACAGGAGGCAAAGCACCAACCCCCCAACCAAGGATCAAACTCCCCCCACAACCTAACTTTCTTTGCAACTCTCTAACCTATCAAAGGCAGAGAACTCGGATCCCCCGCCCCAGTACGAGAATCTCTATAGAACAGAGCAGAGTCGACGCCCCAACAGAATTACAGGAGCTGCCTGTGCGTCAGCTCTGCGTTATCCAGCTGTTAACTCCAGCATCGGTTCCCCCGATCACATTCCGGCCTTACCAACGGTAGGGTTTGCAAAAGCACCTAAGCGATTTAGGAACCCAACCCCCCATTGACTTTTAGTGGGGCTTGCGCTCCTAAGTCACCTAGGTAGAAGTCTGCTCAGGCCTAATTTCTGAAGCTCAACCTGGACCCAAGCACAAGAGGGTTGAGTCTTTTTTGGACCTAATCTGACCTGACCCTGACCCTTCATCAGTGCCACCACGGCTGCATCGCCCCGCTCTTGCCAGCCGCTGCCCCCCACTGGATTGGGCGTGTGCTGCAGAGAACGGCTCTGCGACTCGTCAGAACACTCAGTCTGGAGCTGCCACCACCTTGACCCCACGGGCAGGAGAAGAGCAGCAGACCCGACCCAGCCCAGCCAGACCCCGAGAGGGGCAGTTAGTTTTCAGACTCCAACACTTGTAGTCAGGTCCCAGGTCTCTGCACCTGGGTGTTTTTGAAAATTCCACCCAGGAGTGTTAAAATATTAGCGATCAACACCAATAATTGAAAAAACAACATCAGAAGAGAGTGAAGTTCAGCAAACCTCAGGGGCTGTCCTGCACCAGCTGCATCCTCTGACCCCCGGCCTCCCTCCTGCATTATCCGGGGCAAGAATTGTGGCTTGAGAATTGAACGTTTTAGCCGCTCGCGATGCTGCAGCATGACAGGTGGTAACTGAACCGCCTGGGCACTCACACGGTCGTCTTTTGGGAACGACGGCTGCCAGGAATGAGAATCAACCCTAACAAAAGCCGCGCAGCCCCCCCGAGAGGAGTGATGCTGCAGCCACGGACAGCATGTGCTGGGGCAAGGATAATATGGGGCACCCGTAGCCAGATGGAAGGAGACATCGGCCTCGACCCCGCACTGTGCCAAGCCCTCTGGCCCTGATTCAGCAAAGCACTCAGGCACGTGCTAACCAGCCTTTGAAGTCAGCGCGTCAGCATTTACCATTTAAGCATGTGCTTTGCTGGGTCCAGGCCAGAGTGCTCAGCACTTTGCAGGATCAAGCCCACAAACAGGATATTAAAAAGCCGGGGGGAGGAGGCGGCAGTGGTTGTACTTATTGAGGGAAGAAGAAATGAAGCTGAGTAGCAAGTGAGGTAACCCGTCACTCTCGCCACGGGCTGCAGTCAGGACCCGGAGGTGTTGGAGACGTGCTCCTTGGAGCACTCCGCGCCTGTGCATGCTCACAGCAGAGCACTGCCTTGCTCGGATGGCTCTCTGTGCTTCCTCGTTTAAAGTCCCCCCTGGCTTCTCTCTCTCTCTGTGTCAGCTGCTGCCCTCCAGAAAACTTTCCCAAAAATGCCACTTGGATCAAATCTGGAGCCTGCAAAACTCAGACTCTTAGCACAGCTTCATCCAGACCCAGGTTACAATTAGGGAAATTCAGCGACCAAAACCCCTGCCCTGATAGTTGATGCAGTTCAGTTGCAGATCTGGACTTCCTAGCTTCCCCCAGCTCAACGGCAGAGCGGAACCCAACCCTACTACCAAAGTGTGGGAAAACGCTGGGCTGGAGGGCTCTGACTTGGCCCGTCTCTCACATTGAGCGGCCCTGGGTGGATACATCAGAGCTGCGTGTGAGAGTAAATCTGGAACAAACCATTTCAAACCAAATGTCGCTTTGAATTTTTTAAGAGGCCATTTGGACCTGAAACTCAAAGCAAGACTTGGGTGTAAATAAATTGCCTCCTGCCTAATCTGTCTAGTGAGGTCGCTGGCTAGAGTGTGTGACATCACATTTATCTCCAGTATGGTGAAACACAAGCACGGGACTGTAATGAAGCACATAGGGATGCATCCCAAACCAATTCCCTCACTATTCTCTGCCCCAGTCCGAACACCCGTGGACTTTCAGGAGGAGTCGGGACTCTGCACCTGAGCTCTGCAGCTTGGCTGCAGGCTCATCCCTGCTGGCTGGACCCATCTCTGGAATGATAGAGGCAGCTGGCGAATGCCCAGCACGTTCCCACACACATTCCGAAGACGTCTTGAGCGTGTCAGTTTAAGGCAGTGGATTGATACTTGACGAGGTAACCAGGCCAAAAAGAAGTCCTGAGCAATATGTGTGGGCTAGAAATCAGCATGGTTTTGGTAGACTTCCTTGTCCAATCAAACCACTCAATCCTCCTGGTCATTTTTAAAGATAAAACAGAGAGATATTCCAAGCCTAATGCTCGGCTGGATACGCTCCAGGAGAAGATAAAAGACTGGGGCTCTGGTGTGTGTTACACACGAGAAAGAAAAGAAAAAGAAAGAATGGTTCGTTTTTACAAGTCAGACTGCAATAGCCAGAGATCTGGATTGTTAGCTCCCCTCTCATAGCAGTGTGATATTCTGGGAGATTTTTGGCACTGGCAGAGTTTTAAATGCACAACACCTGATGCTGACAAAAGCTGCTGTCTGCGCCGCACGGGATCCAAAATCTTCCCTGCGCTTAATCAGAAGGAACAAGAAAACATTTCCCTTGAAGAAAGAAAAACACCCCACCCTGCACGCACTCAGCTTCCTGCCACCCCTGGAACTTTTGAATTTGAAGTTAGTCCCATGAAACTGAGCCTCCGTACCTGCGGGCTCTGTTCCTTGGCATGAGATCATTTGCCTATTACAGACCCTGGTACAAAACATCCAAATCAAGGAGACCTAAAAGAGCTAAAGCCACATTGGAAAAAAATACAGATTGTTGCTAAGTTTTCTATTACAATTAATATCTGTATTTCTTTCCCTCTTAACTTGTCTGAGCCAGGTACACTGCATTCGCTTACAGGAGATAGACTCAAAGTTAACCGGATGGCAGCAGAGATGCAGGACATCTGACACGAAGTGCAGGACTCACACATACAAGATGTATTCCGAGCAACTGGTAAAGATCCTGCTGCTTCTGATTCAAAGGCAATGACTCCTCCTGCCTGCTCTATGAAGCATGCGCCCGCCAAAGTCTTGTGGTTAAATAACAGTCCTTATATAACCCCAAACACAGGCACTGGTTTAACTTCCCCAGTGCTGCCTCACACACAGGAGGAAGTTTTGCACGTGGAACTTTGCACATCTTTGTAGCTTGCACGCTGGTAGTTAACAAGAGCGTAGCAGCTAGAGAAACCTTTGCTCTTCCCACCTCTTCCAGCAGAGGTGGCGCTGGGGAACTGACTGTTCTTGCCCTGCCAGCACTGGTTACCAAGGAAAATGAAGCTCCTTCATCCAGCTCAGGAGAGTCTAGAGGCAGGCTGGAGAGCAGCGCAGATGGATTAGTGACTTTCGGTACAGGGTGTGTTACAAGTCCACAGACAACAAGAGACTTTTGCAGCTTCCTGCTACTAGGCTTAATCCCTTACTCAAGCTGTCAAGGCTCACGCTCTTAACTCCAGAGATCCTGGTTCGATCCCCGTGATGACCAAGAGACTGGTTGTTTTGGGGGGATGGGTCGCGAGTCTAAAATATTCCTTCTCCAGGAAAGCTTAACCGAAGGGGAAAAGTTGTGAGCTGGGCCACAAGGGCACAGACACGACAGGGATGGGGAGTGAGCCATACAAATACCTAGAGAGATTCCAGCAAACAGAAAAAGATGAGTGAGGGGATGGGTGGGGCAGGGGAAACACACCCCTTCCAAGAGACAGGCCGACTTCCAGTGTCACACCAGGCAGGGTAGCAGGACTGGCTCCATGGAAACCATTGAAGTTGCACCAGTTGAAAACCAAGATCCTGTCCTGGGGCTCTGGGTGTCTGGGAAGTGCAGCGCTTTCCCGCACAGCAACCTCCCCGGGCCAGGGGGATCGGCTGGAGAAGAAACGCCATTGCAAGCCTGGGTGTTTCTCTTTGCTCTAGGAGCAAGCTGCTCGCGGCCCTGCAGTGCTGGCTGTGTCTGCCAACGCCAGGCACTTGTCAAGAAAGAAAACATACACCCCCACTCGGAACCGTCATCTCAACCCTCTGCTTTAGGGGTAGCTGCTGACTATCTAATTTCGTGGTAAGCACCACATAATTAGGAAGCAAACGTAGTTATTCCTGCCATCTAAACCAGAGCACGGGTTACATGGCAATTATTGGCTGCACACAACAACATGTGGCTTACCACTAGGACTTCCTCTGATATTCCTTCGAAGAACATTACGCCTACTGGATCATCTAGGTATGGGTCACTCAGACCCAGGACATGGCAATTCCTCAGGGATTGGTAAAAGGGTGACCCGAATGACAGTGGGGCCTGCTAATTGTCAAAGTTTGAGGAAGTTTGGTTCTGAAATCAGAACATGTAGGAACATAGAATTACTGTTCTGTTAAAAGCCATAGAATGAGCAGTCCCTGTGTAATTCCTGTGCAAACTAGGTGAACAAAAGAGGGGGTCTATATCCAAATGGCCTCAGCATGGCCTTTGATTAAATACTTGTCTGCCCCCGTGATTCAGACGGCAAAGATCCACATTATATCACTTGCACCACAGATTTTTTTGGACCCACAATCCAGTAGTTAGGCATGTAGGGCCAAATTTCCAAAGGACTCGGGGCCCGATTTTCAGGCATGCAGCACCCACAGTCAGGGGCTAGATAGTTAAACAGAGCTCAGCTCTCATTTAGGGACAGAAATAAGGGCTGGATTTGCAAAAGCACTCAGCACCTAGCATTTCTGGCCACATTTGAATGAGTGCTTGACACCCGACATGCTGAGGTCTTCAGAAAACCTGGCCCAGAGACCCTTACTCTCCCCACACGGATACCAATTTTGCAGTAAATGTAATTCTAGCAACTTCAGTGGGTTAGTCTCGATTTTCACCATTGCATGAGAGTTCATAGCCTGTGAATTCGGTCACTGGTGCCCACAGTTGATCACAGGTGTAAAATTAAGAGTCTATTCCTGAAAATACATCACTGGAGGCTCTTACCAGCCAAGACTGGAATTCAGATTCTCCAGCTTCGATCAATGACATGAAAAAGAAAAGGCAGCTGGATTCCATCCCTGACTTTCATAGCTAACGATTGGCCTCAGCTGTAGCAGGCGAAACACAGAACCTGGGTCCTGGGCAGGCTTGATTTTTGGCAGTCTCCGTTTGTACACTTTCACCGGTACGTAATTTATGTGAGCGATTTGGGATCTTGAACAGTCTAATTAACTCCCTATGCAGGCTCATTGTGAGCTGTCAGTTAAAGCATCTGCAAAACCGACTGATGTTTTAGTTACTACAGCAAACCTTGGTACCGGAGACACACAGAGTTTGGGGTGGGGACCCAGCCCCAAGATGTGTTGGCTGCAAATATGAAGCATTGGATCAGACATTAACTCACCTATGACAACAAACAGCACCGGTCAACAGCTAAACTGCACAGTGTGTTAGAACGCTGCACGTTCTGCTCCAAAGACACAGGCCTCCAAACACCTGAGCCAGAGGAAAATCTCTGTGTGGGCTGTAGTATTAGAGCTCATAACCTCTGTGGGCTTCTGTCCCAAGAGGGGAACGCCAGGCTAAGAACTGGTACTGCAGCAGGTTCTACATTCCAGCCAGTAGAGCGCAGCAGTGACACGTAACTGCACCAGGAACAGGGCGAAAAAAATTGTATTTGAAGCACTTAAATTAAAGGTTTTGCAAGAAAATTTCCGTTTTACATCGGAAACCACAAACCATTTTATTTTGTTTTTGAAAACGGACTTGTCTGTCTGTCCCCTTCCTTTGTCCCCCTCCCCTCTTCTTCCATGTTGCCACTGACAGGGGTGGATGGTCGTAGGGTGACCAGATGTCCCGATTTTATAGGGACAGTTCCGAGTTTTGGGTCTTTTTCTCATATAGGTTCCTATTACCCCCCACCCCCTGTCCCGATTTTTCACATTTGCTGTCTGGTCACCCTAGGACGGTGAGAATGAGGAAAGGGTAGAAAGGAAGGGAAGGAAGGGTCTGATTTCACCTACCTCACACCCAAACATTTTCTGGATTTGGAGGTGAGTTTTTCTGTTGAAAAACGGAATATTTCCCTTAAAAATTCAAAAGAAACTAAAAAACTTCTTTTCACTTGAAAATTTTCACAGAAAAGAATTACTGTTGACTACCTCTATTATGCAGTACCACACACACGGCTTGGGATTTTGCTATCAGAGAGGTTTAGATTCAGCTTTTGACTACTTCAAAGTATCTCTAAAACTTGTTTTGCTCTGGAGCTCATCCAGATTCCCCAGGCCTTCCCTGCCCAACCAGTGGGAGAATCTATTGCCTAACTTAAAGGGTGTATTCAGATCTAGGGGTCTGGATCCACCTTTCCTTCCTTCCTATGCATCCCAGGGGGAGCGGAGAGCTCGAACACCCCGAGGGCCCTGTGCTGAGACACTCGGGCATGTTTTTTCATGCGCACACATACCAGGACTGCTTCCTTTCTGGAAGTTCTTCATTTACTTATAACCTGCCCATGCCCAGCCACATACTCTGGCTGTGCACACAGCTCCCCATGCGCCAAGCAGCAGAGCCAGCCTGTGTGCACGCAGAGAGAACATCTCCAAACAGACCGGGGCGGGGCCTGCTCCTCAGCTGCCTCGTGCCTAGCGGCCTTTTCCTTTCGTCTGGAAGGCTCGCTAGAACTGCCGTGACATGGCTGTCCAGGTCCAGCCAGATCCTCAACCAGCCCCTGTGTGACGTTATGAGTGTAATATAATATTTCATTGGAAGGTGACAGAGTCAGAAAGAGTTAATTAACTCACAGAATAACCTGACCCATGGGTGAACTTAAGGACTGGTTAGGAAGATAGGTAAATAAATAAAGCTTTAAAACGCAAGTCTGCATTGTTAGAGATCTCAAGGGTAAATGTTTGCTCAGGTCTTGTGGTGTCAGCAAACAAGGCTTGTCTATATGTCTCTTTAAAGGTTGTAGTAACCTGTAGCTGAACTTTTTAATGGATAAATTACCCTGTGCTAATTGCCATGATGTTTAGAGGAAGGAAAATTAAGCCTGTTGTTTTCTCAGGCCAAAAGGCTGCTGAAAATGTATAAGAACCCTGGGACATGATCATACATCATCTCAGATCTGCTTTGGTTTCAAGAGGGAGGAACCTTAAGCCATAAGGATTGAGATCCCCAGTCTTTGACTGGAGCCACCCTGAATATGGACATTGGACTATAACCTATGGACTATTTCTAAAAGGACTTTTGGCAACTACAAGCTCACCTCTGCTATGTATCTAAACCTCAAGAATTGAATTCAAGTCTGTATGTATATTGACCTTTTAACCAACACTCGCTCTCTTTTCCTTTTTAATAAATCTTAGCTTAGTTAATAAGAATTGACTATAGCGTGTATTTTGGGTAAGATCTAAGTTATAATTGAACCTGGGTATGTGGCTGATCCTTTGGGATTGGAAGAACCTTTTCTTTTATATGATGAGATAAGATTCTCAGTAATCATCATCATATCTGACAGGTGTGTCTGGACGGAGGCCTGAGGCTGGGTACTTTAAGGGCACTGCGTTGTTTGGACTTCTGAGTAACCTGTATGGTAATATAAAAGTTGTTTTGTGCTGGCTTGGAAAATCTAAGTATTGGAATATCCACCAGCGTTTGGGGTTGGTCTGCCCCGTTTTGTGGCAGTTCACCCTGATTGAGTGACCTCAGCTGGCTCCAACAGGCAGCACCGTCACACCCTGCACCTCGAGGTGAGGACGTGAGGACGTGAGGACGGCTGCCACTGGAGTTGGGGTTTCTTGCTCACTCGACTGAGGAACCAATATATTTTATTGGCCCTTCCTGCTCTGTTTCTCCACCTTGATTCCTCAAGTCAGCCAGCATGAGGCAGGAAGGATTGGGGAATATTGAGCACAACCCCCCCCACCCCACCCCGTGTGCTGCGTGTCCAAAAAAAAAAAAAAGGCAGCAACAGAGGTTTGAACGTCTGCCTGCTGCTACAGTTAGCTGCTCTACCATAGCTGGTTGCTGCCTAGCAACCCGATCTCTTTGCTACATCAGACACCCAAAGGGTGCATCCGTGTCTTTGTCACCCCGGGGATCACTGCAGCAACCTGGATACCAAGCTCGGCCTGGTCCCCCTACTCCCTCCACGGACCCCACACTGCTGTCCACCATCATCTCTTCAGGGAACACCCCGGCTGGTTGGTGGCAGCATTAGCATCAAATGGATTCATCCGTTTCTCTGTGTGCATGCAAACTGTAGCCTGAACCGTGAAAGCCCCTGAAACCGACAGCGACTGATCAAATGGGCCCAAGGGAGCTAATGTCAGAGTTGGTCACCAGCTAAGCTCGCTCAAGCGAATGAAGCATAAAGACACACTGGGCCTCCGTGGCTCAAAACTTGAGTCTAGTTACAGAACTCCTTGGCTTTGTTCCTGCTGAACTCACAGCTCCTGTCCCTTGAATTGCCCCTTTCCCCACTCTCTGTTCACCTGCCGCTGGCCGCCTGTCTGCTCCTCCGCAGGATCTCTCCACACTGGCGAGCCCTTGCCATCTCCACTAATTTTCAAAGATCATCTGAAAAATATCGGTCTTAACTTTCTCCTGACCTCTGTGCAGCTGGTTTGAGACACCCCTTATGTGAGAAACAGCTCCACAGGCTCTCTGCCTGCAGGACTTACAGACTCTGCCTGGGAAAGCCTCAGGGTAAAACATCCCGATTGTGGATAACCAACACTGTTAGTTAACCAGGGCTCAGATCATTGAGATTGTGTTGTGTAGAAAGCTGCAGGGTGTGTCGGGGAGTGGTTAGCGCAGGGGACATGGAGTCAGGACTGCTGGGTTCTAGTCTCAACTCTCAGACTGACTTGCTAGGTATCACCTGGGCAAAGTCACTTCCCCATTCTGTACCTCAGTTTCCTCCCTCTGAATAGGGCTAATTTTACTTACCCACCTTTGTTTGAGGTCCTCTGGTGAAACGTGCTTAGGAAGAAGAGGGATGTTGACCCAGGTACAAGAAGCAGTATGAGAGAAGGGTGGAGAGAAGGGATAGGCTTTTGGTTAAGGCCCAGTTCTGGGACTCAGCAGATCGGTTTTCCCTTCCTGATTCTGCCACAGGGACCCTGTATGCCCTTGGGCAAGTCACTTACTCTCTCTGCGCCTTGGATTGCCAGCTGGAAAATGAGGATAGTGCTCCTCCCTTTGTCTGTCCTGTCTCTTTAGACTGTAAAACCTTCAGGGCAGGGAGCACCTCTCCACCACCCAGCACAAGGGGCCTTGTGCTTCTCAGCACCTCTAGGTGCTATCATATGAGTACTCCAGCATTTGCACTGAAGCAGATGTCTGCAGTGTATGAATTATGCCCCAAGAGCTCTGGTTCTTTGGTATAGTTGGACTCTCCAGGGACTGTGTGTGTTTGCTTTTCCCAGCCAGGGGGTTAACCATAGTGTCCTGACAGCAACTGCACAAGAAAAACACAGAGGAAGGGAAGGTTAATATTGATTTAGGGCTTCCTGACTCTTTATCAGTAGGTAGTGACGTGGTACTGCATGGGAAATCTGAACGGAATCAAACCACTCCCCTTCAGCTCCCTCGTCTGCCAATGAAACTTCAGTTACAGCACCATGAAGGGCACTTTGGGGGCTGGATATACCAGGTTGGATCCTAAGGAGTGATGCTGATTTACAGCAGCTGAGGATCTGTCCCCTCCATCCTCCCCCATCTTCCAGGGATAATACAAACATGAAACTCAATTGCTGAATATTGCGCCGCTCTCAGCATTGTGTCATTTCTGGACATGGTCCTTCTGAGAACAGCAGCAACATGGGGCTTGATAGCGTATTTGGTAGGGCAGCCAGTATCCACAGAGCGAGGGGTTTCCGATCCAGACCACCCTGTTTCTCGCCTTTAATAGCCTCTCCATTCAGCAGCTTGCTTTCTTTGCTTATCTCTGCAATTACCCATGATGGGCTGGCTTCCAAGCACCACAGCTATGCTGTTAATTCGTGGAACAAGCTCCCTTAATGACAGTCAGCCCGAGTACGGTGACTGTTTGGTGGAAGTAACTTGGTGTACAGATCTTTTATTAGCTCCAGCAAATCCCAGCCTGCCGAAACCTTTTAACTGAGCACCTCTTAAAACCAGCATGATAAGATTTTGCTGAAACCATATGTTAAACCAGGAACCCTTGATTGCCTGAAGGCTCTCCCTATACAATGTGAAGAGACTCCATCCATGAATCCTTCTTCTATCTCACTCACCCCCAGTGGGATCTTAACACTCTGGTCACCATCCTGTAAACTAATGAGATTTGTAATCTCGAAGTTAGACTTGGCAAGTATCCCATGTGCATACCCTGCCACTCTCCAACCCACACACGCTGCAGTGAGACCTGTGGTCCCCGTGTCCACGATGTGTGACTTGGAATTATTTGCGTGGATGCAGCATAAGCGCCCATTGCCGGTGTTTTCCAATTTCTTTTGTCTGGCCTAGCAGCAGCATGCACTCCCAATGACCTGTTGCGGGCTCAGGATATCGCAGCTCACTGGCCCTTCTCGCCCGCTGACGGATTAAGGACGTGACTGACCAGCTGCAGGCCCATGCTTGTGGTGAGCATGGCAGGGCACAAGGGCCATGCTTGGGGTTCCAGTTCTCACTCAGCCCTTGCAGGGAGGTGCAGGCTGGGGTAGCGAGGCAGGGCAGGGCACAGACTGAGCGTTTATAGGCAGCTCACCGCCGTTCAAGACCACCGCCCACTCGCAGCCCTCTGCCACGCAAGCTATAGCAGGAAGGAAGAGAGTGCGTCTGCATGTTGGGCTTTAAAAAAACCCTTTAGCTCCTCAAACCTGGACAGCTCCCTGCAGCCGGCACCTTCCTTCACAAGGGCATAGGGGAGCCCCCAGCCGAGTCCCCTCAGCTGACGTTCAAAAGCTCCATTTAGTGGTTCATGAGAGAACAGATACCAGGGTAAACTAGTCCCAGGTGAGGAGGGAACCGTACCAGCCATGCAAGGATGCGGCGTCTCCCGGTGTGATTTCAAGTCGCTGCCTCGGCCGCTGTTTAGACACTTTTCCTTTCTCGCTCTGGAAGTGAATTCAGGATTCGTGTGGGAGTCAGACACGGGGCTACGTGCTGTGAAATCTTCTGCTCTAGAACTGGAAGATGACCCTCACTCCTGACCTGCAGCACAGCCCCCGCCCCCGGCCTCACCCTCTGCTCCTGGGTTCCCACAGTTCAATGCCCCATAGATCTTATCTGCAGCACCCCCATCCCCTCCTGCTCCATCAATGGGCTGCTCTCCTGGCCTGCAGGCCCCCCCCCCACACTAGGGTGACCAGATAGCAAGTGTGAAAAATCGGGACGGGGGCGGGAGTTAATAGGCGCCTATATAAGACAAAGTCCAGAATATCAGGACTGTCCCTATAAAACCGGGACATCTGGTCACCCTACTTCCCTCCCACCAGCCTCTGCTCATGGCTCAGCTGCAGCACCCCTGATGCGTAAGTGTCTGCAGGCCTTGGGCCTGCTCGGACAGCACACCCCTCGTCAAATATCCACACACGAGGGATTGTGGCAGGAAACAGAGGCGATCCTGGGCTTCCTGAGAGAGGAGCTGGAGCTCAGGCCATCACAGCCGATTAATTCTGACGCAAGAGGCCATGTTTTCCCTCACTCCTTGGAATTCTCTCGCTCTCAAATCTTGGCTCCTGGCCGCCACTCACTGTACGTTACCCACTGACCTTGGGAGGCCTGCTTTACGTGGGTGACAAATTACAATAACTAGCAGCGGCTCAGACAAGCCAGCTCCATCCGAGAGAGGCCAGGGGCGGACATAAAGCGATAACAGCATCCGCTCCCGACGAATATGCCATTAGAGCAACCGGCCTACTTGACCAAGCTACTGTTCTGCAGATAAGTCGCTAAATGCCAGTGCCCGTTTTCAGTGGCACATTCCTAGGGCTGGCTACGATACAGATAAGCACCAGGCAGGTGCCCAGGGTACTGGTTTCCTGCTTTCACCCGCAGGGCATTGGATCTGCATTTCCATAGGGTTTGAGCAGGAGGCGTCTGTGGAAGGCCAAACGAAGAGCTGCCTTGGGGGGTTGGGAGTGGGACTAGCTGGCTTGGGGGGAGAGGGGGTTGGGCATGGGAGATGGAGCCCCTTGCCGCCAGATCATGGGTTCAGATCCTGCCCAGGCTAATAACAACTGAAGGCCCCATTCAGAAGTGAGGCTGAGCAGGTGTGACATGCACTGGGGGGCATGGATGGAGGCATAAATTACATTTCCTCAGAGCGTAGCTGTGGACGGCTAAGCCCTTCCCATCTCATGGCTTGGCTGGACTGAGCTTGGGATTCCCTGGCTGGGTCCTTTGCACTGGGTGCCCACTTTGCAAAAACCGCCACCACAACTTTTGCACATCAACCCTTTGGCGCTGCCAGGGATCAAATGGGCCATGGAGACAGGCTGCTCCTGTTACTCTTAGCACACGTGTCCTAGCCCCCAGAGCCTGTTGCCTTATTTCAACTGGAGTTAGTGATAGCCTGTTAACTAGAGTTCCCCAATACAGCTGTAAATGCCAATCCAGGACACTCCCCACAGGGTTGCTGTGTACCCAGGGCTGTTCCTTTCCTCTGGCACATCCAACATTTGCCACAGCTGGAGGCAGGAGACGAGATCCCAGGCTATTCCAATCCCTGTGTTCCTAGCCGAGCGTGGCAAGGAGGTGTTTTCCTTGGGCCATTTCAGCCCTGCCTCTCCTAGAAACACCCCAGATGGGCCTTACCAGAAAAGAGCAAACACCACAACTGGAAGGGAGAGGTCTTCCCTGCTACCCGGCCATGGCCATTAACAGCAGCCAGGTCTGAGCGGGGTGATGCAGGGGAAAGCAGGGCCAATAAGGGAAAAGGTTGCAAATTTTAACGAACTCCAGGACAGTGGCAGATCCTTCCTCTCCCCCCACAATATTCAGAAGTTCAAAGAGAAATAACCCAGTTTGTCCCCGATCCAAAGCACAGCGCCCCCCTTCAGCAGGGCGAGAAACTGCCTGTTGCTGACGGATGAGATGAAAACATCTCAAACATTCTGAGACACGGTTTGTCAAACTTCTATTTTTTTCCCCCCTCTCTACCTTGAGCTGCCAGCGTTTCTGCTTTCGGAGAGTCACAACCCTTTCTCCTCCCCCCGCCCCCGCCTCGAGCTCCATTGAAATACCAGACTGAGCACAGCATTAATAGTAGGGTAGCTTGCCAGGTGCATATTTTGACCAAGCGAATTATATATGCCAAACCACAGGTATTTTATGAGACGTTTCCTGTTATGAAGAAATTTTTGTGGGGACTCTTTGCCCCCTCCTCCCAGTCCTCTTTTTTCCCCTCCTTCTCTCTCTCCGCCAGGATGGACACTTCTTTGTCAGCGATTATGCATCTCCAGCTCTTGCCGAGCTCTGGCATGAAACGGAACGGCTACGTTTGCTCCATGCAATGTTTGGATTAGCAGGGCCCCTCTCCGCCTTTTGCTTTTAGAAGAGCAGAGAGATGCCTTTAATTAAAAACCCAAAGGATGGAAAAAGCAACAGCCACGTGGTCCCGATTGACAAGACCCCCTCCATGGGCAGAGAAGAGGATCTCGCCAAAAGGGACGGCTGAGGGGCCTAAACGTTGGTTTGAAAATGCTTGAGACTCACGGGATCCTCACAGCAATCACCTCAGCCCCCTGGTCCTTCGCGTTCCAAGGCAGACAAACCAAGCACCAGGCAGTGCAGTCCCCTAAAGACCAAGGGACGGATCCCCGTTGACATCTATGGAGCTGTGTGGGGGAGCTGGCCCCAAGATCCAATCTGCCCCACCTGGGTGCTAAAGGTCTACACCACTGCTCCTTTCCCCCACAGCGGGGGCTGTCCGAGTGTCCTGGGCCCACCCTTGGCTCATTGCTGTGTGGCTCCCGACGGGCTGCTGTGCTTGAGGATGACGCCCATCGGTGCCACTGCCCCGATTGTTTGTAAAGGGCTTTAGGGTGAAACGGGGCTGAGCACACAGGGTTCTCACAGGGACCCTGCGCCATCCCATGGTGCCCTCCATCAAGGGTCTCCACACGCTAATGCGTCATCCCCAGGTAGGTCAGTGTTATGGAGACACTGAGGCACAAGGAGGGGAATTCACTTGCCCCAGCTCAGACAGCGAGTCCGTGGCGGGATCCAGACTAGAACCCCACAAGCCCGTCCTTCTCCTCTTCCTGGTCAGTGTCCGACACAGACCTCACAGCCCCTCGTTCTCTGCTCCAGGGGTCACGCGAGCGGTTTTGCTAGTTCCAAACGCCTGCCCTAGGCGAGGGGGAGGGGACATCCCCAGACGGGGCCTCCTGCATTACAAAGGGCCCCGTGCACCTCCTGAGCCAGGCAGGCTCCTAAGCTGCGCCCATCACCATGACGTCTGGGCACCTTGGCCCGTGTGGTGTGCCGAGACAGAAACCAAAGGTGAGCCACGAGTGAGTGGGGAAGCTGTGAATCACGGAGCTGCTGAGAGATGCCCCTGGAGAGCGGGGGCTGGAGTGCCGGCAGTCGGGGGAGGAAAGAAGCAGCGTCTCAGCCGGTGCATGGAACAGCGGGAGGCGTGGCTGGCTCCAGCGGGTCCCACTACCACAGCGGTAACAAGACCAGCCAAGGCAGAGCCGGGCACTTGCTGCCTCCTCTGCTTTGCCCAATGTCCCTGGGGACCCCTCCAGCAGAACCAACGATAGAGGCACAGCTGTGATGTCAGGGCGACCGCCCCAATGCTGCAAGGAGCCGTGCATGGCTGGATCCCTGTGCCCACACGGGGCCATATTACAGTTAGGATTGCAAGCCGTTTGGGGCAGGGACTGTCCTTTTGTTCTGTCTTTGTACAGCGCCTGGCACAATGGGGGCCTGGCCCATGACTGGGGCTCCTCGGTGCTACCACAGTACAAACAAACAATAAGAATAAGCCTGTTCAGGCACAGATCACTTCAGGTTGCAATTCCATTAGATCCCTGGCAAGACCCTCCCTCCTCAACTCCTTTTAAAATTCCTTCCTGCTAGACAAACACAGACTGGAAATAAGGCACAAGAGAGAGTAATTACCCATTGGAACAACTCACCAGGGTCATGGTAGATTTTCCATCGCTGACCATTTTTAAATGAAGATGGGCTGTTTTTCTAAAAGCTCTGCACTAGGAATTATTGTGGGAAGGTCTCTAGTCTGTACCATACAGGGGGTCAGACTAGATGATCACCGTGGTCCCTTCTGGCCTTGGGCTCTATGAACACACACACACACACGGTTTGGGTTTCAAGGTTCATCCCACAGCCTAGCAGAGACAAAAGGGAGTTTGGGATGTGAACAATTTCCCCCACTTTCAGGATAAATGACTTTTTCCAAAAACATCACGTGTCTAAAGTTGCTGGGTCTGGAATCTCCAAGTGGGTCTCATTGAGCCATCCGCAAGGAAGACTAGTACCGGAGAGTGACTTTTTTGGTTTTGGTTTTAAATTTCTCTCTTTTCTTTTGTCTAACGCAAGCTGGATGGTTTGTCTGGGCGCTGTTTGGACTTTTGAGAGCTCTGGTCCCAGTGGAGTTTAAACACACCTTGACAGGTCTTGCAGAATTGATAAGACCCTGCTTATTATTAATCTGTGATACAGTACCGTCCAGAGGCCCAGGTATGTTGTATAAACACATAGCAAGAGACCGTCCCTGCCCTGAGAAATTTACAATCGACATAGAAAAAGACAAAGGAAGCATTACGCACATCTTACAAGCGAAAGACAAAGAGATTAAGGGATTTGCCCAAGGTATTTCAGGAAGCCTGTGGCAGAGCCAAGGACTGAACCCAGGTCTCCTGAGCCACAGTCTAATAGGAGGCTCTTGTCAGACTACATACGCTCTCTAATGATACAGTCGTTCTGATTCACGGTGCTTAGAATCGCTATAAACACTCAGGTGGAGCATGCGAACTCCACCAGCCAAATCATTCCCAGCAGGCGCTTCTCACCCAGAGATGCTTAGGACGCCAAAACTGTTTGGTCCAAGGAACATATGAGCATTAGTGCTGAAGCTCGTGGTGTTTATATAGGTTCTGTGGTTGAAACAGCTGGTTTTGCATCACAGAGCCTGGAAAGAATTTATATTTTTAATGCAGTGGAAATTTTGCAGAGAACTCTCCCAAAACCTACAGAGAGGTGCTCACGTGTCAGAGAATCTGCAGACAAGTGGACATGAGCTTTGGGCACAGTCTGGGTTTGGGATCATTAGTTAATTATAATGTGAACTGGGTCAGACGGGCAGTTCTCCCTGGGGGTGGGCAAGAAGGCAGGATTTAGTCCACCTGATTTATTTTTGGGGGTATCCTCGAGCATGCTACCACCTCCCTCCCCACGCAAATTGTCTCTTCAGGACACAGCCTCACTCCTAAGTTTGCACACATCTGTTCAAGCCAGGGTAGGGACCCCAAGCCAGGCTAGACAGTAAGTCACCACAGGTTGCTTCTTACACCACACTTGGCAAGTCTCTGGCATGGAAGAGATCTGCATCTTCCCCGTCCCCCAGCAAAGTCTGAAGGGACATTGCCTGCATAGCTTGCAAGGCATTGGTTTTTGCAAAAACAATGAAGAGTCCTTGTGGCACCTTAGAGACTAACACATTTATTTGAGCATAAGCTTTCATGGGCTAGAACCCACTTCATCAGAACATTAAGGGTATTTCAACATTGCAAGCGAAGGTGCGACTGTAGCACGGACAAGCATCCCTGGGCAAGCTTTAATCTAGCTGGGTATGTATTCTGGTTGCTAGCCCAAAGTTTATGCTTCTGTGTCTTCCCTACTATTGTTACCCGTGTTTGTGAGAGCCTCCCAGTGCTCCAATCACTGCTTCACTTGCAGTGTAGGCATACCCATAGGCACCTAAGTGAAGTGAAGTGACCAGCACATCCCATTGTGACAAAGATGGGCAGATATTCCAAGAAGCTCCACATTCAACATGCCAAGTTCTTTGAAAATCTGGCTCCTATGTATTCTTGCATAGGAATTCTGAAATCTGTAATAGGCATGTCCTGGGGGATTTTGGCAGGGAGGGTTTGTATAATTCGATGGAGAACATTTAAATTCTAGTAGTGATTTTAACCCTAAAATTTATCTGTGCTGCTGGCAAAATCCATTACACATGATGCCTGTGTCATCCTTATAACTTAGTGACTGTGAAAGCTAATCATCCAATTCCGACAGAGCGAATACGTCCGTCTGGTGATGCCACAGACACGGAGTTAAGATAAGGTGACCAGACAGCAAATGTGAAAAATCAGGACGGGGGTGGGGGGTAATAGGAGCCTATATAAGAAAAAGACCCAAAAATCGGGACTGTCCCTATAAAATCAGGACATCTGATCACCATAAGTTAAGACTTCCCCCAGCCAGGCATGAGCAGTCAATAGAGACTGGTTCTTTTTTATTGTCAATTTCTTTACACACAGGGCTGGAAAACAAAATTCCCACAAAGCACATGCCACGGTGTTGGTGAAAGTCTGCACCAAAAAGTTTGCCTCAATAAAACAGGGGCTCTAAAGACATGAGAAACTGGCATGTAGCTTGGAAAGAAAGAAAGAAAGAAAGAAAGAAAGAAAGAAAGAAAGAAAGAAAGAAAGAAAGAAAGAAAGAAAGAAAGAAAGAAAGAAAGAAAGAAAGAAAGAAAGAAGCTAGACCTGACATATATTTCCAGCTCTTGCATTTTGAAGACAGGCTAGGGGGAAATATAGTAACAGAGAAAAGAAATGCAAAAAGGCGTTGATATACAGATGTGCACACATGTGCAACATACGATTAGATACACACCAATGTTGTGAGTCACACACTGGATGCACAGAGGTACAGAGAAAAAAGAACAGGAGTACTTGTGGCACCTTAGAGACTAACAAACCCTGTTCCCTCCTTCTCCCCTTCCCTCCCCACCCCCACCCCGGAAATGTCAATTATTTTTCTTCATTTTCATTGAAGTTTTCATAGAAAAATGTGTCTTTTGACAAAATATCGAAATCCAAAAAGGCACCTTATGAAAATTATAGTTCAGGCGCCTGATGCTCCCGTTTTCCTGTACAGACTGGGCTGACAGGCCAGCTTACTTCTCCCATGAGGCATCACTTTCTCCCTTCTCAGTGAGCAAAGGGAAAAGCATATTAGGAGCCCCTGGCCTGTTGCCTCATGGGAGATGTAGTCCAGCCAGGAAGCTTGGCCTATAGAGGAGAATGGGAGCATAAGCCCCTCTGCCTGCAACTCCCATGAGGCACCTCGGTACCATTGGGAATAGAAATATTTCTGTTTTCAGGTTAAAAAAAACACAACAGTTTTGGGTTGTTTTTTTTTTTTTTTACTAAATATCAAAATTTTCCACAGAAAACAGACACGTTTTACAAAAAATGTTTAGTTGAAAACCCAAGTTCCCATCAAAAAACAGGTTTGATGGAAAATTTTCAGCCAGCCCTAATGCAGAGTCTTTCATGGGTGTGTGGCAATGCCCAGAGTACACAGGACACGTGACACACATCGCCATATGGATGAGCGGCAATCCCCAGAGAGTGATACAGGGAGATTCATGGCGGAGCATGAGCTGTAATGGTGCACATCGTTGTGGGTCCAGTGACACACGGATGTGCGGCATCCCATTGGCGAGCGTGACACACAGCTGTGCAGTCCCACTGGATGGCATTGCCTCAAAACACACGGCGGAGCAGCGATGCACAACGCGCAGAGAGGAGTTGTCTGCATTGGTTCAAAGCCCCACCCACACTGGGAAAGGCTGAGATGCAAGGACTCGGGCTGCTCCCTGCAATTAGCTCTTCCCTCTACTGCGGCCACCTGACTGCCTAAAAGTGCCCCTAGGCCCCTCTGGCCCCCCGCCCTGTGCACTGGAGACGGCACTGCAGAATCAGCGATTGATAGTGGTGTCGAGGAGGCTCGCTGAGAGCCAATCTATTGCTAACCACAACAATTCAATGCATCTGCCTTGGCCGGCTCCGTGTCTCACCATTTGACTGAGACAGAGGCTGCCAGCAGCTGGGCCTGGCAGTAACTGATGTGCTGGAGCCGGGAAACTGCGTTGCCATTTGGATCCTGTCTCTTTGGACCAGTTGTTTTAAAAGAGAGTTATTCCAAATGACCAGCTTCATTCCTTCTAGCGGGCGCCACGGGAGCTCAGAGGGGAGTAACCTCACCTGCGCCACGGGAGCTCAGAGGGGAGTAACCTCACCTGCGCCACGGGAGCTGCAGAGAGGAGTAACCTCACCTGTGCCGCGGGAGCTCAGAGGGGGGTAACCTCACCTGTGCCGCGGGAGCTCAGAGGGGAGTAACCTCACCTGCGCCGCGGGAGCTCAGAGGGGAGTAACCTCACCTGCGCCGCGGGAGCTGCAGAGAGGAGTAACCTCACCTGTGCCGCGGGAGCTCAGAGGGGAGTAACCTCACCTGTGCCACGGGAGCTCAGAGAGGAGTAACCTCACCTGCGCCACGGGAGCTCAGAGAGGAGTAACCTCACCTGCGCCACGGGAGCTGCAGAGGGGAGTAACCTCACCTGCGCCACGGGAGCTGCAGAGGGGAGTAACCTCACCTGCGCCACGGGAGCTGCAGAGGGGAGTAACCTCACCTGCGCCACGGGAGCTGCAGAGGGGAGTAACCTCACCTGCGCCACGGGAGCTGCAGAGGGGAGTAACCTCACCTGCGCCACGGGAGCTGCAGAGGGGAGTAACCTCACCTGCGCCACGGGAGCTGCAGAGGGGAGTAACCTCACCTGCGCCACGGGAGCTGCAGAGGGGAGTAACCTCACCTGCGCCACGGGAGCTGCAGAGGGGAGTAACCTCACCTGCGCCACGGGAGCTGCAGAGGGGAGTAACCTCACCTGCGCCACGGGAGCTGCAGAGGGGAGTAACCTCACCTGCGCCACGGGAGCTGCAGAGGGGAGTAACCTCACCTGCGCCACGGGAGCTGCAGAGGGGAGTAACCTCACCTGTGCCACGGGAGCTGCAGAGGGGAGTAACCTCACCTGTGCCACGGGAGCTGCAGAGGGGAGTAACCTCACCTGTGCCACGGGAGCTGCAGAGGGGAGTAACCTCACCTGTGCAACGGGAGCTGCAGAGGGGAGTAACCTCACCTGTGCCACGGGAGCTCAGAGGGAAGCCACTTCACACGCACACAGCCTGGCTGTTAGGCTGAGACAAAGAATGTGGGACGCAAACCCACGTCAAGGTATCTTTTCTCCGAAGGGCGTCTGTCACTGCATCCACCTGTGCTTCCTGACATGAGGCCGGTTAGGATTGGTTACGCTTTCTCAGGCCTGTGTGTGCACATGTACCATCCCCACTTTAATATTTTGGAAAGGACGTGATTGCAGACTGGAATTCTGATCCTATTTAGTGTTTACATCTGACGTTCCTACATATATAATGTGTATGTGTAGATGTGCACATGCGCACACGCACACACACACACACACACTGACCTACATATTCAACCCCTTTAACAAAACATTTCATTCATTCTCACAAAGCCCATGTGAGGTAGACTTTTCTCCAGCTCTCCCCTATGCCAGTGCCTCGCTGACCCAGTCTGCCCTGCAGCCTACCTCTCCTTCCAATCCTTTGTCTAGACACTCCTTTTGGCCAGGCTTCCAATGCCGATCTGAAACACTCAGTGATGAGAAAACCGACTGAGAAAAGGAACTAACAAGAAGTGGATGCACTAGGAGTGCGAGTCGCCCGTGTGCAGACAGGACAGCCTTAGGTCAAGGTACCACTCCAACCCCACCTGCACCCAATTTTGGAGACTTACATGGTGCCTAGGCTTTGTGCTGGCCCACTGCCCACAGGCGAATTTCACAAGATCTTTCACCATGTCCTCCTGGTTTCCATAAGAGCTAAGTATTATCCTTATCGCCGTATCCTCCACACAGGCTAGCTGGGGCATTGTCCTCCACGCTTTGTCTGCGAATTGGGACCTGATCCTGCACACACTCATGCATGCACTTAACATGAAGCCAAAGGATGGGGGCCTTCGACTGTAACGCTCCCTGGGACAGGGACGCATTTCTTTCACTGGCCTATAATGCACCGTGCATACCTATGGCTCCATAGAAATTATAACAGGAAGGCAAGTGCTGTGATTCCCACCGTATGGATGGGGAAACGGAGCCAAGAAGAGGTGATGCACCTCGCTCTGATCTCACCAGCACCAGTGGCTGCACACGGGCAGTGCTGTGACTGGGGTTCCACCAGTATAAAGCCAGATGGAGTTGAGGACAAAGTGACTGGCCCCAGGGCACATAGCAAGTCAGTGGCAGAGCCAGGAATTCCTGGCTCACAGCTCCATGACCTTCCCCCACATCATACTGCCTCCCTTGTGCACCACAGAAAGATTTGCTCTCAGCCCACCAGCTCCTTATGCAGCTTTGTGTGTTTGACCTACTACATGGCATCTCTTACAGTAGGACCTGGAGGGCACCAGCCAAGAATTGAGCCCTATTGTGCTCCATGGGGTGCAATCGGATGGTAAGAGATTGAGATGGGAGCCTAAGATCTTACAGTCTAAACAGAAAGGTCAGAAAGGAGGGGAGGGGAAACAGAGGTGTCTTGATTTGCCCAAACTCTCACAGCAGAGTGGAGATTAAAGCGCGGATCTCCTGACATCCAGAGCAACATCCTACTCACCGGACGATGCTGTCTCTGAGTGGAGAAAAAGATTACTTTGGAGATATTGCAGCAAGCATTCGTAATTGAGTACAGACTCTCAGTGCCAGTCTCTGGCCCTCCCCGGGAGTGCTGAAAAGTGCAAAGTTAGAATAAAATAAAAATAATGTAGACAAAAGCCCTCGCTTTCACGGAGCGTTAGCTGGGATTTAGGCTGTTACTTCATGAAATCCCTTTCACCTGGTGTTATCGGATGAGATTGCACCTGCACATAAATCTGAGAAAGATTTAATTCTTTTGCACTTCAGAAAGCCCCACAATATTAAAGCTGCTCCAGCGATCACTTTCCCATGACATGCACTCCTGTTATTCCCTCCGCCCTGCTGCAGCACAAGGGTAAACAAGGAACGGGGCACCTGAGAGAATGCGCTAGGGGGCGATCTGTTAAAAGTGTTCCCAGCAGAGGGATCAGGATCTGAAACATTTCACCTTGGAGTCACTGGCTCCAATGAAGCTCACATCAACAATGCCAGCATGACATGGCCAGGCGTGACCTGTCTATACTGCAGTCAGAGGTCTGACTGCTGCACGCACAGGCAGACCTGAGCTAGTTCGAACAACAATCGCAGCGAAGCCCTGGCAGCATGGGCTGGACAAGCCCGCCTGGGATCTGGATACGTATGTGAGCGGCTACTCGGTGCTGCCACAGCTTTGTGGCTATTCTGATTGGCACGAGCTAGAACCAAGCTAGCTCAGGTCACACCTCTGACCGCAGGGTAGACCTACCCACAGACCTGCTCCTCATGGAGAGAGGTGTCCCCATCACAACACCCACTAGGACGACACAGGAAGGATGGACTTTTGGCTAAAGGCACCGGTACAACTCCTAATTCTGCCACTGACTTCCCGTGTGACGGTGGCCAATCGCTCCAGCCTCAGCTCTGTCTGTAAAATGCAGATGGTAATATTTCCTTCCTCCCACTTCTTCTCTTTGCAATATCTCCAGGGTAGGCGCTGTCGCTTTCAGTCTATGTGGCTAGCACAAAGGGGCTCCTAGATGTTACCAGAAGAACACACATGGGTCCGCTATCATAGCAGAGGGTGATCGGCCCATGGAGAATTAACATCCCCTTCACTCTGAGATGTGGTGGATGCAGAATGGAGCAGGGCTGAATAAAGGGAACGTGTCCTGCTCTCTGGGTAAAGACAGGACTTTGCCCTGTGCCGAGCCCCTTCCGCCCGCACTACATTCACTTGACACGAAAAGGCTGAGAGAGCCACAAGTGTGGTAGTTTGCTCCCAGTTTAGGAACGGCTCTAGGTCCCCGTTCATCTCAGAACACACAGAGGGGCACGGCTGAGAGTCGGGGCTCGAGAGTAAGCAGTGGTGGTCAGATATGAAATGTACGGGTTGATACAGGGCTGTAATGCCAGGGCGAAGGGCAGGTAAACTGCAGTCTGTTTTCTTGAGCCCATTCCAAAGCCACAGCTCCCAGCGACAGCGGCTGGTTTGAGGAAATGGATGGCTGGGCAGGACGGCTTGGCGTTCTTCTCTTTTCCCTGAAGAGGCTTCTTTGCTCTTCGATACAGTATATTTTATAAATAAACAGAATTGTGCTGGCTGTGTTTCTGGGACGGGGCAATGTTTTTGGAGCAGGTGTTAAGGATACGTTCTTTAAAACATAATTCTTGGGCCGCGCAGTCAGGACGTTCGCAGCTGCCAAGAAAGGGAACAAACCCCAGACTGGGCTTGGCAGGACCTTGGCCCACAAGGAAGCTGCTTAACTTGGAGCTAGAAATAGCCTGAAGGGTCAGCTTGGTTTCCGCACCACTCAGGAAGAGAAAACGTGTGTCAGAGAATTAGAACGATCTGTAACTTGCACTCAGGGCTCCTACCCAGGCAGAACCCACTCGTGCAGGGGTCCTTTCCACAGGCTCTGCCTGACTCACCCCCTCTCCAGTGGATCAGCCCGTGACCCCAGCACTACGTGAAATGGGGTTTAGCCATTCCCCGAATACTGCGATTCCTCACCTTAAAAATAAATAAATAAAACAACCCAGAAAGTTGGCCTCAAACTTATGCATCGCTGATTTCCAACCTCATGCCAGCCGGAGCAAAACTGCCATGAAGTCGAAACCACTTGGAATTGGCTTTGCTCACTCTCTCAAATCACACCGGGCATGCTGCAGAGACCTCCAAGCCAACTACAACAAGCTGCCAAATAGAAACACCTAAAGAAGGCTGATCTGGAACAACATCCGGTGCAAAGACTCTGCAGAACACCCAGCCACTTGAAAACTTTCCAAGTCCCAGACTAAGGACCCCACAACCCCACACTTTCTCCAGAGGGCTTATCTTAGGGGTCCAAACATCACAGAATTGAAACAACCCCAGCTCCTCTCCTGTAATAGATTCCAAAGCTGCATGGGCCACCAAGCACAATACTTGAGGAGCCCTGACTGACCTTTCTATGCTTCCTAAATGTAATGAAGAAGGTTAATGGTGACATCTATGGGTTTTCCCTAAGGCCAATGCCCCAGCCGTGCAGAGATTGAATAGGAACAGGGCGTAGAGAAGAAGGTGTCATGTGGGAAATGAAAGAACGGCAAGAACAACAAGCTTCGTAACAAAAATGTCAAGGTTCAATAGTGCAACTCTCTCCTGGTGTAAACTCCAATAACTTCACTCAAGTTACACCATGGGTGCGTTTGGATCCCTGAGCATCCCTCATTGGTATTATCTGTATTACAGTAGTACCTAGCTAGCCCCAGCCAAGAGCACAGCCCCGTTTTACCAGGTGCTGGGCACCCACAGGGAGCGACTGACCCTGCCCTGAAGAACTTACGATCTAATCAAATGGTGGGAGGGGAAATAGAGACGGAGAAAGGATCAGGGACTAGGCTGAGGTCACACAGCAGGTCAGTTTACTAATTGCTAGTTGAGTGCTTTGTCACTCATGGTCCATCGGATCACATGGGGTTCTGGTCTTTGGTGCACCAGATCCCCAGAAACAGATTCCCTCCCTCCCTCCCATTCCCCATCACAACTAATATGAACCAAAACAACTATCAACTCTGCAAACAGTTCCATTTTTTGTCAAAGCACTAAAAAATCCTCAGTTAAAATTTTGCTACACGATATACACACGTTGCTGGAGGGAGGATAGATGTCATGGTGAAAAATGCTATTGATGAGATCAGTAAAACCATAATTGTCAATTTTAATGTGCAACTTGCTGAGGTATGCTCTGGATGTTCACTGTCTTGGTAATTTTCTTCACCAGTTATTCTTTTAGTGGTCTTCAAGTACGGCCGTATGTTATGAGAAACAAATCCCAGGACTAATATTTCTACTGTGTTCATTACTGTAGTATCTGAGCAACATATTTGGAAGAAGGGGCTGACATAAGTTAAGGATAAATATTGGCTCTTTGATGGGTCTTATAGAAAGGAGAATATTCACTGTCTTTTGCAGCTTTGGCATTTCTTTCATTCTTTTGAGATTCATCCATAGTCAGTAAAGCAATTCCAGTGATTTAAACGGGATGCAACAATTCAATTGCATGTAATAATTTGATTGCTAATGATACCTCTGGGGTGAGGAAATGGCAAAATAGATCCACTGAACAATACAAGTGCAAAACAGATGTGAACATCGCATTTCCAAGACTCCCTTTATCAAGTGATCCAGACTGACCAATCAGCTGGTTTGTTATGGCTCATGAGCGCTTGCGTCCTATGAAGCCAAAACCAAATGAATTGGAAAAGGCCGTGAAATCCAAAGGGTAACTCATTTCTTGATGGATCATATATTTTAAATAGCCAGTGGTTGCTGGGCAAGAGCTCTCCATATGAGTTACTCCAGTATCTTGTCTGTCCCAAGATTTAAAACACATCCATCACTATCAAGTAATTTTATTATCTGGGCACAAACCACAGAGTTCTCCTTTCACTGTTTGCAAGGATTTTCATGGTGGTTCTGATTAATAGTACAAAGTCAGTAATGCCATCTGTGTTCTCAAAAAGCACTCCATATTAATCCAAAGGATGGAAAACTTTCTGTACACCAACAGCCTCAGGTGATTGTGGGGAGTTGTCAATATATGTGCCCCAAAGCCTTCAATTGCTTTATTAGTATTGGAGCTATTAGTGCACAGTTTCAAAACCAGGATCTTCCAGCTCTTTACGGTTGTCATTAGCTTCGGAAACTCCTCCTTCAGGAGCTTCCAGCACAAAGCGTTACCAGAAGCTGCCTCTTGCATCTCCAGGAAATTTGGAGCAACATTTATCAGCAGCTTTTTCTTCCCGACGTTGCATTATTTTTGGAGTTCCACATTTAAAATTCGCTGTATCCTATGTTTAGCTATTTTTCCAGACTGTGTACCATACCGGCTTTCTTGTCATTTGGGTTTCTCTGTTGCTCTTCTGGACACAAGAGACGGCAAATTTGAGAACTGCGGCAAGAACTTCTTCTCATGTAGAAAAAGCCAAGGTACATAATCTTAGCTTCCCAATCCCTTGACAGTGAAGATGGCTGCCTGGGATGGGAAACTTTTTTTTAATGTTTATTCTGCCGGTCATTTTATTTTAATGTCATAGGTTGAAAATCCTGTCTTTCTGGTTTTGGTGTGTCTTTTGATTCCATTCCTCCCCCCGTTCAGTTTAAATAATATCACTGCCAGGTGATTGAAAGTAATTGGGACAATTAATTTTACAGCTGTCAAGAGAGCCTTACTGGCATGTTCTTCCTTTTAACTGACAGTTTCCTGTTCTTTTGGGCTTTCTTTAGGCACTGCCTTCAAGTCAAACGTCTGTAACAAGCCTGGCTGGGTCTTCCAGACTGATCTCTCCCCCACTGTGCAAGTCATTTTATAAATCCACTCATGGCTTTCCAGACACATTGGCTGTTAATCTGCTTGTAGATATGTAAATTCCCAGGGAGTCCATAAATCATTTTTCAGCTATTTGGATAAAGTTACGAGTTTCAGACTGAACTCCCAAGTAATTTAAGCTGAGCAGCATGTGCCTGGAACTGTCTCATGTGCAAACGACCACCCTCTTCTGATTTAAATCCCTCCTTTAAAATACATTTCTTCCATGAAGACTTTCAACAATAATCCACTAAAGAAACGGATCTTTACTTTTTTGTTTTTGTTTAAAAGTCACGATTTTTGAGCTTGGTCTTACAGCTGGTCTAATGCTGGGTCTAGACAGGGTTGTCCATCTCGCTGGGACTACTCACATGCACAAGTACTACTCAGTGCGAGTAAGGGTAACAGAATCAAGCCTTTAGACTGTTAATTCCTTGGAGGAGAGATTATGGGAGAAATCCAGACCCTGCTGAAATCAATGGGAGTTTTGCCACAGACTCCAATGGTATGAAATTCACCCCCGTGATGGCCAGCACAAGGGGGAAGCAGGACTTCAGTGGTACAGAAGACTTAAGTGGTGTCTAGGCCTCATGTGGGCAATCTGGCATTGCCTCAATGGGATTACACAGGGTATAAAATGGAGCAGAATTTGGCCCATTCAATGTAGCATGCGATACAGAAACCAGGAATTTCTGCTGGCTCGGGTGGAAATAGACGTATCGCTGAAGTAACAGATGAGGGAGGTACTGTGGGGCTCAGCATTTGTTATATGTTGACCAGGCTCAGGAGCACCACCAGCTTTTTCGCCGCCCTAGGCGGCGGAAGGTCCCGCCCCCCAAATTCCGCCGACGACCGGGGCGCCGGCACCCCCCAAATATTAGTGCCCTAGGCGACCGCCTAGGTCGCCTAATGGGTTGCGCCGGCCCTGACCAGGCTCCATACAAGGTTGCCGGGCAGCTAGCATGGGTCTCAAACACAACAGATAGACCTGTTAGTCTAGAAGGTGCCACAGGATTCTTTGCTGCTTTTACAGATCCAGACTAACACGGCGACCCCTCTGATACTAAACACAACAGACAGTGCCCTGGGTGGGGGAAATGAGCCATGACATTGGTCATGTAGGTTAACAGAGAACCTTTTGAGATTATCTGCTGCCCCCTAAGAGGAGCAGCCTGGAACTGCACGTGCTTATTCCTCTGACTACACAACCATGTGATTACTGTGATAATATTTTTACTGCAGTTAGTAATAATTTTGCAGTCACTGGGCCAAATCCTGCTCTAATTTACTTGTATGCAGACTTGGAGTAAGATCACTGGCTTCAAAGAGAGTCGTTCTGGAGTGACACTTGCATGACTAAGTGCAGGGTTTGGGCCAGTTTGTATAGTTTAATATATTAGATACGGTATGTGTACACACACACACACACACACACACACACACCCCATAACACTTTATTGTACAGGGTGTGTGTAACTTACCTATCCTGTGAATTCACTGTATCAATGTCCTCCATCAAACTCGGTCCAGTTTGTTACGAACTCCCAGTGTCTAAAGTAAATAATACAGTTGTTTCCACTTGCTTGTCGAGTGGCCTAATTCACACACATACAGCCTGCGGGCAAATCTCTCTCTCAGGAGTTCTCAACCTGGTTATTCCATCCCCAAAGGGTCACGCACAGGTGTCAGAGGGTCATCATGACCACCCTTGCTCTTCCCACAGAGCTAACAAGCTCATAGGGGGTGTCCCAGAATAGAAAAGGTTAAGAGCCATTAATCTATCATGTCCTACCGCCACACTAGGCTAGGAGAGATTGTATTGAATCTAGGAGCAAGACACAAGCTGGAATGATTGTTTTTGAGGTAAAATATTCTATCCATCACCAGAACCCTGACCATAAAACTCCAGGTCTTTCCCCTGCCATGTATTAGCCAGCTTTTGATGACTGGTTGCCCCAGGGTAGGGTTGCCACCTGGCCAGGTTTTCCCAGGATTGTCCTTTCTTGAAGTAGCTGTCCCAGGAAGTCTGGAAAGGTGTTCAGCACACACTGCCAGCTGGCCAGTTTTATGGCTCGGGGTCATCTGAGATATTCTGGGTTTTTTGTACCACAGAGGTGGCCACCCTCCCCTAAGGACGTTGCTCAGGAGGTTCAGAGTGCCGCCAGCCTTGGGAAGAAGTTTCACTGATGTCAAAGCCAGAAAGGACCATTGTGAACATCTCGTTTGACCTGTTGCATCGCACAGGCCAGGGAATCTCCTCCGGTTAAGGGAATGCCTCGTGGAATCCACACGGCATTTTATCTGGTTCTTTCAGAAAGACGGTTACGCATGCACGACTGACCATCAATTCAACAGGCTACTGGGCTAGAGGAGAGAAGGTGCCTTTCCAGTGTTTCTGTGGGGTCCCAAGGAGATTTAAGCCCTCCTGGGAGCTAGTTTCCAGTGATTTTGGGTGCCTAGCCTGAGACATCATAACGGGGCCTGGTTTTCAGGCAGTGCTGAGCACCCATCCTCTGAGATCAAGCCCGTCAAGGTGTGTTGTAGGACTTGGCATGAGACACACTTAATGGGATGGCCCTGCCTTTAAAAACACTCCGCAGTTCACATTGATTAATGGATCTTCCCAGATAAGGTCAGCATCATCCCCATTCGACCTCCATCCAGCCCAACATCCTCTCTTGGACAGTGGCTAGAGAAAGATGCAAGGAACCCCCCCACCCCCCAACACACACACACTGGACTATTATGGAATAACCAGCCCAAAAGGTGAATTTCTTCCTGACTCCCATTAGCTAGAAGCTGATTTATACCCTGAAGCAGGAGGTTTTATACCCCTTATATCTTTTATTTAATCCTATCTAATGTGACTGTGGATGTTCCCATTATCCACAGCCATGACAAATCCTTTCTGAATCCTACTTGGCTCTTGGCCTGAACAGTGTCTAGTTCTTACTGTCATTCACATGGGCACCGGTAATAAAGATTCTATGGGAAGTTAACCAACAATTCTATTGGTGCACAGGACTAGAGCTCACTCTCCCATCATGACATGACAACGACCGGAGTATAAACCAGGACACATTTGGAGGCCAGTGTAGTCAGCTGTTCTGGCTCACAGACACTGAGAACAGACCTGTGGAGTTAGGGGGAACATTTCCCCCCCTCCAACATAATCACGTGCAAGAGCAGATCCTCAGCTGCTGTAAATCAACGTGGCTCCATCAGAGTTAATGAAGCCAATTCACACCCGCTGAGGAGCTGGCCTTTATCTTTAGTGCATTACTCAGAGCTCTGAGGTGGAGAGTCAGGGTTATGGGCTTGCCTAGCTCATCTCTGGAAACGGCCAGCGTAAGGGGATCAAACTTCAGCATCTATCCTATCAGTTCCTTAGGGACAGCCCTGGGAACACAACAAGGGCCAAGAAGTCACCAAACCCCGCTGCTGGCTTGGGGCAAATGCTGGATAATCGGTGCCCTCTAACCCTCTCCTCTGCTGCTGGCATCTGCCTTGGCCCTCATAAAAAAAACCCGAACCTTTAAAATGAAAACAAAGTCTCTGGAAATCCAGCCTCGTGATCTTCACCTGCCCAACCTACAGCCAACTACTCACGCTGTCATCTCACCTTTTCTACAATATTTGATTCACACACACACACACACACACACACACACACACACACACACACACACACAAGGAATCACGCAACATAAAAAAAGTTATGGCCTGGTCAGAATTCAATTGCAAATCAATACAAGCACGCCTCTTCTAGATTAGCAACTCTCTGTATTTCCTTACATGCACACAGAAACCCACCACCGCCTCCTGAGTGGATTTTCCCCCTCTTAGATTCTTTACATCTCAGACATTCTAATTGCTCCCAGACACCAGACTGTAAGTTACATGGGAAACAAGCATTGCTTGCCTATGTAATCTTATTTGACAGTTGTGTGCACAGTGCCGTAACAATGTGCCTAATGCAGACAAAGAAAATGTTTCAAAGTTGGAGGAGGGTTTTTTTTTAATTATTATTATTATTCTTTAAGTCTAAATCACTCTCTCTTTCAAAGATCGCCAGTGCTAAGCACATAAATATATTCATGAGCTCCGTCTCATGCTCTGGAAAGATACAATAGTTAGGAAAATAAATTCCATATGAAATTTGTTGTGGTACAGTGGGCTTGGCATCTGAAACCCATACATTCCCCCCCCCAGCAGATGCCTCGTTCCAGCTGTTGGCAGGAGAAGCTGGCTACCTCACAAACACTAGCCAACAGAGGGCTCTTCATCAGTAGGCACCTGATGAAAGTCAGCAGAATACATGAAATGGGAGAAGTAACTTGCAGCCTGTTCCCCCAGAGGAAACTTTAAATCTGTACAACGTAATCAGGTTTCAGGAGCAGACACTGTAAAGTACTGCGGCCTTCGGGAACGGGCTGTTAGAACTTCTCCTGTGGCTTCCGGTTACTCCATTCCTGACCTCTGAACCTGAATGACTGTCACCAATCAGTTCCTTGATTTTCTGCCCTTCCCAGGACAAAAGTCTGCTGCTCCCATTTCTGGGGTTAGCAAGAGGGAAAAAATCTTGTTATGTTTCTCTAAGATTTGCCTTCTGTTTTGCATTTGCAGTTTCTTCAAAGATACGGCGCAAGGCCTGCCAAGATTCCAGAGACGATAGCCGTAGAAATGTAGACCGTTTTTTCCCAACCAAATTCAAAGAAAACAAATGTCAGGCCAAGGGTTGATATGAAATAGTTTAAAAATGAGAAAAAGCTGCCTTAGAGCTAGGTTTACATTAAAATAAATTTCTGCGCTGAGGACTTGACTGAATTTCTCGCTCAGAAGGAAGAAAGGAGAGTGGGGGGAGGGGAGGGGAGGGGAGGGAAGGGAAAGGCAGGAAAGTATAAAGTTACCTGTCAATTAGGTGCCGCGTTCCTGGGCAGGCAGGGTGTGATGAGATAGGCCCTGGAGGAAGGGGCTTTGCACAAAAATTAGCAAGGTTTTTTGGTGAGCTTCGGACATGGTGCTGTCTGGTGTGCGTCTATCTAGTTACTTACATCTCTCTGATCACCCTAGCAATGAGCACCCGGCCACCATTCAAAAATTGGTCTTTGCAACACCCCGATGAAGGGGCAAAGCGTTCTAGCAACTATTTTACAAAGGGCAACTGAAGCACAGCGAGATTAAGTGATCTGTCAAAAGTTTTACAGGGAACCTGTGGCAGCTGAGCCTTCCTCATCTTCCTTGGGGGTCCTATGACAGTCACTTCCCAGGACAGTCCTTTGCAGGCCCAGTCATGTAGGGCTGGAGGTTCAACATGGGTGAGACTCGCTAGCTCCCACAGTTCAATAGGGTCCAGCTTTGATGGCCTCCAGGACCACTTGTTTCGCCAGGTGTGGAACTGACCATCGACAGAGCAGTGGGAAGGGCTCGGCATACAAAAGCAGCCAGGCCCCAGGCCCATGAGGAACTGGTGCGGAGCCCCCTCAGCTCCCACTCAGTTCAGTGGAAGCTCAAGAGCATGGACTGCCCTGCAGGGCTCTGGCAGCACACGGCCATTTGCTAGATACCTGGGCCAGGTAACATACACCTGTGATGAAGGGCACTGCCAAGGAGGGGGGTGCTGAAGGACTAGTCAAGTCTATGACTCAGCATGGGTCAGGCCCTGAGTTAACAGATGCATTTCAGCTGTCTCTCTCCCTTACCCCAGTCTGAATCCATTCAGTTCCATGGAGTGACTCCTGATTTCACACCAGGCCAAGTGGCTAGTCACACACAAAGAACGGAACTAGATACTTTACCAGCTCAGTGATTGTGGGTGGGGTGGAGGGATTGTCAGAAATCTTGGCACCCTGAGCATACCGGGCATGGCTCAGAGCACCCCCAGAGATTTCTAGGGCTATAGATCAGCAAGGTGCTCATCTAGGATATGTGGTCTCTGGTAACGGCCATGCTACCAGGTACACCTCTACCCCGATATAACGCTGTCCTTGGGAGGCAAAAAATCTTACCGCGTTATAGGTGAAACCATGTTATATCGAACTTGCTTTGATCCGCCGGAGTGCGCAGCCCCCCCCCCCCGGAGCGCTGCTTTACCGCGTTCTATCCGAATTCGTGTTATATCGGGTTGCGTTATATCGGGGTAGAGGTGTATATTAAAATGTACCCCATAGCTTCAGTACAAAACAAAGATGTATTGCTAAAGTCTCTGCGACAAAAGGTGCAGAATGAATTAATGTAACCAGCAGGTTCTGTTCTACTGCTGTCATGTACTAAAACAACATGGTCAAGTTCACCCACCAAGGTAAGTTCATGTTTATAGAGTTACACTGAGTTTGGTCCAGACTCTGCTCTCCACGACACCCGTGTAAATGCAGATTAACTCCAATGCAGTTGCTATGGATTTATGGCACCACACTTGATGCTTCTCTCCTTTACCAGGTTCATACCTCTGTGACTTCAATGGAGCGCCTTCTGAATTACACCTTTGTCAGAGAGATCAGAATCAGACCCATAGCTGCTACATAACCATAGATACCACCAACTCAGTTTGAACTCTATCCTCAGTTCTCTACAGACCAACAGCTCCCAGCTTCCTGTTCAGATGGATATCAGATTCATAGCTCCCTGAAAATGGTAAGTGTAGATGGTGAAGGTTGGGAGACATGGAATAAATATTTCCAGTTGAGTTTGCTGCAATCTTTGCAGCTCCAAGGCTTTGAAACACCAATGCACCCTTCTGACACACTATCACAGAGCTGCAGTCCCTTCAGATGCCTTGTTAAAGGAAAGCAATACATGGAAAGCCAATTCTAGAGTCAGTAAAAGGCTCACTTTATAAAATTGCAATGTGAGAATGTGTCACTTTTTGGGGAGGTCACATGCTCAATAATTCTTTTCTCCCCATGTCCTACATTCAATAATCCTTCCTCCCCTATGTGACATTTACTAATCACATGTGCAATAATCCGCTCTGTGCATCATGCAGGCAGAACCTCTTGTCTTCCTACTGTGTATGTTATAGGCTCTCATTTCATGGACAAGTTGCAGTGGATTTACACATTCAGAGAGCTTATAGTCCTCTGTTTGTGCAGAAGGTGTGCTTCATCCCCCAGATAACCGGCTCTCACGAGCTAGATATTAACTCCCAAACACCAACGTTGGCCCCGAGGCTACAGTGCTAATCTCCGAGTTCTGCTCTTGTTTCAAAACGGCAGCACATTCAAGCCAATGTTTTCACCAGTGGCCACTGATCCCAGATGCCTCAATATCTGGATGCTCAACTACAGATCCATTGGGCCAGATGTCCCAGACATGCTGAGCACCAGCCATCCCAGGGGAAGTCAGGGGGAGCTGTGGATGCTTACTGCTCTCTGAAAATCAGGCTCCGTGAAGGCATTTCAAGTTGGGACCCATGCACTCCTCGGCCACCTTTGACTATGCTGACCTCCGCGTCTGTGAGAGCAGCGAGACCAAGATGAGTTGCTTGCAAAAGGGCACCCAACCTTTGCAGTGCTGAGGGCTGCAATGGCATCTTTCCTAGGGTCCCCTGTCCCCCGTTTGAACTGCACATGGATTTATGGAAAAGTAAGTGTGGTAGATTGGGAAGGTGCCTTCAAATTCAGTACAGAATCTGCTTGCAGCAAGGTGGAGCTGGGACCTTTATGTGCTCCAGGATGCACCTGGAAGGTGGCCTTGTATAACCCCATGGAAAGAGCTGGAGGGGCAGTGGGGCTGAGGATGCCGGAGATCTGCTGCCATCTTGAGAGGGGGATGTGAACAGCACAGTAAAACCTTGGGGGTGGAGAGAGGTAATTTCACCCAGCTATGCACGTAGCGCCTCCTAGCGGCTGTGCCTATGTTTCACTGTACAGTGGCACAGACTGACTACCAGTGGGATGTATCATGCTGGGAGACCCTTTGGGGGTGGACTTGGTAGATAAAGCTCCAGAGCCCAGATGAAGGAAAGCAGAGACAGGCGCAGTTTTTAAACTGGAAATGCACAAGGGCTAATTAGCAACTGTTGATGGTTTCCAAACTCTGACTCCAGCGAGTGGAGAGGGCGCCACGGATCCAGAACCTTACTCTGCCGTGCAACCCTCGGACCCAGCCATAAGGCATGGACAAATGGAAGATGTGAACAAACTGGAGAATGTCCAGAGAAGAGCAACAAAAATGATTAAAGGTCTAGAAAACATAACCTGTGAGGGAAGATTGAAAAAACTGGATTTGTTTAGTCTGGAAAAGAGAAAACTGAGAGGGGACAAGATAACAGTTTTCAAGTACATAAAAGGTGGTTACAAGGAGGAGGGAGAAAATTGTTCTTCTTAACCTCTGAGGATAGGACAAGAAGCAATGGGCTTAAATTGCAGCAAGGGCGGTTTAGGGACATTAGGAAAAACTTCCTAACTGTCAGAGTGGTGAAGCGCTGGAATAAATTACCTAGGGAGGTGGTGGAATCTCCATCATTGTTCAACCTGCTCTTAAAAATCCCCAAACACCTGTCAGGGATGGTCTAGATAATACTTAGTCCTGCCTTGAGTGCAGGGGACGGGATTAGAAGACCTCTCGAGGTCCCTTCCAGTTCTATGATTCTATAAAGGAAGGGCCATGATTGGGTGGCAACTGGGCCACGATTGTGAAGCCTTTAATCAGCCCAACTCTCATTCGCCGGACAGGGTGCCTCGCCCGAGTAAGGATCCAGGACAAACCCAGACAGCCTGTTTCTCAAACCCATACGCTCTGTTGCTTCCAGTGGATGTGCCCAGAAAAACACCACCACCATCTTAGCTGCTTCCAGCCATTTCACACAGGGTCAAGGCTCCCAAAACTTTGCCCAGCCAAGGAGCTCATGCCAGCAGTTTTCTCGGAGCCCACCTAACCAGTGTAACTTGGAGCCACAGTTTTCAGTACAGAGACCGTGTGGTACAGAGATCAAGGGCTGCACCAGAGAACCCTTTCCTCGCCCCCCAGAAAAAGCACAGCTCAGTTTAAACACCACTAATCAGAAGGAAGGCTCCAGAGAGAAGTACGGTGAGGTGACAAAGGGAAACGTACCCAGATACTGGTGCAAGGGCTGACGGCAATCTGTCCTCCAGGCAACAAGATGGCACTGGGGGAAGAAAGTGCAAGCAGTCAGTGACAGCAGTGGAACCTGCCCGACATGCTCCAAACATAGAGAAGAAACGGGCGCTTGGCCCCTTCATGTAGCTGAGCCTCTTGCCTTCTCCTGCCCTCCCTTTGCCCTGTAAGACTGACTGACAGCCCAGCCTTTCCTTAGGGATTTAAAGCATGTGACTTTTGTGGGTTTTGTCAATTAACCCTTTAAAAAAAAATGCATCGCAAGGTCTCTATATTGCACTTTTCTTGATGAATTTTCCCTTCCAGTGGGGGCCGGGATCCCAGCTGATTTTCTGCATCCCATCCCCAGCCCCACCTCAGACCTCCAAACTTCGTTCACCCTCCACCTGCCAGGCAGGCTGGCTTCCCTTTGCCGGTTTGCCACAGCCCCTGCTTGCTGCGCCACGTCACTCATTCAGCGATTGCTTTCACAGCACAGTTCACTGATCTGATCTGTGCTCAGCCGGTAGAGCGCCTCTAGAACTGGGTCGAGCCAACACCAAGTTTTGATCAACAGTTGGTTGTCAGTTCTTAAAGGCCCAGTACCAAGATATCTTGTTGATTACCTAGAACATCACAGCCTGTCGGGGTCACCTCTTGATCTTCCTGTCTCGGTATGGCACTTCTGCACAGACCTCTGTCTCTAGGAGGAAGGGGCTAGATCCAGTGTATTCGGTGTAGTGGCTACCACCAGAAAGCTGGGCCCATGCCTGCTTTCAGGTTATGGTTTTTTAACCACTTTTAATTATGTTTTTTCTTACTTCTCTCCAAATCAAAGTGCTTACATTGCACACAGTTTCGCATGCACATCTTAGCCACAGACGAGAGGAGCATAGAAAGAATCTGTCTATTGCATCTATAGCTTGGCTCAGCCCCCATCAGATTTACCCCAGCAGCTTGGTGTCAGTTTTACAGTGGGCATGCTATGCATTTCACACCGTGCAGTACGTAGGAACTTGGCCAGGTTAGCGTGACTCATTGGAAACCATTATAACCCACCAGTTGGATGGGCTGCACAGCTTGGAAAACTCCTGCTGTTACACAACAACCTTACAAAGGAGCAACAGTGATGTTGGCTTTGAATTTTAAAGATGGCCAAAAGAAAAGGGCATTTCTTGACATGAAAATCTTTTAAGCTTCCCCCCTCCCCCTTCACTCTCAGCTTTATGGCAGCTCAGAAGAATTTGTGCGGATTTTAATTAAGTATCTGCATTCCCTAGCAAGGCAGAGGGGACACCTATTTAGCCAAGTTCCAAACATACGTTTATTTATTTTACAGATGAGTTTAGACCCCTGAAAACACAGGGTTTGCAATGGAACTGCTGACGGACCGTTAGCTGTGATAAAGCAAACACAGTGGTGTAATTCTTTCCTCGGTTATATTACAGATTCCAAAAGCCGTTTAACAAAGTTGTCACCTCTCTCTCTCTCTCTCTCTCGCAGCGCTGAGTAATGAGCATTTCAGCACAGACTGTAGGTCATCCAGATCAGACATTATTTACAGTGTGGTGTAAATGAAGGTTCATTAGCCTTTTTAGCAAACCGGGCCCCAATGTCCCACAAAACTGGAACGAGGGGCGGGGTGATTTGCCCAGAGAACCAGTGGCAGAGCTGGTACTATAACCCACCTCTCCTTCTTCCCAGTTTGCAGCCCTCGCCACTGGACCACCAGGCCCTATAGCAACAGCATCCGAACTGCCCGACCCCTCCAACATCCCTCATTTCAAGCGACATTATCCATTTTAGGCTCAAGGTTAGCTATGGTCCATGCAAATCTGGTGTCCTTTCACGTTTCACTGCTGAAAGCTATTTAGATCAGTAATAAAGAATCACAATGCTGAGGTTAGAGAGAGTTATTTACATTAAAGGAAGGAATCATGCAGCATTTTAAGTTTCCAGTGTGAGTAATGTGCGTGTCCCACCTTTTCTAGGGGCTCTCTCTCCTTGTGCCCCCCATATTTGGGCCTCCGCAGGCTGAAAGGTCTACAAGCCAATCAAGCTGCAGCAGTCCATAATGGTAAGGTGAACAATGGCGAGGCCATTGCAGGGACATGCCAGAAGATAGGATTCACTCTAGATCTGCTTCTCAGGCTACCAGACCTACAGTCATTGCAAGAGAACAAGGATCAACATTGCAGCTTGGAAGACAAATACCACGCCAAGCCAATGCAGTTATGTATCCGCAAGAGCTGGTGGACCAGGTCAGGTCCCACTGCCGTTGTTCATTCATTTCCACTCCCTTGTGGGACACTGTCCTTTGGTAGTAACAGAATCTCTTTAAGACAGAGAGCTAACCATGCAGTAGCAGCGCCAGCTCTTCCGGCGCCCTAGGCAGCGGAAGGTCCCGCCCCCGAAATGCCGCCCCCAACAGCGGCGGCGGAAGGTCCCGCCCCCAAATTTGAACGGGCGGCCGGGGCGCCGGCGCCCCCAAAATAGCAGCGCCCTACGCGAATGCCTAGGTCGCCTAATGGGTTGCGCCGGCCGTGTAACCACGAGAAAGCTGCCAAGCCCATTTGTTGCCTTGGTGTTATTTGCATAGAGACACAGAGACTGAACTATTCAGACAGGAGAGAACACTGGGGCATTCCCATTCCCAGGTGAGTTATTAAAAGAGCAGCAATCCTAAATTCCAAGAGATTTCCAGCCTCCCAGCCAATTTCCCACAGGATCCTCCATGGGATTTCCGAGTTTAAGCTCAGAGGAGCCCATAAAACTAAACCATTAATAAAAACAGCATTCCCTATCAAAGCTCCTTGGCTTGCTGCTGTCCTAGTGCCCAGGACAAGAGCACAGTGGTACCAGCAGCAAAGAAAACGCTTTCAATAGAAAGCGGAACAACCGGGGTCAATAAAAATTTTCCCCTCCCGTTACCAGTTTTTGATCTGTTAGCTTCACGCAGGAGACCTTTGCCCCCAAGCCAGGATGCAGGGAGCAGGAATTTGGGTTGATGTCTGGCAGATTCCCCAACAATAAAGGTAGGAGCAGTGGGGAAACATGCTTAACCCCCACGAAACACTGAATTCAAAGTGTGATTGAAATTACCATGTTAAGACCAGCTGAGCAGGAAGATCTACCAAGATACAATTAATGAAATCTCAATTATTCTTGACAGGATAGTAATGAATAATACCACCCAGCTCGGATTTCCATCCATAGAGCTCAAAGCCATTTCCACTGGTGGTCGTTACCCTGTTTGATGGGCAGGCAAAGGGAGATCGTATACCTGCATGGTATTTTCCTTGCAATAACCCATGTAGAGCCAGTAGGGCACCAACTGACTCGTTGCAGAGTAAATTCCCCTAATGCTACAGAGCACGGTTGCCCTGCAATGCTGGCCAAAATACAGCCAAGGCTAGCACCAGGCCTTGCAGGCTCAGGTCCGCACAGTGTATACAATTAGTTACAGCATTTCCAAGTATTTGGGCCTGAATCTCCTATTTCCACCAGCATAGCTCCATGGACCTCAGTGGAGTGACTCCTGATTTGTGCTGGGGTGAGTGAGTGGAGAATCAGGCTCATCCTCTCTCTGTTTCTAGAGGAAAAGAAAGCCTTGCCAAGCAACGAAAGCTGGGAATGCAGGTTAACATCACGCACGATCCCTGCCCAATGCCACTTGGAAGGAGTAAAGCTGCTAATAAATCTGCTCACAGAAAAAACCCTCAGTTATAAGCCGTCACCTTCCCAGATAAAACAAAACTTTCTATCTAAACCCAAAGGACGCACATTTGTTTTTGCCAGGATGTCATCTGCATTCATTTCCTGTGCTGATCACTCACCCCGCTCATTTCCTAGGCTCCGGCAAGGAGCCTGCCCAGCATCGCAGCCCACAAGAGCTGTCCAGTGGTGAGGGAATCAAGCGCTCAAGTGGTAGCTGTAGGTATCATCCAACTTCCTCATGGAAAGCGCAGTTATAGCAAGCTGGGTCCCGCTGCCATCAAGCTCAATGGGAGATGTCGACGGGAGCAGAATCGGGCCCAATGAAATGTGGAAGAAACAGCAGCAGCGGAGCCGGCCAAAAGAGCATCCTGTGGAGCAGCACATGGAGCTACACAACGTGGCCGGGGGCTGGCCTCAGCCTGACAACGGACATCCAGCACAGCCAGGCCGCTTGGGTCAATGCGGGGACCTGCAGGCTGCGCGGGGTCCCTGGGGATAAATGGACGCGTTACACACAGGACGAGAGCCCTGACAGGTGGGGCAGTGAGGCAGAAGGAGATTACATGAGTTGCTCAGGGTCACACAAGGAGTCTCTGGCAGAGCCAGGAGCTGGGTACCAGTCTCCAAGGTCCCAGTCAAGTGTCTTAAACACATGGTCCCGCTTCCTCTTTAGCCCTAGGCTTTTCCTCCTCCTCCTCCTCACGTCCAATGCTCTAGCTTGGAGACTGATTCTGCACAGAACTTGTGCAAGTTAAGTACTTCTGGGTGTGGTTAAGGGCTGCAGACCTGGGCTCTTGGTCTGCCCAGTGAGCTGTGGTTCCCAGCTCTGCCATCACACGAGTTGCTCTGTGCATGGCTGACACTCCCCCTCCACACCCCCCACCCACACATGTATCTTGGGCATTTGTCATAAGCAAACAGCTTAACCCCCCTCCCAGTAATGCTAATCTCTAGCTATTCAAAGCCGCAATCTTATTATCATGCTCCTATTTTCCCCTGCAATCAAATATCTAGTTTAATCTTTCTTAAAGGGTTCCAGATTCCCAAAGCCCTCGCTTTCCCCATGACTAGCTGGATCACAGCACTGAAATGCAAGAGTTGAACTAAAACCATAACATCTCTTGGTTGCTTTTCTTCCCCCCGTCGAGATCCTATCTCACGGAAACCTAGCCTCCACGACAGGCACAGTAAGAATTTCTGACTGAGTGGATCAGCGCTCTGTGCCCCGAGAGACCACATTACATGGCTGCTCATGTGCTGCCTGATGGGGCTTCTGCCAGAGAAGTCTGCACAGCAGCAAAAGAGAAACGGTTTCATATGCCTCCAACCATGCCGGGGGGAAAAACAAACCTGGAACTTGTGTAGCTTGCGGGGATGAAAGGAATGTGGCTTTTGAAGTGTGCTGGATCCTTACAGGCCCAGAGATCTTCAGGAGCTGCCTGGTTTTCTGGGGATGTCAGAGCCCAGGGCCAGCTCTTCATTGACAAGGCTGAGACCGGTTTCTTCTCATTTTGTTGGATTGTCCTTACTAAGCAGCATTTGCGGCCCCACACGCTGACTTCCCACTGGAGGAGGAATCAGTGATGCGGAGCCAGGGTATTTTCTTAGCAGAGCCTCTTTGTGCCACATACACCAGTCTTGGGGCGGAGGTGGTCACGACTGGCGCTCAGACAATCCCGGCGCTCAGAAATGTCAGGCCTAAAACCTGGGCTGGGCTCCCAGCAAGCAACTCTGCTCCCCAGCTTGGCTAGATAGCGAGACACAGCAAAGAGAATCTCTCCAGCTGGCGCGTGCTGCGGCTCCGCCCCAACAGAACGTGCATCACCCACCTAACAGCACCCGGCATTTCTTCAAAGCCACCGCCCCCCGAACGCTAAGAGGAAGATCTGTAAGACTCTAACAGCCCCATTTGGCGACTCCCACCATAAGTCTCTACAGAACAGTAGCACTTTGGTACAGGAACAACACTGCACTGGCTCAAAGCACGCAGACTAGGCCAAGTTCACCCCAGGTGTGACTCCACTGCTGTCACTATTTACTCCAGAGACGAGTCCAGCCTGGGCTGCCTTCGGCGAGCGAGATGCCTCGGCACACACTTGCTAGGTCACCCTCATTTGACTTAGGTATAAGGCACATGGACCCTATTTGGGTCTGAAGTTACCTCGTCTCCCTGCTGGGGCTAAGCCTAACACAAGCAGCGTAGAAGTGACCACAAACTTTGGGAGCAGCCACCTACATGGCAAGAGACACCTGCCAGGGATAGATACACATTGTTTTTTGGTAAATGGAAACGGGGTCTTTATGCCAAGGCCAGCAGGTCGGTCATCTCTGAAGCCGGCCCTTCCTGCTCAGAGAGTCTGAGTGCAGCCTCTGCTCCCTGCCATCTCACTGAGTTAGCCGGAGACAGATGATTTTGCGGGGAATGATGCCACAGGCAGAAGCAGCCTGCCACACCGGGGGAAAATAAGGCCTGGCTCAAACCAGGCTTTTCCCAGGAACCGACGGCAGATCAGAGTTTCCAACGCACTGGACTTCAGTTCAAACAAATAGCAGATCCCAAAGCCTCCCAGCTCCTCGCCTGCTGCACCGAGCCCAGAAATCTAAATAACCCGGCAGTGGTAAAGCTTGGAAGCAGCATGACAACACCCCCACCGCAGGCCCAGGCATGGATTATTTTCTGCGACTCTATTCACCATTTCAAAGAACCAGACTAAAAACCAGCTTTGTCCCCAAACAGGAGTTGTACGTCTACACTGCACTAAAACCTGTGGCTGGGGCTTGCGGGACCATACAATTCTAGCGTAGACATTCGGGCTGGACCCTGAGACCTCTCCAAACCCGGGGTCCCGCCCAAGCATCTGCACTGCTAGCAGGGCCGGCTCCAGGCACCAGCCGAGCAAGCTTGTGCTTGGGGCGGCAGATTCTAAGGGGCGGCATTCCCTCCAATCCTTTTTGGTTTTTTTGCTTTGCTGCTCCGGCCGCCCCACAGGTTTGTTTTCTTTTTGGTTCGCTGCTCCGGCCGCCCTGTAGGGGGCGGTGGCGCGGAGGAGGGGAGCGCCCTGCTGGGAGCGGGCTGCGCACTCAGTCTGCCCCAGCCGGTGCCGGGTCTGTAGCAAGCCCGGCAGGGCAGCCCGCGTCCTTCCCTCCCCACCGACCGGAGCGGGGCGGAGCCCTCCTGGCAGGCGGAGCGGCGGTCGGGGCTGCCTGGCGAGCGCCCTGCTGAAGCCCTGGCCGCCCCCCTTCTCTCTCTCTCCCCCCCCACTCACTCCCCTCCCCCCGCTAGCCGGGGCACGTCTGCAGCACAAGGAGTCCCCCTGCACACTGGCTCCGGCCGCGCCGCAGGGTTTTTTTTTGTTTGTTCTTTTTCGGTTGGGGCGGCAAAAAAGCCAGAGCCGGCCCTGACTGCTAGTTTTAGCCCCGCAGCCCGAGCCCCAGAATCCCCAGTCAATTGACCCAGGCTCTGAGTCTTGCGTGCCACAGGATTTTTATGCAGTGTAGACGTACCCGTGTAGTTCTTATGAAAGACTAGAAACCGCGTCTTGCACATGCACGGAGAGACGGAGAGCAGGGATATTCCTCCAGTGACGGCAATGGCTGGAATGGGAGTAGATTTGGGAGCATTTGGTTTTATGCAGCCATTTTGCCTTCAGTCCAAGGAGAGAGAAAGAAAAGGGAGGTTACTACCAGGCATGGCTCCACTCCATAAGCTGGAAGTCAAAGCCTGGCCCATCTGAGCCACCTGCCAAATTCACAGGGATGCCTCCAGCCAGGGCTCAGTCTTCCCTGCACTTGCTAATGCCCGCGGTGGATGTGGTGCTTTGTCCCTTGATCCATTCTCTCGCTGCCGATTACAGGGGTGCTCTCTCCGACTCTAGGTGAAGAGTGGCAGCTTGTGTATAAGCTAGAGGTAGATACATTGCAGAGTTCCTGAAAGTTTATAGGAGCAATGCAACCTCGTGTGCACTACAAATGGCTTCCTCTCTGCAGCTCTTTCCATCAGCTGTTAACGCCACCTTCCTGTTTGCATTCTTCAGGTCAAATTCACCCCAGTGGAACTCCAGAGAAGCCGGGGGGAGTTACACCCGAAAGTGCAGTTGCACCAAAGCTAGCAACAGAGCCAGGCGTCTACCTGCGAGGACTTTTTGACATGATACCCATGCGCTGTCTTTTCTAGGGTGACCAGACAGGAAGTGTGAAAAATCGGGACAGGGGGTGGGGGGTAATAGGAGCCTATATAAGAAAAAGACCGAAAAATCAGGACTGTCCTTATAAAATCAGGACATCTGGTCATCCTAGTCCAGGGGTTGGCAACCTTTCAGAAGTGGTGTGCCGAGTCTTCATTTATTCACTCTAATGTAAGGTTTCGCGTGCCAGTCATACATGTTATCGTTTTTAGAAGGTCTCTTTCTATAAGTCTATAATATATAACTAAACT
The DNA here is from genome assembly GCA_003942145.1 of Platysternon megacephalum. NCBI lineage: Eukaryota > Metazoa > Chordata > Testudines > Platysternidae > Platysternon > Platysternon megacephalum. Next base: position 3,090,375 of record QXTE01000016.1, on the reverse strand, counting down.
ATTGTTGCATGTAAAGTAAATAAGGTTTTTAAAATGTTTAAGAAACTTCATTTAAAAATTAAATTAAAATGCAGATCCCCCCAGACCGGTGGCCAGGACCCGGGCAGTGAGTGCCACTGAAAATCAGCTCGTGTGCCGCCTTTGGCACGCGTGCCATAGGTTGCCTACCCCTGTCCTAGTCTTTTCTAATATCCCCACCGCTGCATCTGCTGGAATGACAAAGCCTGAAGAATCTCCTTCCAAATCCCAGCAAGGACCGGATTGCTAGGTGCCCTGTTCAAAGCCAGATGGTCTGAGCTAGATACCTGCCTCGCCGGCCCCATTTCAGCCACCAAATCAGAGTCAGGGCCGGCTCCAGGCACCAGCTGACCAAGCAGGTGCTTGGGGCGGCCCCTCGGGAGAGGGGCGGCACGTCCAGCTATTCGGCGGCAATTCGGCGGAGGGTCCCTCACTCCCGCTCGGAGCGAAGGCCCTCCCGCCGAATTGCCGCCGCAGATCGCGATCGCGGCTTTTTTTTTTTTTTTTTGCTGCCTGGGGCAGCAAAAACCCTGGAGCCGGCGCTGATCAGAGTGTTCTCTTTTGTCCTCAGCACGTGCCACAAGAGGCAATCTTTGCATGCGATCCCCAACACGGGGAGCCTGCGTTTCACTCAGCCCCCAAACTCATTCTTTCCTGTTAAGTCTCTGGCAAGGCACGAGAGAGGCAATTAAAGTCTCACTTGGCTTCCTTGCCAACTGCGTTCCCTGCTCCCACCCTCAACAATTAGTAACAATCCAGAGGAATTAAGGGTTTTCAAAGGTCCCCTTTGGGGATAGTTTTATGTGGATGAACTTTAACTCAAAACTTGCTTCTGCGCTTTAAAGGCAGAGCTGAAAAGCCACCTGGCTTGGCACCAGCCCGGCGCGCCTCATTCACCCCTCGCTGACCCTGCCGTTGCGAGCTGGTGGGGCAGCCATTGCAGAGAGGCGGGGGAGTGGAGACACCCAGCAGGCCTTAGTGGTAGTACATGAATCTGCAAAGAGGAACAAACATCTAAGGTGGTGAGGGGAGACATTGCAGGGACACTGATGGCCTTGGGAAAGGTTTGCAAAGTCTCTCTCCGATATTTGCAGTCGGCTCCCGCCTCCCACTGCTCATCCCCTAGCCAGGATCATCCATTTTCTGGCAACACCACAGTCATTGCCAAAGGTTACAGGACAGCGGCTGCACAGGGTTCCCCGCTCCTCTGCGTGTCACATGCTGCGGCCATATGGAGTGCCTGGGAGGAAGCGGGAATACAGCCCAGTGTTCTCTAACCCACACCCACAGGCCCTACTGCTGGACTTAAAAGAGTTTATGTCAGGGTGGGAGGGCCCTTTAAGGGAGCTGGACTGAGTCCCACCTGTGACTAATTAGCTGCTGCCTGGTGCTGGGTTTGAGGCCAGGGCTCAGGTGTCAGAATCATAGAAGCATAGAGTCATGCAGGGAGCAGGTGGGTCAGGGAGAAGAGGCCAGGCAGCAGGACCTCGCTTCTCCGGTTAACTCACGTTGGACTCTTGGTTTGAGCAAGCCCTGAAAGAAGGGGCTGAAATTCCGTGACTGCTCTGAGCTTTATTTGATGCCATCAGATTACAAGTTGGCCCAGAAGGCGTATGATGCATCTGACGGCCTCTTTAGGTTGCAGCCACTAGAGTGCAATAATCGCACCCAAGGGAGTGGGTTTCGAGCGCTGCCATTTTGGGCAGGACACGGCCACAGTGCCGGGCCCCTTTTGGGGGAGGACAGACGGACACGCGTACAGAGGGGTGTATTTATTGTAAGACAGGCTGCATCCAGACAAGGGAAGGGGAGCACACACTGGTGAGCGCGTTACAAGTAGGTCCACATCATCACAGGCTGTGCCCACTAGGAGAGACTGTGGAGTTTGTCTCCCTCTAGGGACGGGTCCACATGGGAAGTTAACTGGTCAGCGGGATGTCGGGCCAGCATGCAGCCATGGCTTGTTACAATGTAGCCATCATTGCAGCTTGCAACATTATCTACCAGTGCGGAACTGGGGGTTCTTTCCTCACTTCTCCGAGTGGTACCCCCACCCGATCTCCTACCGGAACGAAGGAACATCGGACAAATGGCAAAGTTAGATCATTTCAAAAGTGGAATCTTAAAAACGAGATTGTTCAGCATCTTGGTCTATCTACTATAGGGCACAATCTCCACTATTCATTCGTTGATAATAAAGCAAGAGGGAAGTTAATCTAGGAAACAAACGGCTGCTTGGACACCACACTGGTCGTGGGGAAATCTACTGCTCTCCATGGTGGTGATCGGAGCCCCCGGTGCTAAGCCCCTGGAGCTGGTCAAAACACAAAGAATGTGGTTTGTAAAATGTTTCCTTTTTTCCCGCACATTCCAAAAAGCAACTTTTTTTGGTTTATTTGTAATTTTAAACACAACTTTTACCAAATTTTCACTGTTGACCCTTTTTGTTTTCCCTTTGGCTCTTTTCCCCACGCCGCCTTTTCCTGGTGTAGTTTAAAGAACACAGATGCACAAAACCACAGATGCAAACCTGCATCCACCCACCCCACAACCCAGAATTTTTTTTTTTTTTTTTTTAAACAAAAACAGAGATTTTCACCAAAAAAATGGATTTCTCCAAATGAAATGAGCATGGAGTGGTTCCCCGGGACGGGGGTGGGGGAGAGGTGAGCTGTCCTTGGGACAGTGAAGCTGAAACCATTTGCAGTGATGACAACCCGCCTGCTGTCTGAAACTTGAAGCGTGCAGCTAGGGAGGCCACAGGGTTAATATGCCCAGAGGGACTAGGAAGTCTTCAAGCATCTCCTGTTAGCAAGGCCCAGAAGTTTCTGCCACCTTGACTGTCTGAGCTGCTGTTGTCTGGGAACTACCGAGCTGAAGACAAATAGATGCATTTATTACAAACCCTTTTGGTTTTGGCTTCAAGCTGGAAAACTATTCCGCCCCCGTTTTCCATATAGACAGCGTTCTTCTCCAGGCTGGGCCAGGTGCAAGGAGGGAGAAGCACTCCCTTCTGGGAGAACTCACAAATAGTCCAGAAATCAATCATGCTTCCCCCCTCTGGCCAGGCGGGCTGGTGGCTAGGACCCAGGAGACCTAGGTTCTGTCCCTTCACTCTGCCCCAGAAGGCTGCATGACCCGGCTAAGTCATTTCATCTCCTTGTGTTTAGTTATGCTGGTAAGCTCCTTGGAGCGGAGAGGCCCTGATCTCAGCTAGGGGGCTCTCGTGACTGTAATAGAAAGCTCAGCACTGCAGGGTTCACCATCCTGTCTACACAGGCACTCTCACACCCTCACAAATCCCTCTTTGCATTGCAGCTGTGGAGTGGAGGCACAGCAAAGGGAGGGGAGTTGTCCAAGGACACACAGGGAGTCAGTGGCAGAGCTGAAATTTGAATGGAGATCTCCTGACTTCCAGCCCGATGCCATAAGCTGAAGAGCTATAGAAAGCCTTGTCCTCAGTCATAGACCGGGGTTGCGGCGTGTGAAGGGGAAATAGCTTCCTCAGTTTGAAGGGTGTAGGGGTGGGATCCCCCACTTCAGCCAGAGAAGAGCAGTCAAGTATTTAATTTATTCAATTTGTAAACAACGAAGCCTATTGCTTAAGCCCTTGGGGTCAGGGTTAATGAAACGAAAGGCCAAGACCATTTCTAAAACAGGGTTGTCTGAAACAAATGCTCAGGGGGAAAGGATACAGGGCTGGATAAACAGGGTAAGAGGCTGCTAGGTCAGGACCGGAGGGCAGATGAACCACACTGCACCTTGCCCCACATCAGTGGAGCCTGCAATTCACTGCAAACTTGGAACCAAACCTCTGCACTGGCCTTTGCGGCATCAGCCAGCGCTCAACGCCCTGGCGGCCTGAGCCAAAATCCAGGCAAGAGGAGCCTTTCCATTAACTGCAAGGGGCTGCAGGGCCTGATGTGGCCAGGTGTTCTGCTCTCTCAATCCCCACTGACTTCAGAGGGATTGCCTCGGTGGAGGCAGTCAGCGCCCATCCGGCTCAGATCCTGACCCAGGACCAGATTGGGTTCAGCGCTTTCCTCCACTGCTGGCTGTACAGCAGTCTCTTCTCGGGGCTCAGAAGTCGTCAGGCGCAAGGCGCCGGATTTGACTTACGACAGGCTCAGAGCGGTTTGGAATCTCTGTCCAGGGAGCAAAGGGCTCGTGCATCTATCATTGAGTATGGAATTATGCAACCTACTGGAATGCTGGCCAGGGAGCAGAATGGCAGAATGATATAACCGCTTGTGAGCAGCCCAGAAAACTCAAACAAATAAATATATTTCAAGAGCTGATGGGAACTGGCAAAGTTGCAAAACCAAAATATCTTTAAAACTTGAGAAAAATCACGCAGGTGGGAGGAAGCAATAATTCACTGGGAAGTATGAAAATGATTTATTTGTTATTGGGAAAGCTACTCCACAGGCACTTCAGGACTTATGTAAGGAGCAGCAGAGACACACAAGTATCCGGATCCTACTCATGCTATTTTTTCACCAGGGGGACCCCACTGTTACACTGGTGTAAATCAGGAGTAATTGAAAGCAGAATCAGCCAGGGAGACAGACAGACACTCTCACTCTTCTGTGTTCTAGGAAACAGCAAATATTTGGAGCCACTGGCTCTTGCCTCACTTGGTTGAAACCACATTGCTATGGCTGCAGATGCTGCATTGTTGTCGTTGACTGAAATTTATGAGGCTTAATATGTGGCAGTGAGGGATGAGGGAAAAAATTCAATCAATTCATCCTATTTTTCTTGAGGACTATACATTAAAAAGATACTTTTTTTTGTAGTATGGTCGAGTGCCGTTTTAGTAACTAATGTGACAAGGAAGGATGTTTTATTAATATACTGCTTTTAATCCTCAATAAACTAATTAATATATATATGGTATCACTGAAATGCAGCCACCGCTGAGGTAGAACACAGCAGACAACTTGTACACATGACATCAGAGGAAAAGGAAAACTGACCAATGATAGTGGTGAAAATCCCCCCCATGGGTTCTCTTGAGGCAAACTTTCCGTAATGCCCTTTCATTGTCCATGTTCAATTCTGTGCCAGCAAATATGAAACATTTGAATGCCTATCTGCTTTGCAGTTGCTTCCCTCGCGGTTTTGACCACGTACATCAGAAGCTGCCTATCTGCTTTGCAGTTGCTTCCCTCGCTGTTTTGACCACGTAAATCATAAGCTGCCTATCTGCTTTGCAGTTGCAAAGGTTTCTTATGCTTGCAGATCAGAGAGCCATTCCAACTATTGTTCCCACCCTTGATTCCAGGCACTGGCATAAAAGTAAGGGCCAGATTTTCAAAGTCCCCTGTAGTGTCTGTACAAGGCAGACAGGACCCTGCTTTGAAGCAAGTGATCTTGTGTTTAAGGCACTGAACTGGAATGGAGAAAATCAAGAATCTATTCCCAGCTCTCCCACAGCCTCCTTGTGTGAGCATTCATCTCCCCATCTGTAAAATGGGGATAACAATACTTCCTATTTAGGCTGAGCTCTCTGGGGCAGGGACTGTCTCTCGTGTGTGTGTGTACAAAGGTTTCGCACAGCAGAGCCCTGATCCCAGTATTGTAACACAAATGAATCACAGATTCCTGCCTGATAATTTCAGCAAATTGCAGGGAACTCACCAAGAGGGCGGGACTGGGCATGTCGAGGATAGATCCAGCAGGTCTTGGCCTGCCAAACCATTTGAACCATCCCCTCTGGTGGATCAGAAAGGATGAGCAATTAAAGCAAGGGAGGGAGGTTACTTTACATTAAAAGCCCTTGTGTGGCAAGCACATTAACCACATCATCCTTTGAGCCCCAGAGCCTGTTGTGGAGGGATCTCTTTGCAGACCACAAGCTTTTCCCTCCTCCTTTACAGCAAGCACATGAAATGCTACGATCCGGAAGGCCAGGCACAGGAAAATGCCAACCCTCAATGGAATTTGGCTGAGTTTGTTTTTGGCCTGGTTAAAAACAAAGTCAGATGAGCCCATGCAGTTATTGAGCCCCCCCACCCCCAAAGAGAGTGTCCCATTAACATATTTCAAGTGGCATCCAAGCTGGCAAGCTAGAGACAGCACAAAAGTCTGGCAGACTGGGGGGGGGGGGGCAAGGGGGGGGGAGGAGGTCCAGGATCCAACCCCCACGTTTATAGTTTGTCAGCAGAGGTGGCATCCTCAGTCTCTTGGGAATAAGCACCCTGCAGCCTCTCGTGCCATCCCCTCCGCAGGACGCCTGGCTCGAATGCAGCAATATGGCCCCTCTGAGGCCGAGATCAGGGCTCCGTCACGCTTGGCACCACACAGTCCCATAGCAAAAGAATATCCATCAGCCAGTAGTGACGTGGACAGCAGAGCAGAGGGGAGTGTTACTAGATTTGGGTGAATACCTCATAACCGTGTCCCTCCACAGCTGCTCCATTGAAACAGTGAATTCCCATCGGCTGCTCCTGTGGCCTCGGTGTTCACTATAATATTCATAGACAGTCAACAAGTTCACTGATGTGAAACTTCATACAGCGCAGGCATTAAACTCCCTGAATACAGTTCTGTCAATGCCCCTCAATCCTGACCTGCAGCCCACTAGCTAATCCAATGCTGGGCTCCTCACAGCCACAGCTCTGGTGACACCCCTCAACCTCAACCAGTCTCAGGCCTCTCCTTAGATCCAACAACAGGCTTAAATTTCTGACCTGTCTCACTCCCTTTCCTCTTTAGATGACTGGTTTTGAATCGGTTCCAAAGAATAAAACACAACGAATGGCAAGAGCACAGCGGACTCCTGCAAACTTCTCCCACACCGACACAAAACGCTCCGAGGTGGAGACTGAGCAGGTCAGATTTCAGGCCTGAGGAGAATTTCATGGGTGGGGTCTAAACACCTGAGAACCAGGGCGTCTGCTGGAAGGTACAAGGCCACATTAACTCATCACCGCTGGCATTCACCGAGCAGCTTGGACGATGCCCTCTGGGGATTTCCAAGTCCACAATGAACGGTTCAAGCATTGCAGTGTGAGTGGGACTGGAGGGTGGGGTCGGGTTAGAGGAGAGACCTAGTTGGTGTGACACCAGGGGCTCAGGCCTGCAAGCTCGTGACCAAGCTGCTACCCCCACCCCCACCCCTCTGACCCTCCAGGCCTCAGCACATAGCACTGGGCTCTGTGCACACTCAGTTCCGAGCTCTTTCCTCTCACTCTGGCGTTTCCTTAGCAGGAGGGGCGGCAAAGGGGAGAGGCGCCCGTTTCTCAGCACGAAGCTCTTGCCCGCAAAATAGCACCAAGTGCAGCATCACGCGTTCCCACAATTTATGGGCCTGGTTATTAGAGCAAATTTGTCAAGCCCTTAAGCTGAAGGGTCTGGATACAGGGAGATTGTGGAATGACTTATTATCCCCCTGTGCTCGCCGCTCTTGGCTCTGGCACTGTCTTTCTTATTAGCGAGCTTCTTTTGTTGGCATGACACGCAACCGGCCCCTCTCCCGTCTGAGCCTTTCCATTCCCAATGCCAGTTTTTCAAGGCCCGTGTCCCCAGGGGATGCCCCCTAGCCCGGCTCTGCTCACTGACAGTCTATACCCACGTCCAGGCTCTTTGCCCTGCAGATGATGGCAGGAGACGGGGCCAGGTCCCTGTTGTGATTTCTCCCCTGCTCCATGGAGAAGACTTTGGCGTGGGGGAGGGCGGGGGGTCCTACAGGAGAGCGCGCCGGGAAGCCATCGTTGTGCTCACCCATCCAGTGAGCTGGCTTCGCTGCTGAGGCGATTCCTGATGCATTCTAGCCCTTCCTGGCTGTCCTCAGGCCGTCGCTCCCATGGCTGCCAGCTGCAGAGGGGCCCAGCTACCACACAGGCAAATGGGAGGGGTTCTGCACCTAAGCTGCTCTGTCCATTCTCAACTGCCTGGTTGCCAGCTAGCTAGGATGAAGCACTGTCTGGCGCCCGGGCCAGCAGCTCAAAGCAGGCCTCTACCCTGTTCCCAGCAGGGCAGCAGAACTGCAGGATCCCTGGGCTTTGGCCAGATGGCTCAGGCCAAACCCCTCCAAACCCTGTACCCCCCTTGCTCTTTCCAAGCCCTCAGTTGCAGGGTGCTGAAGGAGGCAGGGGCTTGGCCATTAAACACTGAAGAGATGTGGGGTTTTCCCTGGGGATTCCTTCACCTCTAGGTGGGATTTGAACCAGGAACCTAAGTCTGGTGGGAGAGTGGCTGCCATCTCACACAAGGAGCTCAGAGGCCTCAGCCCACTGCTTGTGCTGTAGCCAACAGCGTAAAAAGAGGATTACGTAGGAATTCCCTATTGGATCAGAGCAGGGTCCATCTAGCCCAATCTCCAACAGAGGCCAGCGCCAGCTGCTTCAGAGCAAGGCGCAAGAACCCTGCAGTTTTGGGAGAACCTGCCCCTTGGGGAAGTTTCCTCCTGACCCCAGTTCAGTAGCCGGTAGCTTGTGCCCTGAAACTTGAGGGTTTAGCTGCCTTCTAAAAGTTATTATTTACTAACAGTTTTGCTATAACGAACGGGAACCATGTTCACCACCAAAAGGTCCTAACCTTGGTTCGGAGTCCTGCCCTTGGTGGCAATGAGTTCCCCAGCCCAATGGTACCTTTGTGACGCGCTCTCCAGTGCTGTCAGCCTAGCACAACATTGACCGTCACAATCTGGATGCAAAGCCCCTAGATCCTGGATGCTCCGTACAGTAACAAACTAGTTTGTAACCATCTTTTTGCTGAAGGGGGGGGAAGATATTTTTAAAATCCTCACACTTTAATTCTTTGAGCTCACTTCTTATTGGCCCCCAATCCCCGAGCCCCTTTGTACCGACTCTGCTTTTAGCAACCAGGGTGAATCATGGACTCCACCCCACTTCTGTTTCTTGGCCTCCGTCTGGAGATCGTGAGCCGGTGAGGAAAGCGAATGGCTCCACCGGGGATTGAACCCGTAGCTTCCTGGCAGCTGCTTGGCTGAAAAGAAGCTGAACATTGAGCAATGGGACTAGTCCATCCCCCTTTAATGAGCTGGGCCAGAGCTGCGGTGAAAATAAGATGTCCTGCCAGTGAGTTCTGGGAGTACGGGGAGGTGGTTTATAAAGATATAAAATGGGATTCTTTCCTCCAAGCGCTGCTCTCTGGATAGGGCCTTTGCTTTGCACTTTCCTCTCCCGCAGATAGTGCCTCTGCAGCGGTGCCAGGAGTTGAGCTGGGTTTCATTCACACACACACACACAGGAGATTAGACGTCTCTCTCCCCTCGAGGCAGGAATCCAATGTTAATTTTTTTTTCTGGAGTGCCCAAGCTGGCTGTTTTCGGCCCCTCAATGTGCATTGCAGCTGGGGTGGGATACTCTGATCTGGGAGGCTGGAGGATTTCAAAGGGCAGAGCACAGAGCTCTTACTGACACTCAGAGGAACTTGGGCAGCTACTTCGACAAGTGCCTTTGAAAAATCTTGGCCCCGGGCCCGATGTCTACCTCCCCTTTCTCCTGTAGGCGTCATTCCCCATGGCGTTCCTTCCTCCCGTCTGTTGAGAACGTGTCCTCGAGGTAGCTAGTCCCTTTTCATAGCCCACACAGAGGATGGCTTCCTGGAGTGAGCCATCTTCCTAGCTGGATGGGTTATTGCTGCACGTGGTGGGATCTTGGCATAAGCCGTCTTCTGGCCGGCCAGCTCTTGGGATGGGTTCCTGGTCCATGAGTGTCTTCTGCTTCCATGGCTTCCCCTGCAGTGGAACTGCTCCCAAAGTCCTGGTGTTGTTCCTTGGAAGCAGGTGGCCTTAGACACCCCCAACTCATCCAGTGCCTCAAGCAACTCAGTCTCTTCTCCAGCTCTTGGAAGAGAAGAGTTTCAAGGCCCCCTTGTCTCTACCCCTACACTGGTAGCACTGGTGGCAGCACCATGCACACAGCTCTTTCTGCGGCGGCCCCCATGGCTGGTCCCGGGCACACACCAATGCCTTTGCTCCGTACTCCCCAGCATTGGATGTACATGCTGGGTAGCAGCAACGGGGGAAGGATTTGAAACACTAGGGCAACCCCTCCTTCCACACCCAGCACTGAGGCTGCTTCTATGAACATTTTGGCGATATGAGCTTTGGCTGGGGGACGAGGCTATTTCTGGAACATTTAGCACCACCCAGAGAGATGTCCGATGCTTCTCTCAACCTCCCAGCACAGCCGCTAGCTTTTATTTCTAAACTCACTGGCTCTGGCCCAGCTCCGACAGGCAGGAAAAACCCCAAGTGAGCCAATGAAAGCCGAGTAGGCAGCATCCCTGCAAGGTGGGCGGTAATGCAGAGCAGGTCTAAGGTGTGCCAGTAAACCTTGGAGCCCTTGGTTCAAACCCAGCTAAGGCCTGTCTATGCAACAGAGACAGCCATGTGTTTGCAACACAACCAAGCTGTGTCCATGCACAAAAAAGAGCAGCTGTTTGTGCACCCATGTGGTGGTGTTACCGGTGCATTGTGGGGAAAAACTGGTCCACTATCCCATAATGCTCAGGAAGGAACAGAGCATCCAAAAAACATCCACCCAGAGCAGGACCAGCAGCAGCGCTCCAAGGATGCCTGCTCCAGCCCACATGATGTTGATGAGTCTTTTGGCTGATTTCAGCGGTCCCGGGGAAAGCAGCGCAGCCTCTGAGCCCACCGCAGAGCAGCTCTTGAAGCAGATGTGTGTGTGGGGGGAGCTTTTCTTGTCTGAACTCTGTTAGGATGGGAAGCTCTTTGGGGGCAGGAGTGTGATCCTGGCAGTGTCTCACCCAGAGCACAGTAGCGCTCCAGCAACAAAGCCAATACATTCAGATATTGCAACCAGGCAGCGAAGTTATATCAGCAGCGCTCTGCCTGGGACAAGAGGGACATTACAAAACACGATATTACAAAACCTCTCTTTACGGTATATAAGCCTCACACACACACACACACACACACACACACACCCCCCCCAAGCTGGTGTGTACTCGGCCTGGCTCAGCTGTATCTCAGCTGCCGCTACCCAGGCTACCGTGGCTGCATGGCTATTTTATACTCATGCTAGCTGTAGGGGACCGAGCAGCTGTCCATGAGCAGGGGAATCATGCCCCTAGCTCGTTGTGTAGATGTAGCCACCCACCCACTAACGAGGCAGTGGGGTCCAGTGTCCAGGACAGGGACTCAGGAGACCTGGTTTCTATTCACAGACCTGCTGGGTGACCTTAGGCAAGTCATTTCCCTTCTCCGTGCCTCAGTTTCCCCATCTGTAAAGCAGAGATGATGATACTGACCTACTTTGCAAAGAGGGATGAAGAGCGATACCTCCACCTAGTTCTTCTCTACCTGGGGCCACCCGGTCTCTGGGCCTCCTCATCTGTAAAGGGGGATGACAGCAAGCCCTAGAGCGCTTGCCATCAGGAGAGCTCAGAACGCTTTACAGAGGAAGTCAGCCTCAGTGTTGTTACCAGCACTTCCCTGCTTCCCTGGGGGTTGGGAGGACAAATACACTGAAGACTGTGGGGCTCGGACTATGGGAGCAGAGCTAGCGGGGAGCATCGTCTGCCACTTCCTTTTTCAGCATCTCGACTGGAGCTCAGCTCTGCAGCGGGCCTAGCTCCAGGCCTCCTAACGCCCGGCAGTTCAGACCGGGGTTTTGGTCCAGCTCGCGGTGACCACAGCCTCAGAGTCTGACGCACCCTGCAAAGTTCAGGGTGGTGTTGGGATGCGGGGGTTGTTCCAGGGCCAGGCCAATCTCCAGAGCGGACCTGCAGCGGCAGGAAAGGGCTCTTCCCCCTCTGCTCCCGGCGGGATACGCTGGGAGGATTCTCCTTGGTCCAATGGTTGCAGCACGAACTGGGTTATTGTCAGCATCTTGCCCAGGACAGGGGTGTGCCTGAGAATTAGTGCAGGGGTTGGTTTTCTCCCCGTTACGCTGCCTTTCCCAACTCAGACGATGCCCCGTCAGCGCAGACACCAGCCAGTTGCTTCTGCAGTGGGTGGGTGGGTTGTTGAGGGGGAGCCAGCGCTGCCCTCTCCTCCCCGAGTTCAATTACAATGTTTGTGTGGGGACAGAGGTGATTGGCTCCAATGAGAGCTCAACGGCAGTGAGCTCCAGCCCCTGTAACCTTCAGGGATTCGTTTAACCAGGTCCGTTTGCTGGGTAGTTCTTGGAATAACAAATTGTATCATCCAAAAAAAACCCAAAACCACAAGAGGGAACTGGTGTGCCGCCGGCACAAAGGCTGCTTGTCTGGAGGCCCCCAGCATGCCCCGATCTCCCTCAGTAAATTCAATTTAACAAGCAAACAGCACACTCAGCCCTGCGCTCTCACCCGGCCGCAGACCGAAGACTGGCCAGGGCTTCACATGATACCTTGGGCTGGTAAACGGTGTCTTGAGCCAGGGCATCCCTATTAGACAAAGCCCACATGGCCGCCGGGGCCGCCGCGGCGGGGTCAGCACCATGTCTGGCACAGGCTGAAGGATGGTGTTAAGTTCAGGAGCTGGCTGTACTTGTCCAGCAGCAGATTGCGGAGTGGAGAGGATGATCTAGGTGGTAGTTATTTACAGCCTGTTGGTTTAAAATAAAATTACTGGACCGGAGTCAATGGGGGCTGTGCTGATCTACGCCAGCTGGCGACTGGCTCAGACCCCTTGATTTACCTGCCATTACAGATTCTTGTTATGTTCACAGCATACACCCAGAGGAGTTAGATCAAAACCAGCAAATACTCTTGCTGGAAGGGTGCAGCATAACAATACTTCTAGTCTTAGACTCCACAACAATCACACATGGTGACCAAAACCAGAGAGAGACAAAACAGGCTGCTCCCCAGGACTGTCCACCTCAAACCTCCAGTTTTCACCAATTGCGTGTGAAAAGTAGCTCCTTCCACACTCCCCCCCCCCCCCCCCCCCCCCCCCACGCTCCCCCCCCCAGCCCCACACCCCCCCCCCCCCCCCCATGAGGTTAGGCAAGTGGGGACACACACAGAGGCTGCTGTCCCCTTCTCCCCCCATGCCTGTGGCTACAGCATCCCAGTTCCCCTCCCCCCCACCACACACACTAATTGAAAGCAAACCAAGATCATGGCAGGGGCTGAGGGAAGGCCCCTCCCCCCCAGCTCTGCCAAGTCAATCTGCCCATCCTTACCACTGGCTGTGCAAAACAGGCCTCACGACACAGGCTTGCTCACTCTTCTGGTGCCAGCTAATGCTGCTACCTTTGTACACATTCCCGAGCACGGCCGTGCACCAGTGCAAAGCATGGCCCTGCTGGCTTTGCTTCAGGGCCTTATGGGGGTGTGTGAAGCCCCTTGTTTCACTAGTCACGGGGTCCCTGCATTGTTATTTATTCACACCGTGGTAACCACTAGAGAGCCCAGTTAGGAATGGGGGGCCCCCATTACGCTAGGCCCACAGGCGCTTATGGTTTAGGATCTGCTCCTTGCAGTCCAGACAGTGACTATCTTCCCTGGGAGGGCGACCAGGGCTGCTGCTGACTTCCTGGTGCACGGACCAGCCTGAGAAAGGCAAAGAGAACCAGCATGCCCTGGAGAAAGCACCCCCGGTGGAGTGAGAGGAGTAGCAAAGGGAAAAGGACAGCAGTGCAATCACCTGGCTAGCAGTCAGCACTGTGCAGACAGCCTCCTGTGTTCTCCCTGCCCCTGCCCCGCCGAGAGCACCGTTACCCAGCCAAACCAAACAAGCGCGGCTGCCAACTATCTTGCTGCTTAACCTATTAAATGTTTCGGCACCAGTCTGGCTGAATATACGGCCTGTGCGGAGCAGCCAATGGGGAGCCCAAGCGGCTCAGAACATACCTGTGCCCAGCAGAGCACCAGGGCCATTTGCTCACTGACCTCTAGGCAGCAGGGCAGAGGCACGGCTTGGAGCGGGTCCGGGCCAAGCCCAGCAGCAGCTGGCTTCTGTCGCTCACGCAGGAAGGGGGTTATAGAACTCCCCCCCCCACTCACTCAAGGAACCCCAGAGGGGCTGCTAGGAAAGCTTAGAGGCAAGAAGAGCCTCTATGCTGTACTGGGATTGCACCACCAGTGCAAACCCCTTTGCTCGTGTCTGGACGTGGCATTCACACGGACGCAGCTGAACCCCCCCAGCGCACACACGGGACTACAGCCCCCGTGCTAGTGCTCACACGTGAACATCGGTTATGGGACGGATCCTGCTGCCACGGGTCACGGGGCGCGGGATCGGGCTCAATCGGTAACTCCTCAGAGCTCAAGTAAAGGCACCAGGAGAGGGGAAGGGCCGGGATGCTGACAAAAGCTCATTCTTTGTTTCCAGGGCACACAATGGACTCTAACAAAATCTTGTCTTTTGAAATCTAAATACCCCTGAGTTGAGAAACACCTTCCTGTCTGCAGAGACTCGGAGCCAGGCCCAGGCACAAACAATGGCCTGTTCGGGCAGGAGGGGGACACGGCTTGGGGGGGAGGAGCCCTCGATGCTCATGGATAACAACTAAATACACACGGAGGTTCCCCACGTGGGCGCTAAGGCCAACGCGGTCAGACGGGGTAGCTACAGTTCAGCACGCAAGGCGCCAAGGAACCTACGTGAGATCCGCACTCCTCTGGCCACATCCCAGCCCTGTGGAGGCATGCAAAGAACTGGCCTGTTTGCACAGGGTGCTGCTGTGGACCTGACAGCTCCCAGTGGCAGCAGTGGGACATCGGGCGCTTCTGGGAGTTAGCCCATTTCTTTAGGGTGCTGAAGCTTTGTTTCACAGGCCTGGCCCCAGCTGCCCCCTGCCGTCAATGGGAAGCTTCCACTGACTTCAGATTAGCCCCCTTCTAGACACTAAGTCAGACATTTGGAAACTGGTTCCTAGTGGAATAAATGGGGACACGTCCCAGGCTGCTTGAGTATGTACCCAGGGGTCATGGGCAGCTGGGGTTAACCTGTCCAGCGGCCACAGCATCATGGTTATTGTTACGTGAGCTAGCTCGGCTCTCCCTAGCTCTGGTACATCTCCCTGTGTTGCAGCCATGGCTCCCCATTGCAGCGTAGCCACACGGCCAAGAAATGCACCTACACCCAGAACCCACAACTCCCTGGGCATCACCACGCTCCTAAAGCGCTGAGCTGGCCTGTCTGAGAAAAGCCGACGTGCAGACATGGCAGCAGGATGCAAGTAAAATGCAGCGGGACTCGGAAGCGGTGCTTCTGCATGTCTCTCTCCGTAAAACAAGCTGTTTGGCTGGTTTTAAATTGGGAATAAATTACTGAGTTATAAATGTATTTCAGAAAGCCCCTTTGCCATCCGGAGTGCAATTAGGGAATGATACAGGATTATGGCTACCACGACTATCTCCTTCCTAAACGAAGCCTTTTGCAACCATCGGCCAAGACCAGCTGTCCGTGTTTCAACTGGGGCTTTGCAAAAAGCTGCTGATCTTTCATTTTCAAATGCTTGATCTACCCAGTAAAATTTATTACCCAAAGCTTCCAGAGAGCTGGAAGGTACAGAGGCTAAGTGAGCATTAAATGCCTGGAACTTAGCATTGCAGCAGAAAGTTTTCGGCTATTACTACTTCAGCAGCTGTCTAAAATAGCCATTTTCTTCCAACTTTTTAAAATCCATTTTGTCCCTGTGCTAGTTACTGCTGGTTCCAGATTAGCGGGAGAAAGTCTGATGAGAAGGCTATTTCATTTGTCTGGAAAATGCCTGGATACTTAAAGGAAGAGATGGGGGCAGGGGTGGGGAAAAATGTTTACAACAAATCAAGTCCTTTTAACTTCCTGAGCAGGGAAAGGCATCATTGCTTCCCTCCTCTCCCAACTGATGTTTGGATGGGCCCTAGCTCGCTGAGCTGTAGCCTCACCCTGTGTTTGCTGTATCTGGGCTTGGAGCTGAGGATGATGGCTTTGTGGTCAAGGTGCTGGATTAACCCGGATGACGTCGGCTCAATGACCAGCTGTGCCACAGACCTTTGGCAAGTCACCACCTGTTCCTGAGTTCCCTGCAATGCTCCCCTGCCTCACACAGGCGTTGGGAGGATAAACGGAGGATCGTGAGACTCCGGGCGCATCTCCAACCTCGAGCTGGGGATGCGAATCCCAGCTCCAGGAGATGTACCGGTGCAAGCTTTCCTTGAGCTACCGTGTAGCCTCAGTGGTGGGAGGAGCGAGCTACCCCGAGCACAGGCCCCGTGTCTCAGACAGGGGTGTACCCATCTGTGCCAGGGAATGTGCACATCTACCCAATTAAGATCAACACCACGCCCCTCAAATCTGTGGAGAAGCTCTGCTCTCTAGGGAGCATCTGCCACACAATGCCTTGAGTGATAGCGTAGCCAAGGCCAGCTCCTCGTCTGCAATGCCATCACACTGCCTCGGGAACGAGGGGTGTCAAAAGAAGCACTACGCTAAATGGCTGGGGTGCTCACAGTGCTTCTGTCTGGTTGGGAGACACAGACAACGTATCACCGCCACGTTAGGAAACTTGTTCAGTTCCGCAGGAACAGTCATTGCTCCCTTTGCAGGGCCAAATGGTGGGATGAGATTCCCAAAGTCAAAAACGTTAATCACGGTCTGATGTCTGGCATTCAAAGCATGCTCATAAAAGCTCAGCTGTGTTGGTCTGGGCATCTCGTTCATAAGAGTCCTTGAGAACAGCTGAGGCCATATTTTATGGTCAGCTAAAGCCAGGCACCTTTTTCATAGTGGCCAGTACACACGATATAAAGACGCACTGAAGTCAGGCTTGAAAGCATTTCAGGCTGGTCCCAGCAGCCCCGACGCACCAGAGCAAGGTGGCGGCAGATTTGTCACGTCGCCGTTAACCGCTTTGAAACAAGGCGGAACGCCACTGAATGTGAAAAACGTGAAGAGCGCAAGGCAAGGCTGCAGCAGCCCACAATGGTCACGGACAATCCTGTCTGACCCACATGTAACTGTCTGCAGTTCTGGCATTGGGCTGACCTTGCATATAGGTCACCTAGAGTCAACATTGGCGTAAGAAGCCATCGTTTTTCGCTCAAGCTAGCATGGGAATGTCTCCCTCAGCTGGGAATTCCACCCCCATCCGAAGTGTAGAATGACCCTCGGATGATGGTGGCAGGGGCCATGTAAGCACTTTGATAGCCAGATCTTCTCCAGGGGTTTGGAGGCTGAAGTCGGGCAGGGCCCTCGAGCCGGCCTTCGACACAGGCTCATCGACAAGGGGATCACAGAGATGAAAGCCACGGCTGTGCCAGGGCAGAGTTCCTCGCTGCTCTTCAGCTCCCGGCCAAGGGAGGGGAGAAACAGAAGAGCAGCTCTGAAATGTTGGCTGGGGCGTGTGGTGTCAGGACTCAGAGCGGGGCAGGCACCTTCCCCAGGAGGCTACTGGGACCACAGCACTTGGCAGAGGCATTAGAAAGAAGCATCTTATTTCTGCTTCTTCACCCCCTACAATAATATCCTCACCCCTCCACACACAAACCCCGGCACTTCCCGCTATCTCGTCCCTCCTATTCCCGGCACTGCCCACTGGCCCCCACTCGCCTTGGCACTGCCCCGCCACCATTCTCCCAGCGTAGTAAGTGCCTGCAGCCCTCCCCCGTTTTGGCTCTGCCAGTGCCCTGACAGGCAGCGTCACATGGAGGATGAACGCCCTTGGATGCATCGAGCAGGTTCAACCTGATGCTCTGCAGTGAGTGGTTCATGCCAATGAAAGGCCCCCCAGACTGCCTGCCCTGGGGGGCGGGGGGATGAGCAGCAAAGGGGGCTCTGGTCTCAAGGCAGAGACTTGGGGTATGTCTACACTGCACCTGGAGCCTGGTCTCTGACTCCAGTTTGAGCCCCAGTCCCCCTTCTGTGCACGCACAAATCAGTCTGACTCAGGTCAGCAAGCTCTCAAGACCTGGGTCCTAGGACGCTTCCTGGGGAGTGTGTCCCACTCCAGAGCCTGAGTCCCTCTACAACTCGGGTCCAAACCCGGTCAGTGTGGATGCAACTCAAGCTGCAGATCCGAGTCAGAAAGTCTGCATAGTGCAGTATGGACGGGTTAGCATGGCTGAGAGACCCGAGTCCAGCAATTGTAAACTCGGGTTTACAAGTCAGTGTAAAAATACCCTAATGGAGCAGCACAACCCGCTGGGAAACAAACAGATCTGGCTACACGCACACAGACCGACAACGTTCACTCCTCTCTCTACTTGTGCCCTAGCGCCTCGCACGTCAGCTACACCACAGGCCTGTCAGGAGCAGCCGCGACAGTGATCATGGGCCTCCTGGTTTTTGCCAATTTTCTCCACGTCTCTTTAAACCTAGTTTCAGTCCCTTTTGCTTTGCAATGAATGGGACCTCCAAGGTAAAAACAAATCTTGTGTGGCTCGTGGAAGAGCAGCTGCTGGCCTGACTTCCGAGTGCGATCTAAGCAAGCGCAGCCGAGAGCGCCACACGCGCATCCCCGCCTCAGAATGAAAGATGTTCTCTTGACACGTCTTAAACCCTGTAATCCTCCTCTGAGTCATCACCACTTTCAAACAGGCCCGGAGGAGATACGCCCGGTGTAAGGGAAAGATTTATGAGAGAGACTCTCTCTTTGGGAACCCCTGGTAAGTGTAAGGTAGGGAGTAATCTTGCCTGGCAGGGGAATTAATTGGCGGGGACCTACAGAGCCTTTTCAGTTTTTAACTTCCAGAGGCTCGTTCCTGTGTTCTTCATTACTTTTTGACTCCCACTGACTTCCAGCTCAAGATCTGGCTCTCGGGTTTTGGCCACCTGAGTGGAGGCAGGGTCTCCCAAACGGAATCAAGTGGAATTGAATTATAAGAGGCAAAAATATCAGGCACAGCCTAAAGCTGCCAATTTAGATACTTCACTTCTGTCTGCTCATAGGCTGGGACAGGGAGGAAAGGCTTAAGAGAGAGGTATTAAAAGCTTCCCGGCTGGACTGCTCCCCAGTTGAGCAGAGCTTTGATTAGCCCTTTCAGAGAGGCCTACCTCCTCCCGGGGCCTGGCTTCTCAAGTGACCCGGCGGATTTGAGCAAGCAGAGTGACCTGGTGGGAGGGGTGAAGTAGTTGAAAGGAGAAAAGCTGAATGGAATGGAAAGGTGGAGTCACCCCCACAAGCCACGTTATGAACCTTAACATGCAACCAGGATGCAAACGTGGAATGGCTTTTTTGCAAGTGTTGAAAATGGTCACAGCCTGTTTCTATGGAAATAGAGCCATCACCACCTCCTGGCAAAGCCTGCACCTCCTTCTCCCTCCATCCTGTTTTCCGCCAGTCTGTTGGCAAGATGGGTTTACAAGGCTGGGATCTTTCAGCTACTCGCTACACTGTGCACAGTGGGGCGTGAGGCCGCTGCAGTCAGTCAATTTTCCACACACGCACACACCTAGTAAATGATTGATGGGAGCGTAAGATGCTTTGAGAAGGAAAGGCCCATCCTCATGACTCCTGTAAGAACTCGTANGGGGGGGGGGGGGGGGGGGGGGGGGGGGGGGGGGGGGGGGGGGGGGGAGTTCCTTTCTGCCCACAGAGAACAACTCGGTGTGGTCGGAGGCGGATCAGAGGCAGGATAAAGGGGTTTGGAACGGTGGGGACAGGCCCCTCGACTCGCTGCTGATGCGATAGGACATGGGTAACATGCTCCCAGAGGCCATCCCAGCTTCAGCTGCTACAGCTGTGGGAAGCCAGCAAACTGCAGCAGAAGCAGGATGGATCCAGAGGGACATGAAAGCTGCAGAACCCAGGTGAACATCCAGCAAGGAGCTGAGCTAGGGTAAGAGCTGAGCTAATGATATTCCACCCGTCAAGTCACCCGACTGGCTCATCGTCCCCAGTCCTATAACTCGGTGTCTCGCTCCCTTCACTTTCTCCCTGCACCCGCTCTCTGGGCCCGATCCTCGGCCGGGGCTGAGTGCCTCACGGGCAGGTGTGCAGATACTGCAGTGGAGGCCATAAATTAGTGACGCTCTTCCCGTGAAGGGAAGGACTATTAACCCCACTTGACCAATGGGGACCCGGGAGCTCAAGTGACAGAGTGTAACCACCAAGCTTACGTTAAGATGCAAGGCCCAACAGCCTGAGTAGGAGTAAGTTACTTCAGAGTTAACATAGGTAAGTAAAGTAACAGTGACCTGAAGTCACAAGCTGGCTTAAGACTTGGTTTTGTAATAATCACAAGTGCTGAAAATAAGAATAAAACTGCTGACAGGTAACTGCTCAAGAAGACAGTTTGTACCAGTTTAGAGTATTTCCGGAGGAAAACAGCAGCAGATGCCTAACCACGGGTAGCTATGGAGAATAATTGACTTATATGCTAATAAGATTAAACTAGTTAATATACTAACCTATAGGATAAGGACACCCCAATATTATGAGGCTGAGGTAGCTAAGATAGGGTAAAGGAGGGAGGAGTCATTCCATGCATATGTGTGATGGACATCAAGGCCTACAAAACTTTCAGCCTTGAGTCAAGCCATTGAGTTCTCCACTGGCATGCCGGAGTCCGAGTAGGATCTGTGCCTCGAATCCTCCCCAGGGATAGAATGAGTATACACATGGAATGGTGTGGGCCATTATTACAGGACTGTCTTACTTCCCCTACTGGTTTAGATTATTTTACTTCCAGGACTAGCCTAATTTTGTAATTATAAAAGGTCTTCCTGGAACATGAACATTGTCGTCACTGCTCTGCCCATTGGGGCTCCCAACTGAACAGTGATCCTGAGAATCCCGGGCCTGATCTTGGGACAAGGACCTACCAAATTTCAGAGTGTTAATTGGGAATTCTTGAGAAATAATATAATTGATACACAATCAATCAGCCAACAGGAGCGAACCCTGATCTCCTGGGTACCAGTCATAGGCCTTATCACGAAGCCTTTGCCCAAGGTTAGGCCAGCAGGTGCAGAGGGTGCTCAGCACCTCCAGGATCAGGCCTTATTACCAAATTCACATCTGCCTCCAGTTCTTTTTCTTCAGCAACTCAGCTAGAAACAGGAGGGTTGTGAAATTGGACCTGAAGGGGCTGGAAAGGTGGGTAGGATGTTGGATAGGGAAGGTAAGCCCCAGATCCTCAAAGGTATTTCGGTACTGCGTGTTTCCATTACTTGACAACCATGACAGGGTGTGAAGGGCTCTTGTACAAGGAGAGTCTAGAGTAGCTACAACTGGCTGTAACACAACATTGCCCTCGCCTCATACAATCTTGCACTGTAACCACACAATTTCATGACATGTGCTGCTAGGCAGCAACACAACGCGACGCAGTACAGAAAACAGTGCTTGAAACTGCATAATGACCCCTCTCAATATTAACTTCATCAGATCCAATGGAGCAATGCAACAATATGTGGCACCAAACTCATTGTGTACCAAGCTGCACCAAAATAATGCAGTACAGCACAACGACCGCTACACCACAATGCCCACTACACCACATGCATTGTTATGTGTCAACAACATACAAAGCAATACTAACAGTACTATACACACAGTATCATGGTACACCACCCCAATGGTGTCATTTTGTAAAATGGTGCATGAAGTAAACCCAACACAGCAGACATCACTCAGTGCTTCCCTGCCCTAACACATGGCAACAGAACAGTGAGATGCATGCACAGAACTTTGCAAAAAAGTGAGTCAATGCAACAAGATAGTTGCGAAAATCGTGCAATGCAGCACAATACTGACAAGACAGCATGGAGGGTTGCACGGTACCACCGGCAATTGTAGCCATCAGCATTCACAAGGCTGTGGTGCACAAGCGGATACCTCATATTAGAGATGTCATCACATTTGTTTGTAGGTCATCAGTGTCATGGTGCCATCATACATGACGGTATCACCACAAGGCAGCGTGAGGAGCAAAGCTGGCTCTCTGGACATTGGCTCCACCCAGGGGCATTATTTCAGAAAAATTCAGGGGGCGGGGGAGCAAAGTTGCGTCAGCATATAGAACATAATCTGCGATTGTACCACATCCTGCAAAGTTGCGGGGGGAGAAAAGGGGAGCATTTAGACCTATAAAACGTTTGGAGGGGCAAATCATGGTCAAGGGGGGCAGCTGCATAGCAAACACCACCCCAGACTAGCACGGCCCTTGGTTAGCAGACTTCTCTCATGTCCCGCAGTCAACATTATTTCCTGGTCTCTCTCCAGTTCACAGCCTAGCAGCCAGTTCCACTATGGAGGACTCTGACCATGGACACGAATCGTGCAGATGTTGCTTTGCTCTTAAGGTCGCTGCCAGGCAGAGGGAGGAGTGCATCACTTCTCCTGCCTCTGCCAGGCTAAGCGGTCAATTTTCTGGTTTGAATTAAGAGAACGGCAGCAAAAAAAAAAAAAAAGGGGGGGGGAGGGGAGGACCTTTATAAAACTCATAAAAGAGTGGCTGGGCTGCAGCCAAGAACAGCACTAGTTGCTCTTTAAAAATCAACACGTTAAATAAAGTTCTTTGTGTGTCCTAAAGAGACGCAATCTCTTTTGGAACCCGAACACAGGCCCTTTAATGAGGAGCAACAACATACAAACCTCCCACTATATAAATAAAGCTTTGTATCTATAATTCAGTTTGAATCTGGAGTCAACCACTTTGCTTTGTTTCCAAATGGTAGAGCAGCCACCATTTGGACAGAACAAGAAGAGCAATCCTCCGCGTTCTGCTCAGTAAAATCAATTGATTTAAAGCATAAGAGCAGATTCTATTTTTTTAACCTGTACCTGAGGTGCAGATGCACCAACCTGCCTGCCAACCAGCGATGAAACGTCTCTGGGTTTCTCTGATTTCATTATGCACCCGTGTTGCTGTCACGTAACAAAATGAACGCGTGGAACTAAAATACTGTGGGGAAGATTGAATTTTTGAGGTCTGGCTTGCACAGCAGCTCAGCGGTTTTTACCCAGAATAAACCCCTGGCACATTTGCTGGGGTTAGGGGACGTGGAGTTTGAGGTCTAGGGTGCAGACCCAAGAAGTCAAACAGGAAGCCCTGCCAGGAGTTAGTATGTGTCTGAGTAACACACCCAGGCAAATTGTTACTGATAGCCAGGGTTGATGGGAGGAAGAAGGGTGGACAATTATACCAGGGCCCCAAGCTCCAGAGCCCCCCCCTCCAAATATCTGTAACTGGGGTGGAGTCCCAGAAAACATGATGTACAGGGCCCCAAATTTCTCTTGACTGGAGGAGGGTCTTCCTGGGAATAATTTTGCCAGGTGTTGAGCCTCCTGGAAGCCCTGGAGAGCTGAGGGTTGTTAAACATCTCACAGGATCAGATCTTTAGGGCGACTCAAAGGGATGGTGGGTATTAATTTCCCTGTCACCCATCTACACACCCTGCCTTTAGCGTGTCTGCTAGGAAGGGCCTCTTACCAGAGATCTGAAAACATCCCCCACGCTATGGGCCAAATGCAGCATCGATGAGCACAGCGACGTAAGCAGCACGTTAGCTGTAACTGGGCTGGAGACGAAGTTAAAGGCCAATGTATTGTAATCTGCACCTGCTGGCAGTCAGTGGGTGAACATCTTACATGGCTAGGGCAGGGCAGGGATAGAAGACAGCAAAATGAAGCAGCCCTCGTCGCTGATTTCACCTTACCCATCGCTGCTGCTTTGCCCCCCCCAGACTCATTTTCTGATCCACTCCTAGGAAGGCAGGAATTGCCAAACAGGATCAGAGCCGCAGTCCAGCGTCTGACCTCAGCCAGCACCAGCTGCTTCAGAGGAAGGCGTAAAACACTGAAGTTTCAGGACTGCCGGCCCCAGGGACTATGTTCACCTAACAAGGCACTTACATTTGGCCCAAATACTTGAAGGCAATGTGAACCCACACTGCCAGTAGGACTGACTTTGGCCCTAGATGTTCGCGATGGGTGATAGGGAGCTGCGCATGGGCAAGTTTCCCCTTCTTCCCTAAATTTTGCAGCAGTGGAGAGCAGATAAAAGCAGATGTAGAGCCCCCCGATGCCAGCCACTATATGCAGGGCACAGAAGAGTCACTCCAGCCAGCCTCTGCTTGTGAGACGCAGCTTCTGTGGCCTGAATCAATTTTAATTGGTTTTTTTTAAAATCATTAATTCAGATGAGCCCTTGCCCCTATCACAGATCACCTGAATAAATCAGCTCCTATTTCAAGCCAGTTTTCACTTTCCAATGAGTTGGGTCATTTCCAGCCAAAAAAACCCAAACAAACTAACTTGGTATTTATTACATCTCTTCTCAGCTTTGCAGGATGCTGCAACCTGCTGAGCACTTGGCAATAAACAACTAGCTGCGATCTGTATCACGGCCGCGCCTTTGAAATATCCTCTCCAGTATTTCACGGACATTTCCCTCCAGTCGTTCTGCAGCCTGCAAAGACTGCAACTGAGGAGCTCTTAAGAATCCTGCACTCAGCTGCTAACAAACAAGGCCACACATCCCATTCCTAAATGGCACAGAAAGCTGGCCCCCAGGATCACAAAAGCAAGCTTGGAAGCGCTGAGTCTGGACTGATCGTTTGGGACAGTTTCAGAGCAGCTGTAAATATAGAGATTAAATCATCATAAAATGTGCAAAAACTGGCACAGATATCGCTCCAAATTTCGGAGGTCAGCAGAATTGAGCATTCAGGTTTCTAGCAGCCCCTGGGTTGAGTCGACGTTTTCCATACCCAAGTTGCAAAGGGGGAAGGGAGACGGGGGGGAGAAGCGACCACTGGAATTCACCACATTACTTTCTCTGCATAAGGAGAAACCAGCAACATTCCAGCCTCCTGCCATGTAATGCAATTGGTGACAAGATGCTGCTTAAATACAAAAATCCGGGCTAGTTGATTCAAACAAGTCTGACAGAAAAAAAAAGCAATGCAGATGTTTGGCTGGTATTCAGCCACTAGAGGGCCCCAAGCTAGCATCCTCCTGGACCGGAGATTCCAGCAAAAAGCAAGCGGCACTCCAGGAACACCTACTTTTCACTTCCCAGCAATATTTAATGGGATCAACTTTTTTCTTTGATTGCTCACAGCTTTATTATTAGCATCTGAGCTGCTTTGATGATCTGTTGGTGGGCTGGGAAAAGGAAGATTTTCTATTTGTTTTGCTGTTTCCAAGCACATCAGGGTCATGCAAGTTAAGATCTGACTGCAAGATTTCGAGTTACGGTAAAGATGATTCCAGGGGCTGCTTTATGGTTGGCATGGCAGCATTTCCTGGAGAAATGATGGGCTTACATGGGACGGAATTGGTGCCTGGCCTTATGCTGGCTGTTTGCACAGAGATGCATTTCACCCACTGTGCATCTTCCCCCTTTCCTTGTTCTAAGAATCTAAATGGACTTGGCACAGCTGTAAGTGACAGCACATGGGGCAGGGACATGGAGAAGCAAGAGCCATTACACAGCTGTAATATAGAGTTTCTATAGATTCTAGTTTGGCTCTGTTGTTTCTGTGGTAATAGTTTCTACAATGTCCTTCATCCTGTAATCCTTCTGCAAACGATAGGCCAAATTTTGCCCTCGGTGACATCTCTATCACTGAAGGTATGGGTCGTCAAGCCCGCCCCCCTCCCCCTACAGCAATCATCTTGCCCATCACTGAAATGCAGCCACCTCCAGGGTATTACAGAGTAGCTGTTTCAGAGCGCACAGCAGGTTAGGACAGAAGCGCAAGGAATCTTGTATCCCGTTACAACTACAGTGGGGATTTTGGCTGGGGAAATGAGCCTTGGTAGAGTCTCTTGGGAAGCAGTGCCCTGAGTTCGCCTAACCGCCACGGGTGGTCAGGACCTTGGATTTACTCTTCCTCCATTGTACCGAGCCGGCAGGAACGCAGCATTCCCCAGGACCAGCCTGGCTCATTGGTTCAATACTAAATCAAAATGAAATACAGCACCAGGGTTTCCCTTGGCATCTCCTATCCAAGTCCTGACCAGGGACAACCCTGCTTAATTTATGGGAGCTGATGCGCTCCCAGCAGGGCAGTCATAAGGCTATTAATACAGCTGCTAAAGGAACATCCCAGCCTGGACTTCCTCCTATGTACTAAAGAGCATTTGGACTCTCCTTGCTGAAGGCTGCTACTCCATCCATGCCACGTTGGGGCCTGATCTAACTCTTACCGGGGTCAGTGGGAGTTTTCGCGTGGACTTTAGTGGGATTTGGATGGGGCCCCAGTGAGCATCTTCCAACAGCTGAGAAGACGGTTTTACTAGCAGCACAGAGGAGCGCTGCAGAACAGCGAGACAGGTTACTGCAAACACAGGGCTGTGTCCTGCTCCTGCTGAAGTCAGAAGTAAAACTACGGACACCAGAAGCAGCCAGGGACTCACTGGCACGCTAAGGCATTTGTCTTGAGTTTGGGGAGACTCAGCATAACCTGCCAATTCCTCCAAGGTCCCAAAGCTTACTCACCAAAAGGGAAGTACCCCGCCCGGCACCACGGGGGCTAGGGGAGGGAGTGTGACATGATCAGAAAGGTTACGTGGTAAGGAGCCATGTCCTCAAAAGTCAAGTTCATATAAAAATAGAAAAGCGAAGACCATTAAACTTGTAATCCATATGCTGTTTGGTGGGTGCTGCCGGGGGGGGGGGGAAGGACGCACACCATGGAATAGTCCTCTGGCTGCCAGAACATGGGACGGGGGCCAGGGAAGGGAGGATGGCAGCTGCCCAAGCACTGTTGGAAGGGAATCCTATAGCTCGTTTCCTCAATGGGGAAAGACACGATGGCCCACAGTCCCCACATCATGGGCCACGTGGAGTCTTGACATTCCTGTGCCAGCCCCAAAAGTACAGTTACTATTATGTGTTACAGGATCGCCTGGTGCCCAGACCAAGATCAAGGCCCTGTTTGCTCGGTACTGTGCAAACACAGTAAGAGACATTCCCTGCAGCTTATGATTTCCCTCACTGTTTTGTCCACGTAAGTGACACATGCTCAGCAACAGAGCCAGGAACAGAACGCAGCTCACCTGCCTCCCAGGCCAGCTCCCTCGCCACTGGGAAACACAGGCACTGCTGTAGCGACGCTGAAGTCAGTTAAACACCATCTCTGCGTGGCTCTCTCCTGGCACTCTCTTTCTGCTCCTCCCCAAGACAACCAGAGCAGTGAGTGCGTAAAGCAGCATGCAGTGCGAGTCCAGGGAGATCCTGAAGGCCACTCACAGACTGGAATTTGCATACCTTGAATATTTTTATTTGTCTGTTTTCATGGGAAAGCGAGGTCAGAATCCGAGGGCCTGGCATTTTGCTCGGAGAGCCCGGAGGTCTATGGCCAGGTTGCTGTCTCCCAGGAGTTGTAGGTTTGTTGGCCAGTCATTGAAAAAGCCCCATCAGCTGCACATGCGAGTTTTCACTCGAGGCAGAAGTCCCAGCGGAACACAGCTTGATTAAGAGCCGAACTGGCTGGCGCAAGTACAACTCCCATTGACTTTGTGGCTTCAGAACTGGGCTGTTGCTAGAGGTCTATGGGACTGTAACAACCTGTGAAGCCATTGAAGGGTTCTCCAGAGATGCCAATCCCTGAATCTTGGATGAGAAATTTCCTGCCTTTTAAGTGTCATCACATGCAATCCCATAAGACTCCCCAGTCTTTGTTAAAGCCATTCACTCTTTTGGAAATCCCTTGTGATCGTCAGTATGAAGGAACCTGAGAAGATGCTCAAGGAACTTGCCTTACCAGGCTTCTACTTTCCTTGGAAGAATCTAAGGTAGTTAGATCTGGTATCAGGGCAGTACTAGATTACCAGACACAAATCCCCCTCCCCCCGCCATCCTATTTCATATATCGTCGCTAATACGCTGTCTGCCCAACAGCATTCTTGGTGCATTCCTGCAGTAAGTACCATGGATTTGCTGTGCTTTATGAAAAATGAAAAGAATGTTTTAAATGAAATTAATTCTTATGAACCCGACATTTCATAAAAAGCACTACCGTGGTATGGTCTGGCATAGGGCGGCTGCTATGCTCGGTGTTAGACTTGCACGAGGGGACGGGAAAACAAAGGCCGTGGCATAAGATGAGCTGGACAATGAACATTTTATAACCGTTTGCAGGGTCTCAAGGGGTTTTATCCTAGCACTTAATTTATGCTCAGCAATAACATGGAAGGTGAACTTTAAAGAGCAAATAAGAGAACTCCTCGTGGAGAAAGCACTCAGGGGAGGGCCAAGCAACAATGTCTAGTAAGAACAAAAGGAGCCGGGTTGGCCATGCAGAGGTTGAGGGCTCTAATTCCTTGAGGAAGGCCGTGCCACGTGAGCTTGCAGTTTCCCAGCCAGTTGGCTCAGGAGTTACTTTGGCCTGGACGTGGGCAGGTTTTGTGAAGCCGGGTGGGAAGGAAAGAAGAGATTACGGAACCAGGCAGCGAGATCGTGGTGCTAATGCTGCCACTTTCCCTTCCCTCCACCCCACTCCTCATCTCCAGTTCAAGAGACATTAAAGAAAGAAATCTGCCTTTCACCACAGAGCAGGAGGAGCTGATGCAAAACTGCCTGGTTCCCTCTTTTCATCTTCACTTTAAAAAGCAACTACATTAAAAACAAAAACAAAAACACCAAACCCTCCAGCAACTTTCTGCTGTCCAGTCTTCCTCTGCTCTGGTGAAAGCTCTAGTATTTTAGGACAAAATGGCTCACGCTTCATGGCTAGAACTAAGGAAATAATTCACAGCCCTATTTATGGGGTGGATTTCATTCATATGTGTGTGTTCAGGAATTGTCAACAAATCAGTGGCCAGGATTTTCAAAGTTGTTATTCAAAACTGTTCAGGAACTTTCCCATGAAGTCCTGCTGGTCTTCAGAACCTTCATGCTTTGTATGTTTGCAGCTGGACAGTCACAATAGGTTGGGTTGGTTACGCAAGTCCGGTCTTTTGGGACTGAGCTCTTCAGAGCACAACAGTCTCTTACTTTGTGCCTGTAAAGTGCCTAGAACAATGGGGCGCTGATCACAGTAGGGGCCCAGAAATGCTACAACAACCCTTGCGATATTGTGTGTTTTTCTTAATCTCCCAGCTCCTTGAATCAAGAAGTTGCCCGAATAGCTCAACTTTGGTTACAAACAACAAAGATGTTTCTAAGCCCTCGTGGTTGCGGAGAAGAAACGGAAAATGGGATCTGACTGCACCGGAAGGCTCAGGAACTGGACAGCAAAGAACTCAAAACTTAATATTTAAAGAAAAATCTCATGATCTTTGGGGCCCTGACTCATGAGCTTTGAATGCTGGGGGGTGGCAATACCAATAAAAAAAAATAATAAATGTAGCATTGTCCCTTTCCTCTGAATGGATGATTTACGTCGCTCCCTAAGGGAGCACGGATTTCACAGTGGAATGTGCCTTCAAAATTCTCGTTATCCATTTTTTGCTAAGAACGGGCTTTTCCGGGAAAAATTCACTCCTGCGTCCCTGGCTAGCAAGGTGCCGGTGCACTGTGTCCCACCTAAGTTCTCAAAATAGGGCGTAGGTGGGGTGTGAGTGGTGCCGGCTCTCTGCACCATGTGTGTGTGGAGTTTTGCTCTGGGTATATCGGTGCTGTTAACACCCAATGGCTCGAATGTTTGCAGGAGACGAGCACAAAAGTGTTGCAAACACATTAGAATTTAAATCTGCTTTTGAATTCCAAGGAATTTTTGCAGAATTTCTCCCCCAAATTGGTTGCTCAGTGGTTAGCCCTTGCATTAGTGCATCTTGTCCCCAAAGGGGTTATCACTTGAGCCCAGAACTAGAACGTTCCCATGGCAGCCACGCAAACCTCCTCGGTTTCCCTTTGCAAAGGGGGTTGCAAGCTCCGATGCACGTTGGATTCACACACTCTGCCCCCTTCTGGAGTTTTATTCGGAGTTTGGGGATGGAGCAAAGCCAACATCTCAAATCAAAAGCAGTCAGAGCTGCCAAGTTTCACAGCAAAACCACAGGATTTCGATAGGAAGCCATAAAATCTGTCCCAGGCTTGATCAACCTCAGGTAACTTTTTAAAAACAAAACTGGGCTGAGCTTTCGCACGTGTCCCAAAGCCTGAAAGCAGGTGCACTTGCCCTTGGCTTTAAATATCATTGCCACTATTTCACAGAGAACGGATTCACAGGTGCTCCAGGAAGGTCCTGATCCTGAGCTGTGTCGCATAATAACACCTCCAGTGCTCCTTCAAAACGGAATCTGGACAAGAAGCTAAACATCTGGGATGATGACACCATGGCCTCTCTCCTAAAGTGACTCTAGCAGACTTTACAGACTTCAGCTATACACAGGGGTCACCTTTTCTCACCACTGAAGTGCAGCCACTTCTGGAGCGAAACACAAACTGTTCAAAGGCACACAGGAACACTACACGGCAGTTTAAACCAGGAAGCAGAGAAGCATACATTCTCCAAGTGAAAAGTGCAGGAATTACTGTAGGCAGAATACAACTCCCCCTCCCCCCACCCCCATGCTGGAATTTGGCTAGGACCCCAGAGATTTTGCAAAGAGTGCTATGAATTGTTACCTGTTCACAAGGGTCAAGACCTTGGGTTTATGTTTCATGCAAAAGATGGCACCTCTCAATAACACAGTACCCTCCTAGCACAACATTGTCCACCCGGCTTCTTATACTGGCAATCCACACTTCGGGATCTGAGCACCACTGGACCGGACAGATAGATGAGCGCCACCTACTGGATCACCAACACCACTTCCTGCAGCAATAGCGGGGGAGTTACGAGAGGTTTGCAGCATCACAAGGGGGCCTGGCCGCAGAGTCTTGGTTTTCTGTCCAAGTCAAAGAAAAAGCTTTTATTTGACTAATGCACCTCAGAAGAAAGTCTGTATTTCTGTGCTCCTACTGGCATATTGTCTGCGGATAAAGACAGAGGTTAGATCTCCGCTCGACAGCCAGCAACATCATCATCATCATCTCAACTCATGGATGAAGTTCTGTGTAAGACCCTCTTCTTTAGACTTTAGATCCCTCTCAACTTGAAAAGCAGCAATGAAATAAAACCCTCTGGAAGAACAATACAGAAAGTGCACAGCTGTTCCCAGTGTGATCCGCAAGGAAAAAGGATTGAGCATAGGTAGAGCTGGGATTTCTAGGTCAATCAGCCTTTGAGTAGACTGGCAGAACTCTGTAGGTTTTAAGAGATTCCTGAGGCCAAATTTTGCTGTCAGTTACATAGGGTTTACACTGGGGTCACTCCAGTGAAGCCAACAGGAGCTGGGTGTCCTCTGCACTTATGAATAGTTTTTACACGCTTCACACCCATGTTTGAAAACGTTGGCCTTTGCTTCTGTGCGTCTCCATTGTACAGAGCATGGTGATGGCGGGGTGGAAAACGGGGAGACACGCTAGCCTTCCTCCCCTCCCACAGATGCCAGGAAGATCACTTAGCGAAGGCTCGTACATAGGGTTGCCCGTGTTGGTTGGATGTATTCCTGGAGGTTCATCAAATGACATACTCTTTATATAGATCATTAATCTTTAATTCCTGGAGACTCCAGGACAATCCTGGAGGGTTGGCAAGTCTACTCACACAGCACTTTGTAAAATGCTACATGTTATTAAACACTTGAGCTGGAAGATGCATGGATGCCAAAGCAACCACGGGCTTCTTGCCACATTCTTACCACAAGGGAGAGAGACACGGTTCTTTTAAGCTAAGGGAGATGGTTTCCAGGTGGGCTGAAGAGTGAGAGGCGTTCAAAGGAAGCACCTAGAGCTAAGGTTTCAGTCCAGGGAGAAGACTCTTGCTGGCGAGAAAGTTTTGGGTTTAGTTTTCTTCCCTGTGATTTACTGCTTTATTGACCTCAGAATCATAGAAGATTAGGGTTGGAAGAGACCTCAGGAGATCATCTAGTCCAACCCCCTGTTCAAAGCAGGGCCAACCCCAACTAAATCATCCTCAGGGGCTGGAAGCCACTAGGGATTTCCTTGAGTTAAGTGGTTTGACAATACAAGGCACCCCAATCCAACCCATTGGCTTCCTCTCTCTTACTGCACTTCTCTGACTGCCATGGCAGTCCTACAAGGTGCTCAGGTACTTGGCTGATGAGGGCCGTACAAGTACTTGGGTTAAAAAAAGAATCTGACCTTCCCCTATATCTTTGCTCTTGCTTCCGCCTATTCCTCTTCACATTCATAGAATCATAGAATATCAGGGTTGGAAGAGACCTCAGGAGCTCATCTAGTCCAACCTCCTGCTCAAAGCAGGACCAATCCCCAACTAAATCATCCCAGCCAGGGCTTTATCAAGCCGGGCCTTAAAAACCTCTAAGGATGAAGATTCCACCACCTCCCTAGGGAGCTCATTCCAGTGCTTCACCACCCTCCTAGTGAAATAGTGTTTCCTAATATCCAACCTAGACCTCCCCCACTGCAACTTGAGACCATTACACCTTGTTCTGTCATCTGCCACCACTGAGAACAGCCGAGCTCCATCCTCTTTGGAACCCCCCCTTCAGGTAATTGAAGGCTGCTATCAAATCCCCCCTCACTCTTCTCTTCCTTCCCTTCTTCACTCTTCCTCCTGGTCTCTCCTCACTGCTCCCTTTCTCCCCTTTGTGCCTTTATCAAGCTGCTGGATCTGTACTGAACGCTCCTCCTTTCCTCCCCAAGGGCCTCACTGATCCCTGCCTCCCCCAGCATTTCTCAGCAATAACTCCAGAGGAGGGAGCCGAAGTATTGTTCTGGATCTTGTGCTCAGCGGCTGTGCGCGCACTCCGGGGCAGGGAGCAGGTCGGTCTGCATCGCTGTTTGTGAGGCTGTGTGTTGATTTGTAGTGCTATGGACAATGAACGATACAAGGGATTGTGTAGGTAGAAGCAGAGGACAACCTGTGGTGGACAGTCAACGTCCACTGAGTAGCGTGTCGCCTTGTGTTTTGAAAAGGAGAAACCTAAAAGGGAGGATGAAGCCTCCTTAATGGTAACAATTATCAAGAGAACAAGATGCACAGCGGAGTGAGATGTGCAGACGCAAGGAGAGCTCATTCTTTTACGTTTGCCAGGGGGATTTGAAAATGAAGCTGCAAAGATACGGGGGGAAATTTTCAAATGCACCTAAGTGACTTAGGAGATAGCATCCCATTGACTTTCAAGGAAATTAGGTTCCTAAGTCTCTTAAGCACTTTTGAAAATTTTACCCTCTCTCTCTAGGTTCTTACACTGGCCCTGTCACCACTGTGCCGAGGTAATTCTTGCCAGGAAATCCTTCAAGACCCAGTTTTTGAAGTCTTCTTTTGGTCCCTCAGTTCTCAACCTGAGGTTCAAGGCCACCCTGTCTTTCCTGTATTGCTAAATGGGGCTAGAAGGCAGCTAGATTCCAGCTAGATGGGAAGAGATTCACCACGGAAGCAGTCTCAGTATGGAAAAGATTCAGAACCTCACTGAAGATCTGCTCAGGGGCTGGAAATCACTAGCAGGCAACTTCGAGCTGTGACTTGGAAGCTGAAGATGAATGAAAACCTGTCAGAAGTGTGCAAGCAGATTCTCCAGAGGTTTGTTCTTGGGAATTTGCTTTATTGAGAAGGTTATTGATGCACAGATGACATTTTTGACCTTCTATCCACAAGAGATGTGTGGAAATATGGAGAATTACCAAACTGGGATGCACCAATGGTCCATCTGAACTAGCATCTATTCTCTGCTTCTGGCCTAGACCAGATGTTTGACTGGTACACTGAAATCCAGTGCAAATCCAGTGCAATACAGTGCAAATAAGTGATGGTCACATAAACACCACCCTATACTGGAAACCTACTGACCGCTATACTTACCTACATGCCTTCAGCTTCCATCCAGTACACATCACACGATCCATTGTCTACAGCCAAGCCCTAAGATACAATCGAATTTGCTCCAATCCCTCAGATAGAGACAAACACCTACAAGATCTTTATCAAGCATTCTTAAAACTACAATACCCACCTGGGGAAGTGAGGAAACAGATTGACAGAGCAAGACGGGTACCCAAAAGTCACCTACTACAGGACAGGCCCAACAAGGAAAACAACAGAACACCACTGGCCATCACATACAGCCCTCAGCTAAAACCTCTCCAGCACATCAACGATCTACAATCTATCCTGGAAAATGATCCCTCACTCTCACAGACCTTGGGAGGCAGGCCAGTCCTCACTTACAGACAGCCCCCCAACCTGAAGCAAATACTCACCAGCAACTACATACCACACCACAGAAACACTAACCCAGGAACCAATCCCTGTAACAAACCTCGTTGCCTATTCTGTCCCCATATCTACTCTAGCGACACCATCAGAGGACCCAACCACATCAGCCACACCATCAGGGACTCATTCACCCGTACGTCTACTAATGTTATATATGCCATCATGTGCCAGCAATGCCCCTCTGCCACATACATTGGCCAAACCGGACAGTCTCCTGGTAAAAGAATAAATGGACACAAATCGGACATCAGGAATGGTAACATACAAAAGCCAGGAGAACACTTCAATCTTCCTGGACATTCAACAACAGATTTAAAAGTAGCCATCCTTCAACAAAAAAAACCTTCAAAAACAGACTTCTAAGAGAAACTACAGAACTAAAATTCATTTGCAAATTTAACACCATTAATTTGGGCTTGAATAGGGACTGGGAGTGGCTGGCTCACTACAAAAGCAACTTTCCCTCTCCTGGAATTGACCCCTCCTCATCAATGATTGGGAGTGAACTACATCCACCCTGATCGAATTGGCCCTGTCAACACTGGTTCTCCACTTGTGAGGTAACTCCCTTCTCTTCATGTGTCAGTATAATAATGCCTCCATCTGTAACTTTCACTCCACGCATCTGAAGAAGTGGATTTTTTACCCACGAAAGCTTATGCCCAAATAAATCTGTTAGTCTTTAAGGTGCCACCGGACTCCTTGTTGTTTTTACTGAAATCAAGCAAATCTAAAGGGCTTTTCTCAGTCTGATTGGATCTTCTTGCTTCCAAGTTCACAGAGTATGCTTTGGATCACCTGGAGAGGCCTGACATCCCTGAGTAGAAGCGATGCATCTGGGAAAATGATGAAAAACCAACTGTAGAGAAGAGAAAGGAAAGTAATATACTCGGCACCTGCCAAGTACCATTGGGAAAACAATTTGATATTCAACCCTAAGAGGGAAAAAAGAAAGCAAGGAAGGTCATTATTCAGGGGGCAGATTCTCCTTTGCTTTAAATCCATGCAGTCCCCTCCAAGTCAATAGTTCTGCATGACTGAATGTGAAAGGATGATTCAGTGGGGAGACACTTGACCGTACATCCCTGCACTGCACTGAACCGGTTAGATTCTCCCAGGAGCTCAGATCCAGACTTTCCAGGACGTAACATACACAACCAGGGCTGGGTTTTCACAAGAGCTCAGGTTCCACTTAGGCACCAAAGTAACAGACAGAGTCCCCAAAGCATTCAGCACCTCGACACACAAGGTCTTCTGAAAGTATAATGTCTACACGGGAGCTGGGGCTTACTGAAGTCTAGCCCCAGTTCTGCACCACTGGCAGGAAGGAGCATTTCCATACCCTGAACGTACTGCTCACGAGGGGGACAATCACTTGAAGATAAGCCAGCACGCTGTGGGAAACTATTACGGGCGGTGTCATTTCAGGGGGGCACTTTTCCTGAGGCAGAGAGAGAAGAGGCCGAGCCAGCACTCGCTACAAACTGAATCGAGGAAATTCACATGTGTGGGAAAATTCTTTGCTTTTAATTAGTTTGTTAAAATGTATAAATTCCATGGAAAACACACACGTGCGCGTGTACACGTGTGTGTGTGCGTGTACGCGTGCGTGCGTGCGCTCCCCCCCTCCCCTTTTGACTGGACACTTTAAAGTCTCCGACATTCCACGGGGACAGTTGGTTTCTTCTGCAATCTCCCCTTTTCTTTCCCTCACTAACATCCCCACGTAGAACGCAGCCAAGCACAACACAGGCAGAGAAGGGAAAAAGGCACAAAGTTCCCCAGGCCCTTGAGCCACTGTTGGATGTACATGCAGATCTGTGCCTCTAAATGGGACCAGGATGCTGTTCACCAACCGAACCCCCTCTGCCTCCCCAATCAGTCAATTTGCCATCCCTTCAGCTGGCAAGTGCTCATTAATGGATGCCCTCCTCACCTGTAAAGCACAGGATCGAAAGTGAAGTTTGGCAAAGGCCAGAGAAGGGTTATACAGAAAGACGAGGCTCTGCTTTCTATGCCTTTCTGCAAGGGTAGATATTTTTGGAGCAGTCTAAAGAAAGGAAAGGAAAGGAGGAGGGAGCGGGAGGGAGGGAGCTGGCGTTCAGGACAACAAGTGAAATTCAGTATCGTTTTATGGCCCCACCCTGCAGAACTATGAGGTTGTGTTGTTACAGACACTGTCTGCAGCACAGGAGAATGGAAACTCTGCTGCTTTCCTAGCTGTGGACAAGCTGAAATATGAGCGAGAAAGAGACCATGTGTGTGAGAAAGGGAGAGAGAACAGCCCTTCGCGCCCTTTCGACCAGGGCTAATGTATTTTGCAGGTGACGTTCCCTGACATACTGTTGATGCAATGTTCCCCTCGCTACAGGGCCGCGGATAGAGTCACTTTTCATGTACTTGCGAGGGATGGCAGGAGGTAATGTACTGGAACCTTCGTGGCAACAGGGTCCATTAGTAACCTTTAAACGCAGACCTTTATAATGAGAGCATTTGAAACGGGCATTTTTCCTCCCACCATTTTTCTTCCAGTCAAAGAAAACATTCTATATGAAAATAAACAAATCGCAAAAAAAACCTAGGCTGGAAAAGCATCTACAAATATTTTGTTATATCATATAATGATCCCCTTATATATCAGCTTAAACTCCCAGCCACCCCACTAATAGCTCTTCTTATTGAGCTCTAAAAACTGTCTCCTAAGTTCCTTTGGAATGGATTTATAACAAAGCAGAAATCCCATAAACCCTCTACAGAGCAGTGTGGTGGAATATCGATGCATTCCTACACGCTCGGTCCCCCAACCAGCCTCTCTGCTACAGTCTTGGCAAACTCAGAGCAAAAGAAGGGTCCCAAGAGCAGAAATCTGCTGTCCAGGAGAACCAGGTGGGGAGAGGCCTCTTATCCTGGAGGTCAAAGCCCCGGTATTTTATTTCATCCTAAGATGATGCTCCACACTAGACTCACGCTACAACAAAGATGCTTAGCACTTAGTGTGCACTCCATCTAAAATACTTAAGTGCTCCCCCATTGTTGTGGTAGCCAAGCTCCTCACAGTCTTGAGCATAACTCTGCTTCTCAAATCATGTTACAGTGGATCGTATTATTAGGCCCATTTTACAGATAGTGAAATGGAGGCAGAGAGGGGAAACGACTTGCCTAAAGTCATTAATAGAACCCAGAAGTCCTGGCTGCAACTCTAGTGACCATGCTGTCTCCCCCCCCACCCCACCCCACTGCCTCCCAACAGGGGTGCCATAGAAGTGAGGACTTCCAAGTGCTATAAACTGACTGTCGCCCTGCTCAGAGCACAATTATTGTCCAAGCTCCCCCAGGGGTCAGCACAATGCATTGATCGTGTGCAGACAGATGGTCTAAATGGTGATGTCCCATGTTAAATAATTTTCAACCTCCTCTGTAGCATCAGACATTGGCCACTGCCAGAGGTAGGGTATGGGCTACTCCAGCATGGCCAATCCTAATGTTTTAGGGGAGCTCTGAAAGTTGTGCCCTGCCCTTCTGTCCCCAACCATGAAAGATCTGGTGGAAATTCCAGTAGATTCCTTCTCTTGGTCTTTTAGTGTCTCTGATATGAGCTGGAGGACCAGTAGCCCCAGGATCCTCTGACCCATTACTCTGTTCCAAAATCTAATTATTAAATTTTCATCTCACCACTAGGGAGATGTTCTTCCACCCCGTTACTGTGCCCTAGTCACACCAAAGGAACAACAAAGCCTAATTCAATCCTATAAGGGCTACCATCTGTTTAGGTTTATGCCCATGGGTCCCACTGACTTTGGTAGGACTTATGGGCATAACTGAGGGCAGAATTTAGCCCCAAATCTTTTAAAGTAACCTATTGGTCTTTCCAAAAAAAATGCACTGGACCAAAGTCATCTTCAGAGTCACTCAGTTGATGTCACTGGAGTTTATGTTCTCATGTGTTTGGCTCATTGCCACTGTATTTCTGCAGAAAGAATTTACTCCAAGGTATGTTCCTACACCAGATAATGGTGGGAGGCGAGGGGGGGCCCCCCTCATTCATGGGTCCTAAGCCTGAACCTTTCCATGCAGAGTGAGAGGGATGAGATTGCTCCACACTGAAGAGTCCCTGTTTAACTATCTTGACTGCATCTAAATAGAAGGATGCCTTGGAGACCCGGCTTACTTTGATTGGATCTCCAAGTTGTTCCTCTGACT
Source organism: Platysternon megacephalum (assembly GCA_003942145.1). Taxonomy (NCBI): domain Eukaryota; kingdom Metazoa; phylum Chordata; order Testudines; family Platysternidae; genus Platysternon; species Platysternon megacephalum. The sequence continues at coordinate 3,052,097 of QXTE01000016.1, read as the reverse complement.
CCTGTAAGTCAACGACTTTCTTTGCAGTCTATCCATTGTCCATTCTTCACTGGGTATGCTCACATACATATGCCCCACATGGTGAAGTGGAAATAGGACAGTGCTCTGTTCTCAATGGGAAAAGTCTGGTTGTATTTTTGGTTGCAGTTCTGGTAGCCTTGGTTACTCTTGCATGAGTAGTGAAACATTGGAGATAGCGTTTAACCAAGCCACAAAACTATTGAAACACTGCTGCTGCTAGTGGCTGCTTTTCAAATGCTGCATCTTACCCAGAGACTCTTGTCTCTTTCACCAGCAGAAGCTAGTCCAATAAAAGATATTACCTCCCTAGTATCTTACAGCGCACATTGCAGACAGAAGGCAGCCAGCCCTGCACTTGGGGAAACCCACAGGTAAAATTCACAATAGGAAGAGAGAACAGGCGCTAGCTCCAAGCCCCTGAATTCAGATTGCATGTGGTTCTGGGGTCTCCCAACACAATGCTGTGCATGCCGTTCCTCAGGACGGCAGGTCAAGATAGTGACAAAAGACCAAGAAACACTTGGAAGTCAGAGAGAAACAGCTGCTGTGGCTGTCTGCCTGCAATAGTATGAAAGGATATCAAAAGGGAAAACAGAAAAACCTGCCACGGAGAGCTATGCTGAGCTGCTGCCAAAAGCCACAGACAGAAAAATCCTAGATTTCACCCAGGTGTGAATAACTTTTGACACTTCTAGGGCTTAGGGCTTTAAACAAAACAAAACACGCAGTCCCCATTCACCCTTAACAATACTGTATTTCATATGAACGGAATATATGAATCACTGCAAAGAACTTCAGTGCAACCCAGTACAAAGAAAAGCTGAATTCTCCACCCCGCTTACTGCAATCTGGCTTTCTGTAGCCTAAACCAAAGGCAACAGGAAACAAATACATCTAGACAGTCACATTTTCTCTTTTTTTAAACGGATAACTCAGCTGTTACACGTACACGGAGGAGATCAGACGTTCATTTCCAGTCAGGGCTATTATGACCCACAGCTGGGTTCCTTCCTCCACCTACTTATGATTGTAAGTGAATTCCACGGTGAGAGCATCACACATTTCCCAAAAACGTGATGAGATCCTGACAGCTCTCGGATTCAAAACGTGAACGTGGCTTCTAAAGTTACAGCTAAGCCCACTAACCCTGATCCTTGGGCAAACATTGCTGCAGATTGGAACAGGTGAATCAAAAGCAGCTACTTGCTGGTGGAGTTCTGCTCTACAACTAGGGAACTGGTCTTTTCTGACCCAGGTGGACAGGGAAAGAAAAATAAAACAAAGAAACGTTTCACTGAAACTAATCTTGGAAGTTGTGCTGAATAAATGAAAACTGATGGTTCTTTATTATAGAATTGAACCAATTTTCTAGCAGGTTTTTTTTCTTCTTATGCCTGACAGCAATAGATTGAGAGAAATGGGATGAAAAACCTAGTCCACAATCGAACCAAATTGAGACCGTTTCCTGTGTCCTCGCTGACTTAACTCCATGGAGGTTTTCACTCTTAGCTTTGGCCATGCCAAAAAGGGGGAAAGGGTGTGTGTTACCTGCCCTACAATGTAGCAAAATGGCAGAAACCCTGGAGAGGTAGATTCCCAAATAGTCTTTAATGTTCAGCTTCTTAAGGGTTTGAGGATCTAAAACCACAATAGTTAGATTCAGTTAAAGGAGAAGTTGGCCTATCATTGCCCCTACAACAAGATTATTTGATGTGTATGATAGATGCAGCATCTGAGAGAGAGGAAATTCTTATACTACACAGAGTTACCACCACAGCCCGAGAAGGTAAAACGTACTAATGCAGACATTGCTATCATTTTAGCATCCAGTATGCATGGGACATGGCAGCTGAAAAGAATGGTTTCCCAGTGTCCCTTGCTGATGGATCAAAATTGGATTTTTATAGACGCAATAAAAATCCCAGGAATTTGCTGGCCTTATGATTTATTAAAAATGTTCCTTATAGCAAAGCTGCCCGTAGATGAGGAAATATTTCCAAGTAGGTCAGCCTGGGGCAAACGTATAGGGGCGACTCTCTTGGTTTATTAAGAATGTTCAAAGTTTAGGAACTGGTGCATGAGAGCTCAATGAACAGAAATGTCCTTAAAAACAATCAAATAAGAACCTTCTACTTCCCAGCCCAGGATGTATGTGAAGTTAGCTGAGGTGACATACCCCAATTCTGACAGGCACTGAAGAAAAGTATGAGTACAGATCTCAAATTGGAAGAGGACAGCCTCCTGAGCAGATCATGGAATTGAACTAAAAGTCTATTTGCTAGGGATCAGGGTCCCCGGGGGCACAGAACTTTTCCCATACATTTTTCTTACAAACATTTGAGACAGGAAAGTAGGGTTTGGACCTTGGAGCCATCTCTGCCCCAACCTGGTCTGGTTTCTCATTAACACTGTTTGAACACCACATACTCTTTTGATACAATTTATTAAAAAGGAACAGAATTAAAAATGGGTCGGGGAAAAATAAAGGGATGATAAAAGGGACAGAAGAAATCAAGAAAAGCACACAGACTAAAGTTCTCCTGGAAAGAGAGAATATTCCTTTGCAATATTCCTCTTTGCTTGGGGAAAAACTAATCAGAATTAGAGGGTCTCGTGACTGAGAAATTAAAGAGATTTTCTCTAGTCTGAGCTTAATGCAACATGTGATAGGTATCTAGGTGAATGATAAGAAAAAGGAGGAATGGGAGAATATGTCAAGAAAGAGAAATAAAGTCCTTACCTTGTTAGCTGAAACAGTCTCCTCAGGCTTGCAGAGGGGAGTTTGGTTTGGGGTTTATTGGGGGGAGGGAGGTTCTCTGAATAAACTAACTTTTATTGCTGTTAGAATAGTCTATTCCATGGGAAGTGCAGCAGTCGCTGATGGTACCTTTGCAGAGGGGGAGAGAGAGGACAGAGCTGTGCTGGGCAGCACTGCAAATGAGTGCACAAGGGAGGGAGGAAAGGTTTTTCACAGACTCTTTGATGGGCTAACAGCTCAGGACTGAGCTTGCTGGTTACTTTTTTTTTTTTTTTTTTTTTTTTTTGAGTGGGTTCCAGCTCTGGATTGTTTCTCCGTTTCACAGACACAGAAGGAAGTATGTTTATAAAACACAAAACCACACACACCCCCTACACCAACCCTAGATGTGCGGGGAAGAGTCTCTCCTCAAAGGCTCAGGCTACAGACAATTTCAGCACCAATTATCCCCATATTCAGCTGAGCAAACTGCACCCCTTTTCAGCACTGAAGTGGCAAAAGTGTAACCAAGAAGCCAGACTGGCTAGGGAGGGGTGTAGGAATTCGAGTGGGATTCCAGGGTGGTAGAACTGGACTCAGGGCCATGGCAGCTGGGGGTCGGGGGAGTTTGCCTGATGTTCCCAGGACTCCAGGAAGCATTTTGCCTCCTGGCTCAGTCCAGTCACATAAAGCCTGGCTTGGTGGGGAGGTGATGGCTCTGGGTACTAGCACTTGAAGTCCAGGGACGGGGGTTGTCGCTGGGAAATGTAGGGCTTCCTTCCTCAGGGAACGAACCCCCCCAATTCCAAGAATACTAAAAGACAAGGAACCTGGAAACAAAACCTCTTTAAGGTGCCACAAAAAGCCAGCATCAAACCAAAGCCACTGAGCACCCCCAAACTGAGCTCTGGGTCTGAACCTTCCCAGATTTGCTCTCTCCCAGCCTCCTAACTGTATAATGGGCCAAATTGGAAGAGCATGTCCAGACATCCCCAAGCAATGGGGAATTTCAGACCAATAGGTTAGGCTCACCTCTGCTTCTCATCTACTGTAGTTACCCTGCCTGGCTCCTAGATTAAAGAAAAGCTTCAGTTAGAGAATGACATCTGTAGTCACTGTAGGAGGGTGCACATCAGAGAGTAACTCATCCCATTAGTCCCTCTAGGGACTGCCATTTCACTGAACTTCCCCAAGAGCAGACCCATGGTAGGTGGCAACTTCCTGGTTTGATCATATTTCAACTCCTCCCAAGGAGGACTGCCATTGTCCCTTAACGTAAAGCCACATTCAAAGCAACACTTCTACAGTCAAGAAATGCTTCCATGGACGTCAACAGAAGTTTGGCTGGAGTAGAGATGTCAGGATTTAACTCGCACAAGAGTCATGTTGGCCCTTCGTCCTTCCAAGGTGGATCAAGGGAGCTCCGCACACTTGACTGCGTGGAGGTTGTTTAGATTAAGACCTTAAAAACGTCACTGCCCTGCATGGAGATTTAAGCTATCACACTATTTGGTTTTGGAAGAGTAGAGGGATTTACCCCAGAACCCTTAATCAAAATTTCCCTCCCACCTGTAATGGTACATGATTAGAGGCAAATTACATCATTTAATGAACTACTGGAAGATGCACAGACACCACTGTGATGGGTGTGGGTATAAGAACTGATAGAATAGAAGAGAACTGCAGTTTATTGTTCATCCTCTAGATAGCCTTGTGTACTTTAGGGTATAGTCCCTGGTAAACAAAAGAGAAAGCTGGAACTTAAGCTATGTGAAAGGCTGTTTGTGACAATAGCGGTTTCCCTTAAACACCTCCTAGGGCTATGATTCCACGTATTGTGATGGCCCACACGGCATACATCACTTTGCACAACGTTTGATTGCTGCTCTCTGCCCCAGAAGTGGCTGAATTTCAGTGGCGCTATATGTAGCGAGTTATAGTTGTGGGATGGTTCAGGCAGACAGGCACTATGGAGATACAAGATGTGATTGACTTGTATTGCTTGAGCCACATATCGAAATTGCTAACGAGTTTAGCCAGCCGCTGTTTCTGTAGCTGACTGCTGGTAGGGTTATGTACAAACACAGGGACAGAAATAGAGATAGACAGATTCAGGCCTTTTTTTTACAAGCTGATCCAGGCAGCTGCACCCCACTGACTCCAGCGAGACTCTGTAGGTGTGAAAGTCTCTCAGCAGAGACCAGCTTGTGGGATCAAGGCCTAGGTTCAAAAATATTCACCCCAAAACAAGTTAATACCAATTTCTGCTAAGGCTGCTCGTCGTGGGAGGGCATCCCAGGCAGCCTGCGGTATAACATCCCCTTCCCTTCCCAGCCTTCGGTATTTATCAGAGCAAAGCGTTAAATACATCAAGGACCCCCTCCGCTTAGTGACACACGGGCATTAAACTACAGGAAGGAGGAAGAAAGCAACAGTCCAATTCATAGATCAGTCATAGAATATCAGGGTTGGAAGGGACCTCAGGAGGTATCTAGTCCAACCCCCTGCTCAAAGCAGGACCAATCCCCAACTAAATCATCTAAATAAATCCCCAGTCCCTCTTATTAGGCCAGTCTTCTCACTGCTGGCTCAGCTCTGATCTCCCAGGGCAGGTTACATGACCACTGCTACCTAGCCCAGCAGGAAGCATCTACCAAAGAATCCCAATGGTTTAATCCCCAGCCTCTGGCCCTAGATCTGCAGACCAGGGGCTGTGGATTCCTAATTCTTGGAAGCCATTGGGGGCAGGGTGCTCTGTAGCCTGGAAAGCACGAAGCGCACTGGGAGATGGTCCCTGATGGAAATAATGCTGGGAAAGCTCCAGGCAGCTGGGTCGACACAGATTATTTTTGGTGAAACCCAAAATTCTTCCTCTTCCCTCCTCCCAGGCCCTGCACTAGCCTCTCAAACAAGGCAGACTGGACTGGGTCACCCCAGAGACTGCCTGGGGGAGCCGCTCACAGCCACCCTGTGCTGTTCTCCCTGCGGGGGCTGAGCCCCTGAGACACGGGAAGGGAAACAACTTTTCCTCTTTCTGTAGCTATGGCAGGATCCCTCTCACAAAATGCTGAAGCACAGGCCCCCGGCTCTTCCCGACTCTACAGTGCTGGCTCTAAAGAGGCAACAGGTGGGAAGAAGCCAACTCCATGTGTTGCTTTGCTCGGGAGCTTTCCAAAGGTACCAGAGCCATGAGGAAAGGTCGGTACCTGCGGGCTGCGCAGCCACGTGCTGGCTTTCCTCAGGCTGAGCGCATTGTTTGGATCCCAGCCCAGAACAAAAGTTCAGTCTTCTCAGAGATGGTTGCGCTGCTCAGGCAGAGCATGTCATCGCCTCCATTATAAGAACATAAGAACGGCCATACTGGGTCAGACCAAAGGTCCATCTAGCCCAGGGTCCTGTCTTCCAACAGTGGCCAGTGCCAGGTGCCCCAGAGGGAATGAACAGAGCAGGGAATCATCAAGTGATCCATTCCCTGTTGCCCATTCCCAGCTTCTGGCAAACAGAGGCTAGGGACACCATCCCTGCCCATCCTGGCTAACAGCCATTGATGGACCTATCCTCCATGAATTTACCTAGTTCTTTGTTGAACCCTGTTATAGTCTTGGCTTTCACAACATCCTCTGGCAAGGAGTTCCACAGGTTGACTGCGCGTTGTGTGGAGAAATACTTCCCTTTGTTTGTTTTAAACCTGCTGCCTATTAATTTCATTTGGTGGCCCCTAGCTCTTGTGAGAAGGAGTTATTTACCGCCTTCTTGGGGCTTGGCTCATTTCTCTTCAGCAGCTCAGCGCCCCGAGGGGCCCGGCCCTTTGTTTTTGTTGGCCATTGTTTTATCCCTTTTTTGAGGGCAAATTAGTTACAACTTCTTATTGACAGGTGTTGCTGGCTGCGTGTCTCAGCCATCTATCCAGGGCCCTGTTGCTGTTGGATGGAGCTGCTGCATGCCATCTCCTGAGGACAAGCAAAGCAGCAGTGCCATGAACGAGTTCTGGGAAGCTACATGCTGAACATATTTGAATGGAAGACAGTGCCAGATATCCCACTGGTGAGTTGCCGCAGAGCTCTCCTCCTGCCAGATACACCACATGCTCATCCAGCCATCCACGCACGTGCCCTTCAGCTTGTCTTTGTCCTCCCTTCCCCGTGCATAACCCTCCATCCAGCCATCGCCACGCAAACCCGCTCAGCTTCTCCAGGCATAGACCTCCTCCAAATCCTAATCTCTTTGCATGCTCCTCTGCCTGTGTCTCCCCCCCATGCATACTGATCTGCCCCGTACGCACCCTCCATTCATTTCTCGCTGTCTCTGGGCTTTCACCTGGTCTACTTGGATTCTTAACCATTTATATGGCAGAAATGCCTAGAGCCACACAGACAGTGCCTCCCCAAGGAGCTTCCTGGAGGGAGGCAGAGGGCTCGTTTAATCTCCTGCTCAGTACAGCAGCATGATGTGCTCAGGGACATGCCAGGAGGTCAAAACCATTGCGCCCTCCCCTCCCAGCCACGTCTTCCTCCCTTCCGTCAGCAGATCCTCTTCTCCAACGTGCCTCTCCATATCCCATGGCAACAGGCCCTGCGGGGTGGACTCTCAGCTGGGGTAAATCTGCATAGCCCCCGGCAACATCAGTGGAGTGATGCCAGTTTACACCAAATGAGAACGTGGCCATTGGACCCAAACCAAGGCTGCCTGGTACCCAGCTCAGAGAGGAAACATCTTCCACAAACAAATGGGAACGTCTGGCCCTTTGGGATGCTCTCACGTCCCTCCACCTTCGAGCAGCGCCTGTCACCGGCCTGAGAAGCTGCCCGACCGTTTGATTTTCCCAAGGTATCTGGGCAGAGGTGCCTTGGTGGACTGAAAGGGACAGCTTTCGGGTTTTCTAAAGCATTTTATTGCTACTTGTTTCCCAAGAAATTGCAAAAAGGTGAAATTCTAGCAACACCAGCAAATCCCTGGGGTCTCATCCTCAGGGCCTCCACCTCACTCAGGCTTTAAAAATCTTTTCCTCAGGCTAAATTCCCCCAAACGAGTGAGGGGAGAATCCGTAGGGAGCAAGAGGGATCCAGCCCCTGGAGAGGAGCAAAGAACGGGGTGAAGGAGGATTTTACAGTTTTGGCACTGGATTGGGAGGGAACTCTGGAAAGCTGGGCTCACTTCCCAGCTCTTGCAGACTCCCTGTGTGACCCTGGGCATGTTCCTCTAAGGCCCAGATCCTCATAGGTATTTAGGCACCTAACTCCCATGGGATCTGGGCCGTCATCATTCTGTGCCTCGCCCCCACCTCACAGGCGAGAGCATTCCATTTCTCCTGCCTTTGTCCACTTAGACGGACAAAATGGTCAGGGCAGGTCCCATCACCTCTGCCGAGCCTGGAAACCAGCAATAAAACCGGAAGGGCTGTTTGTCTGCCGCTCGAGTCATTGTGCACAGCCTTGCACTAGGGTGGCACCCTCATGCCTGGCATATCACAAAGCACATGTTCCTGGGCAGCGCTTCCGGTCCTGCAATAGCTCCTGGTTTCCTTGGAGCAGGGAGAGATCTCTGGCCAGCGTTACGGTGCATTGCCAAGCCCCGCTGTCGGGCACATGGCTCAGCATGGCAGGTGTAGGACATCAGCGGGTGCAGGACTAGAGCTCTTCGGAGCAGGCCGGGGACCGGCTCTGGCAACATGTGGCTGTGTTGTTTAGACGGACCTGAGACTTTTGGATGTAAGTGTGAATGCAGGCAGGCAGGAGCCACACATCTGAATTGCAGGGAGTCCAGCAAGGACTCAGGATTTCAGATGTCCTAGAGCATTTCAGAACTAGGCAGAACGTAGCTGACTGCAGCATTTTGTTTTGTGAAATGAGTTTGAGGAGTCTCAGCCCAGCTCCTCTGAGACAGGTGCCCATGTCACAAAAACCACCATGCAGCTGACCTTTACTGTCTGCCTCTTCTTTGGGTCTTGGCAATCTCTGCACAGCACCCACAGCTTGAATGAATGGGTCATGGAGAATGAATTCCCATTTCACTTCTACACACAGCCCCTCTGCCAGAGAAGTTTTTACAGTCACAACCCATCCTCTGCCAGAATTCTTTAGTCTACCAGTCTGCCAAGCCCCAGACATCTACCTACCTACCATAAGCTTTTTCCACCAAGTTTACCACAACAATCTCTGAACCCCCGGGGTTCTTTATCTGGAAACTTTTATCTGCTCTGAATGAGCACGGAAAAACCAAGCCAAGCACTGTGTTTTCTTAGATCAACTGAGAAATGACACAAGGTAATAGAGAGATCAAGCGTTCTTTGGAGGCGCTGGCTTGCCTCCCGGCTCCCAACAGGCAAAACAATAAACCCATGAAAAGTATCTGGTTAGGGAAATTATGGGGAATGGACTACGGGGTGTTTCAACCTCTGGGTCATTGATTCAAATCCAGCCCAGGGCCACGATAGTTGGAAGGGGTCACACATTTGTCTCTTTCTGGCATAACTATCAACCCAATGTCAGTTCAGGGATGGAAACTGTAGGGGGTGCTGTAGGACAGGATTCAAGTTTTTTGGCAGAATTGTGGGGGGCAGGGGGACTCGGAGCTGGAATAGCAGGGGGCTGTCGGTCAGGATTGAGGGGCATCAGCAGAGCTGCGCAGGGAAAGCTAGTGCAGCATCTGCCCATGTGGATCCCAAAGCAGAAAGGGGAGGGGAAAAGGACAGTTCTATTTAGACATTGCAGATGCTGCTGACTTGTTACGTGTATTAAGATAATGCCTGGAGCCCCGAACCAAGATCTGGGACCCACTACGCTAGGTGCTCTATCTAGTAAAAACAATGAGGAGTCTGGTGGCACCCTAAAGACTAACAGATTTATTTGGGCATAAGCTTTTGTGGGTAAAAAACCCACTTCTTACCCATGAAAGCTGATGCCCAAATAAAGCTGTTAGTCTTTAAGGAGCCACCAGACTCCTCGTTGGTTTTGTGGGTACAGACTAACACGGCTCGCCCCAATACTTGAAGATCTAGTAAGACTGTCACTGCCTCAAAGAGCTTAATGGTGTCCCTACCACAGCCTCGGACAATCCCCCCACCCCCTTTAAATGCAGCGCTCTTGGCTATTTCACCTCGACTGGCTCTCTCAGGACGGGCAGCCTGCCCCACCGGGTGATTGCAGCATCCTGGATGATGAAGTCCCAAATGAAGGTTTAAGAATCTGGCCTAGCAAATGCTCAGGCAACCACGGCCCAGCACCCGAACTCCTAGCTGCAGCCCCATGCAGACAGTTTTGTTTAGTTTTACAATTGGAAGCAGCAGGAGGACGATTAAGGTGGCAGCCCAGGCAACTGGTGCAGAGAGAATGAACGTCTGGCTTGAGGTCTTCACAGCGGCACACCCCGGGGTTTGGCTTTAGTATTAAGCGCGCTGATGGAGGGTGGGTCAGACAATGAATCCCCCAGTCAATGCCTCTCTCCAGACAGCTGCCATCCCAGAGACAAACCCATCCTCCCAGGAATGCTGATGTGCAGCTGCCTCCTGCTCAGACCCGGAGAACCTCCGAGGATACCGCTAGCATCCTGATCACCACGGGCCGGATTTGTTCCAGTTATGTCAGTGCAACTCCAGAGCAACCCCAGTGACAACAGTGTAACTAGGTGCAGGGCATGGCCCACGGTTAGCAGGGAAACACACAGCTGGAATGGGGAACTCTGCAAGTTTGGCGCAAGAGGGGAAGGGTAGTCCCGTGGTTAAGGTGTTAGCCTCACACCCAGGAGATTGGAGTTCAGCTACGGGCAGTGCCAAGAACTCACCGTGGGACCTTAGACAAGGGATAAAGGGCTGAAAGGTATTTAGCTGCCTCATTATGTCAATGGGATTTGGGCATCTCAAAATCTGCCCATACTCATTTTCTTCCTCGTTTCACCTCCCGAAAAGGCAGACGTGATAATGTTTCCTTTCTTTGTCCAGCCCATGTAACCTGCAAGCTCGGTGGGGCAGGGAACCTCTGTGGCTACGTGTCTGTACAGCAGCCATCAGAGCCGGGCTCTGAACTCGGCTGGGGGCTCTGGAATAAACACTTGGGGACATGCGTGTGGAGCCATGCGCACCTTTGTCGGGTTTATGGGCAGGCGTGTAGGTGGGCTTGTGCATGGAAGGAAGGTTGCAAGTTTGCCATTGTGCAGAGTCTGAGCGGAAGCAGCCAAGAGCCGACGTTCCTGCTTGGGAAAAGAACAAAAGAGCAACCCCTCATCCCCATCGGCCACCATCCAGCGAGCCAGGCAGGAGCCAAGCTGGGCGACAGGAGCTTGTGTGTTCAGAGTTTGCTCCTCCCCTCCCGGCCTCAGGAGCCCCAGGAACGAGAACGGAGCCGCCTTCCCCCTTCACACATTGCGGCTGGGGAGGAAATCAAAGAGGAAGATTCATGTGCGGGCTCAGTGAGAGCCCTGATGGGAGCACTTAACAGGGGAAGCGGGATTAGCCTGGGTTTAGGAGATCAGCCACAACACGTGCCGAGACCTTCCCCTCCCCTTGCCAATGGGCAACTGAAGCGGATCCAGCAGCACCAACGTGGGGCTAGCCGAGAAAGGGAACGAGGGATTCCGCTCGAGGCTGGGAAGAGCCGAGCCGCTCTGCCTGCCTCCCCTCAGACAGGGACCGTGTTCACCAACAAAACAGACCTGCAGAAGGGCCGTGGCGATAACACAAGCTGCCCGGAGCGACAGCGGCTCTGCCAGCCCCACCTTGGCATTGCAGCATTTCCCGGCATTGGGACTTTGGGGCCTTGATTCCCAATCACGTGCTGCCCTGGCTGTGCAAAGGGGGCAGAAACAGCCCCCCGGCACTTTCCTGTGCTGGAAGCCCCCCGATCAGTGCAGGGCCGGGGTGAGGGCTTGGCTGCCAGACTCGTTTCCTAACACAGGGACAGATCGGGGGCATGGCCACTCTCCGTTTTCCTTGGGGGGCTCCCTCGGCAAGCAGCGACTCGCGCCAAGGAGAAGTCTCCCCAATGACTCCGGCTGCTCCTTCTGAAGCGGATCAGCCCTTATTTAAGCTAAGCTCTCACTGGCAAAGCATTTCCTCTCCAAACAGACCTATTAGTGAGCACAGACATTCCTCAGTCCCACAAATTTTACCATCCGCTGCAGCCTGGTGGTGGCTTCCTTTGGCTCCTGGTCTGCTCTCCTGTGAAGGAAGCCAAAGGAAGCCACCACCAGGCGAGGCCTGTCATCCCGTCTCACTCCAGTGCAGGGGGCTGGGGGGGCAGCAGCGCCCCCAGCTTGCAGTAGTAACACCACCCAAATCCATGGCTTCTGCTTTCAGCAGCCTCACTATCAAAATGGCTCCAGCACCCCTGCTCCAGTGTCTCCCTCTTTCACCCCATGGCCTGGGCTGGAGCCTTTGGCAAATCCTTGAGACCTTTCCCATCATCCCCCTCCCTCATTAGCATCCCAGCTGTGCCCTGCTTCTGGGTCTTTTCCATCACACGTGGCTGTCTCCTTCCATTTGCTTTCAGCTCACGCCCCGGCTCCGGGCGCCCCTTAGGCTGAGGCCAGCTCCCAGGTTGGAAGAAGTGGCTAGTGATTGTTGGCGACAGTCTCCAGCCATCTGAACGGAGCCGGGTTTCCAGAGGGCGGGTGGTCTGTTTCTGGGTTTTCTAGGGGCAGTAAAAACTCTTGCTGTGCACTGCAAATGGCGCCTGCAGCATGGCTCCTTATGCCTGCGTAGCAGCTGCCCGCGCCATTCTCCACTGGGGCCGAGCATCGGGATATTTGCGGTGTTTCTTAGCAGCCCAGCTCCTGGAGGCAGGAGGCTCTGGGAGAATCTGAGCTTGCATTTCAAAAAAAAAAAAAAAAAGGAGGCAGTAAGTGGTAAGCCTTGTGGTTATGGAGAGTAGCTGGTAAAGGTGATGACCAATGGCTCAGAAACCAAGAGGCAAACAAAAGGAACCAGCCTGGCTTCAGAGTCATGAGATTTCTTTAACATGAGGCAACCTCATGACTGGGGGGGTGAGTGATAATTTCGCACACTTGGGGTCAGCAATACAGATCGCCTCTTACCGGAAAGGTCGTGCAAGTGAAGAGCATCGGGATGGGTGATGCCGGGCCGGCTAGCACCGGGTGTGCTCTACCCTGGGCCTTCTGGGTTTTACAAGCAGCGGCACTCCAGGCCTCAGGCTCCCCATGGACGGCGTAGCTTAGCCCAGTGGGATATGTGCTCGCAGGCGCTGCGCTTTCCAAAGTCCCTCGCATTAGCCGCACAAACAGCTGCCTGCCAGGCAGGGCCGGCTCCAGGCACCAGCTTAACAAGCAAGTGCTTGGGGCGGCCACTCCAGAGAGGGGCGGCACGTCCAGGTATTCGGCGGCAATTCGGCGGAGGGTCCCTCACTCCCGCTCGGAGCGAAGGACCTCCCGCCGAATTGCCGCCGCAGATCGCGATCGCGGCTTTTGGGGGGGGGGGGGGGGGGCTGCCTGGGGCGGCAAAAACCCTGGGGCCGGCGCTGCTGCCAGGGGAGGCAAACGACTGCTCCAGCCCCATCCATGGCACCTTGCCAGGCTCTCCCGGAGAGAACTCTCTCTCCAGGCCCCTTTTGGGCAGGTGAGGGTTTCGCAGCGGGAGAGGGATCGGCCCGTGCGGCCAGGGGGATACGTGGCCTGACTCCATTGCTCAGCAGCCATTGACACTGGAGCCAAGTGTCCATGAACCACGGCCAGAGCAGGATGGTGGCACTTTACACTCAGGGCCGTATCTTTGTTCCAAGACCTGAGCCCCCAAGATGCAGGGGGAGGAGGGGGGGCAACATTAAAATACTCCCAAGCAAACCCTCCCACAGGGGCACAGAGAAAGCTCCCCGTGCTGTCTGCACGCTCCAGCATTGCCATCAACCCCGGGAGGGGGGATCTCAAACTGTCCCATGCACACCGTGCCCTGCTGGCCCCAGCAGCATTGTTTGCCCCCCTTGTTTCTCAAGTAAACGAGGGCCATGCAGCTGCCTGCTGCCAGTAACGTTTGTGTGCCTGTCTCTGAAAGCTGGAGCTCGGCGCAGGGTGCAGAGCAGCAGGAAATCCACTGCACAGCCGCAGTAAGCCCCCTCAGTGCACAGACGTGTGTGCCCGCCCATGGTGAGAGTGCACGAGAGCCGGTAGTGCGAGTGTGGTTGTGCAACGTGAGTCTGTGGGGATGAGTGTGCTAGGTGTTTGCGAGCACGCGTGGCATGCACAAAGGTGTGCAGCATAGATGTGTTGTGTGCACACAGCTGCAGGAGCATAGGTGGTGGGGGGGTGAAACACAGTGGAGTTCTGTGTGCACCTAGCAATGTGGTGCAAGTCCGCCCGAGTGCACAGTGGCCCCGCACTCATCTGCGCCTCGCACGAGAGTTTCCACACAGGCCCTAGCCTGCAGCGCCCGGCTCTCCCTAGACGCACAGAAGCATCTCAGCTCTGACCCGCTCTGAAGAGCAGGATCCGCCTGTCAGGGCCTCCCAGGGTGGCCGAGCTCGGGACGTGCCAGCGGCCTGGTGGGTGGCAGAAGAGTGTGAGAAATGCTCCCGTCCCCTACTGGAAAATGGAAACCGAGCTTACCGCAGGGTTTACTGGCCCCTTGCCTCTCACCTTTAGCAGCTTACACATCGCATGGTGCTGAGGCTGTGCCAGACAGAGGCGCTGGGCTCCCCACAACTGACAGTCCCTCCTTGGGAAGAGGGTAAATGTCCAGAGTCCAATATCGCTTGTAACAGACCAGACATTAAATATCCTGCTCGCTGCCCTGGATTACCTGGTGCCAAAGGGCTCGGCCAGGCCCATGAGGGTAAGGAGCCCTCTGCATCACAGATCCTGTGGGATGCTGGAGAACCCCAGGCCGCTGCCCAGCTGGCAGGCCGGGGATGTCTGGCAGCAGCAGGGGACACGGCCCAGCACACACTGCTAAGGACAGCCCAGTCCAGCCCCCCGCTCCCTCCAGGGATTTGCTGTGAGCAGCCCCTTTGGGTCCCTGTGTCTCCCAGCCGGCTGGGAAAGGGCCCGGGTGCACAGGGAAGCGGAGAACCTCGTCCTGGAGCAGGCTGCTGTGATGGTGCAGGTCCTGGGGCTGGTCTGAGCCTCCCCAGAAGAACCTGCCGCTCAGCGTGGATGGGCTGGGATTAGTTTAACAAACGTAGTGAATTTGTTGAGAGACGGAGTGCGGGCTAGACCCACAAACACGGCAGCACAGCACGCTCGACCCACAAACAGCTCTGCCACTGCCCCTCAGTCCCGACGCGCAGCCCCCGGATAGTCCAGTGTGGTGTTCCCCAAATAAGCCATACCTCAGTGTTCCCCACACCCCTAACACCAAGCTCAATTGTGCTTAGCTCAGAGATCAGATTTTGCTCTAGTTTTTCTAGGCTCTTATACACCAGCCATCATCTTCTCTGCAAAGCTGCCCCCCTCTTGCCCAGGCTCCCCGCTCTGCCCCTGCATCGTCCTGCTTCCTTTAGCCTTCTCCCCGGCTGCTGAGCTCCGCTGTCAGACACCAGACCCCACTGCACTCCTGACGCCTCCCAGGCCTTTACTGCAGTGGTTCCTCCCCCGTAGCGGTACATCCCGCCACTCAGCGCTGGCTGTGGACAGGGAAGCAATGAGCAGTGACCCTCGGGCCCCACCATGTGCAAGGCTTAAGCCAGTCTCCAGTTATTAGAGACAAGGAGGAGACCGAATTTGCAGGGCAGATTATCCCACTTCTTCTACGGCAGGGTTCTGGGATCTCCCTCAAGCATCCGGGGGCTGGCCACTGTCAATACTGGGCTAGATGGGCCTCGGGTCTCCTCCTATGTGCCTATGCCTCACTCAGCCATACGGGACAACCATGGAGAGCAGAGCTGGCCCAGCAAAGGTTGCGTTGAAGTTTCCAGGGGACACTCTGGCCTGGACTGATGTGCCGCCCCCTCAGACCCATGTTCCAGCCATTCCTGCCGCTCACAAAAGAAATCGAATAATAAATCTAGCGGTGAAAAAACATTCACTTAATTTCCGTGGGTCACGGACATAATCGAACTTATGCGCTCGGAACATCGGCGCCATGTTTCTATAAGGGGGATAATTGTGCTCTGAAAACAAGCCCATTAGTGCTCAGCAGGAAAAACGTAAGGCCGCGTAGGAGGGGACTGTGTGTTTTGGCCGGGCGGCCAAGAGCTGAAAATGTTTCTGCTCATTCTGAATTCTTGGCCTTGTCAGCAAGCACAAAGTGCTCGATTCAGCATCCCCCCTTGCCCGCCCACCCATACCCACCTGGGGTGGGGAGCCCCTCCCGAGCAGCAGGTGAGCGGGCTGGGTCCCTCCCCAGGAATGCAGGAGAAGTCTGGCCTGACCAGATGCGTCGGAGCAGAGCACTAGCATTTTTGCTCAGTTAACACACAAGATCCTGCAGTTTGAACAAGAAGCTCTGGAATAAAAATCAGACTCTGCAGCCAGAGCTGGGCCTGCCGCCAGGGCAGGGACAGATGCCCCTAACCCACTACCGCATCTTGTTCTGCACCCATAATACCCCCCCTCCCCCAACAACCCACACCCATTCTTTTTAGGGGACCTCCCCAGGAGCCCTGCAAGAATAAAGTGCGAGCTCCTGGGAGCAGAGTCAGGAGGGAGAACGGAGCCACAGGACCCCCCACAACTTAAGGCCAGCTGGGACGGCAGCCCTGGCACTAGATGGAGCTCCCAGGCAGTGGTGTGGGGTTACCTGCTGCACCCCTAGTGCCATCCCCCGTGCAGTGGGAGCTCCGGAAGGCACATGGCATCCAAGGCGAAAACCCCAGTGCAGGGCTGAGCCCACCCAGCCTGCAGCAGCCAGTTATAAGAAGACTTCAATGTTTTCATCCTCAAAGCCCATTACAGACACTAATGCAATGAGCCCCCAGCCTCGCTGGCGGGCAGGCATCACCGCAACCATGTTCCCAGTGGGGAAACTCAGGCATGGAGCGCTTCTCCCATGACCTGTCCAAAGCCACACCGCAAAGCAACATTAGGATGAAAACACAGGAGTTCCTGGCTCCCAGCTCAGTGCTCAGACCACTCCCTGGCTGCCACTTTCTACCTCTCTCTATGGCTCTGACCAGCTCCTTCCCAGGCCAAAGATTATTCCCACTTCACAGACAAGGAACTGAGGCAGGGGCTGGTCACAAGGCAGGTCAGTGGCCGAACCAGGGCTTAAGTCCAGGCCACCCCAGTCCCAGGCCAGCCCAATGCTTAACCCATGAGACTGGCCTTCCTTCACATGCTGCCTTTTGTAGCCCTACCTTGCTGACCTCACCCAGCACAGCATATGAGAGGAGAATGCTGCGCTACATCCCAGTCCAGCCCAGAGTAAGGCACTGCCCGGTGTGAACAAGCCAGTTTGGGGTATCTTTCCATGGCTGACTAAACAGAATCAACCAACCGCTTTGTCCAAGGGTCATGGAGCTGAAGGCCAGAAGGGACCAGGCCATCTAGGCAGACCGCTGGGTAACGCAGGCCAGCACCCACCCTGTGAAGCCAACAACAGAAATGAGACCCCAGGATCCCAGACGATCGCCCGCCACAGGCAGAGAACAGGCGGGGATGGGGGGGGCAGCTGCCGGGCACGTGAGCAGAGAGAATCACTTCACATCACACGCACCTCGGAAAGTTCTGAGGGCAAAACATTTTTAAAAGCCTCTCAATGATTTAGGAGCCAAAGTCCCATTGCTCAGCTAGCAAACAACTTAATACTTCATGACTGGAAATGGCTCCCCAGTGCGAATGGTGACCACAAATCACTTGTATTGTCACCAAACGAGAGGGAACTTTTGGAGCCCCGAGGGGCTGGAACAGCTTACCAGGGCTGTGGTGGATTCTCCTTCACTTGGAGCTGCTGACTTGAGCCCGGAGAACCTTCTTAGAAGATTCACTCTGGTTCAGCTGCAAGTTAGCTGGCTTATTCCTGTCCCTCACACAGAAGGGAAGAGTAATTCTCTCCCTAGCAGGAACTGTGTGGAGTTCCCTGGCTTGGGCCAGGCAGGAGGTCAGACTAGCTGGGTGTTACGGTTCCTTCTGGCTTTAAAAGCGCTGCCCTGGCTCCACAGCTGTTGGGAGTTGGTGGGGCTCTCTCCGTTGATTGCACTGGAGCTATGCCAATTTACACCAGCTGAGCATCTGGACCAAGGCCTGAAATTCTTCTCTGGCTGCAGTAGGAAGTGGCTAGCAGGAAGCTGTAGCAATGGTGGGGGTAGGGGATGTATTTACACCAGAACACCTTGAAACCTGGCATTCCTGAGAGCAAAAGTGTTATTTTTCTCTGCATTTATTAAGGGAAATAAATCAAGCGTGTCACGTCACGACAGGGAGAAGGTGAAATAACACGTGCTAGGGAAGGGGGGAGATCCAGAGGGGATTCTGCCTGTCGGCCAGAGAGCTTGGCCTGTCCATACAGCACTCACCTGCCCTTCATCACTGCCGCATCCGAGTGTCTCGCCATCATTAGTGGGTTTTATCCTGCCAACCCCACTGCTTCCGGGTGGATCACCCCCATTTTCCAGAGGGGAACTGAGGCACAGAATAAACAACTTGCTTAAGGACAGGCAGCAGGTCTCCTGCATCCTAGTTCAGTGCCTTAGCCACTAGAGCATCTCGGAGCTGGGAACAGAACCCAGCCCAGGAGTCCTGACTCCCACCCCACCCCACTAGAGCCCACTCCCTCCCAGAGCTGCGAATACGACTCAGGAGCCCAGACTCCCACCCCACCCCAGTAGAGCCCACTCCCTCCCAGAGCTGCGAATACGACTCAGGAGCCCAGACTGGGCTTAGGAAAAANCAGAACTCAGGACGGCAGCCTGGGCCCTCCTTTACCCCTCAGACGCCGCAGCCCTCCTGAAAGGAGCTTGATTCCCCGGTTCCCCATCCTAACACACCACCAGGGCAGCAGAGGCTCTAACCACGGGGACTTGCACCAGGCAGGGAGCAGAGCAGCTGTAGGTCTGCTGGGGGGACAGTTCCCATTACTCAGTGGCTAGAAAGCGCTTTGCTGTGATTGTTTTTCTGGGGCGGGTCCACACAAGGAGAGCTCAGGCTCCCAGCTCCTTCGGCCCTTGTCATAAAAGCACTTTCAGAAGGCGCGCTTCACTCGGCCAGGGGGCCGGGTTCGTATGCATCCCACCACCACTCCCCCAAAAAGAAAGCGCCCAGGATCCTGGCTGGAGTTCTTTCCCCAGCATCCTTTACAATTCCTGGAGGACAGTTTTGGAAAGGGAAGGGTTGTGTTTATTTTGGCAGCTGTCTCACCTTCTATAGACATGCGAATGGAAAAACTGCAATCACCTAACGTTTCCAAGGCCGCCTTTCCAGCCCGGAGCCAGGTGGGAGCTGCCTACACAGAGGCAGCTGTTTGTAAATATCTTAATTCATAATGACAAACAAACCCAGCACTGAATCTCTCCCCATCGCTCCCTTTGGAGTGGGACACGTGATAGAACAATGGGGACGAAGGACGGACCTGTTGCAGCTCACGCCACCTGCTACGTAGCACCCCCCAGACCGTACAAACACTGCGAGCCATTAAACAAACAGATCACCTCCTTGCACCAACATGCTATTCCGTCAGCGGCCTGTCTCTTTCAGCGCTGACAGATCCCAACAAGCGTTGCTGCTTTCGGAGGCCTGGTTTGATGGGGTGCACACAAAGAGTCTCATTCAGGGCCCGATTTTCAAACACCAGGGGCTCAACTGGACGTTCGCATTTGGAAGCTCAGATTGGGGCGCAGGCAGGGACGTGCCCAGTTTACCTGCCAAATGCAGCCGGAGTGGGAAATTCTGTTAAGGTCCCACCTGGGAAAGTTATCGCCTCGGATGTATTTCTATTTCATTTCATATTGCTGGACCCAGTGAGTTTATTATTTTAGCAGGTTTGTTGCACCTTTCGCAGCTCCTCCTTTGACGGATCTTCATTTTTGCCTAGTGTTGCTGATGAACAGCTTCCTAGTCCCACCCAAGAGGTGGCTGCATAGCCATTGATGGGTGACGTGATCTCTGAAGGTGCGAGCAATTTCACACCTACACAGGGTGGGCTGGCAACACGATGGTCTGCCCAGCCAGTGCTCCTCAGCCTAGGATTCCCCTGGGGCTCTCCCATTTGCTTAGGCCACCTGTGCATCACGCAGTCTTGGTCGTATTTACCCTCGCAGCCCCCCGTGAGGAAGGACAGGGCTCTTTTAGCCCCATTCTATGGGCAGGGAACTGAGGCCCAGGGACCCCAAGGTCCCAGGGGGAGTCTTTGGCAGAGCTGAACCCACGTCCATCCTGCCTCTCTCAGCGTCACTCCAGGGACCCTTGAGGGAAGCAGAGGTCTCCTAGTCTTCCAGGAGGCTGGCGGGGGGAGGGCAGCCATGCTCCTCCAAGGCCAGTGCAGTGGCAGCACCAATCCTGCCCCTGAGGGGTCCCCGTGAAGTCCTGCCCATTGAGGGCACCCGGCCCCTTGGCATGAGCATCAGGTGGGGAGGAGGCACCTGCTTGTTCTCCTTGTCAGTGGTGGACACTGGGTAACCTGGGACGGGCCAGGCTCATCCAAGGTGACTTCCCCATTCAGAAATGCAGCGTGGGTGTTTACCTGCCTTTGATCCCCAGCTCCATGCCGCAGTGGAATTTCGCGATGGCTAATAATCCCTAATTCTCTTTTTCCAGGACAGGATATTAATTTTCAGCTGCTTCCTGGAGGGAGACGTATCGGAGAGATCCCGCTGCAGAGCCGAGCGGTGCTCCTTGCACGCAGGCCGGGCTGGCGTCTCAGCGGCTGGGCTCCAGCACACCAACCAGCCCGAGAGGAGACCGATGCAAAAGGAGAAGCGCTGAAACTGGAAAGGGAAGAAGGTGAGCGAGACAAAGAAGGAGGTGCAGAGAGAGAGAAATATAACGGTAAGTACAACAAGAAAATGAAGGCGTGAAAGCCCAAAGGAAAGTAAATGACCCACTGCAGCACTGCAGGGAGCAGGGTGGGGCTCGGGGGGGGGAGGGAACTGTCCCCTCAGTCCATAGTATCACCAATGCCACAGTGCGGGGCTAAGGGGTGCTGTGCTCCAGGGAAAGGGGCAGCGGGGCTCCCTGGAGGACACTCTCCCCTTGGAGGCAGTCCTGACCTCCATGCCCCAGCGCAGTCCTGGGGGGCGCTGCGCTGCTGGAGGAAGTGCCATTCAGCTGCGACATAAAGCCACGGTCCTGCCCACTCGGCGATGCCCTGGTCAGAGCAGGGACCCATCTCTGGGGCCGGGGATGTCAGGAAGAGAGGGAGATGTACCGGAGAGACCCGTACCCCTGGTGGAGAACCACTGGTTTAGGCTGAGACCAGCAGAGAGGAGTCCTGAGAAGCTCACATTTGCCTCGGCATCGGGAAGCCAGCTGCACATTCACTCTGGTCTGGCTGTGCTGTTCATGCTCAATACGCGGCATGTGATCTCTGCCCAGCTTGGAAGAGCGGTGAGAGAGGCCGTCTGCCCCCCCGTTCCCCTCATCCCAGGGATGCTTGGGGCAGGGTCCATTCCATGGAGCCTCAGAGCAGAGGTGCTGGGCTCCACTGCAGGAGGGGGTTGTCTGGAGGGAGCACAAATCCAACCTTGCCAGCCGCATTAAAGGGATAATCGCAGGAGCAGCCCTCTCAAGCGTGCCAGTGTTACAGAGCAAACATTATCCCCTGTATTCCTACACAGGCCTGATGCAGCTTCCCCAGCTCCCCACAAGGCGTATCACAGCACAGAGCCATCAGTTCTCACTGCTGCTCTGGCTTATGCCTCAGTTTCACCTTAAGACAATAAAGTTTGGTGACAGTCCCTCTTTTAAGGACCGGATTCGAGTCTTTCCCTTGACTTCAATGGGCTATGGATCAGGCCTTACACACAGATTTATAGTTGCATTTTCTTGGCTTGACATATGTTATGTCCCATAGACAGATGGATTTTCTAGCTAAAGGACCAGTTCTGTTTTGAGTGGGGCCCATTCTCCTCTCCACAAGCAGGCAGGCCTCGGCAGTGAGGAATTAACCCCAAAAAAGCAAAAACAAAACCATGATTTGTGTGATTTCTAATTAGGCCGAAGGTCTCCCTCTGGGTGGGGAGGGTCTTCAGGGGGAGGGGGAAATCCCAGGTTCTTGTAAAAAGGAACCCTAGTGAATATGGAATAAGCTGAAAAAACATGTTCTTTGCCCTGCTTCGCTAATTTCACCTAATTCAAACCAGCTCCCAGAAATGCCAGCTCCAAAAGCCCATTTGAGGGGAAAGGGCTGGACTGAAATCCTGGCGTTACTTAAAACCACACTGCTCGGGCCCTCCTGGGAACGGCAGAGACAGCATTTAAGCAGGCTTTTTGCAATGTCCTTTTTAAGCTAACATGCCTCCAGCTGGCTCTGACCACCCCACCCCCCACATGCGCCTCAAAAACCCACTTCCAAGGGCTGCAGACGTCTCTTTGCATGTCTTGATGAATTCATTGACAGCGGGGCTGGAAATAAAGCCACTTGCTGGCACGCTGTAAATTCATCGCATGCTTGGAGCGCACATTCCTCCCAACCATAAACACCCCTGGCTAGTAGCTAGTCAATCTGACTCCAAGCAGTGGCCTGTGAACAGAGGCACTGTGTCCACACAAGCGTGCTCCTGCTCCGTGGGCTATACATGAATCCACAGCACTGGAGACACTTCTTCAGGGAGACAAGCGGGGAGTTGGTGACAGACAGGTGCTGGGAGCCTGATTCACTGTGGAAAGCGCTCTGCGGAGCTGATAGAAGCACGAGCTACCCATGGGTCTTGGCTGCAGCTCTATTTCTTTCTCCATTTGTTTCATTTTTACAGGCGCCAGCCAGTGCTCCAGGTGAGTGTCCCATCCGTCAAACATAACACACTGCCCATAAATATATTTATCCCAGCCCACGGCCTCCTCAGGGGCCACGTCTGCATGAGGTGGAGAGGGGTGTTCTGAACACATTTGCCGTGGGAGATAATCCCTAAACTCTCCCAACCTGCTAACCCCTGGTACAAGTTCCCCTGTCCACACGAGGATTCGCACACGTTAAACGCACCCTCCTTTCTTCCTCATGAGGACCAGGCCAAAGAGGGAAGGAAGATTGGGTCTGCAGCATGCCTGACGGGCTAAGAGATCCAGGCTCTGGCAGACCGAGAGGCGAGTGAGCTCCAGAATTGAGGGGCCCACCTGGAGAATGCCCTGCCAGCAGGTCCCTTGTGTTCATTGAGTGCCTCTGCTGACTCCAGTGTATCATGGGGGGAGAGGCAATCGATGGAGAACACGCAGTGTGTAAAACAACCCTCCTTTCGGCGCAGCCATCAATGAGAAGCAAAGTTCAGAGATCCTCTCCTCTTGCGGACCCTGTAGCACTTTTCACAAGCATCAGCCGGCTCCTCGTACCCCTGTCCTGGCCCATTTCCAGCTCAGGTAATTATATTCCACCAGCTTCAGTCGGACACAGTGTTCTTTATCACTGGTTGTCTTCATGTAGTCACTGCATGCTGCTAAATGGCTGCCCCACTGCACCCCAGAAGTGGCTGCATTTCAGTGATTACTGAAACTATTATCGCTCAGAGAGGAGGGCACTAGAGGAATATAAGATGCTATTGCTTTTTGAGGTTCAAACTCAATACAGATGTTAATTAATACTCACAGCACCCTGGAAGCAGGAGGCTAAGTATTAATGTCCCCATTTTAAATATAGGGAAAGTGACCATACGGTGCATCTCTGGCAGATCCCAGGCCCTCCTGACCCCGGCGCTGTGCTCAGCCCTCCTGACCACACTGCCTTATTAGGCCAGTGACTGCCCTGGAAGGGGCAGTGGCTCGGGAACTGCCCCTTTCTCTCCTGCAATGCCGGGATCACGAACACATGCCCTTTTATGGCTGTATCCCAGCCAGGCCCCGTCAGTTTGGGTTCTGTCCGTTATCAGCAGCCGTCTCCTGCAGTCTGAATAATGCTCTGATTATCGCCCGGGCCACTGATGACATTTGGAAAGTCTACTTTTCTCCACCCTCTCACCCAAAGCTGGCCATGGCCCAGCTTCCTGTGACGACGTGGGGGATTTTCTTGTGTTTTCTTGTTTTTTTTCAAGAGTTGCCTGCTGAGGGGGTGGGACTCAGTTTCCCTGGGTGTTACTGGTTTAATGGGGTGATGGGAGAGGGAGTTTGTTTTTACAGAGGACCAGCGGATTGGGACCCCAGCCAATGGCCTGGAGAATGGATACCCCAGTGTCACGGAGTCCCTGGGCGATGCTCTGGAACTGCTCCCCACAAAGCCAGTCAGGACTTTGGGGAGCCTCCTCTCCCTCGGAGCAGACTGTTTTCAGGGCAAGAAGCTCACAGGTCTTCACCTCCTGGGTCTCTCCTTGGAGCATTCAGCATATGCCCCTCCGTGTGCTTCCCACAGCGAGTCCGCCCAGGCGGGGTCCTGGGGAAGCCAGAGGTCCTGCAAGCACCCCCCACTTCGCAGTCAGACGTGACTCTCAGCCAGCCAGTAAAACAGAGGTTTATTAGATGACAGGAACACGGTCTAAAACAGGTCTTGCAGGTACAGACAACAGGACCCCCTCAGTTAGGTCCATCTTGAGGCCCCAGGGGGGCTAGAGCCCCGTCTGGGCACCCCTCCGTTTCCCCAGCCAGCTCGAAACTGAAAACCCCCCCCAGCCCCTCCTCCTCTGGGCTTTGTCCCTTTCCCGGGCTAGGAGGTCACCTGACCTCTTTGTCTCCAACACCTTCAGTTGGCACCTTTGCAGAGGAGGGGCCCAGGCCATCAGTTGCCAGGAGACAAAGTGTCAGGCATTTATGTGCACTGGCCCTTCGCTCTGCAACAACCATACACCCTTATCCCACCACCTAGATACTTAAGAACTGCATAGGGGAAACTGAGGCACCCACACAGTATTCAGAGGAAACATTAACAACATTCCCACTTCGTCACACCCAGCGACTGGTGACCTGGTGACCAGGAGGCCCAGCTCAGGTATCACAGCCGGTTCTGGCCAGTGGGAGTGGGGCTCGCTGTGGAGAGAGGACCCCGGTAACCTGACCAGCCAGTTCCAGCCAGAGGGGAACAAAGGACAGAAGAGGAGAGGCTGAGAGGAGAGAAGGCCCAGGCGACTCTGTTTACCTGGAGAGAAGACAATGGACAGAGGCGGGGCTTGGGGCTGGTGATATCAGATGCCCCGCTGGGAAGCAGGGGGGCTCGGGGCTGGAGAGAGGGAGCAGGCAGAGCCTACCTGGATGCAAGGGAGACTTGGATGTGCTGTGCTGAGGGAGGCCAGGCCCGAGGGCCCTGAGAGTTTTCTATGCTGTGTTCAGACGCTCAATAAACCCTCCTGTTTTACGCTGACTGAGAGTCACTCCGGTCTAGAGAACAGGGTTGCATTATTCCCTCTGGGAGTGGAGGCCCCAGGAGTCCAGAGCGAGTGGACTCCCTGAGGGGGCCCACGGCGAGAGACAGGTGTGCTAAGGCTCAGAGAGGTGCGGTGCCAGGAGGTGGAGGGGCTCGAGAGAGAGTGGACCCCTGAGAAAGGCTGTCACGCTGAAGGGGGTTCTCCCCAGGGACCGTACGGGGCCAAGAGTGGGCACGACCTGTGAGTCCATGACACTTCCCAGCACAGCGTCTGCTCCACCGATGACAGACAGAACCAGTCTGGCCAGCGTGGAGCCCCTTCTCTCCACTGGGCTGGCAGTTGGAAGCAGAAATCTGTCTCAGAAGGGGTATTCTGGCTGTGGACATGGTGCCAGAGGGACCCCCAAGCCCTTTCCCCTTTGATGCCAGCTGATAGGTATTTCCTGTCGGGTTAGTATTGAGTGGGATCATTCTGGCCTTGTCTGCAGGAGGGGCAGGTGGATGCGAAATACCTATAACAAAACCGTAAACTCCTTGGAAGTGGTGTTTGGAGGGGGGCCTCCAAAATGGGCCAAAAATGTCACGAAAGCAAGCACATTTTGGGGGCTGGAACAGGTCTGTTTTCTGACTAATTCTGACTGTTAATTGTTGTTCTTTAATATTATGACTGCAGTATTGCCCAGTTAGAAGTGAGATACCGCTAGGTGTTATACAAAACCTGTGTCTTGCCCATCCTTGCCGTTGAGGGGAAGGGTCAGGCAGGAACATGTTTTTCCTGCAGGGGAATGCGTGGTGGTGCAGATGGTGGCAACAGGAGAGTTTTGGGCTTTCTTGACCATGGGGGGTGCTGTTCTGGGGAGGAGGACTGCCAGGAAGGGATGGGGTCCACCTGAACATGAAGGGGGAGAGAGAGCATCTTCACACACCGACTTGGGGAGGGGGGCTTTAAACTAGGTTCAAAGGGGGCAAATGACAAAAGTCCACAGGAAATCAAGAAAAGGCTTCCCTTAACAGAGGAGTAGATGTTGGTGGGGACATGGACAATTACAACAGGGTCATAGGAGCAACAAGAGGGAAATCAGGGACTCCACTCAGCATCTTAGATGTCTATACACAAATAAAAGGAGTATGGGGAATAAACAGGGGGAACTGGGAGTATTAGCACTTAAGCTAAATTATGACTAAACTTGCATTAGAGAAGACCTGGGGGGATAAAACTCATGATGGGAATATTGGTACAGAGGGGTACAGCTTGTTCAGGAAGGAGAGGCAGGAAAAAAAGGGAGGAAGTGGTGTACTATACAGTAGAACCTCAGAGTTACGAACACCAGAGTTACGAGCTGACCAGTCAACCGCACACCTTATTTGGAATCGGAAGTACGCAATCAGGCAGCAGCAGAGACAAAAAAAATAAAAATAAAAGCAAATCCAGTACAGTGCTGTGTAAACGTAACCTACTAATAAAATAAAGGGAAAGCCGCATTTTAATTCTGCATAGTCAAGTTTCAAAGTCCCTGTTCAGTTGACTTAACACCCATAAGGTGTAGTTCAGAGTTGCGAACATTTCAGAGCTACGAACAATCTCCATCCCCAAGGTGTTCGTAACTCTGCGGTTCTACGGTACATCAGAAATAGAGACACTTGTTTGGTCCAAGGTCCAGAAGGAGGCAGAAGGGAGGCCAGTTGAAAGTCTCTGGGTAAATATGAAAGGGGAAAAAATAGGAGTGATGTCATGGTGGGGGGTCTGCTACAGGCCACCAAACCAGGAGGAGGACGTGGATGAGGCATTTGTAGAACAAATAACAGAAATATCCAAAACACAAGACCTGGCAGTAAGGGGGGAGTTTAACTCCCCAGACAGCTGTGGGAGACATCATATGGCAAAACACAAAATTGCCATTCAGTTCTTGGAATGTATTGGGACAACTTTTTGCCTCAGAAAGGGGACAAAATCCCCGGATTTGGCTCCGACCCTAGCTGCTATGTGCCCTTTCAGATGCTGGGCTGGTTCTTCCAGCTCATGGCCTCTAGCCCGGGGCTGAGCACCGCTCTCCAATGCACAGCCAGACTCCAGGGTAGTTCCACTGATTCACTCCGGCTGAGTTCTGGCCTGTGGTTGCAAAGAGGCCAGGGAACTGTGAAGATTGAATCGCCCTGCCCAGAAGCTCCTCCGGGTGCTGCCCCGTGCTGCACTCCCAGATGGCGACTGATGCTTCCTGGGGAGCAAAGGAAACCAGCCCCATCTTTGGATGCAGTGGGACATCAGGAGCCAGAGTGTAAACGGCTGTTCATAAGAGATGCCCTTATACAGGGCACAAGCGTCACCCTCACACACGGGGCCTGTCAGTGCCTGAATGCAGGGGAGTGAACGTCAGCGGACAATGCAAGGCCTCATTTCCCGGACAAAGGAATTCCTAACCCACCCACATACCGAGTGCTCCTTATTGTCCGTCACTAACCACGGCTGTGTTTCCGCTCGGCTCGCCGAGGGAAGGCAGCAGAAAGGCAGACGCGGGGGCGGTCTGCCCTCAGCTGCTGGAGGGATGGCTGGCGAGAGCCATGCACGCCATCCACTGGAAATGCGCCTTGTTCGGGGTGGGGGTGGGAGACGCTACAGCTGGGAATGGACTGAGATGGGCTATGGGACCCTGTTGGGGAAAGGCTGTTGCCTTGGGGCTGGCTGTGGTGCTTGGTGGTTTCAGCGAGATGTGCACTGTGGTTTGGGGGGTTGTTTGCACATGAAACTACAACAAAATTCCCCACGAGCCCCTGTGGAGTGAGTCTGAGGTGCTCTTACCGGCAGCTTAGGCCGCTCCCCAGCCTGTGTTCTCTTCTGGCAGGCTACGAGGCAGGGTCACCTGTCAAGAAGCATCACCGCCTGTCCTTGGAAAGGGGCAGCATCCCCCGGGTTTTCTCCTAGCTCTTGTAAACCCCTCAGCCAGACACCTAGAGGAGCCACCGCCGAGCCAGGCTGGCTGAGAGCACGTGGACGCAAGCAGGCCTGTCGCCTCGCTGCCTTGCCCTTCCTCACCTCTTCCTCAAAAAAGCCTCCCCCAGCTGCTTCTTGGGTGCCCCTCCCTGCGCCTACACCCAGATGGTTCCTCCGCAGCCCTCTTCCCCCAATAGCGCTCGCCCAGGTGTGCCATTCACCCAGGAAACGTTTGACACTAAACATGTCCAGCCCCAAGGAAAGGGCTTTCAAAATACACCCACCCCACTGCCTCCTGGCCCCTGAGCCAGCCACACTGCCTGAGCCAGGCACCGAGATTCCCAAATGAAACAGGCGCTGAGAGTCCCAGCCAGGAGAGCTGTTCCCGCAGCTGGGAGAGGAGAGAAAGACACCGTCCATTTCTCCGCCAGGCTGCCTTGCTCTGCTATACGGAGTTCGCTGCAGCACACAGCAACTCCATCTGGGACAGGGCAGGGCATCCCGCGAAAAAAGAACCACCAAACAGCTCAGTCAAAGCCACACTCCCTGCTCAGACTTCAGTGCTCTGCTGCGGCCAGAAAAGTGCTCTCAGCAGCTTCCCTTCGCTATGAAATAATTTGTTATTTTAGTTGTAAAACAGTAAGTGGCTCCTTTCCAGACAGGCCCTCCGTGCAAGGGGAAAGCACAAGGAGCCCCATTCCTTTTAATGACTGAACCATTCAGTCAGTGTTGGCAAGGCCTGGCAAAGGAAAGTATTCCTCCCTTCCTCTCCTGCTTCCCGGCATCCACTGAGGAGGAGGTATCAAAGCTGACATTTTAATAAGGAACACAGTAATTATTAATGACCAGGACCGTCAGAATGCTTTGCTTTCTGAACGGCTCAAGTGCAGGGAGTCAATAGAAACCTGAAAAATCTTGCAGGGTTGGGTGTGGTATTGTGTGCCTGTGGGTGCGCGCAGGTCTCTGTGTGCACAGCTGAGAGTGCACCTATGGGTGTATCTGTGAGCGTGTGTGTGTGTGTCTGTGCGTGTGTGCATATTCTGTGTCTCTCTGTGTCTGTGTATGCATAGCTGAGGGTAGTATTTTTATTTGCTTTTTCAAAGTAAATATAAAAGTACATTGGGAGACAGTAGGGATTAAATATTCATAGCCAGGTGTGTACACACACACACACACACACACACACACACACACTTCCTGACCTGTGTTACTAGTTCCACAGCTGGTATACATTGGTGCTGCTCCATTGGCTCTAGAGGAGGTATGCTGATTTACACCACCTGAGGATCTGGCCCAACCTTTTTTCTAAAGGGAAGGATTTTTAAAATCTAGCCTGCGGCCAGCTCCTGAGGTGCGCTGGCTCCTGCTGTGCTCGTTGGAGACAAGGAGAATTGCAGCAGATAAGCACCTTTCAGGATTTTAAGCCCCTGCTTTTCATGGTTTCATTTCACTCTGGGTCTGGGTGGACGGAGAAAAGAGAGTTTCACCGCTGGTTCTTGTCATTTGCTCTCTCTGGCTCCCGCAAGCTAGTACCAGAAGCAAAGTTGGTGCTGCAAATGGTGAGAGGCGAGAGCATTTTAATCCAACCAAACAAGCAAAAAAAACCTTGTTTCCATTAAAGTTAGAATAAAAATCATGAAAATTCCAATATTGGCTTTTGTGAGATGTTTTTATTTGGTCACAAAACTTAAAGATTGACCCTAAACTAGCTGACAGTATAATTAAATATCTGCACTAAAGGGTGACGTTCACCTGGACAGAAGGGCCAGTACACGACCTATGCAATGGATAAGTCCCACTCCAGCCCCACAAGCTGAAGCAGGGACTTATTTGGTGTATAGTCCTTGTAGGGCTGCAATGGGGTTTAAGTGTTGCCCAGGGGTGAGTTTCTGCCATAGTGTCTAGAGCATTTTCTCATGGAGTTCTAATTACAGTGCTACTTGGTACAGGAAATGCATGATGAGCATCAGATACGCATACAGTGGACTCAGGACTGTAATGCCCCCTCACAAAAATGTGGGGAGTCATGCTGATTGGTAGAAGCTGCCACCTCTTTGCAAATCGTCCACCAAGAGAGGAAATTGCTAAGGTGGTCGAAAAAACGATTCACAACTAATTGTCCACCCAGCTGTAGCTTACTGTGATTTTAGCAGCCTGGCGCCTGTGCTGTGCATGTTAGTTAACAGTCCTCTAAATCAGCTGCTAACCCACTGCAAACACCCTGTCCCAAGTCACTCCCAGCCCATGCATCATGCACATGCACTGGCTGCCAGGAGGCGTCNCGTGTGTGCATATTCTGTGTCTCTCTGTGTCTGTGTATGCATAGCTGAGGGTAGTATTTTTATTTGCTTTTTCAAAGTAAATATAAAAGTACATTGGGAGACAGTAGGGATTAAATATTCATAGCCAGGTGTGTACACACACACACACACACACACACACACACACACTTCCTGACCTGTGTTACTAGTTCCACAGCTGGTATACATTGGTGCTGCTCCATTGGCTCTAGAGGAGGTATGCTGATTTACACCACCTGAGGATCTGGCCCAACCTTTTTTCTAAAGGGAAGGATTTTTAAAATCTAGCCTGCGGCCAGCTCCTGAGGTGCGCTGGCTCCTGCTGTGCACGTTGGAGACAAGGAGAATTGCAGCAGATAAGCACCTTTCAGGATTTTAAGCCCCTGCTTTTCATGGTTTCATTTCACTCTGGGTCTGGGTGACCGGAGAAAAGAGAGTTTCACCGCTGGTTCTTGTCATTTGCTCTCTCTGGCTCCCGCAAGCTAGTACCAGAAGCAAAGTTGGTGCTGCAAATGGTGAGAGGCGAGAGCATTTTAATCCAACCAAACAAGCAAAAAAAACCTTGTTTCCATTAAAGTTAGAATAAAAATCATGAAAATTCCAATATTGGCTTTTGTGAGATGTTTTTATTTGGTCACAAAACTTAAAGATTGACCCTAAACTAGCTGGCAGTATAATTAAATATCTGCACTGAAGGGTGACGTTCACCTGGACAGAAGGGCCAGTACACGACCTATGCAATGGATGAGTCCCACTCCAGCCCCACAAGCTGAAGCAGGACTTATTTGGTGTATAGTCCTTGTAGGGCTGCAATGGGGTTTAAGTGTTGCCCAGGGGTGAGTTTCTGCCATAGTGTCTAGAGCATTTTCTCATGGAGTTCTAATTACAGTGCTACTTGGTACAGGAAATGCATGAGCATCAGATACGCATACAGTGGACTCAGGACTGTAATGCCCCTTCACAAAAATGTGGGGAGTCATGCTGATTGGTAGAAGCTGCCACCTCTTTGCAAATCGTCCACCAAGAGAGGAAATTGCTAAGGTGGTCGAAAAAACGATTCACAACTAATTGTCCACCCAGCTGTAGCTTACTGTGATTTTAGCAGCCTGGCGCCTGTGCTGTGCATGTTAGTTAACAGTCCTCTAAATCAGCTGCTAACCCACTGCAAACACCCTGTCCCAAGTCACTCCCAGCCCATGCATCATGCACATGCACTGGCTGCCAGGAGGCGTCTGAAGCCAGAATAAGGCAATTTATCTTCCGAACTCTCTGAGCCAGGCCCCCAGGCAAAGTACGGACCATGTCCAAGCGCTCTCTCATCATGGGCCTAGGCATGAGCCCTTCCATCAGTGTGCTTGTCAGGGCAACACGCCTGCTCTCCCGGGGAGCACACAGCTGTGCCAGTAAATCAGGTGAGCTGCTGGGATGTATGAAAAGAAAAGATGTTAACATCAACACCTATAAAGTTACACGTGTCTCAGCATGTTCCTCCCCTGATCTCCGGACAGAAGCCGGTTGTGTAACCGAAGTGGGAATGCCAGCAAGGACTTCCTCCATGCACATACTTCGTTCTATTGAGCCCTGTCCCCAGTTGCACCGATGCTTATTGGCACAAGGGCTTCCCCGCCTCGTCCATGTAAACTCTTCCAACGGGTCAAATACATGGGGTGTATTTGCTCAATCTAGGGGGGTGAGGTGCAGAAGCTGGTTCAGGGCACAGTCTTGTAGGTGCTTCCATCCTATTTCACGTTTGTGCACAGTCCAAGCCCTATCACGCATCGGGTCACTCTAAGCAGCAGTTTCTGCACAAGAGAAGGTAAGGGCTCTATCTATCTCTGGATATAGGTATAAAGCCCCCACTGCAATACGTGTCTGAGCACCTCCCAGTCCCATATCCTGCCACACACCTGGGAGGCAGACAGTGCTATCACCCCCATTGTACAGATTGGGAATCGAGAGGCTACGTGACTTGCCCAAGGTCCCACAGGTAGTCTGTGGCAGAGCAGGGACTTGAACTCAGGTCTCCTAGGTTAGCACTCCAACTACAGTCCTTCCTCTCTGGCTGGGATAGGGGGGCTTTATGAAATGGTGCTTAGCAAGGGTCTCCACAAAGACGTGGGATCCTCCGGAAAAGCTCAGATTGCTGCAGAACTGTAACCCTGCCCTGGTTACAGCAACACTCCCGCAGGTTATTACAGGCTTGCTTAGCCCCGACTAAACCTTAGCCTGAGAGGAAAATTGGTTTTGTAGTTAAGACGCTAGGTTGGGACGCACGAGATCGAGGTTTAATTCCCAGCTCTGCCACAGTTCCCCTGCAGGAACGTGGGCAAGTCACTTCATCACGTGGTTCCTCCACTCACCGTCTGTGAAATGGGGGATGCTAATAATTCTTCGGCTATTGAGATTGCAAACTCTCCAGGGCTCCCAGACTGTGCGTGTGGAGCAAATGGGGGCCCAATTTCAGTGGGCACCTTTAGGCACTACCGTAATACTGAGTGACACCTGCTGGAAAGGTGAGTGAACAACAGGCCTCGGAAAGCAGCCCCCAGGCCTGAAGCCTCGGCAGTTCCCAGGCACACATGCCAAGGGAGATAAGACCTGCTGTTGCTCTGACTGCTACAGATAAGGACGGATCACCCCATCTAGTGGAGGTGAGAAATTCAGCCAAGATGTACTTGTCTAGAATTAAATCTCTCCACGTAATCGGGGAAAGAGACCCTCTGCGCTCCTCCAGTGAGCCAGGCCTGAGGGCCTGTGTTAAAGCACCCAAAGTGGATCATCATTCATGCCCTAGAGACATGTCCTCTCCGCTCAGTCTGCAACGGGATAGCTGGCTCCCAGGCAGAGGGGGGCACATACTGGATGTCTGGGGTCTTGTGGCTCTCATGCAGGATGTCTGGATCCTATTGCCAAAATTCGGCTTGGAAGCCTTAACTTCCATGGGTGATAAAAATATCATTTACTGGCCCCAGCCAAAACCATTTACATCCTAATTCACCCATTTCTTAAAGCCAGTACGGGTCTGCAGTGAACCGGCTAGTGTGCATGTGGCTGGGATTAAACTCCTCAACTGAGTGTCATAGGCTCTATACTGCTAACAGAGATTCCCCATTAGCCCAAGTGCCAGCACTGTATGCTTTTGCAGTAGGTAGCTCTAAGCTCTATCCCCACTGCTGCTGTGACATCCAGGTGGACATGGCCCTCAGCCGAGGGGAAATCACTTCACTGGGATGTTGGGCACAGCAGGGACTCAGAGGCAGAACACCCCAGACTGAGTCACCCACCCTGCACCCTGCTGCTCAGCGCCCCCTAGCACTGGGGTATCAGCGACAGCTCTGTCTCAGAGAGGAGAGCCCCTGTGACTGAGATACCTACGCTGCTCCCTGCAGCATAGCACCCGCGGGAGGTGAGGCCGGGGACTGGGGTCAGTGCTGATATGGAGAGCAGAGCGCCTCCTACTGAATCACCAGCCATTCTGGAAGCACACTGAGTGTCCCGGGGGCCCCTGGGTTCCAAGGGGCCTCTTTATTTCCACAGTACAGTGCCCAAGAGCTGGGACCAGTTAAGCTCCTGATCCATATCAAATTCTGCGTCTCAAACACGGGGCTGCTTTAGCCTGAGCCCCCGGGCCAGGAGTGACTCCAAGGTGGGCCTCTTGGGCCACAAACTGCGGCGCTCCCCGAGGTTTCATCTCAGTGAGCCTGGACTAGGGCAGCATCAGTCTTAATCTCCCACTCCGCCATTCCTCCCTCCGCCTGCCTGAAGCCACCAAGCTTTGGAAAAGGGAGACAAGCACAGCAAGCAGGTGACCCCCGGGGCACAAGGTCAGGAGTAGGGGAGGCAGTGGGAGCCAGGAAACCTGCATTCTATTCCCAGCTCGGCCACTGGCCTGCGGCATGATGTTTGGCAAGTCACGTCATCGCTCTGTGCCTCAGTTTCCCCTCCCACTGCTTGTCTGCCATGACTAGTTAGATTCTAAGCACTTTGGGACAAGGACTGTCTGTTACTATGTGTTTGCACGATGCCCAGGCACTGATCTCAGATAAAGTTTCTAGATGCTCCTGGCATAGAGATCGTGTGATAAGAAGAACACGGAGTCTCCGCCTACGGCTCTGTATTGGGATGCCAATGGGATTTCCCCAGGCGAATGAGCAATGGGATTTTTGGGGAGCAGGATGAGGTGTCACTGAGAACATTCCACTTCCCCTCCACCTCTCTCCTCCGCTCCATACAGCAAGGCACAAAAGCCCCATCCGAATCCACTCCCCGCCCTTGCGCTGTGGAGAATGCCAGTTGCTAGGAGGCCTGGCACTAAGAATGTGCCGAGAAGGGAAATCCCATGCAGGACTGAGCCATTTTGTCAGGTCAACCAGGTCCCTAACAAAGGCTCTATTGATTCTCCCACACGTCTCCCACATTCCAGGCCTCTCTAGATTTCGCCTTCCCCATATTACTGTCCTGGGAGGCACTGGGGTTCAGTTGTGGATTTTTAACCATGTCTGTGCTGGGAGACAAAAGGCCCCACTTTCCACCCCAGCTTGTGAAGAGCCAACAGATTGTATGGGGGGGGTTAAGCCGGGTTGCTTCTCAGAGGAGAAGGTCATTTGTGCAGTGATAGTTGCTAGGCAACATGCGCCAAATTTCTCCCTGGGGGGGCTTGAAACTTACCTCTGGGCAGAGGGGCTAACATGAGGCCTGGTCACCACAGAAACCCCACAAGGCCTGGGCACCCAGGTGGCTGAAGCAGGATTTAAGTGGTGCCCAGGCCATGTGCTGGCCCCTCTGCACAAGGCGAGAATTTCACCTTCTTAGCTTAACGTAACCTGGAAGGGGATGGCGGGCTGTGACGTTTGTTAGGGCTGGAGATTTAATCTGGGGGGAGAGGCAGCCTTTGGAAGTGCTGCCCCCATTCATGGAGAGCTAGACTTAAATTTGAGGAGGGAGATTCGGGAGGAAGCACCCCTTTAAGGCCCGGGATGTGGAAGAAGCCAACCGGACTTTATTTTTGTTACATGGGCGTACAGCACCTAGCGTAATGGGGACCTGATCCTTGGTTGGGACTTCTGGGTCCTACTGCAATACAAATCAGAACAACAGCCGGCTGCCTCCTAATGACATCAGAGCAGGGGATAAGGCTATTGGGAGTCTCATCAAAAGAAGGTTCCAGATAAGGNATTTCCCCAGGCGAATGAGCAATGGGATTTTTGGGGAGCAGGATGAGGTGTCACTGAGAACATTCCACTTCCCCTCCACCTCTCTCCTCCGCTCCATACAGCAAGGCACAAAAGCCCCATCCGAATCCACTCCCCGCCCTTGCGCTGTGGAGAATGCCAGTTGCTAGGAGGCCTGGCACTAAGAATGTGCCGAGAAGGGAAATCCCATGCAGGACTGAGCCATTTTGTCAGGTCAACCAGGTCCCTAACAAAGGCTCTATTGATTCTCCCACACGTCTCCCACATTCCAGGCCTCTCTAGATTTCGCCTTCCCCATATTACTGTCCTGGGAGGCACTGGGGTTCAGTTGTGGATTTTTAACCATGTCTGTGCTGGGAGACAAAAGGCCCCACTTTCCACCCCAGCTTGTGAAGAGCCAACAGATTGTATGGGGGGGGTTAAGCCGGGTTGCTTCTCAGAGGAGAAGGTCATTTGTGCAGTGATAGTTGCTAGGCAACATGCGCCAAATTTCTCCCTGGGGGGGCTTGAAACTTACCTCTGGGCAGAGGGGCTAACATGAGGCCTGGTCACCACAGAAACCCCACAAGGCCTGGGCACCCAGGTGGCTGAAGCAGGATTTAAGTGGTGCCCAGGCCATGTGCTGGCCCCTCTGCACAAGGCGAGAATTTCACCTTCTTAGCTTAACGTAACCTGGAAGGGGATGGCGGGCTGTGACGTTTGTTAGGGCTGGAGATTTAATCTGGGGGGAGAGGCAGCCTTTGGAAGTGCTGCCCCCATTCATGGAGAGCTAGACTTAAATTTGAGGAGGGAGATTCGGGAGGAAGCACCCCTTTAAGGCCCGGGATGTGGAAGAAGCCAACCGGACTTTATTTTTGTTACATGGGCGTACAGCACCTAGCGTAATGGGGACCTGATCCTTGGTTGGGACTTCTGGGTCCTACTGCAATACAAATCAGAACAACAGCCGGCTGCCTCCTAATGACATCAGAGCAGGGGATAAGGCTATTGGGAGTCTCATCAAAAGAAGGTTCCAGATAAGATGGGGGTCCTGCCGTGGCAAGGGGAAGGTACCCACCTGTCTGACTGCCAGTCATCTTGGATCACAACTCTCGCTGGATGAGGGATGCAGAGCAAAGAGGAGCAACCCCATGTGGCCATTAACTAAACCAGTGGTTTCCAACCTTTTCATCATTTGTGGACCCCTAAAAAATTTCAAATGGCGCTGCAGACCCCTTTGGAAATCTTCGTCTGTGGATCCCCAGGGGTCCATGAGCCATAGGTTGAAAACCACGGAACGAGACAGTTCACCTAGCCTGATACAGAACAAGTCACCTGTTTTGGAAGGTCTCCCTGTCAGTTACAGGAAAAGAGAAGCTAGAGAGAGCAGGGGGGAATGCACAAGGCCTGATTTCCCACAGCCTGTGCAGTCATTCACCTGGGGCAAAGTGGGTGTACAAGGCTAACGAACCAAAAGAGCCACATTTCACACCCCCATTGCACCAGGATACATGACTGCACAAGGCAGTGAAGAGCCGAGCCCGGTGTATGGAGCAAGCATGTACTGCCCCTCCCAGCCCCAAAACAGAGTGACTTTGGGGAGGAAGCATATGTCCTATCCTGCCATTGTCCCAGCCACACCCTTAAGACCACCCCCTCCTTTCAATCCCAGCTGGGATGGGGAACTGGGATCCCCTACCTAATCCCTATCTCTACAGCTAACCTCATTGTTGCCCTCGCAGCTATCACAGGCCTTTCCTACTCCAAACCCCAGAACACAAGGAAAAGATCTCATCCCTGGAGCTCACATTTTATACCCTCTCCAGCTGTGGCTGGGCTCAGATGTGATATGGGTGGAGTCCAGCCTCTAACTCCGCCTCAGGCACCTCCCTGTATAAATAGTGCTCCGAGAGCTCCTCCTATCTCAAGGGCACGGCTGGTAACACTGGCTAAGAACACCTTGTCCCAGGCATAGGCCTAGATTTTCCCATGTCTCTTCATATCTATAGCACCCAACTGGTAGAAATCCCTTAAGGTTCCATTTCTCTCTCCGTGTTTCCCCAGGGGCCCTCAGGACACTCTCCACACAGCAGTTAGCACACAGGCAAAGTGCGTTAAACATCAGGCAGCAGTGGTGGCTTTTAAATGGGCTTGGCTTTGTAACCATGGGGATATTTGTGACAATGCCAGGCAGCGGAGTTTCATGGCTGGATGTGGGATCATGAGCTTTGATCCTTCAAACACAGATGCACATCTGCCCTTGAGGGAACTCCATTTGGGCTTGTAACACTACCTCATTTTCCTAGTGAAACATTCCTTTCTCCAAAAGTCACGCAGCTGTACTGAAAAGCACAGACGGTAACATTCGTCGTGCATTTTCTTTTCTTCTTTAAAAACCTCACTCTTGGTTTCCTCTTTGCCAGCGCCTGAAGTCAAGATATGATCTGGTTGAAAAAGTTTGCAGAGAAATACATGGAATAACGTTTCACTCACAATGCATAATTAATGTCCTGTTTATGCGAGCATTGGAGAAAGACCCATGATTCACCGCCGTCGGCCAAAGTAGGAGTGGGATCCTAGGGCTTTCCCCGTGAGGGAAGCGGGGTTCAAAATGTTTCTGTCCCTGTAGAACTGGGAAATAGTCTCTCTTTGGTGAGACCATTCATTTCAACATCAAAAGAGGGATCTTTTGGCAGCAGCCCCGTTCAGCCGTTAGCCAAGGGTCCCAATCATTTGCTTCAGTCTGTAGAAAGCTATTATAAGCCAGATTCCCCGCTGGTGTAGCTCTCCATAGCTCCATTGACTCCAATAGAAGCTATGCCAATTCTTGCTAGCTGCGGCTCTGGCCCTGTATTACAGACCTGGGTCTCGTTAGCTTATTTAATAAGGTGTCTTGATCAGAGCCTGTAAACACCTTCCTGAGGAGATCTCCACCAGCCAAAGGGGGGTCAAGGGCCAGTGGCTGAAGGCTGAGGTTAGATAAGAGGCCAGGAACATGAACCAGGGGAGCAGCTCAGCATCATGTGAAGCACTTACAGGCAGATTAGACTCAACGGTGTCACCCACACAGTAGAGAAGACGAGTTCCCTCCGCAGCAGGAATAAATCCCTTGTGGGATTCTCTGGCCTGTTATACACGGGGTCGGACTAGTCACTGGGGGATCATCAAAATGGTTCCTTCTGGCCTTAAAATCTTGGAATTGAGGGGTCAATACCAGCTGAGTGCCGCTCTGAAAAATAGTGCACCAGCCTTTTGCACGATCACGTCTGGTTAAGTCCAGAGTGTGGAGGCCAAGAGTTTGATCCGCTGCTTGGATTCTGCTGGGCAAAGCTTGCAAGTGACACACTGATGGTTAGGTGCTTTCCCCACTTACTCTTTTGGCACCAGAACTAGCCATTTTTCTGAAATCTTATGCTTTCTTGATAAAAAATATTCCTTTAGCCTCCAAAATCTCTCACTCCTGGTGGAAACTCAGGTTCTAAACTGCACCAGCAAAGAGGGATTTTTTGGTAACATGTCACTAAATCACTGGCAGAAAGAGAAAATGATCTGGGATGGGCTTGAGGGGGTCTTTGCTTCACGTGTGAAGCTTTTCAGAAAGCAGAGGAGCCCCCTGCACGTATCTCCAGCCCCTCCCATGCGCTCAGACACCACTGCTTACTGAAAAGGAGATTACTGGCACCCAGAGCGTCACTGACAGCACTAGCCCCTGCAATGGCTGCAGAGAGAATAATTTGCATTTTTATAGATCCTTCTTTCTGTACAATTGCAAAGCCCTTTGCACACACCAGTGAGTTAGACCTCCCCAGTTTAGGGTATTGTCAGAGGGCTGATGTTGGGAATCATTAAGAAAGGGCTAGATAATAAGACAGAAAATATTATATTGCCTCTATATAAATCCATGGTATGCCCACATCTGGAATACTGCGTGCAGATCGGGTCACCCCATCTCAAAAAAGATCTATTGGAATTGGAAAACGTATAGAAAAGGGCAACAAAAATTATTATGGGTATGGAACGACTTCCATATGAGGAGAGATTAATAAGACTGGGACTTTTCCACTTGGAAAAAATGGGGGATATAATAGAAGTCTATAAAATTATGACTGGTGTGGAGAAAGTAAATGGGGAAGTGTTATTTATTCATTCTCATAACACAAGAACTAGGGGTCACCAAATGAAATGAATAGGCAGCAGGTTTAAAACAAACACAAAGAACTATTTCTTCATACAACGCACAGTCGGTCTGTGGAACTCTTTGCCAGAGGATGTTGTGAAGGCCAAGACTATAACAAGGTTAAAAAAAGAACTAGATACGTTCATGGAGGATCGGTCCATCAATGCCTATTAGCCAGGATGGGCAGGGATGGTGTCCCTAGCCTCCGTTTGCCAGAAGCTGGGAATGGGCGACAGGGGATGGATCATTTGATGGTTACCTGTTCTGTTCATTCCCTCTGAAGCACCTGGTATTGGCCACTGTCGGCAGACAGGATACTGGGCTAGATGGACCTTCGGTCTGACCCAGTCTGGCCGTTCTTATGTTACCATATCCCCATGTCAGAGATGAGGACACTAATGTGCAGCGACTTGCCCCAAATCACAGAGGAAATCTGGCAGACTCAGAGCTCTTGACTTCTGGCCTCCTGTGTTAACCATGCTGCCTTCTACACCCTGGGAGCTTTGACAGCCTGGAGAACACACGTGCCCAGGTGGGGCTTGCAGGGTCAGGCCTGAGCTTTCCTGCAAGGGGGCTTGTCACACACTTTGCCCTGTTGGGACTGAAAAGCATTTGATGAATGGGTGGAGGTTAGAGCCTCCAAGGAGTGTGAATTCTTCCTTGCGTGGGTGAGGGCTTCAGTAGTTCCTGGGCCTCTTAGGGTTGCAACACTTAGGTGGTTCCTAGGCACAGAGGTGAATCTCACAGGCTGTTTCCTGCATCATGTACCCGAAAGATTTCACAGTTATTAGTGATTTGTAAAGCTTCCTGCCCATGCCTGAATGCTGTACAGATACGAAGGCCTTGACTCAGCCAAGCCTTAACTTTCAACATGTGCTTGTGTCCAACTCTATTCAGCAAAGCACTCGAGACACGCTTGAGTCCCATTGAATCTTGGCCTAAAAAAATAACACCTGACTAGATCCCCCAGACCTCTCAGACACTGAAACAAACTGCTGCCCTTGTCCTCCCTCCAGAACCCTAATAAACCCCAGCCACACACAGGAAAAACCTGCAAATCTTCTTGAATTATCTGAGGCGAGTGGAATAGCTACACCATCAGAATAGCTCGACTTTTATCTCATCCCAAAATCAACACGGCGACTTTTCTGCAGACACTTTGGGCCAGGAGGGGGAACTCTGTTGAAGGGTCCTTCCCTTGATCTGCTGTTACAATAATAAAGTTTAGATCCTGCTGGCTTGTTTGGAT
Source organism: Platysternon megacephalum (assembly GCA_003942145.1). Classification (NCBI taxonomy): domain Eukaryota; kingdom Metazoa; phylum Chordata; order Testudines; family Platysternidae; genus Platysternon; species Platysternon megacephalum. The sequence goes on along the minus strand of QXTE01000016.1, from coordinate 3,011,204 downwards.
TTGAACTGTAAAGAGCAGCACACACATGTGAACCAGGGTTTGATTGATGGGCCTGCCCTGATTGCCGTCGCCTGGTGCTACAACATTAGGATGCACGTCGCCATTCAGCTGAGTCCGAGTTAAACGCTGATCATGTGGCTTCGGCAATTAATGGAGCTTTCGTAACAAGCTCGTGTTTATACAGATGTAGGCGGCCTTTTGAAATGGGCACACTAAAACCAGTGCCATTTCCTCCTCTCTGTGCAAACACCGGCAGGAGCCAAACAGGAACAATGGCTTCCCAGCTCTCAGCATCGGGGCCATGCATTGTATCAACGTGCCATTATAAACAGAGAGAGGGAACATGGACATTAAGGGGCGGAGTCCCTGTGAGTGTTGCTTTGTCTTGGTTCTCCTTTGCCGAGACCACTGTGTTAGAGCCACTTGCAGTCTGTGATGGGCTGAGTAAACGCTAAAACGTAGAAACACAGATGGGCCAAAGCCAAGAGCCTGGTTCTGATGCCCTCAAACCACTGGGGTGATTGCGTCTGAACTTGGGTCTGCATCCAAATGGCCATCAGTCGTTAGTCACGTAGGAGCTGCTACATCAGAAACAGCCTGAGCCTATCTACTCCACTATCCTGTTTCCAAAAATGGCCAGTGCCAGCTGCCTCAAAGGAAGATGGAGAAAAGCTCCTGTCGTAGACAATTCTGCACTGGCACAGTCCTGGGGAAGTGGGTTCCTAGCCCCAGGTAGCTGATATAATTTTTATAATGATCTGATCCAAATGGATCCCAGGCTTTGAGTGTTTGAAATCCAAATGCACAACTTTGGACTTAGGCCATCTCTATTCACAAGTTTTTTTTAAAAAAATACTCGTGGTAAATCAGCGCAGAAGTGGGCTCTGTTTCAAAGCGCTGAGCTCCTAGTTCCAGCCCGCTCCAGCCCTGGGAGATGCACTAGTCTTTCTGACATATTTCATATAGCTGTGCTTCAAAGGGAATTGAAAAAAAACCCACCTTACAGGTGTGGCTGGCACAAAACACAGCTGCCATCTGTAATCCAGACCATCCACTGTACACTAGCACAGCCAAGAGGTGATATGGATTGATGTGAGGGGGGGATGAGACATGTGCTGTTGATTAGAAGGGGGCTATCTTAGATCCCACAGCATATTCAAACAGACGCTTCCTCTGGTTTGCAAAAATCTGCATTAGAGGAGCTATTTGCTATGGCAGCAGGCTGGGCCTGGCACTGAGAATGGAACAGCTATAAAAGTGCTTGTCCGTATGAAGGTAGCTAATAAAGACCCAGAGATGTTGCCAGGCGAGACTGGACAAGGTGGAGTTCCTCCCATCCAGCCAATAAGAAACCCAGGACAGTGCTCAGGACGGGAAAGCAGCACAAGGAGAACTAAAAATACACAGCAGCTTTCAGAAAAGTTCAACTGCCTCAAGCAGGAAGCAGGTGGGACTTTAGAGGGCAGTAAAGACAATAGGGGCTCGCCCCGCCCCGAAATCAGCTGGGGTTGGAATGGGGGGATTTTACTCCTTTTCCTCTTGAATGCTTTTCCCAGATGGGGGAAGTTAAGATTAGGCCGGTGTTCCCCTGAAAGGGGGCAAAGGGGCAACTTCGGCAACTCACTAAGGCCGTAGGGAAGGGGCAGCCACAGGGAGAAGGAGGGAGCCCAGCCCAGGACAGGCTCCAATGTGAAATAGCGAAGCCAGCGGGTGCAATATAGACAAGACCCCTCCCGTCGCTGATGTGGTTTCCTTCGCTCTGGGGCATGTCCGTGGAAGACGTTGTTCTGACAGCAGGCATGTAACTACAGCCGGGGGTGGGGGAAGAGCCCAGACATCAGGCATACATCCTGCTCTCATTTCAGGCTGCTCTGTGCACCGCGGGAATGTGTTTTGCAGGGTGCTGCGCTCGGAGGCTCCGGTTTGCGTGCATCGCTCTGTTAGCACAGGTTCCCAGCATGCATATGCATGGTAACTGGCATGGCAGGATCCTTTCACAGCCCGTGAACAGGGCTGGATGCAAGAACTCAGTGTTGAGAGAAAGGCAGGGCCAGGTGGGCCCACCCTGAGGACACCAGCCTGCCCTTCGGGAGAGCTGAGTTCTATTTGCTGCTCCGACACAGACTCCTTGTGCGGCCTTCAGCCACTGCCTGAATCACTGTGTTGCAGTTCAGTTCCCCTCTGTAAATGGGGGTAACAGCTCAGCCCTACCACGCAGGCAGGGGTGAGTGAGGAGACAGACAGTAGCAGATTGTGAGGGTCGAAGGCATGGGGGGCTGATAAGTGTTAAGACAGAGCGTAGGAGGAATCAGGAGAGGGTTAGATGTTTATATAATAACAAGAATCTCCAGAGCAAAATGATAAAGAACAAAACAACGAGAAATTTGGCAGGGATCTCAGCCCTCCTGCATCAAGGCACAACCAACCTTGAACTGATGGGGACGGGAAACTTCCCCAGGGGGCAGGTTACCCCAATAATACAGAGGTTCCGTTTCTTGCACCTGCCTCTGAAGCAGCTGGCACTGGCCACTATCAGAGACAGGATCAAATGGCCTGGTCTGATCCAGTCTGGCAGTACCCAAGTTCCTATCTATCTATGTAAGTACTTGTTTGGCCACTGATGTGGTAGTCTCTGAGTGCTCAAATGTGGGGTGAATGGGGATGGCTGTCCGCAATATTATTCTACCCAGAGTTAAACAGAGTGATGTAGAACCTAGAATGCAAGTCTCATAAATATCCCATTGCACACACAGACCCCCCCAGATCAGGTCCATCCACATCCAGTCACAAGTCACTAGAGCCAACAACTAGTGCCCCTCTCCTGAATGTCCAACTCTCGATTCATCAGGAACACACAGAGAGCACAAACCCGCACTCCATGCTGAAGGCTGTTCCATACTCAGCGCCTATCGCTTGGCCGCTGCCCACCTTCAGAAGGAGCCCATGCTGCTGACAGCAATATTCAAAAAACAGCCATGTGATTAAGGCGCTGGCTATGGCCTTGGGCTAGCTGGGTTCACTTCCTGGCTCTGCTACCGAGCCCTGGGGTGAGTCCGTTAATCCCGCTGCACCTCGGCTCGGCTCCCCGTCTGTACAATGGGCATAACGCTAGCATGCCTAGTAAGACTGTCAGCTCTTTGGGGTGGAGACTGACGCCCCCTCCGGGTCCATCCAAAGCCTGGTGCAGTCTCAGTCCAGGCCTTTCGGCGCTATGGTAACACAGGCAATAAACAACAGTCGTGTGGATGGGGATTTGTGTTAAGCGATCGCGCCCCCGGCTCGCTGCCCAGCATGGTCCTAACGCCCATCCACAGCACAGGCCAGCGCCCCGCTGCGGCTGTCCTCCAACGGGTCCGAAGCTGGTTTCCAACATGGATGCTCGGCCAGGTACAGACATGAGTGCAGTGCCCGTTCCTCCAGGAATAAACTTGTCCCATAAGCCCAGGCCCTAGGACTCTTAAAGCCTACCATACCCCATCGAAAGTGCAAAAACACCCGGCGTGCCACCTGCTTCCTATTGAGCAGTGTCCTTAGAAAGGGTTTCTATTCCGACACCGGACTTTAAACCTCACCACGCACCACTTGATTGCAGCCCCCATCCCACAGCTGGAGAACCGCTGCCCTCAGCTGAACTGTTTGCTTTTAGTGGGGAGACGAGCGGCTATTGAGTGTGAGGCGGCTGTTTTCCCCCACAGTTAGTGGGACCGTGGCATTGGCTCTCTTCCTGCCTATAGACTAAGCAGTGACCCAAATAAGGAGGCACTGAATTGCATTTACACACATATCCCTTTGGAGTGTTTTTATTTTGGTTTGGGAGTGATGCAGATTTCCTCTCTGGGTTCCAAAGGATCGCACTAGGCTGCCATTCCAGGCAGAAAGGGATTTCATTGGTTTCTTTGGTTTCTTGCGACATGCTTCCCCCAGGAAGATTTTCAGCATGAAGTTTCTGCATTTTGCCCAATTTTACAGCTGGATTGACGGAGGAGCAGAGAGCGGGTGGCGTGCCAGAAGTCACACCGTGAGTCAGCGCCTCAGCTCCCCTTCAGAGACCCCCAGCTCTCCCGCCTCCTCGCCCACTGGCGGAACGTCTCACCTCATCTCTATTTCACTGGGGGTGTCAAGTATAGACTGAAGGTGGCTGCAGCATTTTCCCTGCAGTTCTTGCAGCTCCATGCCCATTGCAATGAAAATCTCCGGGCCAGGAGCCTGGCGCAGTTCTGGTGATTGCGCACCAGCTACGAACAAACGATACAGCAGAACATTTCCTCGAGCTGTTCTCCAGGTGGCTCACTGCGGTTTTGCAATGCTGCCAGCGTACCAATGTCAGAATAGTCCTTGCACAGCTAACTCTCCAAAGCCTTTCGCTCCCCTTCCCTAGTTTGCCAAAGGCCCTCAGAGCTTCCGCAAGGCCGTGCCAAACCCTCCCTCAGCAACCCAGACAGCAGCCCTGCCTCATTGTCAGATTGCAGACTGAAGTCCTCAAAAATGCAAAAAAGGCAAGAAGAATCCAGGTCGCCCTAAATATTTTTGATCTTTTAACAATTGCTGTAACCGGGCTCTAAACACGGCCATATGTCTGCAGACCACCCAGAGACAGTCACGCACACATGGGTTGATGCTCTGCCGGCAGCCGTGCCAGCATTTGCGGTGATCCCATTAAATCGTGCCAGCTGCAAGGTAGGCAGGCTGAATGAGCCTTCAGGGCGGGGAGGGGCCCTTTGGGGAACACACTGGTGCAGTGAGAAGCATTGTTGATTCAGGCAGGGATGCTCGTCCCTCTGAGGCAGGACTGAACCATCACCCCAGGCTGGTGTTAGGCTCCCTACTGCTGCAAGTGGTCCCAGGGGGCAGGTGCTAATCGCTTGGAACTTATCACAGGAGTGGGAGCGTTAACCCTCGCAAGCAGTTATAAATAATCTTCCCACTGGGTAAGTTCCTTCCGAACCCCCATTGCTTCGTGGTTGGCTTCTGACCTGAAGCTCCAGGGATCAATCAGCCTTTGCACAGTGAGCTAGATGGATCAGCTAGCCAGGCTGTCAGACTTGGCAGAGCAGCCGAAAGCTGAAAGGCGACGGTGGCTCTCTCCATAGAGGTGGTCATTCCAGAAGGGTGTTGGCAGGGCAGGGCTCTCTCTGGCTGGTGGATAGAAACCCCAGTGTTATCCAGCACTATCAGTCCCCTTCTTCACATGACTACATCTGCAGTCAGGTAAATAGATCCCACTGGAACAAGGAGCCTGATAGAGGCTTTACCAGCCGCTAGGAAACCTCATTGAGTCTTCTATAATAAACTATAAATCAGCTGCTCAAAACTGACGCTAAATAGTGCATCTGAAAATGACTCTCTTCTCGTCTGGCTCCTTCCCTCAAGTGTGACTGTGTCAGACTAGAATCCTGCCGCCCTTTGTGATGTAGTTTTGTGTATGACAAGTTGCTGCATTATTTTTTTTTATTATTTTATCTTTTTACAAGGGGTTTGGGAAAGCAGTGACATCAAACAGGAGGGAAAGCAGTCATTTTAAATTTATTATAGGTTAGTGGCCGCATCTGCAGAAAGCCAAGTAGGAATACGGTGGGACTAATTTTGTTTTATGTATTGCAAAGGCAGCGCCAAGGAAGAAAAGAGAGAGAGAGAAAGAAAGAGGCTGTGAGACTTGTCAATAACATCTTAATAGTCTAGTGGCAAAAAGTGACTTTCCAGAGCTGCAGGGTGGGGGAGCCTAGCTGAAGGAAGGGCTACATGTATCAAATGGGAAAAAATGGGAAAGGACATAAATAAAGAGCTAGACGCCTTCCCAGGCTGGGTCTGTGCAAATAAATACGTCTGGGACGCTCTGCAGCACAGCCAAACAAAGGAATCCGCAAGGAGTTACAAGGGGACAGGAGTGCGGAGCCCCGTGGAAGGAAGGAATAAACAAAACAAGCTAAGGCAGATCAGGCAAAACGGTTAGGAGGAGCCACAGCAGGAGAGGAAGGCGCTTAGAGGAATGGGGAGGAATGGTTGGAGAAGGCAGAGATGAAGGATAGGACATGGCGAAGGACATAACGTGGCATTCACCAATGTGCAGCAGACCAGCATGGGGCCTAGGCGCTCCGGGGTGAATTGGGCCCATTTAGGGTCATTTCCCCCCAGCACAGCTCTAGTGGGGACAGAGCTCTGGCATTTTCACCCCCTCACCTGGCCTGGGCCAGGACAGCTCTAACTGGCAGTGGCACCAGGGCTCCAGCATTGCTAACACCGGGGGAGCTGAGCCAGCGTTAGCAACGGGGGGATGTTTTGGCCCCAGAGTTCCTCTTCCCCTGCCCAGATTCCAGCCAAGTCAGCACAAGGGTGACAGCAATAATAATCGCTCCCACTTGCAGCATCACCTGTGGTTCTCCGGGCACGTCACACACATTAGTCAGCTGGCCTCATGGTGCCCACGTGGGACACGTCAGCGCTATGGGCCCCACATCGCAGAGAGGAAACTGCAGCACAGAAAGGCCTGGCTCTCAATCCCGTGTTAAACCCTAGACCACGCTGCCTGCCCTTCGTACCCCCTTCCAGTCTGCTCCTCGCCTTGGATACACAGGTTCTCTGCGTCAGTCACATCCAGGAGGGCAGCTCCAGGATACTCCAGTGGCCACAGCAGCTTCTCGGGGCAGCGCGGCTCAGCTCGCGCTCAACAGCACCGGGTGGCAGCGCCATGCTACAATCATCCCTCGTCTTGTTCGTGCCATTTCCTTGCTGGCTGGCAAAACCCTGAGCTGCACAGCAGAAGTTTGGACCATTGTGTGGGGGAGAGAGCGGGGGCATGAGTGCGGCAGGCCTGGGTTTTATGCCAAGAGGAAGAGGGGTTTGAAAGAGGTTAGTGGGGTCGGAAGGTTAAATAGTTCCCTTTAATTTTCTCCTTTTGGGGGGTGAATTTTTAATGCATGAGAGAGTCAGGGACTGACATCAGCGGCTAGTGTCAGACTCAGGTGGGCACATACTGTCCGTGCTCAGACACCCAGCACTGCCAGTGCCCTCCATGCCAGCCTGCAGCCCCTGCTACTCCAGCCCTGGATTCCAAATACACAGCTCTGCAAACGCCCCTCAGTCCCGCCCTGCAGCCCCTGCTGCAATTCCAGTCCTTGGGCCCCAAACACACACTGCCAATACACCTCAGTCCTGCCCCCTGCTAGTCCACTCCCGGGCCTCTCCTTGCCACAGACAGCAAATGTTGCTAAATTAGACTAGAGCCTGGTTTGAAACCACTGACTCATTGTACTTGTGCTCTGCGCCAGCCGGCAGCCCAGGGCTCCAGAAACAAATGACCCGTGGAGCCATCACCAGAACTGCGCAGTGCTTTCCCATTAGGGAACATGGGGCTCACGAACTGAACTAAACCCCAAGGATTTAAGGTGCCTTCACAAAGTTGCTGCTGAAAATGGTGTGGGCTGCAGTGGGACTTAGATTCCAAAAGCCAGAGGGGAGGGAGGAGATTTTGCTTTCATTTAAGCTCCAAGTGGAGACATTTGGGCTCAGGCTGGAGTCTGAGCTCTGAGACCCCATGAGATGGGAGGGTCCCAGAGCCCGGGGTCCAATCTGAGCCTAAACATCTACACTGCAATTTTATAGCCCTGCATCCTGAGCCCCGTGAGCCTGAATCAGCTGACCTGGGCCAATCATGGGTGTTTTATTGCGGTGTAGACATACCCAAAGTGATATCTGTAACAGTGTCCTTGGGGTCACCAGCGGGGATTGAACCGGGGGATCTAAAAGCACAAGCATCTGCTGCCTGAGCCAAAAGGACACTGGGTTTATTAGGGCAAATGCAGCAGTGGACTCCAAAACCTCTATATTGAAAAATGTCCACTTGGGAGGGGGGTGGGTAGATGAAAAACTGAATTTTTTGGTAAAAAAAATATCATATTGTTTTGTTTTATTTCTACAGAAATGGACATTTTCATTTCAGTTGAAAAGCCCAAAAAATGTTTCGACCAAAAAGTTCCACCCAGCTCTGTTCTCTGTCTGTCAGAGGGAGCCACTAGAGGGAGACAACGTGCCAATGGTGGTCGCGCGGGTGATGTATTCTTTGCCATCAAAGAGCCATTGCTCTTGCAAACGTCTCTCCAGTGGCATGCTCTCCTGGACAGTGAGCTGCCATCACAATCACCACGCTTTGCACGTAGCTGGGCGCCAGTGGCTCGCTGCGCGCTTTGCAAGCACCCGTTAATCCTGGCAGCAGGCCTGTGAGACAGGGATTATTACTCCTGCTTTGCACATGGATGAGCTGAGACACGGAGATGCTCAGCAGCTTGAGGACATCACCCAGCGAGTTGGCAAACAGAACCCAGAAGTCTCAGGCCTCTTCTATCACCACTAGGCATCATGGTTTCTGGTACAACACGAATCACCCATCGACGGCCTAACCAAGTCTGTGGTATAACATCTCGTTACCACATTCAGTATGGATCCAGCGGCTCCTGGACCGGCTTTCAAACACATCTTCTTCCTAATTCTTCTTTCCTTCCATCTGAAAGAAGATTCCTCCTCCTCCTCTCCCCTTTTAAAAAAAACAAAACTTCCCAAATAGGTGAATGGCTTTTTTTCTTCCCCTCCTTTTACTGCCCACCAAATTGAGGAAGCCGCAACCGCAGAGCTCTTGAAAGTATTTTTGTTGGTGGAGACCACCGGTACTGAGAGATTAAAACTGTTGTTGTTTCTTCCATTACTCAGCTTCCCTGAATTATGGGGTGTAAGACTCAGGGAGTGGGAATAATTAGGGGAGAACAATGGCAGGCTTGATGGCTTAAATACAGGCTGAGCCTGCTGTGACATTTCTCTAGGCCTCCATTTTCCATAGCGCTTGCCAAGAGCTTCACAAACTAGGAGGTACCCAGCCCTTAACTTCCTCATTCCATAGGCTCCGATGATGATGATGATTATTATTATTATTTCTAGCTTCCTGACTTAACTCTGCGCTGTCTGGTTTCCTCGGCCCTGGGGAGGCCTCTTAGTTCTCCCCCGATCCGGTCCCTCATTCCTGCAGCTCGGGAGGAGGATGGCCCTTAATGTGAAATGAGGGGGGCAGAAAGGGGGTGGGGGTGAGGAATGATTTGCGCTCTCGGGGTGCAGAGGATCATTGCAGTGGCCCCTCGAGAACCACTTCACACCTACAAGGCCTAGGCCCCACATCAGTCCCTTCTTAGTCACCGTCTTGAAATCAGTTATTCAGTTACAGGGGTGAGGGTGGGTTGTGGGGGGCCTTGGAAACCACAGCAGGCCCCAACCAGGCCCGCCTGCTGCAGCTCCTGCCGCTGCATGACTCCCTCGGCTCTCTCGACCCGTTATGTGCTCCCCAAGTTGGCTGAGAGGTTCAGGGGTGAAGAACCCTGCATACCTGCTCCATTTCCTCGTTAGTCGTCGTGTAGCATTTCTGGGCCTCCTTCCGAGGCCCGTGGCCTCTTCAGGCAGTTTCCAGGTGGGTGGCTAGGTGTGTGTCTAGGGGCTGTTGCAGAGGATTTGCAGTCAGGTCTCCTGGAGTCTAATCCCGACTCTCTCTCTGAGTCATTGTGTGATCTTGAGGGAGTCACTTCAGTTCCCCACCTGTAAACTGAGGATGCCGAGCCTACCCCTCCGGGAGTCCATCTATTCCATTCAGGTTCTCGGCCCACCCTCATCACTGCAGTGTCTGAGCACCTTCCAGTCACGCACTGAGCGGTGTGGCCAACATCTCTCACACGTGGGTTGTTCTCTTTCACCCCCTCCTCCCAGAACTGCACGTTTGTTCTGGCAGCGTTTTGTTTGCCAAGGTGCACACTGCTCTCCGTTTGGTAGGGAAGGCCAGCCAGAGAAGTGCACCTGCCATTTGGAGACGAAGGTGGGGAGGGTTGGGAGGGTCCCTTGTTGATGGGGGAGCTGGTTCCATGTTCTACCACCTACACGCACAAGCTTCATCCTGATGGTAGAAAGATCCACAGAGTCCGAGGAGCAGAGCTGCCAACCACAGTCCTCATCCTGGAGCTCAGGGGATCCTGTAGAAATACAGGGCCCAGGCCACTGAGTGCCTTGAAGATAAGGACGAGAACCTTGAACTGGGCTCTCCAATCTATGAGAGAAGTCGATGTAGAGCAGAGGGCAGGTCTGATGTGCTGGTGGCAGCCAGTGTTGTTGAGAACACGCTACTGACATACTAACAACACCTGGTGGTTTGGACTGTGGCTATGATCCATCATCTGCTGAAGGTCCCGGCAGGTTTCAGGCGATATCTTTCCCTCCCAGAACGCTGTGTGGGTTGAGTGACGCTGTGCAGCACGGTGTCTCCCAGTGGCCGCGCTTGAGCTTGTCTGTGATCTCTCTCCCCCAACAGCTTTCCCAGCAATGGCTTTCAGCCACTCTGCTAAGAGCAAAGTGGGTCGGAGTCATAAAGGCAGAACCTCCGCTTAAAACCCAAAGCCTGAGTGAGAAGATGCTTAAAATATGAAACTGACATTACAAATACAGAGGCTCAGGGGACCCGTAGCTCAAACCAGCTCTAACCATTTATTACCAAATGAGAACATCCCAGACTGCTATCTTGGGCCCCGATTCAGGGCAGCACTTAAACACATGCCGAACTTTATTCATGTGCTTAAGTGGCATTGATTGCAGTGGGACTTACCTGTGCTCCCCTGGACAGAGATGTCTTCCTGTATCAGGACCCGAGGCAGAACTCAACACTAGAGCTAGTCAACAAGTTTTCAAATTTCAACATTTGCCATTAGAAAGAGACTTTTTTGTGAACAGTTTCCCTAAAAATGTAAATGTTCCCATATTTTGACCACCTCGACGCACCCCCCGCGCACACACGCACGCAAAAGCTGTGGTGAGGAGGCAGATTTTAGATAAAAGGGCTTTTTTAAATAATCATTTTCCTCTCTCCAATACTAGAAATGTAACCACTTGGAAACATAAGCCGGGCTCCTTACAGAGATTAATTTTCCTTCATAGCTTTCCCATGTGCACACCCTGTTGCTGATGACCACTGAGCTGTACTCGTCGGTTTATTATTGGCGGGGTGCTAACTGGCGCTGAGTTGTGCACCGGGGTGTGTTACTGTAGGGTGGATGGGGGTGTGCGGCTTGGCTGGTTAGAGTCAGGTTGCTGTGAAGCACTAAGTTGTGAGCATCAGTTTGTTATTGCCGGGGGCTCCTGAGCGTTGAGCTTTGCAGGGTCGCTCCCGGGCCCTACGTGGCACAGACTAGATTGTTATTGTAGAGCTGCAAGTGAGTGCTGGGGTAGTGACATTTTTATTCAAAATAATCATAAAATAATAATAATAAAAGGACAAAGCTTGAAAAACTCCATAAATTGTCCCCCCCTCCCGCACACAAGACAAGCATCCATCTCTTCCTCTTTCTGCTCATCTTTCTCCTGCCTCTCTCTCTTTCATGTCTCCCTCCCCCTTTCTAAAAAAACCTCTTTTGTTTTCTCTGCCTTCGTTTTCCCCCTGCATCCACCCTGAGGAGCTGCACTTGCATGACATCCCTGCGGCTGTTGGGAGTAAGTTCAGTCCCAGCAGATGGTAGGGAGGGGACGCCAAGCCCTTTAATGTCCTTCCCAATATCCATTGCACACTGCAGATTCGAACCATTTCTGACTCCTTGGCCTGGCCCTCGGACTCCCACTGCGTGAAATCTGCAGCAGGCTCGATGTAGGGCTAGTGAATATGAATGGAGGTCCACTGAAGTCAAGGGAGTTATGCTCATTTATACCAGCTGAGGATCTTGCCCATCATACCTAACCCCTGGAGTTTGGAATCCCTCTTCTCATCGCACGACGGAGCGATTGCTTCAGAAGTGACAGCCACTAACATCTAGAAGCCAGGTGTCCCTGCAAGCAAACAAGTTGACAACTTTCTTCAGCACAAGCTCTCCACATGCATGCTCTTATTACTTTAAAAGGCTTTAGTACCGGTGGGACCCAGCCTCGTATCAAACCCAGACAGAAAGTAAATTACAGAACATATATCCCTAATCATGGCCCCGAGAAAGTGGTTTCTGCAATAGTCATTTGTAAAATAGCTCCTTGGTTCTCACCGAGACTGCGATGCTGGAGCTGGGGGCATGAAACACATCTACTTGCCAACAGTCACTGCAAATCACGGCATGAGTGTCTGACTAGCGTGCGCACACACACACACACACACACACACACACTCTCACATGGACCATTAAGGCACTCTGCGGTCCCACCACCTCCCCATAGCCCTGCTTCTCTTTGGGGTGGCAGCACATTTCAGAGTTAAGATGAACAGGGTGGTTCACACCTTTCAGAACTATTGTTTCAGGCTCTCTGCAGATTCAGGCAGAGCTTGGGTTGTGTTTTCAAACTTTTCTTTGCATCCCTGAGGGCTCAAAAAAAAATTTCCCAATGAAAGCAAAGATTCAGAGGTGATCATGTGACTCCTGGAGCTGAGGCCTATTGTGTGTAATGCCTTAATTGGTACCTGTGTGTTCAGGGATTTTCATTTAATGATAACATTGTCCCTGTATGGAGTGGTAGTGGCAGTTGGAACCCTGCAGGTCAGCTCCTTCCCAGAGGAGAAATCTGTGGGTATTTCCTTAGCATAAATAGTGTATTCACACTATATACACCACTTCCCACTGAGTCCTCATCCAGGGGAAAACATTAGTAGTATTTGTAGAGTTCTTCTCCCTGGGGGGTAGGTAGATGCTCTAATGGTCTTTTGTGGAAGGGCAGCGAAGGAGAGAGGAAGGAAAAGATGGGGAGAGGGAAAGCAGAGAGAGAAAGAGAATTACCTGAATGAAAGGAGCAATGTAAAATAGCGTCCTTTACAGGCAAATGTCACGTGACTCATACTTTGGTTGTTAAATACTATGTGGATGGATGGATGGATGGATGGATGGATGGATGGATAGGTAGATAGATCTATATCAGAGTCACGTTGCTTGCCAAGGTCACTCAATGAGTCAGTGCCAGAGCTGAGAGCTTAGCTTGGGATTGTCTCCGCTGTGATAAAAGGCCAGATGGGCCGGGTCAGCAGTGGAGACACAAGGGCTTGGGGTGGAGCCCGAGCTGTGGGACCCTGCTCCTCAGAGCCTGTGCTCCAGCCTAAGCCTGAACGTCTAGAGCCCGGCAGCTCGAGCCCCATGAACCTGAGTCAGCTGACCCAGGCCAGCCACGGGTCTTTAACTGCAATGTAGACACACCTTACATGACTGGGTCACACAAGGCCCCAGGAAAGTCCCTGGGACTCGTGTTCTTTGTCACATGGGCCCGTTTGAAAACCCAGCCTTGATGCTCAGCAGTTCCTGGCTCCCAGCCCCCTGTACCGCCCACTGTGCCATACTGACACTTTTAAAGCCAAACATGGCATCTCACCTTCACAGAACTATCACCCGCCACATTCAAAGATCGAGTCAGGCCCCCAAGACCCAAGAGATGGATTTTAAAATCAAGAGATGTAAAATAAGAAGTTTGGGAGTTGTTTATAGGCCTTCTGGGTGCTGAGCCTTTCAGGGTCGCATTCCCAAGCTTTTCTCTGCAACCAAAAGAGCTAGAAACGGACTTGTTTAGAAAATGGAAGCTGAGATTCTCCCATAATCATCTGACTCCAGGAGCTGGGGCTTTAAGAAAATCTGAGACTCGCAACAAAATCGTGGGAGTTAGCAGCCCTACCCACATCCCTTACTCCCCTTGAGCCCCCCTCTCAGATGTCCACGCCCCACTGACTGCTTCCCAGGGACTGCTGCGAGGGGCGTACGTGCAACCTCTGTGCAACATGCTGCTCCTCCCCATGTGGTTTCTCTGCCCTCAGGACGGCGCTCAGCCTGTTACCGTGCAAGCCCAGGCTGCCAGCTTGTGTGTTAAACGGTACAGCATGTTCCCAGTGCCGAGAACGAGATTCATCCTGACGCAAAGTTAAATCTCCTGACAGCCCCGCGCCGCCCCGCTGCCTGTTCTGTCTAAGCGCCGGACCGTGGCAAGCACATTGGAGCCATTAACTAACTAGGAAGAGCTGTAAGCAGGCAGGAAGCTCTTGCCAAACCCAGCCACACAGAGGCTATGGGGGAGCACTCCCAGGCCTGGGTTCTGCTGCATCAGCGGGTCAGTGACAGCATCCTGCACGCTCGCCTCCCTGTCCTTAACTGTGACCGAGGGCGCTGCCCTGCACTGTTTGCAGCTGGGAACGCTGCTATTTGCAAGGGGATGTCGCATGGGGAGTGGGATGGGAGGAGGGGGTACGTTTAAAGCGGGAGCTAGTCTGAGGTGACACCAAGGGCTCAAGCCAGGCTGCTAGTGACAAACACAGGCCTCCGCATGTAGCACTGGCCTCTGCGCATGCTCTGTACAGGTCTTTTTCCTGCTCTGCCCCTCGCGAATGAAATGGGGGAGATACAGGAGCACTCACTGCTTCTGTGCCGCGGAACATTCCAGGTGTCTCCAGTGACCATAGCAGTGTGACGACGGCTATCTTGGCTGATACACCTGGGGACTGAAGCAGGGACTTCCAGAGATCAGCGCATAAGCTGCTCCAGCTTGAGCCAAAGAGCCGCCTCGCCTTGGCTGGGGCTGTAACAAACCCGTATTCTCTTTGGACTGTTCACAGAGGGGGACACCGGGACCAGATGCACTGGTACTGCTCAGCATTCCCATGCGCCATGGCCCGGGCTGGGAACAAATGTGGGAGGCTGGGTTTTTCCTCGCTCTTTTTCCCCCCAAAATTTTTGGGAAAATTTTGAACAAAACTATTTGTTGTTGGGATGGTGGTTTTTTTGCAGAAAAAAGAATTCCTACTTTTCAAACAGCCCCACTCATACCAGCCCACCCCGGTCCGGTTCTCAACATGCTTTACAAACATTAACGAAGCCCCACAACCACCCCTCGGGGGGAGGCATTATCCTCCGTTTAACAAATGGAAAAGTTGAGACAACTCAGCCAACATCACACTGTAAGGCAGTGACAGAGCTGGAGAAAGAACCCAGGAGTCCTGGCTGCCGCTTCCCTGCCCTGACCACAGATGCTGCTATAAAGAGCTGGGAATAAACCTGAGTCTGAACTCAGAGTCCTCTGCTCTAACCACTAGGGAGCACAGCTTCCTAATCCAGGAGTGCTTCATTTGCTGGTTTCCGTCGGAGAGCGCTACAAAGGAGCGCTGCAGGTGAGATGTATGACGGCACCGACGTGCCTGAGCCAGCTTTAATCACAGTGAAGTCATGGCAGCATGGGCTTCACGAACCTGCTTGGGACCCTGGGTGATTTCTTGCAAGGCCTGCACTGACGTCCATCCTGCTGCAGCTTCGCTGCTATCGGTAGACAGATTAAAGTTATCTTGGGTGTGTCCACAAGTGCTGCAGTCACCCCCCCCCCCCCAAATGCGGTACAGACAGATCCGAGGCAGATGTCTCAGGCTGCTCCCCGGTGGAGCACCTGGATTTGCCAGCCAAGCCGGGCAAAATTAGCTGGAAGCTCTGAGACCTGCAAGGCATCACTGGAGGATGAGCGTTCAGGTGGGTGGTGCTCCATCTCCCTTTGGTGTCTGGGGCCCGGTGAGCTGAACGCCCTCCCTGCTTTCCCACATGGACAAGGGCAGGTGCTGGAAGAGCCCTGTGCACTTCAGATGGGGACATTGCTGCTTCCCTGGCTTCCTCCTCTGCAAACTATTGCTCGAGAGGCACCTTCTGTCACCCGAGTCCTGCGCCATCCAACCCCTTGGGCACGTTCAATAGCCCCCCCACACACAAACACACCTGTTCCCGGCTCAGGGTCCAATAGATGCAAAGGCCCATCCATACTCGCTCTTTGCGCCCCAGCCTAGGGAAGGACCAAGTGGCCAAATCCGAGCTCCTTTCACAGAGCCAAGCAACGGCCTCGCTCCGTCTCTCCCCGCTGCCCTCCGCCCCCGCAGCACTATTTCAGCTGTTGTCCAGATGTAAAGAGCAAACAGTGAGAAATACTTTCGAGGCTGGCCAGTGTTCAGGCCCCATGCTGGCAGGGGCCTGGGCTCGGCTCTTGTTTGCCAGGGACAGATGGCGGTTGGATTAACGGACAGACTAATGACAAAAGGAAAAGAAGAAATCAACAAAAGAAGCCGAGAAGGTCACGTGACTTGGATTTGGAGAAATTACCATGGAGATAAATGGAACGGCTGGGGGAGCAGAGGGGACAGCCACGGAGCCAGGGTATCAGATTGTCTCTCAGGCCTCGGACCTCTTCCTAAGGTTTAATTAAGCCTAGATCAAAGAGTGAAGGCAGGCTGCAGTGCTGGTACTCGGGAGCTTCTGCCCATGATGCTGATAATCAGGGCAGGGTTTCTGGAAGCGCCCTGCTGTTTTTAGCCACTTGTGTTCCTCTTCCAGACATGCTGGTGGTTATAGTCACAGGAGAAGAAACGTTTCTTAAGCCAGGAGGAAGAGGGTAGCCCACCAACACGAGAGAGGGTGGCAGAGAGACATGCAGGAGCCTGACGAATGCATACATTGGGATGATTAAATCCAGACACTGGGGTTTGAGCGTAGTACAATCAGTGCCAACTCCTGCCCACCACAGGGCAACCTAGTGGGGGCGGCAGGTGGATTTGCCGGTCCAACCATACCAGCAAGAAATAGACCTCAGACATTATTAATATGCCAGTAGTGCCTACCGTTGTGCCAGGCGCTGTACATATACATAGCAAGGGACAGTCCTTGCCCCAAAGCGCTTGCCATCTAAATAGGCAAGAGAGGCAAAGGAAGTGCCGTTATCTCCATTTCACGAACGGGGAACTGGAGCACAGAGAGGTCATGGGACTCACCCAAAATCACACTGTGAGTTTGTGACAGAGCCAGGAGTCGAGCTCAAACTCCCTGAATTCTAGCGCATTGACCGCAAGACCATCTTCCCTCCTGCAGATAAAGCTGATGTTCATTGTCAAACCCAGACGGTTCCAGAATTTCCCTTCCAGCTAAAAAATAAACAAACCAAACCAGAGTTTTAATGGAAATGTCTCTTTTCTGCCTCATCAGCAGGGAGCCATTGGCTAACGATCTTATCACACGCTCATCCCAAAATTGCTGTTTTCTAAACTCTTCCCAAATTGCTCCTCATCCACCAGAATTTTTTCCCCCAAAGCCCAGCTCCCTCACTTTTTGGCTCTGCGGGTCCTTATTGCATTTGCAAAGATGGCCTTTGAAGTTGCAACCCCTCTGCAGGAAATAATGGATTGTAATGACTGCCTTGATCCTTTCAGGATCTTCCAATTCTACTGAATAATGAGTAACATCTGATGTTTGTATCATTCCTTTCATCCAGAAGGTCTTCACAAGCTATGGCTTTGATCTTGCAAACACTTCTACACATACTCAACTTCCCCACTGGGATTAATCCCGTCACCCAGTTGGGCTACCCCTGGCAGTACCGCTAAACGTGTGTGTAAGTGTTCAGGAGTCACTTCACCCTCCACTGAAGGCAACCACGTCACAGCCAAAGCAATGCTACCCAACGGGTTTTGGACAGGAAGGGGAAAAGAATATTGTATCCAGCTGAAACAGCAGGAGGGATTTCATTTCAGCAGAATGCAATCACCTAAAGCAGACTTGAGTCACAACCCCACGGCTAGTGCCGTATCCTCCATCCATCAGCCGGGTTTGACCCTGGGTCCTTCAGCACCCGAGCACATCCCTCTACCATGCAAGCCAAAGGAGTAACCCTGCCAAATAGCCGTAGTAGCTGGTTGTCACAGCAACCGGCACAGAGAGCCTCAGCTCGTCAACAAACAAGTGCACAGGACCTTGCTTTGGTGTCTCATCCAAATGTAGAGCCTTCAGCATTACATCATGCTGTTATTAGCCTGGAGCCGACGCAGTACCATCAGCAGACGTCACTATTCCCTGTAGCACCATTTCCCTAGGCTCCCTCATCCCCAGCTGGAGACAGGACGCAGGACAGGGTGAGGACCAGTGCTCTGAGGCGGTACAGAGAATCCCCTTTCTGTTCCTGGCTGGTGGGTCTTGCTCACATGTTCAGGGTCTTACTGATCTGCTGGGAAGGAATCTTCCCCCAGGTCAGCTCGACAGGGATGTTGGGTTTTTCACCTTCCTCTGCAGCGTGGGGCATGGGTCGCCTGCTTGGATTATCTGGGCATGTCTCACCTAATGAATTCCCTGCCAGTGCAGGGGCCTCGGGCGTTGGTGGCACCTCAGTCCCTCCTGTTCTCTGCCTCTGGCACACAACAGTGCTGTCTTTGGAGGGCTGAAATGCTTTGATCTAATTAGTCACTGGGCTCAGTACAGGGCTATCTGGGTGGGATTTACAGGAGGTCAGACTAGTTGATCTAATGTCCATTCTGGCCTGAAACTCTAGGAATGCTAAATCTCATGTTGCCAGGCTGTGTTTTTAATAATTAGCATTTAGTTGTGTTTAGTATAATGAGAAACCGCAAGCAACGAAACCACAAGGATGATGACAAAACGACTTTGTGTCACCTTTCACCCACTTGGAGTCTTCTCACGCTCAGGGAAGAGGCAGGGCCAGTGCTCATTTAATGGGAACACTCTGACATCCTTCTGCAACATGGTAAAACAGACCTTTAGATCAAACCGACTGTAAAGCCAAACTGATGTCAATGTTTCTCCCCACTGTCACTGCATTGCCTGCAGCTATTTTTTCCTAACAAGGCCCGGACTTAGCTACTGTCACCTACATGACAAACTGGAGATCTGCTGGCTAGATCAACAGAAAGGGAATCCCACCAGGATGCAGAGCAATGGGGTGCAGGTGAACTCCAAGACAGACATAGATTTTTCTTGAGCAAATAACCTTTGAGGCTTTGCCACATATGCTTTCTGTAGTAATTCACTGCACGTGCTTCTTAGCCTATACCAGAAGCTCAGATGCCAGGATTCACTGCATGCTCCTGCTTTCTAAACAGGTGAAGAGAGTTGGTTGAGTAACAGAAACGTTTTTCATAACAAGTTTTGTGAACAATTCATCTCTGTTTTTCTAATGAACATTTTTCATTGAAACTTTAAATTTCAAAATCCTCTGAACTGTGCTACAGCTGGTCAAGAAATTAGATGAATTTTCATCCTCCCTTCCGTTCCCCCCGCCCCCGCAAAAAAAACTTGTGAAAAATTTATCTTATTTTATTTTCTATCAAAGTTCCATCAAAATTTGGAAAGTTCTGACCCACTGTCTTGATGGACATCTCTTGAGTCTCCAGTGGCTGTTCTGAAGAAGCCTCCGGCTAGTAATGCTAATGTTCTTTTCCCTTCAGCAGGTGATAAAACATGTGTGTAATGTTCCAAGTCCCTCTTTAAGATTCTCTCAAAGTGAGGAAAGCATGTTATTCAGGTCTGACTCTGCAAAACTTGCACCGGAGTTTCTAACCGAGATCCTGCTATCCTTATTCGTGTGGCGTAGAACCAGGGCCGGCACAACCCATTAGGCGACCTAGGCGGTCGCCTAGGACACTAATATTTGGGGGGTGCCGGCTGCCCCGGTCGCCAGCATTATTTTGGGAGTGGGACCTTCCGCCGCCTCTGTCGGGGGCGGCATTTTGGGGGCGGGACCTTCCGCCGCCGCGCTCCTGCGTAGAACCTTACTCCGGTAGCATCCCCCATTGAGTACTCTGGGTGTGTAGCCAGAAGATCTCATTCACAGCTGTTGAGTCCAGAAGGGATCGTTATGACTATTTAGTCTGATCTCCATTAGAGTGGCCATAGGATTTCACCCAGGGATTCCGCCAACAACTTGTGATTGAACTAGAGTATTTGGGGGGTCTGTGTGTGCACGGGCAGCCAGGATGTGTATCTATGGTGGGTATAGCTGGAAAGTATTTCTGTGCGTGGGTGTACATGGGCAAGTTGTGTTTCTCTGCATGTGTGGGGACAGGTGGCATGTTTATGGGCATCTGTGGAAGAGTTCCCCACACTTCATTCAGAGCAAACATCAGCATATAAGGCAACCACCTCACCACAGTTATTGGCCTGGATAATCGCTAAAGCTGAAAGGACTTGGAGTTTTGTTTTGTCCCCAGATGACAGCCGAGAACCACAACTCCCTGCAGCCTCACGTCTGCTCAGGAAGAGGCAAAACCAAAAATATGCACCATGGCGAGTTTATACGCCANCGTCTACACTACCCGCCGAAATCGGCGGGTAGCCATCGAACTATCGGGGATCGAATTATCGCGTCTTGTCTGGACGCGATAAATCGATCCCCGAACGCGCTACTTCGAACTCCGGTACTCCTGCAGGGCGAGCGGAGTTACCGGAGTCGACGTGGGAGCCGCGAACGTCGATCGCGCGCCGCGCGGACGCGAGGTAAGCGCGCCAAATTCGAACTAAGATACTTCGACTTCAGCTACGCTATTCGCGTAGCTGAAGTCGCGTATCTTAGTTCGATCCCTGCCCCTAGTGTGGACCAGCCCACAGTAACAGACGATCTCTGCCTGAACGTGCTTAAGGTCTAAATAAAGGAGACAGACAAAAGGTGGGAGGCAGGAAGTAGAACAATCCTCATTTTAGAGACATGGAGCTGGGGCCCAAAAGAGACTCAGTGACTCACCAAAGGTCAAGCAGCTGAGCTAGGAATTGAATCCAAATCTGCTAAGTTCCAATCCATTGCCTTAACCACAACCCCATCCTTCCCCTCTGATGAACCTGCCAGGCTGATGTAGTCTGAATGGCACTTTCTCACCCTGCCCCTTCACAGCTGTGCCTTGCTTCAGGCCAGTGATGCGGGAAGGTCAGGTTTGAATCAAGTTTTCTGGTGCTGTTTTCTCTTAGCGCTGGCTTGCCTTGGAAGGGAGGGTTTACTCTTGCTACCCGGTACTGTGCAAACATCTGCCCGTCAGTCACAGCACCTTCTCCTCTTACTGCTGTGAATTTCAACAAGCCTCATATTCTTCCAATGAGAAGCTTGGAGGCAGAGCTGAGCAAAATTCATAATTTCTGTCCTGGAAATTCCGACATTGCGACATTTGTTTTCATCCCAAACTGGGACAAAACATTGAAATTTTCAAAAAAGTTTGCAGAACAGAAATTCCAAAAAAACTTCAATTTAGAAATGTCAGCATGTTTCATTGTGGTTTATTGAATGGATCTGAAATGCATCACTTCAAGTCTGTTCAATATTAAATTGTATTTTCCCGTAGTGGCACATTGCCTTATGGGAGATGTGGTTTGGGAGCCTAATGCCCCCATTTTCCCCTAAGGCCAGGCTTCCCGGCCAGACTACATCTCCCATAACGCACCCAGAATCATGTGACTCCCATGATGCACCACATATGCCAAAATCTGCATTGCATTATGGGAGATATAGTCCTCTAGGGAGCCTGGCCCATGGGAGAGAATGGGAACATCAGGTTCCAAACTACAACTCCCATGAAAAATAAATTTCCACTATGGAAAAATGCATCTTAATGTTTTGTTAAACTGATTCGAAACAAAATATTTTGGGTCAGTTCAAAAACTGCTATTCTCTGATGTGGGCTGGTTCAACCTGAATCAAAGTATTTCATTTAAGTTTCCTGATGGAAAATTGAAAATTTTCAGCAAAATCAAAGTTTTCCGCCAGAAAATTTTTGATTTTGCAGAAACAGCATTTTCCATCCGAAAATCATTCCAAGGGCAAGTTCCCAGCCCGCGCTCCCTACTCCAGAGCACTTCGCTGCTATTGCAAAGGGCACTGCAGACATACAGGAGATAGGCAGGCAACTTGAATAGATGGCACTGGCAACCCTGTCATTATCCACCCTCTGCCATGGACCAACCCACTGAACCTGCTTCCCCTTCGTGTTTGCGCATTTCCCAGAAGCACATTGGTTTTGGACCTCTTAGTCTAGTTCATGCAGGTTCCTGACTGCATAAAGACTCTGGATGGAGAAATGCTCTCGGTCTTTGCATACCATAGTCATTCAGCACCAAACCCTGAGATCCGGCCCACCATCTCTCCTCAGGGTTAGTCAATGGACATTTTGCCCAAGTCAGAACTGAGTTAAGGAGTTAGCTTTGTGTGTGGTTACTATCAAACTGTGAACTGTGAGCATTGTACAGTGGGCAAAAGGAAGCATAGGGACGCTAAGGTCTTCATTCAGACTTTCATCCCTGCTCAGAAGAATGCTTCAGTGGGACTTCAGCACATGCTTAAATGCTTTGCTGACTGTGGCCTCAGTGACTTGCCAGCTACAGAGAGCAAGTCAGGCAGAAAAGGAACAAGAACCCAGGAGTCCTGATTTACAGTCCCTTTTCTTGATTGAGATAAGGCAGCACTCTCCCAGGTACCGCTCAACCTGCCAAGGCCCAAATGTGGAACGCAATGTGAGAGACCCCAAATGAGTGACACAAACAAATTATTCATGCAGGAAACTTAAATTGGGGCTTCTTAATGCTTCTTTTAGGGTAAATAGCTCTTCCCAGAGCATCACTCCTGTGATTTTTTAATTACTGCTGAAAATTATTTACATTAGTAAAAGTGAGGGATGTCAGATTTATGTGGATTGAGGTAAGTTGGGGACTAAAATGGGGGACATTTGAGAGGTCTGAGCCAACACCTGAGAACCCAACGTGCAGCTGTTTGATCTCCTGTCAGCTACATGAAAGAACTGCGAGAATTCAAATACAACTGATTAAATATATCTGCAGAGAAACAAACCCCCCACTCACTTGACCCAATCCCTTAGCTGTTCTAGAAAAGTTTGGTATCTGATTTCATGCAGAGGAGATCAGGCACTGAAAACCTTCCCCTGTAATTTCACTTCTATTTCCCTTTTTGTTCTCAATGGAATGTCCAGCTTGCATCTGAGGTGATGGATGGTTTGGATGAGATGGATTTCAGATGGATCCTCTTCCAGGCAGCCTATTCCTCTGTTGGACAGCATGCTGCAAGGCTTCTCCAGGAGAAAAACGGCTTGTTTTCCAGCGACTCCGCTTGGCGCAGGGTCTGACATTCATTTCAGATTATGAAGTCGTGGCCGTCGGGCTGGTTACAAAATGAGAATGGAGCACTGGCTTGTGACACTTTAGCTTGGGCTAAGACTGGTCGCTGTTAACTGCTTAAATAAACTGTGAGAGGAACATGGTCCTCATATTTTTTTTGATTGTTTGCCTGCTTGATACTGTTCAGTGACTAGGGCCGAGTTTTTAAAAAAGCTCAACATCCGAAGTACGGAGCATTGGAGAATCAGTCCCAGAGCTGTTTTCAGTTTAAGGGTTGTCTACATGCAGCGTTGCCCCAGTTTAATTTAAGGTGAGATTTTAATCCAGATTAATGGACACTTATTTCAGTTTAAACCAGGCTTCTTTTGGTTCAGTCTATCGTCATAAGGGACAGGTTGAAGCTAAACCAAAACAGACCCAAACAAGAGTATCTACATGGGGTTTATGTTGGCTTAGCTAAACCAGAGCAAGTGTGTGTGTAGACAAGGCCTAAGACTCACACTGAGGCTCTAAAGCTCCTGAGTCTCTCTAACCCACTGGAGGGACTCGTAACATCCAGTGGTCAGTAGGTGGTCTCCACTACAGAGACAGCCCACAGCCTTGTTAACTGCTCTACAGACTGACTTCAAACCATGGCCATAGGAGAGCACAATAGACACTTCACCCTCCCAGGTGTCTAACACCCTTTGCATGAGGATGTGGGAGTGCAGTGAGGATCCGGTGGGAAGATCGCCCGTTGCCTTACAGAGAGGAGCAGTATCTTTCTGTCTGAAATGAAGCTGCTGGTCTGACCTCTGTTTTCCTGCAGGTTTCACGTCTGCCCAGAAATGATTCAACAAGAAAACCCTCCTCCCACGGGGAAGCTGCATTCCAAGGTCAGTGCTGTCAGTGCACCTAAGAACAATCCTGATTTTGAGCATGAGCCTCATGCCTGGAGCAAAACTACTAATATTTTCAATTAAACTTTGCAATTTCCTTTGTCACCTTCACCCAACCCTGATGATTCCAGCTACCCGAGACACAAGCTGGAGTGTTGTGATGGCACAAACTATACACACAGGCCAAGATTTGTTAAGTGACCAGAGATTTTGAGATCTCATAAGCAGGCCTGGGTTTTCAGAAAGTGCTGGGCACTCATCCGCTGAAAATCAGCCCCCTTTGCGGAGTCTCAAATTGGGTGCCAAAAATCACTATTCCCTTCTGACAGCCTTGGCCATAGGATGCCATTCACTCCTGTGCAGGTCAGCATGAGGCCTCGACACCACAATGAAGGCTTAGGTGGGACTTGGGCTGGGATTCCACCAGATAACTGCAAAACCCTAACGCCAAAGTTTCAAGCCTGGCTGCCTTGATAAACGTGGCCTGATTTTCCGCAGGGTTCATTGATGCTTGGCACTTCCCCAGACCAGGCCACTTTCACATAAGGGGCTGAAATACAGATTTAGGAGACTGACTCGGGCAGCCAGAGTTGGAATTTTTGCCCCCAGTCTCCATGGCCGTAACAGACAGTCCAACACACGCTGAAAGCTCTGCGGCATCCCGGTGGCGCAGTAAGCTCACTGCCAATGGGGTGATGTGTGTTGCTAGTGCAGCATTATTGAGCAAGAGCTACTGCATGTTAGCACAGCCTCCAGAGTGCACCTGAAACAAAGCCAGTGAGTAATCGTTACATATTCCAATGACATTAACTAAATTGGCCGACTTCTACATTCTTCTCCAGTGCAGCGGGGAGGTCTCCCTTTGAGTGGAATTTATTTTTCCATCTCCCGTTCATGATGATCCTTACTACGTTCCTCTGAAATAACCGTGCAGACGGGGGGAAGGGGTAGGGCTAGTTATTGTGTTCTTGGAAAGTTCCCCATCGACTTTGTACTCTGCAGGCATTGTCGGCCAAACCATTTTTCCATAACAGTGGGATCGTATCTTGAAATAGTAATAATAACTTTAATTAGAACGATAGGCTGCCATTTCAACTCTTTTGGCACCGAGCACAGCCTGTGGAAGGATGCCTAGTTTTCTGAAAGTAAAGCAATATAACTTGGTGTAAAGATCCCGTTTTGGTTTTGATCCTTTCGTGCTGGGAGTTTCCTTTTCCCCCTGTGCAATGTCCAGGGCAGCGGGCAAAGGATGCACCAACCCTATCAGTGCCAATAAGTGAAGTCATACTCCCTCCTGCCCCTCTGCTTTTTCAAGACTCCAAGCGCTCTCGGGGTTTGCAAGCAGGAGCCTTGGTCGATGGTCACTGGTGTTCACCCGCTTGACCCTTGCTCCCAGCCACGTGCACTGGCAAGGTTATGTTTTGTTATCTCACACACACACTGGGTTCACGGAGGGAGAGATTTGCCCTCATGCCCATTGCTTGCGCTAGGCCTATGCACTACTTAAAAGCTATCTTGAGGACTCTCATGGCACATGGGCCCTCCACATGGGGGTGAATTCCACCCAGGCTCGTCAACGGGAGACAAAAAAAAACCCCTTCCTCTAATTCCCTAGCTTCCGCCGTAGGATTGCGCCCTCCAGCCTCATTTCAAATTCCCCAAGCCATGGCGCTCCCTCTGTCTCCCTCCAGAGATGCTTCTACAGGCTGACATCTCACTAGCAGGACATTTCTTCTGATAGTCATCCTAAATGTTCATTCGTTCCGTTTCATCCCCGTGTGTTACGGCTGCTAGCAATTCCTCCCCTCCACAGTGTTCGCACCCTTCAGCTATTTGTGGGCAGTTATCATTTCCTCCCTAATTATCATTTAGCTAAACTATCCATGCTTTAGTTTATTTTTTAGGAGCTGTTCCTATACCAATGGAATCCTTGGGATACCTGCCATGGGAGCAGGATCTAGCCTCTAATCTTTCTTGACAAGCTTCCTGCCAGTCACTGTTTATCTGAGTGTATCAAAACACTTCCAGTCATTCTTTCCCAGTTTCAATGATACTTTCTAGCTCCGAAGCACTGTCTGTTCACAGAGCAATACACAGCCCTGCCATATTGTCCCTGCTTTAGTCTCCTTTATAGCTGGAATATTGCAAACAATGTAGCTGTTGACTTATATGGTAACCAACAGACTTAGCCAGGCACTCTACATTCAAGATGCAGGGGCTCACAAAGGGTTTTTTTAAATGTATTTATACCAAGTTGCCACATTCTTTTCTAGCCAGCAAATATGTTTGATAACCACATTGATCAAAGTATTACCAAGAGGCTTGGTCTGGTCCCCATGACTAAGGAGCCATGTATTCCTTAGTTCTAATCCCAGGTCTGGCACTATCTCCTTTGGTGGTCTTTGGGTGCTACCATGATATACAGATTCAGTCCTTCTAAACTAGGAGACAGTTATTAAGGTAAACAGCTATGGTCACAGACATAAAGAAACAGACCTCCACACAGCTTGAGTTCCAGATTAGTCTCTCTTGTTTACCTGACTCCGCTCTTGCCTGGAAATATACACAGCACACAGAGACATCTCATGACTGCAGGCACATATCATTACACCTACAAAGAGGTCAATCACGGCCTTCATTTCAAATTACTTTTCATGGCACTGGTGTAGACAAGGGAAATTTCCCGAAACTTCCAAGCTGTTTTAAAACTGGCTCAGCTAATTCGATTTTAAAGCTGGTTGGAGCCAGGTGGCCTGAAATCCCCCCAGGGTAAAACAAGCCAATGGCTCACAGATTCTGATCTCCCAGTAGTGCAATTCCATTCAATGGGTTGTTCCAATTTAGCCTGGAGTACATGAGATCGGAACCTGGTCCAGAGAAGGTAGAAGTAGGAAAAGCCTATTGTGCCATCTACTCTATTCCCCTGGGTTAACGGAGACTCAACCTCTACCATATATTCACTAGTGCCCTGTCTGCTCCACCTTTAAGAGACCCAAGCCTTAGACATCCACCACTTCTCTAGGAAAGAACATTAATTGGTTTAATAGAACCCAACATCAGGACATAATAATCAGCCTAAACTTCCCCTTTCTTCATAGAATGTCCCATTTCACCAACTAATCCACCAGCCTGTGTATTTAAGAGAATGCCCCATTACAGCTGGACCTAACCAGGAAGAACTCGCTGCCTGAGATCCTGGGGTGAAGAACATCAACACTCGGAATTTGGCTTCTCTCCCATATTTAAGCGCAATTCCCTCTGCATTGGGTGTCACACTGATGCCACCAATGAACAAAGCAAACTGTGGTCCAGCCGCACCACCTGAACAGGGCCTCTTCACCCACACTGGTCCCATCCAGATTCCCTCCCTGTAACCCTGCCGCTGCGCCTTCTATTGGCATAGTGCGCTCAGTGTGGGAATGGTCAGGGCAGCCCACCCGCCTATGGACGGCCCGGCTCGGTTCCCATGGAGAAGAATGTGCGTATTTATTTACACTGTGATTCTATCAGATCCTGTTCCGTGCCTCTGTTTTTATATTTATTTCATCTTGGGAAAGAATGGTGACACAGGCCCCGGTGCTGGCTGTAAGGCGTGCCATGCCCGCTGATGGGGGCCACTCCTTTAACCCTGTGCTGGCGATTGTTATGGCCAAGGGCTATGCTGGAAGGACCAGGGCCGGCGCAACCCATTAGGCGACCTAGGCAGTCGCCTAGGGCGCAAACATTTGAGGGGCGCCGGCGCCCCAGCCAGCCATGGGAATTTGGGGGTGGGACCTTCCGCCGCCGCTGTTGGGGGCGGCATTTCGGGGATGGGACCTTCCGCCGCCTAGGGCACCAGAAATGCTGGCACCACTACTGGGAAGGATAGTGATGGTTCATGCCATTCCCGTTTCAGCCTGTTTAATGTCAGATCCTGGAGCTGGAATTCCAGCAGTATTATTAAAACCAGACTCGTGACTTTATCGCAAAGGGGAGTTTGAAAGTATTTGGCTGGGAGCTTTTGGGGCGGGGTGGGGCCTGATTCAGTAATGAGTGTGGAATGCGTTTGGAGAAGCACCGTTCCGCTCAATAACACCATTCACTGTGGATCTTGGGGATGTGGGAGGTTCTTGGACGACCCGAATGAAAGAGGAGAAGAGAGAACATAAGAGCTGCCCTACTGAGTCAGACCATGGTCCATCTTACCCAGTATCTTGTCTCCAACAGCGACCCATACCAAAGCTCCAGGGGGAGTCTACAAAACAGGGCAATGATGGAGTCATCCACCCCTTCTTCCCCTCCCAGCTTCAGAGGTTGAGCATGGGGATTGAGCATGGGGTTGAGCATCTTGGCTAAGAGCCATTGATGAACCTATCCTCCATGAACTTACCGAGTTATTTTTTGTACCCAGTTATACTTTTAACCATCACAACATCCCATGGCAATGAGTTCCACAGGTTAGTTGTTTGTTATGGGAAAAAGTACTTCCATTTGTTTTTGTCTTAAACTGATTAATTTCATCAGGTGACCCCTGGTTTTTGTATTTTGTGATGGGGTAAATAACACTTCTCTACCCACTTTTTCCACGCCATTCATGATTTTATAGACTTCTATCATAGCTCCCCCTCCCCTCAGTCCTCTTTTTTCTAAGCAGAATAGCCCTAATCCTTTTAATCTCTCCTGGTGTACCAGATCCTTGATCATCTTTGTTGCCCTTCTCTGAATCTTTTCCAGTTCCACTTTATCCTTTTTGAGATGGGGCCACCACACCAGAACACAGTATTGAAGGTGTGGGCATACCATGGATTTATATAGTGGCATTATGGTATTTTCTATCTTATTTTCTATTCCTTTCCTAATAGTTCCTAATATACTGTTAGCCATTTTGACGGCTGCTGTGCATTGAGTTGAAGTTTTCAGAACTATCCACGGTGACTTCAAGATCTCTGTCTTGGGTGCTAACAGCTAATTTAGACCCCATCACTGGGTCCGGGGGAAGGGAGGAAGCTGGTCCTGAAGGCTCAGCTTTCCCAGAGGGAGCGCCCCCATGGGCCAGTTCCCTCCTCCAGACTGTGTGAATCGGGGCAGGAAATAGACACTACTCAGAGGCCCGTGTGTCTAGGGCCTCTTGCACCCAGCTAGCACAGGACATTTTGATGAGCAGAGCAGAACATTCTCTGAGCCTGGCCTCTCTCCAGAGCACCTTCACCACACCGCAGCCAGGCGACACATTACGGATTCCCAGGGAACCCGCACATTACTGTCAAGCAAACTGACCCAGTGGCCATGAACCTAGGCCTTCAAAGTACAGATAGGGAGTGGGAGACTGGGCCCTGGGAGGACTCATCTCTTGGCTTCTTGGGCAGAGCTTTGCTCCAAGAGCTGCTGTTTTCAGTGTTAACATCAGTCCTGGGCATGCACCATCATGCAGCAGAGTGCTCGGCGCGCACGTGCGTGCGTGTGTGTGAATAGACAGAGAGAGAGATGCAGCTGTGACAGGACTCCAAGACCCTGCTAATCCCCCCAGCCAGAATCTTAGGACCACAGTAGAAAGTCCAGCAAGAGGCAGGGATGGAAGGATGGATTTCTGGTCAAGGCCCTGTCCTGCGATCCAAGAATTGCAGGTTCAATTCTTATCTGAGCTTCTGACTGACTTTGGGCAAGTCACTTCCTCTCTTGCAGCCTGTTCCATACGTAGAGACCCAACACATTGTTAAAGGCTACGTTAATTAATGCCAGTAAAGAGCTCTGAGCTGCTCTGATGGGAAATGCTAGAGAAGGTTACAGTATAGTTATAGTATAAAGCAAGGCTGGTCAGTCCAGGTAACCCTCACTAATGTACAGTAAATGTCACAATTATTCTTTCACATTGCTACAGAAAACTCAGATATGTCTGGCTGATGTATACTAGCTGAGGATCTGGTCAGAATAATAGTAGTTCTATCCAGTCTAATCTATCTAATTTAACACCACACTCAGCACTTTAGTTTCTGAGCAGCTGTTACGCAATGCAACAAGATAACATAATACCAAGGGAATAATTTGCATTTAATTTATTTGACAAATGTAGCTTATGGAAGGTACTCAGATACAATGTGCTTGGGTGTTAAGGCATGGGGCCATATAAATAATTAGGTAGAGATAGATTTTCTGCTTGTGGAATAGTCAAGAACCATTTCCCCAAACTTCTTCACTGTTTGATTTTAGCTGGCTACTATACTTCCCCCAAAATGTTTTACTCAATGGGCTGATCGGGATTACCTGAAATGTGAACTGATTTGCTTCATTGTGATTGGTTAGATAAGTCACATGGTATTGTTTCAATTTCCCTGACTGGCTGACAATATTTGTCATGAATTTACACGCAGATTCCCACAAAAGCTTGTGCATCTAACTTTGATATTCCCCCCAGTGAATCATTTTTGGCATCAAAAGTTGATCACTCGAACATTTGCAAAAAGCAAAACATGGCATGACCGAAGCAAGATCATTTTTAAAATGTGAAGGGATGACATCTTGTGTTGCCTTATTCACCCAGCTCTAACAAACCCTACTTTGGTTCTTAACCCCTGATGCTTCAGCCCAAACACTGGAGAAAATTCTTTTCAGATTAAGCAGATATTAAAGATTTTTATGAGGATAAAAATAACAGAAAAATATTCCAACAAAAATAATGAAAAAAATCCCCTGTGGGAGAACATGGGCTGATATCTAATTAATGTTTGTAATTTGTTCAGTGGAGACTCCAGAGTCAAACGGGAAGGGTAATGCAAAGGGTGGACTGGAAGTTTATTGATCTTGGATGAGTCATTAGGGATGTATAAATTAATCCTGCTGCTCCCAGAGGATACATAGACAGGGCTAGGGTGACCAGTCAGCAAGTGTGAAAATCGGGACAGGGGCTGGGGGGTAATAGGAGCCTATATAAGAAAAAGACCCAAAAATCGGGACCGTCCCTATAAAATCGAGACACCTGGTCACCCTAGATAGGGCCCTTTCTCAAAACATTCCTTGCCAACTCCAAAGAGAGCCTGAAACGCACACCCTGCAAGTGTGAAAAAAATGGCTGTTAAATTTCCTGTTTGAGTAAACAAGAGTAGACTACACGAGCTGAGGGATCTCACCCAGCTCCCATCCAGCCCAGGGCCAGCCACAGCGAGGGAGGGCAGCACACTGGACTTTCACACCCAGGAATTTTAGTCATTTTTTCGTCCTTATTTAAGCAATGAGCTGTTACTCTTTGTTGCATGCTCAACTTTCCCTAAGCCAGAGAGACGGGGGGTGGGCAGCTGCATCCGGCTCCTACCTTTGGACACTTGGGCCTCAGGCAGGGGCCTTAAAACATCTTAGCACTAAATCCTTCCTTTCCCCCTAGCCCACCTTGCTCCTGTGCTACCCAGGCTTCTCAATCCACTCTTGGTTCTAATCACATCTGCTCCAGATCCCCTTCTACACCTGCTCTGGGCAGGATTAGACAACGTGGTACTTCAAATGGCAGCAGCTCCCTGCTGCCCCAGCCCCGCATTAGTGCTCCACTGCTCTACCAATCCGAGGTCTGCACCAGTGGGATATTTCCAGAATAAAAGAGCTAAATTCTGCAACTAAATTGTTCCCTACAAATTGTTTGCCCTGCTCTGTACGTAACAAAGGCAAATAGACACACTTGCACTAACTCCCCCGGGGCTAATTTGCCTGAGCAGAGAGGATCAAAGGCTCTAAGTGACACTCCAATAACCGAGTACCTTGAAGTCTTTCCACAGCCCCACGTTGGTCTATCTCTGTACATCCACATACACTCAAAACAGGATATTTCCCCACGATTAATGTAGGATATTTGGCAGCAGCTTGGACCACCTCCTACCACGTCTAGCAATAAGAAGTGTAAATCACAGATCTCCCCGCCAGTCCCATGACTCCATCCATGCCCAGGGCTATGCCTCCGAGTGAAAAAACTGCTGGAGTTTTGCAGGGTTTCCCTTTGCAGGATGGGAGTGTCTGGGCCCAGTGTGAGCCCTTTATTGTTTAATACCCTGAAAGGTGCTGATTCAAGGCCCTGCTGAATGTTCTGTCTAGAGCTCCCTCTCCTCCCCCATGCAGGGCACTGGGAGGAGCACACTTGTAGTTTTACTGTTTAGCTGGTGCCAGAAAATAAATCCGAGCCCAGGGGAACAAACTAAAAAACCACACATACGTTTCCTTTTAAAGCAGCCTGCGGCATTGACCACACAGCCCTGCTCACAAGGGATTCTTCCTCAACCATTTTCAAATCCACCGACGTTAAAGATTCAGCAAAGTCTTTGGCTTTCCCTGGTGGATGAACAGGAGCTGTGTCACCCAACGCTGGCACTGCAGTTCAGTGCGGGGCAGCCCTAGAATCCAGAGCGGATGAGCAATTAAATGACAGTCACTAGAGCCCGTCGGGAAACAGGGAAGTTTACTTTCTCACGCTTTCTCCAGCTGAAAAAAAAACAGTTGAAAAAAAGAAAAAAACAAGTGTGAGAAATGGGCTCTCCCCTCCAACACGCAAACACTTTCTTGTACTTTAAACTTTTTCCATTGGGGGGAAAAGGTGACTTTTTAAAAAAACAAGTCCAAACCTGAAACTGGCAAACCAAAATATTTCAAGTTCACAAAACCTGAAACACACAAATATTTTCATTGTGACTCACTATGAAATTTCTTGCAGACAACCAACATTTTGCAGCTGAAAAAACTTCAGACAGGCAGAACGTTGTTTGCATGGAAGATGTTGGCTTTCCAACCTGCTCTGCTAGATAGATAACTGCAGAAAGCAGGACTGATATGTGAACAGAGAAAGGGACTATATTTCTCAATGAATATTATTCACAGCAAATAATTCAGCCAGCTTGGATTATTCATGGGGAAGTCAGGAATGATCACACTAAGGCTTTGTCTATGCTAGCACTTTTGTCAGCAAAACTTTTGTCAGTCGGGACCACGTAAGTTTCACTGACAAAAGTGCTGGTGTGGACAGTCAACACCGCTGATTGGAGGTGGTTTAATTAGGCAGAGTGACTACACGGGAGACCTTACAGCGGCACACAGAGGGTGGAGTTTTTCAGGGTGTTGCAGGCTCTTTCTAGTTCTTTTGTTTCTTGAAATAACATCGTCCCAGGAGGCCAGAGTAGTGCTTAAAAAGTGTGATAAATCAAAATAAACAAATCTAAGAAGTAATAAAAATCGAGACGAGACCAAAGTATAAATACTCACTAGCCCCACCATGTGGTTAAAGCATTGGACTGGGACGCGGGACGATCTGGGTTCAATTTCTGGCTCTGTCACCGACCCGCTGTGTGTCCTTGGACAAGTCACTTGATCTCTCTGTGCCTGGGTTCCCCAGCTCTACAGTGGGGAGAACAGTACCCACTGTGTCCATCTTCTTGCCTATTTAAATTAACGCTGGGGTGGGGACTCTCTCACTATGTATCTGTGCAGTGCCTAGCACAGCGGGGCCCTACCTCAGTCAGCGCAACTGGCAGGCCCGGCGCAACCCATTAGGCGACCTAGGCGGTCGCCATGGGCGCTGCTATTTTGGGGGCGCCGGCGCCCCAGCCGCCCATTGAAATTTGGGGGCGGGACCTTCCGCCACCGCTGTTGGGGGCAGCATTTCGGGGCGGGACCTTCCGCCGCCTAGGGCGCCGGCAACTGGTATATAAATAACATGAAAACTCTGTGGGGAAAATGAGGTGGGTATTGAAAAATGGAGGGAGATGGGGTGGGTGTGAGAGTGAGTGAGCGAGCGGCAAGCCGGGGAGGGCCCAGCAGAGGTCCAATCATGGAGTTATCCGCTGGGCAGGCAGGTGGAGTGAGTGCTTGGCGGCCTCCCAGCATCCCGGCCTGCAGGAGCCGGGGAACACGCAGCCAATCGCGGTTTTCCACTTGTCCAGATGTGGTTTGTTTGTTGTGTTTGAGGAAGGAGCAGAAACCCGATTACAGCACAAACATCCCACTGGGTCGAGAGCCCAGGTCGCTCCGCTACTGCGGGAGAGGCCTCCAGCGTCGCCATAGCGATGCGTGTGTGCCTCGGCCTGAGCCGAGTGTGGGTGTTCTGACATGCCCCCGGGGCCCAGGAGCACCAGAAAGAAATAAACGCGGGTTGTTGTCGTTCCACATTTGTGTTGTTTGGCAGCGAGCTTGTGGGACAGGAACGCAATGTTTATCAAGTTGCCTGGTTCATCATTGGTGTAAACTTCAGCAGCCTCAATGGGTTTACACCTACTGCGGACTTGGACCCCAACCCAGACAGCTTAGCCAACGTCAGCTGAGAAACAGCCGACTCCTTCTTACACATCCCAGCCCAGGCAGACATTTACACAGCTCCTGCTAGCACGCCGGGACCCGACCCACCGCACATCTGGCCAAGAGCTGGGGAGCTGCACCCGGAGCAAGGACAGTGGTTGAGATTGAGAGGTTCCATACCCCCAACTCCCCATGCCTGGCCCTCAACACCTCAGCACCTCCCGACCAGTAATGGATTTAGCCTCAACACCCCGGGAGGGAGGAAGGGCTATCCCCATTGTATAGACAAGGAGACTGACGAATTAGCACCTGGCAGGAAGCCTGTATGGAGCCAGGAATGGAGTCCAGGCCCCCAGAAGACCCAGTCCTACCCAGTAGAACCAGTGTTTCTCAACCTTTTTGATTCCAAGGACCGGCTTGCTGCCTTTCTAAACTGTGTCCGGGAGATCTCAGGGACTGGCGCCGGCCCACGGACCAGTCGTTGAGAAACACTGCACTAGACCATGCCCCCACACACACATCATCTGCCATTCACTGTGCCAGCTGGCTC
The DNA here is from genome assembly GCA_003942145.1 of Platysternon megacephalum. Classification (NCBI taxonomy): domain Eukaryota; kingdom Metazoa; phylum Chordata; order Testudines; family Platysternidae; genus Platysternon; species Platysternon megacephalum. The sequence goes on along the minus strand of QXTE01000016.1, from coordinate 2,976,654 downwards.
TCTGTATAGGAGTGACTCTCACCCCATACACACAAAGCACCACTGGCTCGGTCCCTAGACACTGCTGGTGACACAAGAGTAGCAAGCGGCCGTCTCCATGCTCACTGCAGTCCAGCGGTCCTGGGCTCCACACTCTGCCAGCTCTGTTCACACCAGCATCAGCTTCAGCATGTTAGCTTTAGGCTTCGGCTTTAGCGAACAGGGTGAGCTCTGGGGAAGGGGATGTGAGGAACAATTTACCCAGGGTTGTGGTGGATTCTCCATCACTGGCTGTTTTTCTAAGAGCTCTGCTCTAGGAGTAACCCTGGGGCAGTTCTTTCGCCTGTTGTATTGGAAGTCAGACTAGATGATCAGAGAAGTCTCTTCTGGCCTTGGAATATCCAGGGAAGCCTATTGAAGTCAATGGAAAAACTCCTGCTGAAGCCAGTGAGCTTTGGATCAGGCCCTAAAAGGACAAGAAAATAAGACCCCAACAGCAGCTTGTTCTTCCTCTCCGAGAGACCCAGGCAGAAATCAGGAGGAGCGGGTGCCCCCCCCCCCCCGGCCTCAAACAAACATGGCTTCCCCCACCTCATCCCCCAGCTTCAAATATGGGACATGACTTCAGATTGGGAGCGTTTGACCTTTTGCTGGGAATCGCCTAGTCTCCTCTTTTCACTTCTGTCGACTTAGCTACCGCCGCTCGGAGAAGGGGACTAACTACATGGATGGAAAAAACTCTTCTGTCGCTGTAGGAAGAGTCTACACTACAGCAGCGTAGCTGTGCCTCTGGAGTGAGTTGCTGGATTGGCGCACGAGCTCCTTGCTGAATGGCAACTCTGCTGCCTGTTAGCTCGTGCAGAGAGAGACGTGGCAGCTGCCCGCACGCTGTATCTGGAGGATTGGCGCTTTTTTACTCCTCAAGAGAGCCAATCTAGTCTGATTCTCAGAACCCTGCTTACACGGACACAGCCCCCACCCCCCAACACCCTTTTAAATGAATACTCGCTAAAGGGATGAAACAGGTGATTGGAGTTCCAGGGCAGCAAAAGGCAGGTTAAACCCGAAATGGGCCTGCTACAGGAGTGGCTCTTCCCCATGGATCTCTGTGCATGACACCCACTGGAGACATCTCCTGAAAGAGCAGAGCTCTTCACCCCCCACACAGCAGCGCCTGGGATTGGAATAACCCCGCAGAGCAGAGCTGAGAACAACACGGCCGGGCCCCTGCTACCCACACTCCTCACAGCCTTTTCCATCTCTAATTCCCAGGGGGCTGATTTAACGCCACACTCTGTGCCCCAGCCGTGCCCCAGCATTCAGCGTCCTCTCTCAAACAACGGGACAGACGTTACGGGCTTCTCCAGGGTGCCCAATGAGGGACTCTTTTAATCTCTCTGCATTGGAGGAAACCCGTGCAGGCTGAGAGGCAGGTTCTGCTCCCCGTTTGCCCCCTGGACGTCACAGGGAGGGCCTGGCTGAGAGAGAGGGGAGAAGAGACTTTGGCTCTGAAGGGTTGAAGCATCCGAGCTGCGTGCTGAGGAAGTGGTTGCCGNGCCCCCCCCCCCCCGGCCTCAAACAAACATGGCTTCCCCCACCTCATCCCCCAGCTTCAAATATGGGACATGACTTCAGATTGGGAGCGTTTGACCTTTTGCTGGGAATCGCCTAGTCTCCTCTTTTCACTTCTGTCGACTTAGCTACCGCCGCTCGGAGAGGGGGACTAACTACATGGATGGAAAAAACTCTTCTGTCGCTGTAGGAAGAGTCTACACTACAGCAGCGTAGCTGTGCCTCTGGAGTGAGTTGCTGGATTGGCGCACGAGCTCCTTGCTGAATGGCAACTCTGCTGCCTGTTAGCTCGTGGAGAGAGAGACGTGGCAGCTGCCCGCACGCTGTATCTGGAGGATTGGCGCTTTTTTACTCCTCAAGAGAGCCAATCTAGTCTGATTCTCAGAACCCTGCTTACACGGACACAGCCCCCACCCCCCAACACCCTTTTAAATGAATACTCGCTAAAGGGATAAAACAGGTGATTGGAGTTCCAGGGCAGCAAAAGGCAGGTTAAACCCGAAATGGGCCTGCTACAGGAGTGGCTCTTCCCCATGGATCTCTGTGCATGACACCCACTGGAGACATCTCCTGAAAGAGCAGAGCTCTTCACCCCCCACACAGCAGCGCCTGGGATTGGAATAACCCCACAGAGCAGAGCTGAGAACAACACGGCCGGGCCCCTGCTACCCACACTCCTCACAGCCTTTTCCATCTCTAATTCCCAGGGGGCTGATTTAACGCCACACTCTGTGCCCCAGCCGTGCCCCAGCATTCAGCGTCCTCTCTCAAACAACGGGACAGACGTTACGGGCTTCTCCAGGGTGCCCAATGAGGGACTCTTTTAATCTCTCTGCATTGGAGGAAACCCGGGCAGGCTGAGAGGCAGGTTCTGCTCCCCGTTTGCCCCCTGGACGTCACAGGGAGGGCCTGGCTGAGAGAGAGGGGAGAAGAGACTTTGGCTCTGAAGGGTTGAAGCATCCGAGCTGCGTGCTGAGGAAGTGGTTGCCGTGTCACAGCCTGCTCCTTCCCTGGGCGCAGGACCCCGGGGCAGGAGGAGGTGGCGGCCGAGCGGCGAAGAGTGAAGGAGAAGCACATTTCCCGGCAGGCCGGGACCTGCTGGGCTCTGCCAAACGCACATATGCTTTGGGGTAGGGGGGGGTGGGGGAGTGATTCCACACCCGCCGCCTTCACCAGGTCAGTGCAGGCGACGTGGACGCTTCCTGCCACTGTCAGGCTTTGAGGGATTGCATCGGCCCTGTTTATTATTGCAAAGCCCCTTCCAAAACATTCCCAGCTGATCGCAACGACTCTCCTGGCGCATGTGCGAAGAGCAGCCCCAGGCTCCCCGCCTCGCCCTGACAGGGTCAGCCAGGAACGAGCTGCTCTGAGCCATAAGGAGCTGCAGGGGCACAGAATATCCAAACCCAGGTTGGAGGCATCTCTCCCAGGGCCTGGTCCAAAGCCCAGCGAAGTCAATGGAAGGCCTCCCAAGGGCTTTGGCTCACGGCCTAAGGGGCTGATTGCTGCAGGATACCAGGGAGGGGGATGAGGCCCTGCAGCCGGCCAGCTCCCAAGCTTGGAGTAGGTCAGAACTGGGCTGGGAGACCTTGGAAGGAGGCTCAGTGCTGAGCCAGTCTCTGGGGGTGATACTAGGAAGATTTGGCAGCATACAGCAGGGGCATCAAACATGCAGCCCCCGGGGTAGCACCAACTTGTGTGGTGTATTCATATGACCTGCACGACACATCCCACCAGTGCACCCATCTCCGCTGCCATTCAAAAAGGAAGCGTCCAGCCCTTATGGTTGCAAAGTAAAGCTTCCAAACATGAAGAGAAGGGACCGCTGCAGCATTGCCTTCCGGAGTCTGCAGACAGCCTGAAACCGTTGCTTGAAGAGGCATGAACTCCCACCCCCTATTAATCTAAATGGAGCAGCAGCTGAAATGATGACACTGACATCAATATTAACTACTGCATTACTGAACGCTTTAGCAGATGGATCAGGCAGGGAAGTGGGAGAGAAAGCCAGGGGATGGGAATTGCTGCAGGGAAGGAAATGCAGAGGGAAGAAAGGAGAGATTGGGAGGAAGGAGAGAGACCGAGAAAGGAGGATAGGAAACGAAGAAAAACAACGGGTTCTCACTTACTCTGGATTGACACAGGTGTAACCGAGAGCAGGATCTGGCCCCCAGCACAGTTCCTGTACAAACCTCGGCCTGTCCCTTGCTGCTACGGGGCATCCCGAGCTGTGCCAGCGACAGGCCCAAGAGTCAGCGCTGCCGTACCCTAGCCGTATTCCAGCATTACAGGCACGGCAGCCCGCCACTGCAGGGTGGGAATGGCATCGGATTCGGTTCACACCGCCTTCGGCTTCCAGCCTAACAGCAGACCGGGACCGGCACAGCGCGACACAATTCACAGCCTGTTGTGCCTTATTGGTTAATTCCAATCTCAGATGTATGATGTGGCAGGGTGTTAGCACAGGTGGCGTCCCCCTGGGGGAAGAACAGGTGCAGAGGTGTGTGAACCCCGAGGGTCTGAACCCGCTCACTCAGGAGCAGCAGCGGCTCGTTAACCCCGTGCTGTGCAGTGCGCATGGCCCAGATGGCAGCCTGGTGCTTCCGGGAGACCCTGAGTCCTGTGTTCAGTGAACTCTTGGGCCCACCTGTGGCAGCACAAAACCAGGTACAACTCAGCAGTTCCCACCGAGTTTGGGGTGTAGCCTGAAGCCAAAGCAACCCCCACCGCAGGGTGCATGTGTAATACCCACTGAGCCTTGTCCCCGTTTAGTGCCTAGCCCACGTATCGAGGTTTAGGAGTCTGCTACTGCCTGTGAACTACTCGAGCTGATCCTTTTGCTCGGCCGGCAGAGGTTTCTGCTTTGACATCCTGGGTTCAGGCCTCACAGACAACCCACCCAAGGGCATCGGACCCATAAGGATTGAAAGGCTCCCATTATTTGCACAGCTTGAAAGCAGGGAGATGTGATGATATTGCAACAGCAGACGGGAAGGAGCGAGCTGCGTCCCGCCTCGTTGGCTTGCAGCTGCTGCTAGGGCAGGACTCAGAGCTGCAGTGGAACCGCCCTTAGCAGTACGGGGCCTGTGACACACAGCTGAGCCATTCGGATTCTCCCCCACAGAGTTACACACACTGGGCAGCCAGGATGATTATTTCCCAGCAGCAACAGCGGCTGGGCCACAAGAGCCAGCTGTTCCCCGTCGAAGGGGAGGTGAAGGAGCAGGAGATGGTTTGGCCGGAACGGGTGCTGGGCTTGCACCACAGGAGCGATTCTGCTGCTGCTCTGAACGTTGGCGTGGCTTCCTACTCGCTGGCAGTGGGGTGGCGCGGCGCACAAGGGCCTGAAGGCCGGGACTGTAACAACTGGGGGTGCCGGAGGGGAGAAAGCCACAGAAATCTTCGTGGCTGGGTACAAGGAAGACGGCATCAAGTCTCTCCTCTCCAAGCAGAGCTCCTTGGAGCTGCGGAGCCAACTCAGCACCAAGGCCGGCCCGTGGTTGCCCTCAGCAAGGCGGGGAGAACAGGGGGGTGCGGGCAGTTTTTAAACACACACGAATGCGCACACAGCCCCCAAACCGCCCCGTGCCCTGCACACAAAGCCCCTTGTGTCCCACACACCTGCTCTGTGCAAGCCACAGACCGCACTGCCCTGCGCTCCCAGCCCCGGCTGGAACGGACCTTCAACAGCCTCCCTGCTTTCCCAGGGACTAACGAGGAGTGGAGCCCAGCCAGCAACCTGCTCCACGCTCCTCCCCGACCCCGGCTCCCACTCCCCCTGGGCTCAGCCCTTCCCCTCCTTAGTTCTTCTGGCCAGGGCCAGGGCGCCCCAGGCAGCTTCTGTGCAGAGGGGCGGCAGGAGCAGACTCCAGCTTCCTGCCCGTGGGTTAGGAGAGGAACAAGGAAACCTTGTCAGGGCCCTCCCCCCGTTTCTCTGGGGGCTGTGAGCCAGGCTGGCAGTTCCCAGGGTGTGGGACCCATCTGTGGTGGCACGCACCAAGCCCTGCTCTAGCATGGCAAGGGAAGAAACCCCAGCATGTGGCCAACAGGCGCGGAACGTACTCAGCTCCCGGCCCAGCCGGCAGGAGATAGGGGTGGGGACGTGACTGGGGTCGGCACCGGCTGGCATGGAAATGCAGCCAGGCTGGGCTGCGCCATTCAGGGAGTCGCACAGTCCTGGCGTTTAAGGCCAGAGAATTTCCGCATCACACCCAGTAACTGGTGGCTGAACTACAGGAGAGAGAGAGCTGCTGATGCGAAGAGACGCTGTCTTCTTTGGTCCTGAGCTGATCGCCTGAGTGGCTGGATCAGGGAGGGGCACGGGAGCAACCCCGGGCGATGGGAATTGCTACAGGGAAGGAAGGAGAGAGACAGAGGAAGGAGGATAGGAAAGGAAGAGAAGCCAACAGCAGAAATATTAGTGGCCCATTTTCGCCCTCGGATAGGAATAGAGCCCAGTATCCGTGACTCCCACTCTAGCCACTAGACCCCACTCCCCTCCTGGAGCTGGGAACAGAACCTAGGATGTGCCCGACTCCAAGTGCCTCCTGCTCTAACCGCTAAGCAACAAGCCCTATAACAGTCTGGGGTTCTTATAATAATCAAGGGGGGATCACAATGGGACACATCCCACATATGCACAAAATGATCCCTAGCCCAGACCCTGTGGAGAGGAAGCCTTCCAGCTGCCAAAATAGGCAGAAGTGAGGCCTAGTGAACTGAGCACAGGACTGGGAGCCAGGAACTCCTGCTCAAATTGCACCCATCATCCACTGATCTCAAAGCTCTTTAAAGAGAAGAATAAGTATCGTCAGCCTCATTTTACAGGTGGAGAAACTGAGGCACAGAGAAGTGAAGGGACTCAGGATCACACAGCAAGTTAGGACAAAGCCAGGAAAAGAACCCAGGAGTCCTACTCTCATTTGTGTTCCCTATTCATTAAGCAAAATCCTAGTCCCAGCTCTGACCGTGAGTTTCTCTGTGGCCATGGGAATGTCCCTGACTCACTTTCCTCACCTGTAAAATGGGGACAGTGTTACTGACCCACCTGCATCAAATAGTTTGAGAACAAGGGTAGAAAAACACTAAGTGACCTCATTATTATGGTGTCTGGGAGACAGTCTGTTATACCAGGCCATATCACCCTGTACAGACCAGTCCCATATGAGCTGAATATATGTTGCACTTTCACCAACCTCAGTCATTCAGAAATCATGAATAAAGCCCCCCCAAAATCATGCAACTGGCTTAAAAATCCTGAGATGTTGAACAATAATAAAGGGGGGACTCTGTATTTGCCTGCTGGCCAGAGAGCCTTTCAGGGTCACGTTCTCCACAACCACCAGGCCTAGAAACACACTACAGGTCTGTCTCATCTTACGCTGGGGTTACGTTCCGCAGTCAGCGCCTAAAGCGAAAATCGCGTACAGTCAAAATTACATTGAGTGTAATGGCGGGTGGAATCGCCAGCACTACAGAAACTGTATTTAAATTGTTATTTTTCTCTTTTGTTTGTTTTTTTTTTTTGCCGACCGCGTAAAGCTGAAATCGCGCATGTTAAATGCGCCTAAGATGCGACAGACCTGTATGTGTTTGTAAATGAAAGCGGAGATTCTCCTGACTCCATGAGCTGGTGCTTTAAAGAAAACCCCAAAGAGCACACGAGCTGGTGACACTATCTGGTGATTTTAAACATTTGAAATGAAGCATCAATTGAACTCCAACGAGAGGATGAGACGGAAACCGGCCCTGCCCCAGACAGACACCGGCTGGCTCTGAATAAGGAGCACACGTTGCATGCAGCCAGGCAGACATGCCACTGCCATTCACCCACAAATCCTCCATGGTGACAGCAAGGAAGGGGTTAAACCACCCTAGACACAGCCCCAGCTAGCCCCCCTGGGTCCCAGCGTGGAGCTGCGAACCCGATGAGCCGCCCCAAAGGAGCTGATCCCGGGACAGCTCTCCTCAGCCAAGCCAGCCTCGTGCCGCAGCCAGACCTTGATCACCCAGGCCGGGAGGATGGAGTGAAGGGAGGAGGCCCTGGGCTATCGGCAGCGTTGGCAGGAGCAGGCCCAGGGCAGCGCTCCAATTCGGGGGTGAGCGATGCGATGCCAGAGTGACTCTGGATGATTTACTGCTGCCTGGAGCCTTTCTGTGTGAGCAGAGACCACAGGGGAAGAGGGCAGGGAGCTGTGTCCAGCCTGGAACGGGGATTCCTGGGCTCCCAGAGCCAGCGCCCCCCGCCTCAGTTCTCAATCTCTCTCTGCATTTGGCTCTTTCGTTTCCTGGGGCCTGGAACCAGTGAGAGACGAGTCCAGCAGAGGCAGGTTTCACCCCACTACAGCGCTGTGCAGAATACCCCCGCCCTGGGCTCCCCCCACGCCCCCCCNCAGAGGCAGGTTTCACCCCACTACAGCGCTGTGCAGAATACCCCAGCCCTGGGCTCCCCCCACTCCCCCCCGCTCTACCAGTGCCCCTCAGTCCGACCCACAGCCCCCTGCTCTCCAGCCCTGGGCTCCCCCACCACAGCTCTACCAGTGCCCCTCAGTCCCGACCCACAGCCCCCTGCTATCCCAGCCCTGGGCTCCCCCCACCACAGCTCTACCAGTGCCCCTCAGTCCCAACCCACAGCCCCCTGCTATCCCAGCCCTGGGCTCCCCCACCACAGCTCTACCAGTGCCCCTCAGTCCCGACCCACAGCCCCCTGCTCTCCAGCCCTGGGCTGCCCCCATTGCTCTGCCAGTGCCCCTCAGTCCCGACCCACATCTTGCCTTGATGGTCCATGAAAACGCCCGGTTGTACCCTGCAGTTCTGAAGCTACTGCTGGTCACCCCGCATCCCCGCGCGGCCCAGTCCCCCTCCTCGGTGCTGGACGACCACACCCCGAGAACAGCTCTCCACCAAGCGCAGCGGATCAGAGGGGAGCGAAGAGAAATGTACCATTTGTCTCCGTGGGCTGCCATGGCCCCCTCAAGAGACTGCAAGACCCCTGCCCGCCTCCCCTCAGCTGCTGGGCTTGCCTTGCGGGGGTCTCCTTGGAAACAGCTGGGCAGCCGCAGAATTCAGCTCCAGCAGGTGGGATCCTGAGCGTTTGACTCCTGCTCCCACAACTGCCCCCAAACGGCATCCCACAATGCCATGCAAACACTGCCCAGATTGAGGCTGGGGGCCAGGCAAGGCACCCTGAGAGAGCTACCCACAATGCCGTGTGCTGTGGTTGATGGCAAGGCACTGTTACAGGTTGGGCTAAACCTCGCTGAAGCTCTTTGTGTGCACCTAGCTGCCTGTCTTTGGAACTTTGTGTGTTTGTGCATCTCTGGATTTTGGTTGTTCCCATGTGTGTGCGCCCCTGTCTGTAGGGTTGTGCTTCTCTGTGCTTTTGTATATCTGGAGGATAGTGTGTGGTTGTGGGCGCACCATGCGTGTCTCTGTGGGGCGGGCTGCGTGTGCGCACACTCGGTGTTGCAGTCCGGAGGCAGATTTTCATGCATGACACGACTTTACATTACACCCGGCCTCAGTCTATCCCTCCCACCTCTCTCTCTCTCTCTCCATTTCTTGTCTACATATTGCTATTGTCATCTTTAATATCAGGCCGAGATATGAAAAGCTGCAAGTTGCCTCTTTTCCTGCCAGGTTAAATTGTTCACCAGGAATGTTTATTATTCCCACAAGTCAACTTTCCCCTCCATGGTATGTGTCCAGGGGTCAGGCCTGGCACGACATCAAAGTGAAGGGTATTCAATAACCTAAAGCCTTGGAAAAGCTTTCGTCCAAACTCCAACCATGGCTAGGTTTTATTGATGCAGCATGCCATTCCCATTTGTTTCCTATAAACAGCACATGGTAATATTTAGTAGGTTTCAAACCGAGCTTTTTGCATATTCTCCCTTGTCCACAATGAGCTACTTGTTAGTCGACACTTTTAATTTACTTACTGCAATTTCTGCTTTTGGTTCTCCCAGCGGGGCTGGGCTTCTTTTGACCCAGTCGCCCCAGAACATTACTCCACAGCTTTATAATTCCTGTGGGGGCTGAGAGGGAGATTTCAGAACCTGCTTTTCCACAGCCTTGCTCCCTCCCCGGAGGATCTGGAGGAAGCTTACTCACTTTCTCTCTCTGATGAAGAAGGGAAAATTAATTGGAGCAAATCGGCCATTGCAACATAACCCCCTTTTGGATGCAGCTTAAGCCAAGGAGGGGATGCTGCATCAGTGGGACCAGGAATCTTGGCACTCCAGCCAGGCCTGCAGTTATAGCGAAGTTTAGTACAACCCTGCTTCCTCCAAGCCCCCAGCATAGCCCAGGGTGGGCGAATTCCTTGACGATACAAAAGGTTATCTTAGGAAAAGCTGGGAGCGTTTCAAGGCGGCCGATGTTGAAGGAGGTTCTGGTTGGCAGGCCCTGGTTCTATTGCTACAGGCTGGGTAGGAAGTCATGTGACTCCCAGCTGCTCCAGTAAAAAAAGCCCCTGTATTGCAAAAGCCTGTTCTCACTCCCTCTCTCTGGGGCTGGCGGGACAGGACCTGGGACGGCTGTGACAAGCTGTACTGTACTGGCTGTAGGGAAAATGTGACAGTCCTGCCAGAAGAGGGTAGGAACAAACCACAGCCGTTCTCTTCCCCAGACCATAAATCGATGCTAATCAATCATTAGCACTCTGCAGCTCTCAGCGGAGGGTCTCCAAGCGCTTTGCAAATGCTAATTACCATACCAGCAAGGATCACTACCCCTGTTCTACAAGTGGGGAAACTGAGGCACTGACCGGGGCTGTGACTAGTTCAGTATCACACAGTGAAGTGTGTAGCAGGTCTGGAAATAAAACCGAAGAGTCCTGACTCTTAGTTCCTTGCTCTAGCCACTAGAGCCCATTCTTCTCCCAGGGCCAGGAACAGAACCCAGAAATCCTGACTCCCCACTCTAATGACTCATCCACACCTTCTCCTAGCCCTGTTCAGCAGCTCCAGCATAGACTGCAAAGTAAATAAAAGTCGCTGAGATCAGGCTTTTAGGATTCGTTAGTAGCAGGGAAGGATTAGGAGCAGCCATTTCTCAAAGGTGTAGAAGATTGGACACCGTGGCTCTAAATCCCACCCTGCTCTGCGGCTGTTGTCATGGGTTTGGATGCCCAGGGGTCACTGAGCAAGGAAGGGACGTGCAGGTGGCCGGATGGATTTTGTCATCTGCTCTTCCCACATTAAAACCTGCCCTGGCTCAGTAAGGCCAGAAGCCATCCCACCACCAGCTGAAACCATGTCAGATCTGATAGGCTAAGTGAAGCTGGATGGAAGACTTCCACAGCAAACCCAGGAAGTGGCGTTCGTGATTTAGGAGGTGGTGCTTTTCCCTGGGAGCCAGAGCAGAGCTAAGCATTCAATACAGTTTACCACTCCATCCCACAGCCGTGAACTCCGCCATGGAGATTTCCTGGGGGGGCTGGGTTGGCCCCCACCACCAGGAGTGGTGCCCTGGGAATTCGCATTCTGGTCTAGCAGAGCCTTGAGTATCGCTGCCCGTGAAAGGTCAGAGGAACAGGGTGATGCAGAGCCCCCAGGGACATGGCACCATTGGACTGATTCTCCGCTCACCCCTGTGAAGGCAGCAGGAGCTGTAGGTGCCAAGCCAGGTAGCTGGAAATCAAGCCACGTATCTGCATGGCAAGGATGAGCAGGCAGCAGAGTTCCCAAGCTCAGTGCTCAGCATTCAAACCTTGCTGCCAACTGGGCTGGGCTGTGACCAGAGCCCTGACTCTGACCTCACTGGTACTGGTGTAAACCAAGAGTGATTCTGCTGAAGCCAGTGGAATTAGAGCAGTGTAAATGAGATCAGAATCAGATCCCTGTGTGCTGTGGGGCTCTTTTCCTCTCCCTTCATTCTCGCTCGGGTAACGGCACTAGCAGCGCGGTAGCTAACTGGCTGCAGCTCTCAAGTCCCCCCTTCCACAGCCTTGGGGGTGCAGGGGAGGATACCCGGCTTTGTGCTTTTCTCTTGCGCACCTGTCTTGGCCAGGCAGCCCTAAATAACGAGCAGCCAGGCCTGACTGCCACCCCTCGGACAGCTGCAAAACCCCAGGGATATGCACAGTCATGAATGAACTGGGCATGCAGCCTGTCTCCTGAGGATGCACCAGAGAGCCACAGCTGCTGCTAGTCCGTGGTCAGAGAAAGCTGCGAACCGGCAGCTGGAGGCCCAAAGTGCCGAGTTGCGGGTATGTGAGTGGGATGCTCATTCACCCTAAACAGGGGAAAGAAGTCCCTCTTCCCCCTCCTGTAGTTGGTGTGTCCTCCTCTGTCGCTGCCGGGTAAAGGCCAAGAATTCCTCGGGGAACAGAAATAAGGAATGGGTGGCTCCCCTGCTCCCGCGATTGGCACAGCACCTGCCCCTCTCCCTGCGCGTGTCCAGAATTCCCTTGGCAATGGCACCACACGCACTATTACCACAGCCCAGAACACCAGCACTTTTCACACGAACACTCAGGCTTCCACTGTTTTGTAGTTTCGAGCTCTCTGGGGCACATCCTCAGCATCGCAGCCGCCCACCTCAGCAGGCAGATTAAATATCAAACGTTTGGGCTTGTTTTTAATAACAGACTCCAAGCGGGCCGCGTGTTTGCATGGATCAGTGGGATTCTGCTCAGTGCCCTGCAGCTTTCAGGTAACAAGCCAATTGCCATTGTACCAAGTACCGACAAGCAGATGGCCCAGTGGACAGGGCCCTGGGCTGGGCGATGTTAGTGCCAGTCCCAGCTCTGCTGTGTGACCGTCAGCAAGTCTCTGGGATTGTTGCTCCACACTCTGTCTTGTCTAATTAGACTAAGTTCCTCAGGGCAGAGACTGCCTCTTACTAGGTCTGTACCTGGACGCCGCTATACACTGCTCTTANGAGCCTTGAGTATCGCTGCCCGTGAAAGGTCAGAGGAACAGGGTGATGCAGAGCCCCCAGGGACATGGCACCATTGGACTGATTCTCCGCTCACCCCTGTGAAGGCAGCAGGAGCTGTAGGTGCCAAGCCAGGTAGCTGGAAATCAAGCCACGTATCTGCATGGCAAGGATGAGCAGGCAGCAGAGTTCCCAAGCTCAGTGCTCAGCATTCAAACCTTGCTGCCAGCATTTACCCGGCCAGGTTTGACTGATGGCCTTTGCGGCTCAGCCCTACCTTTGGTACAGAGGGAGGGGTCTGGTCTCCATTTCTTGCACTGGGCTGTGGCTATTCGTTAGCACTCTTGAGCCTCTTCTCTGAGCTCAGGCTCCCTAGAAAGCCCCTTGCGCTCCAGCTCCTATTTCCCGGGGCTTCGCCTTAGACAGTCAGACACCGCCGCTCAAGAGGTGCAGCTGCCAACATGCTAGCTAGTGCACTTCCGGCTTTTACCTTCAGTATAAAATACCCAGTCTGCCCTGGGACCCGTTTACTATCTGCCAACCTACATCAGCAGACTCTGCTGAGCAGCTCAAGACAGAATCGTGAGCAGGCAGAGACTTTGCTCCGTGGGGATTGCGGATTTTTGTGGTGTTACAATCGCAGCATCAGGCTGACTCTTTAAAGAGCCAAGTGGGGAGCCCGTTTTAAACAAACTACGTAACTACCAAGATCTGCAACCGTGCAACAGAATTAAACTAGTTGCGCTAGCTACAGCAGCTGCACCGATGTGCTGTCAGTGCCCTCTGCTGGTCGAGGTATTCAACAAGAGTTCTGAGCAGCAAAAGCACACGCAGATCTACGACTGGGTACAACAGAGAGGAAGAGCTCTCGACAGGTGCATTTCACACTGTTTGGGTGAAATGGCCACAAGGCAAAGATGAAGCTGTCTTAGCACTTAAAAAAACAAAGAAAGAGAGCTCAGACTCTCTCCTGCAGGAGTTGCACAGCATCAGCAACAAATCCTACCCCTGCTGTGATGCCTACAAGTTGTGTCCTGCTGGAATTGCTCAGACAAGTGGTGAGCTGTGATTCTTGCACTTTATTCATTTTGCTCTCTCATTCTCTCAATGCACCCTCTCCACATTTGTCAGTTCTATCCTGCCCGAGCTCGCTCTTTGGCACAGGGACTGTCTGGTACTTGTCTGAAGTGCCTGGCACAACAGGGCTCGGCTCCCAGGCGATACTGTCAACATGGAGGCATCGGGCCCAGCTTTATAGTTAGGGACACCGAGTTTTATACTTGAATATAAACAACCAGCAGGGATATAACAGCCAGTGGAATTCACATCTAGGGAAGAATTTCCCCCCCCCAGAAAAAAGTAAGCGATGGCCTCCCTGGGACAGGGAATGCAATTTGCTTATTACTAGGAACTAGAGTGACCAGATGTCCCAATTTTATAGGGACAGTCCCGAATTTGGGGTCTTTTTCTTATATAGGCTCCTATTACCCCCCACCCCATCCCAATTTTTCACATTTGCTGTCTGGTCATCCTACTAGGAACAGAAACTATTCAGAACTGGCATTCTGCTGAGCTATACAGGGAATGTCCAGGCTTAGCTACATGGGGAAACCGACCAAAATAGCTATTCCAGAATAGCTGCCCATGTGGACACTCTGAAATAATTAGCGGGCTTTGTGAGAACACTAATTACTCCAGAATACAGTGACTTTTATTCCAGAATAGAGTGCCCACAAAGTGAGCTACTCTGGAATAGCTAGTCTGGTCCCTCTCCCCATGTAGACAAGCCCTCAATAATTCAAGCTCATGACAGGCTGGTTCCACTTGAGGATAAATCATTGGCAATTTCTGCTCTCCAATTGTATATGAACCCACGCTTTACACCTGTAAATCCTCTCAAAGAGCCAATTTAACCTCACACTTTGCCCAGTTCATCTGTGGCCCATCAGAGCTCTCAACATCCCTATATGATGGAGTTGCAGCAGTTGGTCCATAGGTAAGGCCAAGTTTGAGCCTGCTTCAAAATCCACTCTCAGAAAATAAGCTGTGTCCGCTTCAAAATTAGGGCCCAGGTAGGTTTTTTTCCTGCAAACTTTGAGTAACCAAATTAATCTTGCTATGGGACCGAGGTGAGCTTCATGGCAAAATAAGCAAAGCCGAGGGCATTTATCCAACACCTTCACCACCTCCCCCCCGAAGGGTCTGGCTAAAACAGGATCCAGCTCTGAAAACCCTTCTCTGTGCCCAGCTCTGGCAGGTGGTGAGAAATTGCTTTGTTCCCCTTTCAACACCTCAGCAAACTAACCAGGGGCACATTTCCCTTTTCCTGGTTCTAGCAGCTCTCTGCTACTTCCCCACCTCCCGAGTGAATTCAGCAGGAGGCTGACACGGCCTCCCTTTGAAAGGCTAAGGGGCTCACTCTCCGTTTTTCTAATCTACAGGGGAAACAGACTTGAAAATTGGCATTTCGTAATGTTTGACTTGGACTCAATCCCATTGCCATGTGAAAGCAAAGGAGAGCTCCAGTGTTATGACTACAATAGAAACAGGCTATGCAAGCTTGCACACTGGGCTTTGTAATCTTAAAACAAAGTGCTGTAATGGAGATCAAATCCGGATATTATTCTTTGCAAATGTGTAGGGGGGGGTCTGTTGGTTTTTTACAGGGAGCGAGCTGGAAAAGGAAGTCTGACTCTTGGGAGGCGGGTTCGAGTCCCAGCTCTGAAGGGTGGGGGAATGAGTTTGGAGATTTTAGGATAGCCCCAAGTGGCATCATGGCATCAAAATTTGGCTCACAAGTGAAACAGCTGGAGAGCAAAAAGCAAGGGCAGAGGTGCTTTGGGGAGTGGAAGAGCTGGGGGTGCTGCACTGAGAGGCATGAGGATTGAATTGGGTGGGGCACAAGATGCTATGCTAAAATATTTTACATTATTTTATTATGAAAGTAGCTACTGTTATACTATTTAAACTATGCCGGCTATATTGAAGACCCAGACATTTATAACCACATTAGGCATAATACAATTTTAATAATGATTTAAGGGAGTTTTAAAGGTTAGAGAGATACTTTCCATTAGCTCTTTAGTGCAGGGACTGTGCGTGGATAGTGATATTGCATCAGGGTTGCTACCTACTACTAACAACAAACAGCTTTAAAGTATCTCCTCCTGTTCCTTGGCCGAGCTGTATGGGAGCTCAGGTCAGGACTAAGAGCATGTGGGAGAAGGTGAGGATTGAGGCTCATAGGCAGAGCTGTACCCAGGAAGCCTGTATAGCACTGGGGCCCGCACTGCAGAGAGCCCCTTGCTGTCACACAAGTTCCTAGGCAGCAGTGACAGAAAGAAGCGCAAGGGAAGTTTAAGTTGAGATTTTAGTCTCTAAAGCTCTTTTCCTTGCAGCTGCTGCAGGGATGGTGAATTAGAGATTTCTGGACCCTCAACCAGAGTCCATTCTTCCCCCTGAAAAGGACTCGTGCCACTTACAGCTTGTGTCACCAGTGTACTGTATGTTTGGACATGGCTACACAGCCAATAGAATGGATTCTGAAACTGCCTCCGTGCTGCCACATTTGATGGCTGGAGACACCTGCTGGCAGGTGTGTGCCATAGTTCTCAAGGCCACCTTGTTACAGTTTGGCACTAAACTTTCCCAGCAAAGAACCCTTGGCACAAATCCTACCCAATGAAGTATTGCAGATGAGATTTCCTACAGGCTGAAGACTCAGCTAAGAGTAAAAGGTTTCCATGCTGAGATGGGTTTTAAGCTGTTTTAAACAGAGTGATATATACTTTATCTAATTCACTTATTACCCAAAAGCAGAATTTGGGTCCCTCAGTCGCTCGGTATCTATTCCTGTTTAAACTGACAGCATTTTTCCTCTACTAACCACTAACTCTGCTTTGGTTTAATCCCTTGCAAATCTCTCACATCTATAGGACCTCATTGGGAAAAGAAATACAGGCCTCACCATCACAAACGGAAGCATCTTCAATCAGTTTTAAGCCTAGTTCCTGTGGTAGGAACATTATCCACTGTAAATTATTCAGTCAGCTTCATCACCATTCCTGCAGCTTTAAGATTAGTATCTTTGAGCTAGAAAGTGCCTCAGAACCTGCCTTCTGCTGCCTTTTAGGACCTGTGGCTACGGGCGTCCATTCACCCACCTCAGCCTTATTTCACCATTGCTCACATTGTGTTATTTAGTGTGGGAGAAAGTTTTCAGCATCGTTTCCAGGTAAAGTTCCCTTCATTTATAGTTCAGCAAATTCTATTTGGGCCATAAGTGTAGGAGCAGGTTGTAGGCAGAAAAGGGAGCAAAGCATCAAAAAGGTGGAACCAGGATTTAAGATGAAGCTGTTTAGTACAGCAAATAGTCATGGTGCGTCTACAGCCAACAAGCCTGTCATTTCTTTAAAGAGACTAAACAGAAAGAGGCAGCGGGGGCGGATAAGGGCTAGATTCTCTCCTTGCAGTATGGCCAAAGCGTTTTCCTAGCGTAAATTTCTAGTACACCTCTACCCCGATATAACGTGACCCGATATAACACGAATTCGGATATAACGCGGTAAAGCAGTGCTCGGGGGGGGCACGCTGCGCACTCCGGTGGATCAAAGCAAGTTCGATATAAGGCCGTTTCACCTATAACGCGGTAAGATTTTTTGGCTCCCGAGGACAGCGTTATATCGGGGTAGAGGTGTACAAAGGAGCCACTTGTAAAGTTAGTGAGTGTTTTGCAGAGTATGTTCACCCGGCACTGGCACACGGAATGCATATGGGAGAGGATGACCTTGCCAGAGTGCCAGTTTTTGAATGAGCAAAAACAGAGTTTGTGCCATGCCCTAATGCGACCCAGCAAGGAGTCTGGGATCCACACACAAAAGCTTCTCCAAGCTACCATCCTTCTGGGCAAGAATTACACACGCTTCCTTTAAGATAACCAATCAGGATTGTTTCTCAATTGCCACTGTTGAAATTCCTTCCCACCACACACACGCACGTGGCCGAACACATTCCTGCTACAGCACTCCTATCGCCTTGTCACCCCAAGAAAGCATGCCACATCCACGCTCATCTCAGCCCCTTCCCAGACTTTACTGAAAGGATCAGGAGACCACTGAAAAGTCATCATTGGGATTTTTTTTTAATGTAATGGCTTTTAAAATGCAGCCTTAAAATGGTTTACAAGGACCAATAAAGGGAAACGAATGAGTGATCCTTACACATCTTTGATACAGCACATTGCAATTGTACACCCAACACACACACAGAGCCATCAGCTCTGTCAATGCAACTCTTTAAATATAGACTCTTACTGCCCCCTTAAGGGAGAATTGCAAGATACTATTTTGGGCATTCAACTCCTGCAGCTATCGGAATTCATTCGGGTGAGGCAGGAATTCCACAATGGGTGACATTCCAGACAGCTCAATGTTCAAAACAGGAACTGGCATCCCATAGAGGTATATAAATAAGACAGTAGATGGACCAATACATAATAAGAGCATTCACAATCTAGACAGTTCCGTTTCAAACCCTTCTGCACCTCACTCAGACTGGGTGAAATGAACTTGGTGACTGTAGTTCTCTTCATAACCATACCTACCTTTGCCCTCAGGAATCAAGTGAAAGAGGCAGGATTTGCTCAGAGTTGTAATGGCACTGAACTCCAAGGTACATTGTGACTCAGATAGCGGGAGCTTTTCAGGGTCACAGACGTACCCAGCAAAGGATTTTACAGAAGTGGACTAAAGGGCATTTCAGGCTAGTGAAAGGCGACAGATCTGCAGCGTCTATTCCTAGAACAGATACAGCAGAGGTGGCAGCAGCTCAAGTTTCACTCACACCATCTTTCAGTGTGCACTCATCATCTTCAACTTGGAGACATCCCCCAACTACAGATAAAAGGGGACTTTTGTCTACACAGTCCAGTCCACGACTTCCTGGCTAAGGCTGACATTAAGGTAGTCACAACTCATGTCCCAGAGGGGTTAACTTTGAAAATGCCTGTTAAAATTTGTCTCTTACAACGTCGCACTTAAATTCTTTTCATCCTCCAAGCACTTTGCAATGTTCAACTGAATTTTCCATTTGAATAAAGTGTCAAAAGGGGTGAATTTTCCAGCCTCTTGGTTTATCTTAGACCCAGTACCACTACTTCAATTCATTTAGTTATTCTAAACAAGAGCAGAGGATATAAATTGCTGTACCTTACCAATTAAAATAATGTGGAAACTTCTATTTTAATCTAACTATGCACAACAGAAAGTACCAAAGCCCCATTTCACACTGTGGAGTATTTGTACATCATAGCAGGAAAGTGGAATTACATTGGCTGAAATGCATTTAGTACTTCGTACTGTTTAGATTTGATATCTAGATATTGTCAGACAGTGGAAATAAAATCCAGGCTGTACACACTATGAAATGCTGAATGCATTTCAGCCACTGTCATTTATTTTTTCTATTAAAAATATTCAGGGTATTATAATGCAATTTACTTGTCCCCCTATGAACCTTATCACATAACAGAGTCAGAATACCACCATAGCACAATATACCCAGACAAGACTGTTCCACAGGATCGGCTCCTAGCAGCATTGTTGTGGGAGAAAAACTGAAAATTCTTGCCTCCAAAAAGGAGGATCCAGGTAATTTGAATCTCCTGAGATGCTGGTTATGTTCTTCATCTTTATACCATTTTCTGCTGAAGGAAGGCGCCCAGCCTCCTGTTAGGATATTACACTCTAAAGCAGCCTTCCCTGTCTAGTCCTTAAGATAATGAGGTTTGAATTTTATGTGTATTTAACTATTAAACTCAGAATTAGTTATGAGTAGTTTGCTTTGAGTAAGAAACTGAGATCAGTGCGTATCTCAGTGTATATTTTGGAGAACAATATTTAATAACAAATGCTTCAGACCAAATATTCATAGCAAGCTAACCAGGGCTATTTTTTTCAGCAGAGACTGGAAATGTTCATAGGACTAGTGCAAAAGTGAGAGCCTCGGTGATCTAATCTGGCAACTGAAATTCTGTTCTGCTAAATGAACTGAGCCTGATGCTGCTGACCCTCAAATACAGTCCCTGACAAACCAGAAGTTCACTTTGCCACCAAACCCCTCTCACCCAAGAGCACCATTACCCCAAATGGAAGCAGATCATTTGCACTGAAAAGCCCCCGAGCTTTATTTTAGATAAAAAGGGCTTGTCTGAAGTGCTCTGCCATCACTTTTTCACTCCATGAGCCTATTGCAGTTTTAACAACAGACACCGTGTCCTCAGTAAGAAGAGGCACAGCTGGAAAGAGTAGGACCTACTGTGTGCTCCATTAGGCGCTCCCATTCCTTTCACTTTATATGCTTCATTCTTTGCTGCTACGTACATGTGTTAGCCAGTCAGTCACCCCCTCCATCTGCAAGCCTAGCATAGCCCTCACAAGCATCAGTGGGAGCAATGCATGTGTCTCAAGAAGAAAACAGCTCCCGTGGTGGGTTCTCTTTTGGTTATGAAACTCAGTCCCATACTTGAACCGCCTGGAGATCTTTTAGCGTTTAAGGAGCAAACTTTGCCCACAGCCGAATATCCAGCTAAAAACTGAGTGTAGAAAGAGTCTCTGTGGGTAGTATGAAAAAGTTATCCACCCTATGAAAATCTTTAGAGTGAACCTGTGGGATAAGTAGAGTAACTCAGAGAGGTGTCTTATATGGAAAATGGAAATGTAACAACTTAAACAGTCAGTGAGTCTTTAGGAGTTGGAATTTAAAGGGGGCACTAAATCCCTATGAGTCCATGACAAGAGCTTTAGGCCACAGCAGCTGGTCCCTCCAGTCCCTTGGGGAGATTGCGCTGTGGCTCACTCCTCTCCAGCCGGGAGATTGTCTTCAATCCGCTTAACAAATTTCATCCGTATTTCTGTGACGCCATCTCCTTTCAACGTATCCTGGACAAATTTCACGTCCACGGCCATCTGAACCTGGGGGGCGGAGGAGAAGAAAAACCAAAAGGAAAGTTGCTATGAAGTTAAACTAACAGCTTCCCTGTTATCTGTCCACCCCTTAAGATAGTGCAGGACATAGGACAGGACACATCATATGGGGTCCTAGAAAGGGCACTGATTACTGTATCAAAGATCACTGGCTTGTCCGCCTATGCCATAGGCATTCAGATACTATGGGGATGGGGCCATATCATTCCCTAGACAGACAAACCTCCCAACAAGAGCAGCAGTTGGGATTCCCTTCAGAACTCCGCATTGCTTCTAGAAGACAGAGTCCAGCTAACCCTTATCCCCAGGGCATCTACACACTCCCTCTATTAATCGAGGCAGAGACAGAGTTATAAACTTTACTCAGCACAGACCCTTCCCTTTGGACAATACCAACCAACTGGCTCCTCCAGTTCTACTTTGCTCTTGACATAGATTCACAGCAAGAGAAAACATGAAGACCACAAACTTGCACAAGGGGGTGGGTTGAAATGTCTGCAGAAGGTTCCATGTTTTCATTTCTAGCCAAGACCTCCACAACTCCCCCACTCTTCCTGGGAGAGAAGTGAAGCCTCACCATTTCCAGGGCTCCTCGCAGCACCCCACACAAGAGGTTGGAATAAATAAGAGATGAGTGGTTATCAGGCAGCTCCACAAAGTCCACCAGAGGGTTATTTTCTAAGATGAGGGAGAACTCATCGCCTGCTGGGCTCCAGTTGGTGATGCTCGGGGTGATGCCCAGATACATTTTAAATGCCACCTATTGAGTTATATGGAGCAGAGACAAGCAAGTGACCCAGACGGTAATATTTCCCATCAACGCTGTTCATCAAAGAATCTTAATGAGCTTCGCAAATATTTACTAAGGAAATCAGACCCTTGGCTCCTATTGAAAGTTAAAAGGAGTCAGGGACCTAACTTCCTTAGGTGCTTTGGAAAATCCAACCAAAAGCCACACACCAGCCCTGTGAGTAATTTTATCCCCTTCTCACAGGTGGGGAAATTGAGGGGAGCAATATTCCCTCCCCAAGGGGAAAAATCCAAGAACACTATTTGAATCAGATTTTGCCTAGTTTGGAGCAGTTTCTATTTCCTTGGGTTATTTTCTCCCCATATTCAGGAAACTCTAGTTTGGATACAAAATGATTTCAAAGTCTCTAGTTAAGCTCAGGAAGCAAGAAGCCACAAGATACATTTTAGAAGTCCTCAACTTGTGGTTTAAAGACGTCACTTGCTGGAGGATTCTCTGCACCTTGAAGTCTTTAAACCACAAGTTGAGGACTTTAATAGCTCAGACATAGGTCAGGGCTTTGTTACAGGAGTGGGTGGGTGAGATTCTGTGGCCTGCGTTGTGCAGGAGGTCAGACTAGAAGATCATAAAGTCTAGGAGTCTATGAGAATACAATTTGTGCACCATTCATTATCTCACTCTAAATCAGAAGCTGTGCCCTTGGTGACCCACTGCATGGTTCTTCTTAACAGTCCATGAACAGCCTGGATATGGTGCTGGGACATGCATGGGACCAGCACTGATAAAGGCATGCAAGGTTGTACTTGGAGGATTACCTTTGCAATTACATCTGCAGTTTCCCGGAAGTCGTGGCATCTTCCTACATTGGACCGGGCCAGAAAATCTTCTATTAGCCGAACTCCAATGTTGTAGCCCCTGTCAATGCACCAAACAGCAGCGAACTATAGAATCATAACAGCACAGCTCAGCTCCAGGAAGATGTTCTAAATCTATGCAATAAAGCTGTTCTCTGAAACTAAGTATGTGAGGAGATACCAAAGGAGGGGAAAATATTTTGTTTTAAATTCTGAAAAAAACACAAGTGAACAGTGTTCAGTCTGCCAGTTGGGTTGGGTGCAGAAAATAAGGAACATCAGTTTAAACAGTTCTGCCTACTACAAACTTTCCCAAAGGACTCAAACTCCAACAGGTTAACTTACATTTTGTCAAGCTGTTTATTGACATCTTCGTCGTTCTCATAATCCTTACACAGCTGAGTGACCAAAGCTCCATAGGTCAGAGTGAAGAGCTCCGAGCTCTAAACAGATTCAAAAGGAATTTATCATCAGCTGGGCACAAAAATCCCTGGGCACTTTTGGGTTTTGTTCCAATCTTTACTTTAGTTGGCCAGGAGAGGGGGCCAGAAAGCTTCCAATTCAAAGGAATCAATTACTAAACCAACTCTGCAGAGGTCCCAGATTTCATATTTTAAGGAAACTTTAACCTCACAGTAAACTTTAGTATATTTTAAAATCTTTGGGGTGCTGCTCAAAGGTGACAAACTGACTGCCCCAGAGACAGAAATCTTCCATCTCCAGCATATGAACATGGGCAGAGGCAAAGCACATTCCCCTACACGCACCCAGTACACACTGCACTCCCCACTAATGTGTCCAGCCCTGACCTGAAGGAGCCATCTATAGGGCTGTTCAATCTCCATTGTCATTCAATCCTTAGCCTCTCTGGTGGACTGCCAGTTAGTGTCTCTAGATCATAATCAGCACACGCCATTAAGAAGTGGAGTGAAACCTCCAAATCGTTTCATACAGACCACCAAATAATCTCTATCGTTGCAACAATTTACAACTACTAGCAATGTGAGCTAGATTTGGAGTAGTGACTTAAAGAGGTGATAGTGTACATATCCCATAAAAGCCCTCAGCCTCTGTAATCCATATTTTACCTGTGTCACGTTTGCACTGTATTTCTCAGATTCCACATGCAGTTCTCTTCATTAGAACATAACACACCCCGCATTCATAAACTGCCCCCTTTTTTTTTTTTGGTCCGTCTGATAGTTACATCCCAGCCCCCAAAGGTGATTTGTCCACAGCACATAATTTAGCACAAAAGGCTATATCTGCTCAGGAAGACCAGGACTGGAACAGCTGGGACTGTTTCAGGTCAGGACTGAAGTACACTGGTAGACTCTATGGAATGCATCTGCACCCACTATGCCCAATTCTAATCAAGATCATTTTTCTTCCACAAGAGCCAGATTCATACAGAAGATGAATAAAAAAACAGACGCGCTCTCACAGCTGCTCCCACTATATTTCCTGAGCATGAAGTGATTAAAACATGGTTAGTGTTTTCTCAGTAGCCATTAATCAGAACAGCGATTACCAATTCATTCTCTCCTAAGTGGCTGAAAAATAAAAGCAAAGAATCTACACCAAAGTTAGTTTTTCACATTATCTGAAATAAATGTAATTACTCAAGGAGACGTGTTATTTTTAATATTTAAGACTTTTGGTTTCATTTTTTGCAGCTGTTAGAAATATCATGGAAAGTCTAGTCTCAAATTAAGTAGCCTATCACCTACCATGAGATGCATAGATGCAGAAGGTGAAATGAATGGCAAATACCAATACTACAGAATGAAAGCAGCAGGCAGGCAGAAAGGAAGGGAAAAGAGACAACATCAGAGTTAAGTGAGACACACTGATCACACCACATTCTGAACAAGTTCACACACAGCCAAGTCTGAAACACAGGAAGGAATCACTCCCGAGCTGCAACATTCAACGAGTAGAACTTGGATTTGTTAGAAGCTATAGAGTATTCTGTCCTGTCATTAAGATCTAATGTTAATTAACAAGGTCAACAATTGGAGAGAATACACATCTAGGCTCTCCTGTTTGGTTAAAAGAGAATCAGCGAAACCGGCAGGAAAATTACTAGAATTACAGCTCTAGAGCTCTGGCATTTATTCTTTGTTTAGCATTTACAATGCTAAATTCATCATTGAAAGTCAAAGATTAAGTTTACACATTACTCAAAATTGACACGACAGAAGGCTCCTTTAGCTCAACTGGTATAGACAGGAACCTGGGGAAAAAATTTAACCAACATGCCAAAAAAGTTAAATTACTGTTAAGGAACCAGGTCTTTTCAGTGAAGTCACGTGCCTGGCAGCTGGACAAAGCAGTGGGTGAATAGATGGAGGAAATCCAGCTGTTACCAATCCAAAGTGTTTAAATTAACTGCATCCTGTCATCAAGCTTTCATCTACTGCTATCAATCTGAAAGAAGTGTATAAAAGGAGCCCACAATTGAAAGGAAGAGGCTAGAGGATGCCATTTAGTAATGTTCAAATGTTACAGTCAATGCACCTACACAATTTAAAAATACCTAAAGTCACAGAGAGCTGACCTGCAGATCAATGCTTGGTTTTTACGTAATTTGATAGACTCAAATTGCCTATCAGCTTTACAGCAGGTAGCCTTTTTGTATTTCATTCTCATTTATATATGAAAGCACAGCAAACTAATCATTCATCTAAGTTTACTTGACCTTTTGTGCCATCTTCAGTAGCATAATACTATTGTGGTAACAAGTGTGTTTGAATGCTAATTAAATAAATTCAATGCCTTAAACACAAAAGCCGTGTCCACACAAGGAAAATGGAGTCAGTGGCCGACAAAGGGGGTCTGCAATGGATGGAGCTCAATTACTGCTGAGTACAGACAAACCAAATTCAGCATTTGCACCTATTGCTGAAACCTGCAAACTGCAACAGATATTCATCCTAGTGTAGAAAAGGCTGAGGGAGAAAATAAAATTAATGAATGAAGTTCTATTTAAGTCAACAGGCCACATTCACTTGTGACTTAATGGAGCTATTATATCAAGGATGGATGAGTTTGGCTCCATTTATCTTAGTGTTGAAATGTAAGCTCTATACCTTTGCTCCTCATATCTTTCACACTCCTAGGTTCATCTGGAGGGGTAACACGGAATAAGATTGTAGACAGGGAAGAGACAAGAGTGGCATAACCTTTTCGGAAAGGCGACGTGTGGTACGTACTGTGCAGTTCAAAGGCACATTTCTATAAACATAAACCAAGAGCCTTCCTGCTCTTAACCCAAGGAAGCCAGGATTTTGCAGCAGGGATTTGGAGCAATCAAATTTTTGAATTGCTCCGCTCTGGCTCCGGGCAAAAACCTACTGGTCCGGGCTCCAGCTCCGGGCTCCAAAGCCCTGTTTGGCAGCACTATTACACTCCGCATTACTTCAGCTCCTTACCCTGTGGGTGTTGCTCTCAGAATGAGGAGAGCGATGGCTTAAGACTGATAACTCCCCACATACACATCAACACAAGCCCCTACTATTGCGCTGACCGGACATCCGCCACTGTCAGACAATGCTACGTTCCTAACACAGCAGCAGCCTCCAAGCACGGTGGGGCGCACGTTGGGGACACGGCAGGGATCCGGGGGGCAGGTATTTAAGGCATCACAGAGTTATGCGAGATACCCCCCGCCTGGGGTGGAGTCTGCGATGCCGGTTCTTGGAGCGGGCGCAGGGGCACCCAGCGCGGCCGGGGCGCTACTCAGCACACGGCGCCCCAGACTGACCCCCGCGATCCCCTCCCTGCAGGGCGGCCGGGGGATGCAGCCAGTCCCTGGACGGCGCAAGCTGCCCGTGCCCGGCAGGATGAGCCGGGCTCCTGCCAGCAGCTTGGCGACGGGCACTGAGGCCCCGCCACCGCCACCGCGCTCACCCCACGTCGGGACGGCGGGGAGCCGCCGAAGGCGCAACGGGCCCGGGCCCGGTCTCCACGCACCGCCCGGACACGCACACTCCGCCCGGCTCCAGGCCCCCCCGGTCCGGACGCGCCCCCCCCCGCTCCAGGCGCCGCCCCGCCCCCCCGGCCCGGACACAAACCCCGCCTCCCGCCCCCCCGGCCAGGCCCCAAACGCCCCCATAGCCCTCCTCAGCCGCCTCCCCCCACCCAGGCCTGGCCCGGGTCAGCCCGGCTCCTCCCGCCCCCAGTTACCATTTTCTTGCTCTCGGTGCCCCGACCGGCCTGGCGCGACATCCTGCCCGGCCCGGTGTGCGTCGGCCCGGACCCGCTCAGCCGACAGCCTCCCGCAGAGCCTAGGGGCAGGGCCTGGCGCGGGGTGTGACGGGAACTGGAGTCCCCTCGGCCCAGCGCCTCCTCCACCCCGGCGCGGCCGCTCCGCCCGGAGAACTACCGCCCCCACAATGCACCGCGCGCCGCCCTCGGGGAATGCTGGGAACGAGAGGTGAGAGGGAGGGAGACGTACCACTCCCAGCATGCCCTGGGAGAGCAGCGCGTGACTCAACTACAGTTCCCAGCATGCCCTGCGAGAACAGGGCCAGCAGAGACTACAGCTCCCAGCATGCCCTGGGCGGGCTCAGGGTGGAAGGACTACAATCCCCAGCATGCCCAGCGACGGCGAGTCTGGCCTCTAGGTGGCACTTGGGGAGCAGGCTGCTGGAGGAGCAGCCGCGTCCCCTGCCATGTGGCCTTGCGACGTGGGGTGGTGCCTGGCCCAGGCGCTGGAGTGTCGGCAGCAGCGCCAGGGGCTGGGGTCAGTGCCCCCCACCAGCCAGGTGGGGCAGAACCATCTCCCTGGCACAGGAGTGGGGTGGGGCCTGCTGGCACACCTGGCCGCGCCCCCCCTGGAGTGAGGGCACAGGGTCATCCGGCTCTTGGCTGGGATTACACCCGGGGGAGGGTGCGGCTGCCACCTGTCTGGGTGAGGGGGGCCCCATTGTTCCATGTGAAACTCTGCAGGGGGTGTGTCATGACCCACCCTGAACCCCAGGCCATGTGCTGCTAACTTAACATACAGACACAAAAATGCTCACAGAGCGAACCAGCTCTGCGGCCTCTCAGGCACTCGGGTCTCACACAGTAGCTTTCCCCCACATGAATGCTACACTAGCAAACATGGGACAGTATGTTTATGTTCCTGCTGCTACCAGCGTCATTCCACAGTTACTCTTGCAACTGGCTAGAGGCAATTCACAAAAAGAGGGCGGTTTGTTTGCAGTTAAATCTGAATTAACATGGATTGGAGACCTCAAAGTGCAACGACTGTTTTATGTTACTTTATATGTTGTTCTCTACGTATGTAATTGTTTCCTTGAGACATAGGGCAGTGCAAGAGAGCAAACCTAACTGAAGAGTCCCCATGGTAGAACAGAGTGGGGAAGCGGTGGGAGGGGGGAGGATGGTCATTGGAGGAGAGGAGTGAGTGGGTTGGAGGAGCACAGCTATAGGGCGTAAGATCAGAGAGCTGGGAGAAGTGAAGGAACAAGTCCTTGGAGAGCTTTGGAAACCAGGAGGCCCATTTGGAAGTGGGTTTGGAAACTGACAGGAAATATAAACTTTTCATTTTTGTAGCTGAGTATGTCCTTGTATGGTAGGAGAGTCAGCTCAGGAAAGCTACAGGGGAGAGAAGTGAAAGTGACTTCACTGATTCACTTTAACCCAGACCTGCTTCCGGCTGCTAAACATGCAGGCTCACCAACCCTCTCTTCCAATGTCCTTCATTCCTGACCTGCAGCCCTCCTACAATTCCAATCCTAGGACCTTACACAACTCTGCCAGTGCACCTTATTCCCGGCCTGAAACTCCAATTACTGTTCCAGTCCTGGCTCTCCTTGAGCAGAGACTAGACACATCAGGCCAAGTTCTCTGCTGGATTTGCAGTGTGAACCTTTGACAACAGGCTAGGAACCCACAAACATTTGAACTTGCAACCCGAGCTCTGAATTGGAGTGTGATTTCTCAGAAACAAAAGGCTGGTTTATTCATCTATTTCCTGAAATTGCTTCATAGCCACTGAGTTCAGAAAATAGTATTAACTCCATCACATACCATAGCTAAATAACCAGAGCTCATTGGCTGCAGGACGCCCTGAAGCAAAGCAGTCCGCTGCATCCAAGGAAGCCTATCACTAAGTATTTGATGGGTGATATATGCCATGTGTGTTATTTGGTAGGGTGACCAGATAGCAACTGTGAAAAAACAGGACAGGGGGCGGGGGGTAATAGGCGCCTATATAAGAAAAAGTCCCAAAAAACGGGACTGTCCCTTTAAAAACAGGCCATCTGGTCACCCTAGTTATTTGGCCAACATTCGGTGCCCACATTCTCCATACTGCACATGTTAACAGAACATAACTGGCTCTTAGAGATAAGGGCCCACAGTGCCTGTGTTAATACTGCACAATGGTGACAGTATCTAAGGGCCTTCCGTTTATGAGATAACACAGTATGCGTTATCTCATGGAGAAATGGTGCTTCAGCTAATGCCAGGGTTCTGGGGCACTCCTTGTTCTTTGCAGAGATTGTGTAATTTAGCTGAGTGTTTCACGCCTAGAAGTCTGATTCTGCAAAACAATAGTTTACCCCAAAATTAATCTGACCAGATATGTTGCTGTCAGTTTGTATAACGATACCACTGCCGTTCCATTTTCTTTGGTGTAGTCAGTTGGAACAATAATCTGTCCAGCATCAGTTTTCTCTTAGCTTGAAGTCTAAAATGCAGGCTTCTACCTCTCTATCTACTAGAGCCGTGTTGTCTGAATCACTTCTACCTTCTTACCAAAGTCTGACATGTTCTTAGTGTAACATACTGGCAATGCACGTACGTACGTGTGTCTGTCTAGCTCCTTCCAATGGCTGGTCCACTAGAGGAGAACAAGCTACTACTGCTGCCTGCAGATACTTACTGGTTTAGCTCAAGCTGTAGATCCTTGTGCTGCATTGCAGAAGGTGCCAGGTTCATACTGTGCTGATGACCCATGTGGAAGTGGGGGTGTCGTTATTACATTACAAAGTAACATCAAGATATTAAATTAGGAGTTTTTTTCTCCAGAACTATATAAAAAAAGACAATAACCAATAGCCTGAAGTTAGGTCAACAATGAAAGCAGATGAAGTGGGAGAAGCTCAAGTCACTGCCCAGGGTCCTTTTCCATCTTGGCTTCTCTCTTCCCTTCTGTCCCAATCTACTTCACTGAGGCTTTTGGAAAGCTTGTGACCCAGATAACTGTTCCTGCCGATCCTTTTGTTGTAACACCACACCACTTCCAGCAGCAACATGGGGCATGGAGTATTCACAGGTCCCATTCGCAGAGGGCTACCCCCACTACAGTGCCACGAAGAGTCTGGCCCCTATCTCTGCCACAAGTACATTTTTCAAGCCACAGCTCTGCAGCACAGGAGAATCTGGGCCAGGTTCTGATCCCCTTGCTTATCTGGGCTAGCCCTGACTTCAAGGAGCCTATTTGTGGAGTGAGGGCTTGTCTACACTGGAAATGCACCACTGCAGCGTTTCAGCATAGACACTACCTATGCTGCCAGGAGGGGTTCTCCCATCGGCATAGGTAACCCACCCACCCCGAGTGACGGGAGCTAGGTTGATGGAAGAATTAACTATGTCATTCAGGAACGGGGATTTTTCACAGAGCTGGGTCAACCTAACTTTCTAGTGCAGACCAGGCCTAAGGGACTATTCATTGTGAGTAAAGGGATCAGAATCTGGCCTTCTCATTGCAGCAAGTCAAGACTTTTATGTAATAGCTCAGATTCTTGTTTGTCAAAGCACCTAGACTACAAAAGAGCCCACACCCCACAGCCCTTGGCATCGGCAGTGTTTTAACACTTAAAGAAAAACAACCGTCTGGCCCCTGCTGAGGAAGGGTGGACAGGTGCCCAGCTGTTTGTTCTGACACCGCTGGAATAACAGGAAGTTCTGTTGTAACAATGATACCCAAGGCCCTGGGAGAGTGAAATGCTTTCTGTGCAGCTGGGGAGGACACGGGGGTCCTGAGAGAAGTCAGTTACTGGTTTTATCCCTACAGAGAGAGGGAGAACGGGACAGCGGATACTTGACTGCAGCATACACACAATGGTCTATCGGACACACACACCTCTCACAGGTTTCTCATGAGGTCATGATAACCACAAGGACAAAGCTTTCATGGGGGCCATTGTGATGAGGGCCCTGAGAGGTGTGTGCCATAGAAGTCTATTCATGGTTTTCCTGTGCTGCTTTGTACAGAGATCGCCCGGGCTCCTAGGTTCCACACTCAACTGTGTGACTTCGAGTAAGCCACCTCACTTCTTGTCCCCCACCCCCCGAAATGTGTTTAGTAACACACACTTGCACTGTAAGACATTGCTGATTCATTTAATGAAGCATTTTGGGATCCTTGTCTGAAAGGCACTGAAAGCAAGCTAAGAACAGGTGTGCGCATTAATCTCCCTGCGACAGCTCCTCGTACTCAGGGCTAGTCCGATGTTCCAAAGCCTTGGACCTCCTGCCCCGACACAGTAGCTCCTCTTCGTGGCTCTGGAAGATCTCGTCTTTCCTTACAGACATCAGGTGTGTCGGCCTAGTGCAAAGAGCAGATGGAAGCCCCAGAAGCAAAGGCTGGTGGCAGAAGATGTTTTTATTTCAGCTTCCAACTTCAGGTGCCATAGATACTCTATTTGCAGCATGGAAAGCCTGGTCTCGTGGGGCTGAGAGCCAGGCAATCTGGGATCTGTTACCCACTCTGCAGCAGTCTCTCTGGGTGACCTTGGGCAAGTCACTGCCTTGCTCTGTTCTTCAGTCTTCCCATCTGCAAAATGGGGGATACTGATATTTCAGAAGGATGAGGGAAGCTTCAGTTCATGGATCACTGCAAAGTGCTTTGCGATCTGCTGGAGCACCGGGTGGCATTCAATACAAGGTGTCCCAGAGAGCAGGGACATTAATGTATCTGGGCTCCAGATTGAGTCTCGAATACAAAGGCTTTTAGTGCAGCCAATTCCTGGAGAGTGTTGGATCAAACAGCCCAGTTGGGACAGTTAGAAGGCAGATCGGTACATGTTGGTTTGGCACCCCTCAGACATGTTTGCCTTTATGCCTACAGTCTGAGTGACCTCCCAATTATACAGATATTGTAGCTATTTTTCCTCATTGGCTTTTGAGTTCCTTGAGTCTCTGCATGGGAGTTAAACTAACCATTGTTACATGCTTCGGATGACGGCTAGGAATAGTACCCATTAACCGTACAGAAAGGAGAGCTGAGCTATTTTCTATTGATGAAATTGCTAATGTTCCTTGTGATATTTTCCAGGCGTCTCTTTCAAATTAAGTCAAGATGGCAATCCATCAGAGCCCCAGCTCCAAACAGGACCAGCAAATATCTGACTGACTCTGCAAAGACTCCTCAGTGCCCATGGAATTTAAATTAAATTTTTGTCTGATGAATAATATTGAAAGGGAAATTACTAAATATAGGGCCCTATTCATTAAAAATTGAAAAAGTCCCTCAAATATACTTGTGCAGACAGGTTGTGTTCTCCATCCTCCAGTGGTTTTTCTGCGCCTCCTGTTACACATTCAGCGCATGATTAATCATGAGAAATGTCAGGGGGTTTATGTGGATCCATAAAGCATGTATGAGCAAAAAGTGAATTTATATGCAAGTGTCTCACTGCCTGGTCTGAGCCTAGACCAATCCTTACTGCTGTCAGACATTTCTCTGGTAGGTTCTTCCTATAAGTGGCCCCCCAAAAAGATTCTCCAGATGCAATATTTATTCTTACGTTTCCAGCTTTTCAATGAGTATGCGATCATTAAAAAGATGTGATAAAGATAATAAATCCATCAAAATAAATCCCTCAGATCCAAGGTGAATAAATCCCTAGATCTAACAGAGTTAGCTCCCCGCTGAACAGACCAATGAGCTTCTGCCACCCTGCGCCCCACAAGTGGCTACATTTCAGAAGCATTGTTGGCACATAGTTTATAAAATGCTTTGGGCTCCCTCTATAAATGTAAATTGTTGTTATTCTCTCAGTAAATTTGGGCCCCATCCTGCAAGTATTTAAGTACTTGCTTAACTTTAACCCCAGGAGTAGCCCCCTGAACGCAATGAGAATATTCATGTGTTTAAAGTTAACAGTTGCCTAATGAAGCCCTATATTTCCCACACATCCCAAACACGAAATCTCCTGCATGCCTTTCCAACAAGATAAAGCCACACAAGCAGTTCTTCACAGTAGTCACCCTCCTGCCGAAGCAAAGCCTGCACCAGATGAAACTAGCGTGGGAAACACAGAGCTAATAGTCCATGTGATCCCTTTATAAAGACCCATCAGCCTGCAGTGACTGGTTTCAACCTACAGAGACCAAGAAATCCATAGTGAAGGCTGACATTGTGCCAGGAGTTCTACAGTAGGCGTTCTCAGCAGATGTGGTACAGGAGTACAGTACATACATCTAGTGCCTTGTTGGCCTAGTCGAGGGGAGGTCCAGAGAAGGGTGGTTGGTTCTTCTAATGAATATATCTTACTGATTCTATCTTTCATGCCTCTTGCGGTGTTTCAGCCATGAGGCAAATTTGTGATATCTCTGGTACAGCCCTTTAACCAGGTGCCTAATCTCTTCTGCTATGGGTCAGGTCCCAGGACCCAGCATTAAGGTGCAGAGCTGTTCTGCTGACTCACCCTGGCAATCAGACCAGGTGGATCCTATTAGCTCCAATCCAAGATATAAAAAGGTTTGAGCCTGGGGCTAGTAGGGAGCAGTCCTAGCAGGAAGTTTGTATAACATCAAAGGAACCCCCTAGGAAGGGTGTCAGCTTGGCCCTTCACCAATGTGCATCCATGAGATGTGATAGAGGCTGATTGGGAAAGCCACTTGCTTTCAGGACCCTTAAGTGGCTGGGGTTCATGGTGGAAAGACTGGCAGATTCCACCTTGTAGCAGCAGCACTAGCACTCAGAGTGCCCGATGGGATCGCTAAATGAAATGTTTAATGTACCTATTGAGTAGTAACAGGCTCCCAGGGAACAATGAGCTCGTTATTATTAGGCTGAAAGACTCTAGCTTTGGGATTCTCAGCTGTTTGAGCAGGACCATTTTACAACATTAATGCACTCCTTGGCTGCTCTCGGTGCAATGTAATGCCATACATTGTACTTGCCAGATGTGTATGCCTGTTCTCCCTGGAACTCAGGATGAAGCAGATACCTCTTTGCAGACAGAAAGCCAGGAGAAATGTTCTCTGTGCTCTGCCCAGAGCACCTTGGTGCAGCACTGCAGCCCCTTCTGAAAGGAATCCAGCTGGTGGAAACACTGCAGCAACGTGCCATGGGGGAAGGTTTATATTGATTGTGATTAGTAGGTGGTGTAGTTTGCTTTAGGAAGGATTAAGGCTTTCATGTCTCAAGACATCTGCTGTGTATGTGTTTAAAGGGGAAATGAGTGCTGTACACACTACAGGCCCATCTACTCTATCCAAGCTAGGTAATAAATGAGGCTCTTACATAGCACGCTTCAGCCTGGAAAGCTGAAAGGAAACAGTGCTGAGCACCGACTGTGGGACAGCAGGAACCCTCACCACTATGAAGGCTTTGGCTTGCAACTCAAGTGGACAAAGGGGGTTCCCAGGGCCTTTTAGCTTCAGCCACTGGTTTGCATTCGACCCACTGTAGGTAGCCCTGGGTGGCTGGGAGTTGATTTCTGGGAGTTCTCAGTCCTGTTCCCAGCAAGCAGGTGCCCATATCACCCACCCACCCGCCTGTTTGGGTTCCTGGTTGGTGGGCTCAGATGAGAGGCCAGAGCCCACACCCTCCCCCTAGAGGTGATGTTCCAGGCCAGGGCACAGGGAGCAGTGTGGGCAAAGCCTGCCTGTGCCACGCCTGTGGAATCCCTGTCATGGTCTCAAAATCCCCTTCTGGATCCCTGAGTTTGCACCTGTAGCCAGGCCTCCTTCCTGCGCCTGTTTTCTCATTAATTGCTTGAGCACTGGGGGAGGGGCCCTCAGATGTTCCCAGAACTCAGTAGGTGCTAACGCTCGCTCAGCACCCTGCCACAGATGGTCTAGGACAGGTTTCCTCGGTCCTGCCTCAGTGCAGGGGCTGCGCTGGGCTCTCCAGGTCCCTTCCAGCTCGAGGATTCCATGGTCTGTGAACAAGCAGAGCCTTCCCATGGTGCAGGGCTGCCAGCCAGCACCTCCCACTGAACCAGACTTTACACACAAGTAACAGAGAAAGCTTTCGCCCCAGCCTCTCAGTGAATCTACCTCATTCAAGAAACAATCAAGGAAGGTTCCCCAAGCTACCAATACCACCCCAGGCTGGACTGGGACAGCCATTTCAGAGAAGAGCTGCTCCACAGAGCGAGCGTTATCCCAGCCCCTCTTCTGCATTTCTTCTATGTGCATCAGTGCCACTTTCAGATGCCAGGGCCAGGATTTTCAGACGTGACTAGTGGTTTTGGGTGCCCACCTGAGATGCTTTCAAGAGACACGATTTTCAAAGGGTGGGTGCTCCACCCTTTCTGAAGATAAGGCTCCCCATTAAGGTGTCTCAGGGTGGGTGCCCCAAAACCAGTGCCCCCCAAATCGTGGCCTGGATGTATAACTTTTGGCAAATAATTTGTCTGTGACAAAGCAACAAGGTGAGTGACTTTGCTCCAGCCTGTAACCCCTGGCGAGAGGCATATTCCATCTGGCTGTAGCATAACAGATCACCGTCTCAAGGCAGTTGCCTAGCTGCTAAGTTTGAACAGCTATGAATGGAGACCGGGCAGCAGCAGTGGGGCTGGGAGTCCCAGATGCTAACCGGAGTGCTGTATGTTTATCCCCAGACTTAACCAGAGCGTTCCAAGGCTCCACGATTACCAGTGACCAATAATTCCTCTTTCTTTTTTTTTGGCCAAGGAATTTCACTAACTTTGAAGATCCAAGAGCTGACGAAGAGCACTGCAGTGCCAGGAATATGTCGAGCAGGCCTTGGAGAGAGCCTGGCTTAGCAGTTCTGCTCTATAATGTATGTGGGCTTTACAGAGACCTTATGGAAAACATCATAATGGAACTTTTCAAGCGAAGCGTTGCAGGGAGGCAGCATACCTCCCTGCATCTCTCCAAGGGGTTTGAAATCCAAACCAGAACTATAGAGGAGGGCGCCGATCACAAGAATAGCAGCACTCTGCTGTTTGGGGGCATCAGCTGCAAAATGGGGATAAAGCCCCGTTGAGACGTCTTATCTCCACAGATATTGCAAATGACCCTTCCTGAAAAATCTCTTCCAATGGACTTTTAGCTGCTCTTCTCTTTATAACTGCCAGCTTAAGCCCATTTCAGCAGCAGTGCTAGTCATTAACCAGCTTCCTTCCATAGTGTCAGTAATAAAATAATACTTTGCACTCACATTGCATCTTTCCTTAAAGAGACCCATCAGTTATCATCCCCATTCCACAGATAGAAACCCAGAGGCTCAAAGATGGAAGGGACTTGCCCAAGGTCACACAGAGAGGCAGTGGCAGAGTTGGGAACTGGTTCTTAGTTGTTTGTTCGAACCATTATGCCTCCCTCCACATGCAGCGGAGCAGTATAAGCAGGAAGGGGCGTGAATGCATCGCACACTTAGCTGCAGAGAATATGGAATCCATCTGGAGCTCAGCGTTGTCACTGAAGCAGCAATACATGTTTTTGCTGGGAAAAGATCCATGATGCGTACTGCACTGTGTGACGAAGTTGAGATTGTCCCTTGTTATGTTGTATGTGAGTCTTACTGTTTTGCATGAATGCTGTGTGTGCCTCAGTTTCCCTGTGTATTGCACTAATGTCTAGGTGGTGGGAATAAGCGTGTGTGACTTTTATGGGGGTTGCTCCAGCTGCCTGCACAGATGCTATGGCCGCCCCTTCGGCACCTGAGGCCCAGGAGGGGGATGCGACCAGGTGACTCTTGGCCCAGGAAGCGAGACAAAGGCTGGAGGAGGAGCAACGGTCAGGGCAGGGGCCAGGCAGCTGGAAGTGAGTCAGTCTCAGCTGGCTTAGGGCACAGGAGGAGGGCCAGAGCCCTGGCTCTGGGCTCCCTTCCCCCCAAGATGGACTTGGCTGAAAGTCACTGATTTCTGTGCTAACAAGTTCTGTTCTATGCTGTGTTCCTGTTGACTAATAACCCTTCTGTTTTAGAGTAATAGCCATGTTAGTCTGTATCCGCAAAAAGGAATAGTCTCTAAGGTGCCACAAGTACTCCTATTCCTTCTGTTTTACCGACTGGAGGTTAAGTCCATCAATGGCTATTAGCCAGGATGGGTAAGGAATGGTGTCCCTAGCCTCTGTTTGTCAGAGGGTGGAGATGGATGGCAGGAGAGAGATCACTTGATCATTGCCTGTTAGGTTCACTCCCTCTGGGGCCCCTGGCATTGGCCACTGTCAGAAGACAGGATACTAGGCTAGATGGACCTTTGGTCTGACCCAGTACGGCCGTTCTTATGACTGGCTGAGAGTCACGTCTGACTGCGGAGTTGGGGTGCAGGGCCCTCTGGCTTCCCTAGGAGCCCCACCCGGGCGGACTCGCTGCAGGAAGTGCACGGTGGGGCAGAGGATGCTGAATGCTCTGAGGTCAGACCCAGGAAGGTGGAAGCTGTGGAAGCTTCTTGACCTGGAGACAGTCTGCTCAGAGAGAGGAGGCTCCCCCAGACTCCTGCCTGGCTTCGTAGGGAGCAGTGCCAGAGCATCGCCCGGGGACTCCGTGACACACTGTGACTCAGTCATGGCCAATGTCATGATCATCCTCTGTTCCCTTGATGAGCCAAAGCCAGCCTGATCTGTCCTGTGTGATAAGCTCTAGAAATTCAGGATTCCCAGCCGTTGATCAGAAGGGCGTCTTTGCTGTCTATCCACAGCTTTGTCCAGGGCAGGCTGTTCTCCCTCAGCTCCTCCTGCCTTCTGGCTGCCAATGACGCCGCCATGGCTGTGAACAGGTGCCGTCCATCTTTTCCGCCTGCTGCTGGCACTGGAGTCGCTGCTGTATGGCACTTTGCTGCGCTGTCTGGAGCATCACACACTGGCGCTGTCACACACACACACACACACACACACACACACACACTGCGAGGTGGAGAACCACGGTGATTCTGGTATTATTTCACCGACGCCTGGTAGAATATGAGAAGCTTGGTCCGAAGATATATATAACCTCCAGGAAATAATATCTTTTGTCGTTAATCAAGACTAAATTTATCATAATTATGGTAGCTTTCCAAAGGCTCGGTTTGACTGACTATGAGCCAGAAAGAATAAAATATACATTGAGTGCCCATGACCTAATTCCCCAAACAGACTTTCTTTTTCCAGATCTGGGACTCGTATTTTATCCTAGTGTAACAGGAACTATTACGCTCAGATCGATGGCTTTCTGGACCAAGCTCTGGGTTCCACCGTTTGCAGCAGTATATTACACCTGTCATTTCTAAAATGCAAAGACACACATTCTCCTTTCCTTACCACCTCCAGCACATGCGGTTTATAAAGCATCTATAGAGAGTGCTCCATTTCTCGTCTGTTTGTTATGTACATCATGCCAATTAGTGGTGCCCCCCTGGCTTCAATGGATACCCCAAGAGATGCCACTTTAGGAGCAAATCTGGAGCCCTGAGGATCCAGGTCAGGCGCTGGACAGATGCACAGGGGGAGGGATTCTCCTCCCAGGCTGTGCTCCATGGGTGGAGGAGCCTGTATCAGCCCTTACACCTCCTCCTGCCCCACCCGCCATACATGCAGCCCCTGGAGGGGCAGAACCCTCCTGGTTCTGCTGACGCGTGAGAGGAAGGGGCTGACCACCAAAGCCAGGGCTCAGGGCTGCGCTTCAGCTGCGCTGCCCACGTTTGCACATGGGCCTTGTGCTGGGGCAGCTGCAGCTTCTGTCGGGCCTTTCCCTACTCCAGAGCGGGGAACTAGCCAGCCCTTTGCTTAGTCCAGCCCTGCTCCAAACACTCCTAGGGCAGGTACTTTCCCAGTCTGGGAGAAGGGGGTTCAGCGAGAGGTGCACAGCCCCAACTGCCCCCTCCCTGAGGAGAATGGGGAGCGAATGACCTGCCCTCGCCCGCTGAAATGGGACCCCCCGGGGCTGCCAGGAGGCCACGGGTGGGAGGTGACACAGCCCCTGTGGGAGGGGAAGAAGGATGGAGGTGAGTGCACGGGGCAAGGACTGTTGGGGATGTGACTGGCTGTCATGTCTGTCAATCCTCTCCATTTGCTGACACCCCCCGGCCCCATCGCGTGAGCTGGTCTGCGGGGGAGGGAATGAGCTCCCAGCCCGGCCGACAAGCTCTGCAGGCCTGTCCCCCACGTGTGCCGCTCTAGGGTGACC
The DNA here is from genome assembly GCA_003942145.1 of Platysternon megacephalum. NCBI lineage: Eukaryota > Metazoa > Chordata > Testudines > Platysternidae > Platysternon > Platysternon megacephalum. The sequence goes on along the minus strand of QXTE01000016.1, from coordinate 2,938,308 downwards.
CCCTGTCCCTTACTTCATTGAGTTGTCTCTGAGGGTGACCACCCCTCCCTTATTGTCAGATGTATTCAAGCTGATGACAGGTACCACTGCAAACATTACACTGAAGCTTGTAAGTTATGATCATTGCATTGTGGGCCTGAGGGCAGTAGAAGGACAGGCTGGCGGGAGAACTCCATGCTGTGGCCTGGGAAACGGGGGTTCCCTGTCCCTTTATTTCAAGTGTTGGCCCTTATTTCTCCTGTGGCTTCCCTTACGGCCACCCAGCAAAGATGCTCACCTGAGTAGGTGCTTTGAGCCTGTGCTGGATGGGGCGGAAGAGGATCTGACGGTTGGAACAGTTGCAGCCTGTCTGGTCTATCCAGCCGTGCACCCGTTGCTGAGAACCCACGTGCCTCGGTCCTCTAACGCAGTGAACCCCAGCGGCTCTCTGCATCCCTGTCTCCTTCCCTCCCACGCCATTGGGACTGTGTCTTTAAATGGCAGATTCTAGCTGGGAGGAGAAGGGGGTTTGTTCTCCCAGCAGGGAGTCTGGTGGCCATGGGGCGCCCTCCCAGGAGTGAGTGCCCTGCCCTGCCAACAGACCGGTCACCTGTGAAGATACTTATCCTTATGGCCAGGTTCTCTGCCTGCGGGGGAAGGCCCAGGGCGGGCCCATCCCCTGCAGAGGGGTCCCTCCATGCTGGTGTCTGGTTCCCATGGTCTTACTGGGCACTCAGCCTGGCAACGTGCTTGCGGTGAGTGTTCAGACCTCCTTGCAGTTGTCTCTGAGGATCATGCCCCATTGGGCGGGGGTGGGGACAGGATACCAAAGTGAGCGTGCAATCCCGAGGCTACCTCCAGCTCCCCTGGGTGTGTAAGAATGATGGAGAGCTCGGGCAGGGCAAAAGAGCCAGCATGAGCGGGGTGGACTCTCCGGCTCGGCTGCCCTGTCCTCTCCGGACTCCTACCATTTAACCTGGACAAGTGGCCATTTACAGGGAGTTAATTGCTATCAGTGACAGCGAGACTGGAACCCAGCTCGAGTGGCTCGGCCGCAGGCTGTTACGTTTAATGAGCAGTAATGCCGCTGGCTGACTGCTCCTCCCCAGAGCAAAACTGATATTCCCCACCTCATTTTAACCACCACTGCCCACCCCCGCTCCCCACTCCCAGCTCAGCCCTCAGTCTCTGTCAGAATTACTAATAAACATCATGTAATTGCTTTAAACCACTACAGTGCTGGCTCTTTCCTCTTGTTTTGCTAGTCCCCTGTGCGTGCTTCATCTCCACTATTCTCCAATTTTAAACAGCTGTGGATTTTGGCATGGGAGCCATGTTTTTGGGGTGTGATCAATGTATCTTTGTGGGTGTTCACTTGCTTGTCAGCAAGCTGTGGCTTTTCCTAATGGGGAGGGGGGGGCGGCAGAATGGGGGGCTTGGGCTCAGTCAGAGTTTGCAGCATGAATCTCCCTCTCTGCGTGCCCCATCTTGACCTACAACATTTCAGAAAGGGGATTTCAAACCCCCCAGGTTAGAGAGTTTTGTCTCAGGACAGGGACAGCCTGTTATTGAGGTACCACTTAGCTCGCAGCGAGTGGAGTGTAAACCAGGGGTCGGCAACCTTTCCGAAGTGGTGCGCCGAGTCTTCATTTATTCACTCTGATTTAAGGTTTCGCGTGCCAGTCATACATTTAACATTTTTAGAAGGTCTCTTTCTAGAAGTCGNTTTCAGAAAGGGGATTTCAAACCCCCCAGGTTAGAGAGTTTTGTCTCAGGACAGGGACAGCCTGTTATTGAGGTACCTGGTGACTGATGTGTGGGCTTGTCTCCATGACCACTTAGCTCGCAGCGAGTAGGGTGTAAACCTACCCCCCGGCAGTCTGCTGCGCTGACTGGCCATGGAGACTCTGCTGCTCACTGGAAGTTCCCAAGAGCTCTAGTCGCATTTCCAAGCGGGTAGAACAAAGTACGCAACAGAACTAGTGTGCGACAGCAGGGTCCACATGGCCAACTAGTGCACAGCGGAGGGGGGGAGGAGGATAGATTCACACCACAGTTTGCCACAAGCCAAAGTGTTTGGGTAGACAGGCCGTGCCTTCTGTTGGACACAATCAGCCCTGTTCAGTTGTGTCATAGGCCCTGTACTGTAAATACATTATAGAGATTCCCCTTTAGCTCTAGTGGCTCATGATTGGGTCACTGCACATGCAAATGGATAGGTAGCTGAGCAAACACCTGCTTTGTTTGTGCAATGCCAGTTTGTGATGCATCCAGGTTCACTCATTTGGCCCTTAAGGCTTTTAATTTCCATACATTCAAACTTGCAGTGCCAAGCAGCCTGAATGTCACCGATTCTTCCACAGATCAAAGGGAGAGACAGTCTCTGACTCCCAGAACACCAGCCCGAGAACCCTGCTAGCCGAGACCCTCCACTGCACACCTGGGGAGAGGAGGAGAAAATGAACATGTGGCCGATGTTAGTCCTGTGGTTTAATGCACAACTGGAAGGTGCTCGGCTACTCTGGCGATGAGTGATACAAGAACCTGTGCAGAACAGCACGGTCTTGTTTCCAGCCTCAGAGACAAGTGGCCGTCTGTGTTGTGTGACTCCTGCATGGCTCCACATACTGATACCTCCGTGTGCTGCTGCTGTGCAGCAAGAGATCCCAGCAAAGCGACCCGCCTCAGCTGCCCCTGCTGACTTTCCGGGAAGGAGGAGTGCCGTGGGATTCCCGCTCCGGGAGAAGCGAATGTGGAGACTGATCCAGCAGCTTCCAACAACAACTTCATCCCGATGCTCCCTGCTGCCCGAACCGAGAGGCAGTCTGAGCACTGCCCTAGTTCAGCCAACCAGTTCTGTGAACCCCAAAACCCATCCAAGAGCAGCACCTCCCAGCTGAGGAGGGAAATGCTAACACATGGCTTAGTGTGAGTGAGAAATGGCCCTTTCATCAGATCCTTCTGTCTTCCCCTGCTGGAGCCAAACTGACGATAAGCAGGGGCCTTGGGCTGGTGCTGAAAGCCACGGTGGAGTCCGGTTCCCAGCTGGACTAACAGCTTCCGCTTGCCGGTGCTCTGCCTCCATCTCTGCAATAGGAAAACGAACACATGAGGTGTTGGCTGTAAGTGAGCAGGGCCTAATAGCAATTTGCAACAAGCTATTGCCAAATATCAGCAGAGGTGGGGAATCGCTAGGTGCATTGTCCAAGCCAGGAACTCTCAGTAAACGCTGGGAGACATCAGACCAAGGAGTGGACTTTCAAAAAAAGGCAGCAGCAACAGATGCACCCGTGCCAGTGTCCATGGAGCTGTTGCACCTGCCAGATGCAGAATTTGCACATGCACAAAGGGCAGCTGCATGCATACAGGGAGTTTGTGTGCAAATCACCAATGCTGTGCATGCAAACAGCTCTTGCAGGCCCCGAGACTACAGGAGCCCCAATCTCCCAGGGACTGTCAAATGATGCAGGTGACTCGGAAGTGGCGAACTCACTAATAGTGAAGTGGAATGGAAGTCTTGAAGCACTTCAATCAGTGATGGACCCGGACCAGACCCCCGGAGCTGAGCAGCCCATGTGCTGGGAACATTCTGGTTTTCTAGCTTCCATGCTTCTGAAGGGGTGCACTGCAATAATACTGATACTGGAAGCTTGGCTCAGAGCGACCTTCCCGGCTGTTTGGAGCCTGTAGTTCCAAGTGCTTGTCTTCACCCTTTCTAAGCGCTGAGCGGTGCATGATGAAATGCAGAGAGAGAACAGAGGCTGCTCCTCCTCCCCGGTGTTTATGCTCTGAAAGCAGATGGCTTTGAAGGCCTATCTGCTCGAGTGTGGTCATGAACATGTGTTTGTGCAGGGCCCTCGTGAGGAGCCTTGGGGCCCATAACTCATCCGCATTCGCACACGGTCTGCAAACAAACAACCTCCCAGCAAAATCCTGAGGCTTCCTAATCAGCCGGGCTTGGAAAACTCATTGAGGTGCTCAGGCAAGACCCCACCAGCACAGAGCAGTCGGGCTGGGCTGTCCATTTCATGCCAAACGCTGGTTTCCCAGAGATGCACGTGAAGTTGATGGGAGTTACCCGTACCCTGAGGCAGGAAAATAGGCTTCTGGCCCCTAAAAACTTCCATTCTTGATCTGAAAGCCAACAAACCCTGGGGAAGTTCTGACCCGTGACCGCTAGCTCCTGTCTCTAGGATCAGCCAGGCAAACTCCTGGGTCCCAACCCCCAACAGTCCTGGGAAGCTCATGCCAGGTACGAATGCTGTCAGGTGGTCTGGACTCTCATTTGGCAGTTTAGGATTGCTCACGGGGCATCTGCCAGTCAGGAAGGATTGGATGCAGCACCACTGAGGTGGGCTCTTGAGTGTGTGTCTCTGTTTTGGCTTGCAAATGGAGAGAGAGTTCTTGTCTGCCTGAGATGGGGGTGGGGGTGAGCCATCCAGGCTAGCGGCTGTTCTGGGCTCATTCTTTGGAAACCGCATATGGTTTCTCCAAACCCCACTGACGCCGCGCCAGGGAGCTGCAGCTTTGTTTTTCTCGCCATTGCCAAAGCAACACCTTGGTGCAACAAACCCCTTATTGTGCTTCATCTGGTAAAAACCACAGAGCTCTGGGATGGGATGGATTTTCGTTTGCATGCAATAGACTCATCCGCTTATTTCTCCCCTGCACGCTCGGTAAGGGACTGGGAGGCAAGCCTCACAATGCCCACACTGGAGGGGGGTGCTCATGCGTGGGGATGGCGTGGTGCGGGGGCTCTGAGCGTCCTGGGTCTGACATCGGGGTGGGAGAGCTGGAATGTGTGTGCACACGTGTTGTGCGGTGCCTGTGCATGAGGAGTGCCAGGGAGGGCTGCAGGGTGTGTGACACACTTCCACACAGTTGAGGTTCCAGCTGTCGCTCCTTCGCACGCTTGCTCCTGGCTCTAGCCTTTAGGGTGCGACTCTTTCATGACATTCTCTTGGGCTTGCTCGGCAGTTGCTGGGACTTTCCAGCCGGGAGTATGTTCTGGGCAGCGAGGCCCCGGAAGGAGCAGCCTTGCTGGACAGGGTCTGCTGGCTGACCCCTCGTTGCACATCGCCGGTGGTTTGTGTTGGCTCGCGGCTAGTGTGTTTGACATGTTTATGCTGCTCGTCGCTTGTTCGCCGTCTGGCTGGGGCCCGTCCAGGCAGCCTGTGGGGAAGAAGTTCCAGGATTGGGCAGCCGGTCTGGAGAAAGCTCTGTGATTGGGCAGCCAGAGGCGGGGGAGGTCTGTGAATGAATGAACGAACGGTATGGAACCTAACACCTGGAAATTCACATGTGTCATGGTCACCCTGTGGCACAGACGGGGCGTGGGCAGTCAGGCCTAGCGGTCAGAGGCCAGGAACAGCCTCAGGGTTCAGAGCCGGAGTCGGGAACCAGGAGCCAGAGTGAAGGGTCAGAGCTGGAGTCAGGAGCCGAGCAGGTGAACAGGGCTCCTGAGGCAGGGGGACAGCAAGGCAGACGCAGGAGTGAGGGTAAACATTGAGCAGCCACTGGCCTAGTCCGGCTGGTAGCCTAAGAGCCAGCCTGGGGACACCTCTCAGCTCAGTGACCACATCCCCAAGCCACAACCTCAGCAAAGAAACCAAGGCTGACCGGGCACCCTCAGCCCAGTAGAGGGTTGCTCCAGGCCACTGCCCCAGCCTGTCTCTAGCCCTCCTTCAGCCAACGAGCTCAAAGCACTTTACCAGCCTCCCAGACACCCCTGTGAGCTGAGCATTGGTGTCCCGTTTTACCAGTGGGTCAAGTGTGCTGCAGAGAGACAGCATGAGCTGCCAGTGTGAGTCCGCGGCAGCCCTGGGAATGGAGCCCGGGAGTCTAGGCTCCCTCCCCACCAGGCTATAGGCCAGAGATCAGCAACCTTTCAGAAGTGGGGTGCCGAGTCTTCATCTATTCACTCTGATTTAAGGTTTCACGTGCCAGTCATACATTTTAACGTTTTTAGAAGGTCTCTTTCTATAAGTCTATAATATATAACTAAACTATTGTTGTATGTAAAGTAAATAAGGTTTTTAAAATGTTTAAGAAGCTTCATGTAAAATTAAATAAAATGCAGAGCCCCACGGACCGGTGGCCAGGACCCGGGCAGTGTGAGTGCCACTGAAAATCAGCTCGCGGGCCGCCTTTGGCACGTGTGCCATAGGTTGCCTACCCCTGCTATAGGCTATGCTTCCTAGTGAATAGAGCATCGGACTGGGACTTGGGAGACCTGAGTTTTTTTTTCCTGTCTCTGCCACTAGTTTGCTGACTGACCTTGGACAAGTCACTTCCCCTCCCCGTGCCTCAGTTTCTCATTCTGTAAAATGGGGATAGTGATCCTGCCCCCTCTCTGTGTGAAGCACTTTGAGAGCCATGGAAAGTGCTAAATAAGAGTGAGATATTTTTGCTGCTCCCACCCACTATGCAGTCACTGCTCTGAGTCTCCCCCAGCCGCTGAATCAAGCCACAAAGCTCCTCTAACTGAAACACTGCCATATAAAGAGTGAGCTAAAACCTTCCCAGAAAACATTTAACCTCGTCTGGCATCCCTGTTCGCCAGGCCTGGGGAATTCTCTGCGGGCTGCCCCTGTGTCTCCAGGAGACAGGCACCATATAAGGTAGCTCCTTAGCTAAGTAACAGAGTCGTATCTCTTTGGTTCCAGCAGCATACGTGCCAGATGCAGAACCCCAAGGAGCCCTGGCTCAGGACGTGCTGCACCTGCCTCGCTCCGTATTCGCTCTGCTCTTACACAGGGGTTTGTGAGCTGAGGCCCGAGGTCTTTGTCAGCCATTCGGATTACACACATGGCAGACTGTGCCCACCTCTGCTCTCACCAGTGCCTACTGCCTGGCAGACCCAGACCTGGAATGGGTGAACGTAATCTGCTCAGAAGAAGCCCGGGACTGGAACAGCACAGGGTATTGTAGGGCAAGGCTGAGGGGCACTGGCAGAGCTGTGGAGGAGGGGAAGGAAGGGATCCAGGAGTGGGATAGCCGGGGAGATGGCGTGTAGAGGCTGAGGGGCACTGGCAGAGCTGTGGAGGAGGGGAAGGAAGGGATCCAGGAGTGGGATAGCCGGGGAGATGGCGTGTAGAGGCTGAGGGGCACTGGCAGAGCTGTGGAGGAGGGGAAGGAAGGGATCCAGGAGTGGGATAGCCGGGGAGATGGCGTGTAGAGGCTGAGGGGCACTGGCAGAGCTGTGGAGGAGGGGAAGGAAGGGATCCAGGAGTGGGATAGCCGGGGAGATGGCGTGTAGAGGCTGAGGGGCACTGGCAGAGCTGTGGAGGAGGGGAAGGAAGGGATCCAGGAGTGGGATAGCCGGGGAGATGGCGTGTAGAGGCTGAGGGGCACTGGCAGAGCTGTGGAGGAGGGGAAGGAAGGGATCCAGGAGTGGGATAGCCGGGGAGATGGCGTGTAGAGGCTGAGGGGCACTGGCAGAGCTGTGGAGGAGGGGAAGGAAGGGATCCAGGAGTGGGATAGCCGGGGAGATGGCGTGTAGAGGCTGAGGGGCACTGGCAGAGCTGTGGAGGAGGGGAAGGAAGGGATCCAGGAGTGGGATAGCCGGGGAGATGGCGTGTAGAGGCTGAGGGGCACTGGCAGAGCTGTGGAGAAGGGGAAGGAAGGGATCCAGGAGTGGGATAGCCGGGGAGATGGCGTGTAGAGGCTGAGGGGCACTGGCAGAGCTGTGTGGGAACTCAGGACTGCAGGGCAGGGGGAAGGTCCGTTGGCAGGGGAGCTGTGGGCCAGGCCTGGGCTGTGTGAGGGAACGTTGCACGCTGGCTTGCCCTAACGAGGAACCTCTGCCCTTCACTTCCAGGAGCAGTAACAGCCTGATCCAAAGCAGCCAATGGGGAAAGTCTCCTGCTGCCTTCAGCTGGGGTTTGGATCAGGCTCTCGGATGTGGGGGGGTGCCCAGGTTCCTGCCTGGCTGTTGCGGGGATAAATAATCAAGCCTGGTGAGTAATTGCAGTGGTGACAGGAGCTGAGGGGCTTATAAGGAGCTGCCTGGCCGGGGGCTCATCCTGGTCCTGGCTGGCTGTAATTTCCTGGGCGCGGAACCGAGCAGTAGCTGTGCTCGGCGACGTGTTTACAGCCTCGCTTTGGTGCCGGGGCTCATTAAGAAATGTCCGTTGTTTACGGGAAGTGTTGGCCTCCAAATCACGGGCTTGTGTGTTTGCAGAATGTTACTCATGGCAGGGAGAATGTGGAGGGAAAACAGGAGATTCTTCAGCCCCCGTCCAAGATTTCTCCTTGCCAAGTTGTTGGCTTCCTCCCTGTGTCACCCCCCTTCCCCCCCACGCCCTCCCAGCTCACACTGGCTGACTGGAGCAATGAGCAACCAAGTTTGAGATGCCTTATTATAAAACACTTAATCGTAGGTGACTAAGTGCCCATTGATGGTGACCCTAAAGTGAGAGGAAGGATGATGCTGTGATTAAGGGACCTGGCTCCTGGGTCCCATTCCTGGCTCTGCCGCAGACTCTCTGTGTCACCCTGACGAAGTCACTGAGTCTCTCTAGTCCAGGGGTAGGCAACCTATGGCACGGGTGCCGAAGGCGGCACGCGAGCTGATTTTCAGTGGCACTCACACCGCCTGGGTTCTGGCCACCGGTCCGGGGGGCTCTGCATTTTAAATTAATTTTAAATGAAGCTTCTTAAATGTTTTAAAAACCTTATTTACTTTACATACAACAATAGTTTAGTTCTATATTATAGACTTATAGAAAGAGCCCTTCTAAAAACGTTAACATGTATTACTGGCACGCAAAACCTTAAATTAGAGTGAATAAATGAAGACTCGGCACGCCACTTCTGAAAGGTTGTCGACCGCTGCTCTAGTCTCTGTTCCCTGTCTGTCGAATGGGGGGATAAAGTGGTGGGACCATCCCTGGCAGTCTGGACTTGGGGTTGTGCAGTCCCCAGGGATCCACTGGAGCGTCCCCAGGGAGAGCATCTGAACAAGCAGAAGATCCCTTGTGTATTGATTAGCTCCCCAATGCACATTTCCAGTTTCTGCTCCCTGGGTGCAGGGACAGTGCTGACTCCCATCAATCTCTGGAGTTAGACAAACCACCACTGGGGGAACCCCCCACCCACCGAACTCTGAACCAGGGCACAGGGCTGGGGGGTTTGTTCCGAACAGGGTTCCTCCCAGAAGCTTGTCCAAGCAGGTTCCTCAGCCCTGGGCTGCCTGCTCTGCATTCCTTCTCCTCAAACAGGACACACACGCAGGACTTGAACGGCAACTTGGCTTTCTGTGCCAGACCCAGATAGTCAAGAACAAGTGAAGCCAGGCTGAAGCACTGTCTCACTTGGAGGTTATCAGAGAGGAAGCAGCCTCACTGGTGGACACTTTTGTTTGCTCCTTGGAAAGCAGTCAAGACTTTTTTACATTGCTGGGAGTTTGCCAGATAGTTTATTAATCTAAAGCAAAATAAACTGGAAGGTGACAGAGAATTTTAAATAAGCTTCACGCTGGCCTCTCAATGTGTAGGTGTGATATTTCACACCAAAGGTTTTGCACATGCAAATCCTCAGCTTTGTGCATGCAAATGGAGCAGCCAGGCAGCTAACTACCCAATTGGTGCATGCAAATAAAATTTGCAACAACACAGACTAAAATCACCCTCCTCAACATTAATCCCCCTATCTCATCCCCTTGTAATTAGACCGTTGTTCCTAAACTCCCCGTTGAATGTAGCATCTGTCTAATCTAGAATGTAAGTTCAATGGGGCAGGGACTGTGCACCCGTTGCTTTGGACTGCATTGTCCCAAATACTAAGTAAAAATGACAAATCCATATTTCTGTGTGCACCAAAACCAGGGTGTCAAAAAGTCATGCATGTGAGAACTCGAGCTTCAAAGTCCCAATTGTGGCAGCTGTGTTTGGAAATCTGGCCTGGAGAGAACAAGAATGAGACAAAAAGATTGTGGTTTTGGGGGGAGGGGGGTGTTGGGGTGTTTGTTTTTTAAATTTTTTAATGGAGGGTGGATTTGCTTTGCATTTATGCATGTTCTGGGGTGTGAGCAGTTCAGCTGTAGCAGAACAATGGCCCGTTCTGCAGGGAATTATCTCATGCGGGCACCAAACCAAGAGCCTTCCCAGTTACTTTAATGAAGACAGAAAGAACAGGGGCATGGGTCAGGAGGGGAATTAAAACAACCTTTCCCTTTTCTGTCTGAAGCAGAGCCCATGCTGGCACTGGCTCTTCTAGGTATGTGGGTGCCCACACTGTCCCCTCTATCCACTGAACATGCTGGTCCTGCACATGGGGCCGGGCTCCCGTGGAAGGACTGGCACTGAGAGGACCAGCAGAGCTCCATACACACACAGGCCAGAGGTGCCGCTGGAGAGCGGGTGGAGGGGTTCCCTTGGAGTGAGCGGAGCTGTGTGCCTGAGGGTCTGGCCCAGATACTTGGGAAGGACACAGCTGCCCAGGAGTTTGGTACGTGGTGAGACGAGGCAGGAGCTTTTACAAGATGTTGCTTCCGGCAGGCTGGATTATTTAGTATCCCTTTTAAAGCTATTTCTTTGCCCTGCCCTTCCAGGATCTCAGAGCAGATCCTGTCACCCCTCTCTCTGATAGACAGGGAGACTGAAGTGGGCATGTGACTTGGCCCACATCTCATAGGAAACTTGCAGCAGAGACAGGAACAGAGCCCAAGTCTCTTGACGCCCACTACTGTGCTTTAATCTCGGACCTTCCCCACCTCCCTCCTGTCTCTGAGCAGGTCCCCGTTATTACACTGTGGGGAGCACTAACAGATCTGTTGTAACTGACAATACCTGGGGATCCGTGCTCGCCTGCTGGGCCAGCCACGAGCTCCCTGCCGGGCTGAGGCTGAGTCCGATCGCCCATTCTGTTAGCAAGCATGCATCGCTGTCTTCCATCACTGGGATGCTGGGCCCGTGCACCCCAGGTACACCGCAGCTTCAGCCTGAGACCTTGCTTGTAGTTAGTGGCCCCTATTCAATGGGTGACTGCCCACAACTGGGGTCCCTTATAAAAGTTCTGAGCCTTGCTGTTGGAACACAAATTAGCCCAGTCCCTGAAGCTCCAGCTGCCCTTTCCATCTCTGCTAGATTCAACAAATGCACTTGTGTAGTTATTTTGCTGTTTGGGGGGCAGGAAAAAACTACCCCGTCTCAGCTCTCGTTAGCAAATGTACGGGAGCAGCTCTCCTGCCCAAGTCATTTGCCAGGCAAGGGGAGTGGTTTCCGTTCGAGGGGTCTGCTTTAACAGCACCTTTCCAAGCCAGGGGCCACCTGGGCTCGCTCTCCAGTGCGGCACACGAGAGGCCAGGGTGGCCACAAGAATAGGACCATGGATCAGATACTGAAATGCATTGGCTACGCGTTCTCTGCTGCGCAGGCCAGGAGCGCTGCCATCCTGGGGCCTCACAGGCTGCAGATGCGTAAGGCTGCCCCAGTGCGCAAACTTCCAGGCTTTCTCATCTGCCGGAGAATCATACAATCTGCGTCCTGTGCTCGAAGCGGTAGGGCAAGTTCCTATATATCAATTTCTGCAAGCCCTGAATTCAGATGAGGGATGTGTCTGTCCAGGTGTTTATTCACCTTCTCACTGTCCCGCTGAGTGTGCCAACTGTGACGAAGTGAGAATGTTTTGTGGTGTTCTTTGAATACTGAGGGGGAGGGTTGCAGGGGAGCTGGGCAGGGACTGCCTGCATTGGGGAAGGAAGGATACCTGAGCATGTAACATGAGAACCCAGGAGGGGAGTTGGAGACCAGGTAACACCTCTGACCTGGAATCGGGACAAAGGACAAAGGCGGGGGGAGGAGCCGGGGGGAATGGAGAAAGAAGCTGCCTGGAAGGGGTTTTCAGTTTTGGAAGCTGGCTGGAAATGGAGATGGGAGCCTGACGGGGCTTGGGGCTTCCCAGAGGGGGAGCGGGGCCTCCCTGGGGCCCCCCGATAGAACTAACTAAAGGGGGTCCTGTTGTCTGTAATGGCAAGACCTGTTTTGGACTGTGTTCCTGTCGTCTCAATAAACCTTCTGTTTTACTGGCTGGCTGAGAGTTATGGTGAATCACAGGAAGAGGGGTGCAGGGCCCGGACTCCCCCACACCCCGTGACACCAACCTGTCCTTCCTGGGCTTGTGCCAGCTCCTTGGGGCACTCCCTGAGGCGTGGGCTTCCTCTTTTTGAAGAAACAAACTTTCCTTTTGGCAGCTGGCACAAGGTGCTCCTAGGGGGTCCCAAGACGTGGATGTGGGAGCCCTCTCCTACCTGGATCCTGTAGGATGCTCCAGCCTGCGCTGGCATCAGGGACTGTCACTGTAGCTATAGCGACAGGAGTGGGCAGGAGGTATATTCATAGGAGCTTGAAACCTTCCCTTTGGGTTTTCCTCAGCTGAGATGCAGGAGAAACAAATGCTGGCCCCTGCGGAAGCGTGGCTGAGGGCAGAGGTGCTGCGGAAGCCAGTTCTGCCAGGAGCTCCGTGGAACTTCAGTAACTATTTCCTGGAACAAGTTATGTTACAAGTGACCCTTCCGAGCCAGGGGGGAGAGTTGTTTAGAAATGCTGCTGGGGGGACCTGGGTTCGAGTCTGACTTGGGTCATGAGTAGGCATGAATGAGCCGGTTTGGAAGCTCTACGAGCCCAGTCCTGAAACATCTGGGGCAGCGTCTAGCTTGAAATGACAGAATACCCCAAGGGAGCCCATTCNCCCCCCCCCCCCCCCCCCCCCAGCCCAGCTCAGCTCAGCAGATGCGAGACATTTGGAGAATTGAACGACCAAGCATTTGGGAGCTCATCTGGACCATGCCCAGCCTCTGAATCTTTGGGGGTTCAGCCGCTGCTGGTCTCAAATGCCATGGGATTGTTTGTAATCCCTGGAGAACCACCCTCCCCAAGGCAGTCAGGGGGTGCCTAAAACAATCCCCTCTGGGGGGGGACGGACACTTGGGAGAAGGGGTGGAGTGGAGGCAGGGCCTGGGGCAGAGCCGGGGGTCAAGCACCCCCCACACACCCCCAGGCATATTGGAAAGTTGGCGCCTGTGCCCAGAGCCATGGTTTCCACAGGCCCTACCCTGCCTCAGCCGACAGCGATTTGACCCTCCCGTAATGCTCCCCGGAAACAGAAGACCTAACAGCAAACAGCAAGAACCCTGACGGTCAACAAAGCANGGGGGGGGGGGGGGGGGGGGGGGGGGGGGGGGGGGCACCCAGGGTAATTGCTACAAGAAACACATGATTATTTTCCAAACAATAGAATTTTATTGAGTAACAAAAACACTGCAAAACAATTCTGTGCAAGTTAACAGCAAATACATTGAACCCTTAAACGTCTGGACCTGAGCTTAGCAGGGCCAAGAACATTCACGTCCATTTTAGCTACACATACAGCACCCGGGACTCTCCCAGTCGGTGTATGTGACCCTGGCTGTCCTTGATGTCCCCCAGTGTGGCGTGGTAGGGGGAGGGATGCGGCCCCTTGACCTGACCCTTGTACGAGTGGGGGACAGTTCTCAAGCCATGACATCCCCCGCGAGCCAGCTCAGCTCCTAGACCTGGGAGCTGCATCCAGACTGTGAGCAGCTCCCCTCTGAACCCAAAGTAGTCGGAGCTTCGCTAGTCTCTCCCTGCGGGGCAGGTTTTCCAGACCTGCCTGGCACATGTAGCCCCCCTGTGACAGACCTGCCACGGACAAGCTGTCTGTGCGGGAGGGGGTTGCCAGGGTTAGAAAGCGGGGTGCTGGGAAGCACTCTTGGGGCCCAGCTAGGGTGACCAGATGTCCTGGTTTTTGGGTCTTTTTCTTATATAGGCTCCTATTACCCCCACCCCCTGTCCCGATTGTTCACGTTTGCTGTCTGGTCCCCCTAGGCCCAGCTCCCTCTGGGGGGTGAAGCCGACTATTCTCCAAGCTCTGCCAGGCAAAGTGAGTCTGCAGAGAACGGCAGGAAGGAGGCGAGGCCAAGCGGCCGCCTAAGATAAACGGAAAGCCCCAGTGCCCCTGGCCTGGGCTGGGGGCTGACACACATTCTTGTGGCCTAATTATCTCCTCTGAGGGAGCTGGATTCCAAGGGACAAAGCATCCTCAAAGAGGGCTGGGACTGGGACACGTTCCAGAGCCCCGCAGGGGGCGGGAGAGGAGCTGGGGGGCGAGGGAGGGGAAGGGGGAGGGCTGAAAATAATAATAATAATAATAAAACTTCCTGCAGTTGTCAGGAGAACATGGGCCAGAGATATAGGAAGCAATCGAGGGCCTTTATCGTGGAAACACAGGCTCAGGGAGCAGGATTCCTGGCCAGCTGCGCGCCCAGCCTCGGAGCTGTCAGACGCCACATGTCAGCAGCAGCAGCAGCCGAGCAGGGGGAGGACTGAGTGTCCCACACCAGGCAGCACAGAAGCAGGGGAACGTGCGTGCGTGTGAAGTTGGGTAGGACTAAGCCCCCTGGAAGGCGAGGATGGGAGCCGGGGGAGCCCTGCTGTGGTTAGTGGGGGCTGCATGGGCTGCGATGGCTCTGGGACTTGGCTCCCACTCGAAAGGGAAGGACAGCCTTGACAGGCCTCAGCACCAAGTGCAGCATGGGCCCTGCAGCTACACCTTCCTGCTCCCAGAGCTTGGGGGCTGTTACCCCTCCGCCGCCGAATACCAGGTCTCGAACTCGCTGCAGAGAGATGCTCCGCCCGTGCCTGAGCCCAAGTGGCCAGCCAAGCGGCTCCAACAGCTGGAGAACGTCATGGAAAACAACACACAGTGGCTGCAGAAGGTAAGATCCAGTCAGGGCCCGCTTGGATCGCAGTGGTTCTTGTATAGATTGCAGCAGTGCCCACAGCATGCCAGTCCCTTTCCAAACACAGGGCTTGGCCTGCGAACATGCAGCGCTGCCAACCTCCCTCTGGGATCGGAGAGTCAAACGGGGCTCCCTCTGCCTCTTGCATCAAGGGGCGACCTCTTGCCGCTTGCTACCTTTCTGCTGCCGATGCACGAGCCAGGCTAGGACCCAGCTCGCTCTCCCCTAGCTGTGCTGCCTCTGCAGCTAATGTGGGTGGATGTGACTCCAGGCTGCACTGTCACTTTTCTAACCATATCCATGTGGCGCTGGCTTCCTCGAGAGGATTTGGTCAAAGTCTGTGCCTGGGAACTGCTGTATAATGACTTTGTTAAAGGGACCAAACCGGCTTCTCGCCTTGATCCAGACAGTCTCAGCATCATTGCAGGTAAGTTACCCCTATAGATGAGGAAAACAGTACAAGGGCTTGGATCGTTTAAATGGGCAACTTCTTTATTGATCCTGGGAACCTATCATCTCGCCTAATATTAAATACCCCTATAAAACTTTTTAAAAGGTTAGATCTCTACTAGCCCCCTCCTGAGTGTGACATGCTTTCTGTCTCTGTTATCAGACCCGTGTTCTGCTACTTGGCTGTGCCTGATGTTCTTTTACCGGCAGAGCCGGAGTGGAAAAATTCTTTTTCTGTTTTTCTTTCCAGTTATTTTAAAACCCAGGAAATCACAGTCACTTGGGTTCATGGGTCTCTCCTTCGCGAGCCGAGAGTTTGAGAGTGACTCTGGTACCAGTTAAACTGGTGTAAATCGGGAAAAACTCCACTTACACCAGTGAACTGACATTGAAGTAAAACCAGTTTAGAAGCAAATTTCAGAATCGAGCAGCATGGGTGACTCCTGATCCTGTTATCACTAAGTTCTGCCACTGACTTCTCTGCTGCCAGGATTTCACCCCGTGCCTGCAGGATATATCGGGCTCCTTCCTAAACCATAAATACCAATTGCTTCGCATGCAGATACCAGCCAGGCAATAAAGGGGTTGTTTCCTTCCTCTTTGTTCCCAGGCTGTTATGAGGGGCATGTGTCTAATTCAGACTAGATTACATCTCTTTCCAAAGACGATCTACGCAGGGCAGAACAAACTTCTTTACACTCTACCAAAGCAATAAGCAAATATTTGCACTAGGGGAGAATTTAATTAAAAATAAATCCCCCCAAATAAAAAACCCAGCAGATCAAAGGCTGAGGACATGTGTGCAGTGCAGGGGAAAGTGTCTGAAAGTGATTAATACCGAGCATTACAACGCCCTTGTGTTAATACGTATTCCTGTCCACTCACTGGGATTGCATGTAGTGCAGCATTGAGCGCAATGCTGTTTGCTGTGTAGGGGTCTCTGGATGAGACCTTAGCTCCCAAGGTCCTGCCAGCTCAGCATGGACTCTAAGGATTCCACGGGACGGGATTTGCCCCAGAATCCTTAGCTGTGTCGCTTCTGTCCTATCCAGGGTCAGTTGTGGCTTCCTCCGGAGTTGTGGCTGAATTTTCGTGGTGCTGTGTGCAGAATATACTGCGTGTCGTTTGGGGACCCGTTGAAAGACAAGGGGCTGCAGCGACATAACCTGTAGGATTCTTGTGATTGTGCCATACGGAGGCCCAGTCTGGGAAGCCGCAGCAGCTGACCCAGACTCCAGGCAGGCAGAAAACATGTGTCTGGGGTGAGGCAGCAGGGTTTTGTCTCTAGGAACTGGGGTGATTTAGTCAACAGTGCTGCTGAACCCCCTACTCTGCATGGAAAAGTCCCCTTCTGTCTGTCAGCGTGTTACCGGTTCCCCTTCTGTCTGCCAGCGTGTTACCGGGTTCCCCTTCTGTCTGCCAGCGTGTTACAGGTTCCCCTTCTGTCTGCCAGCATGTTACCAGGTTCCCCTTCTGTCTGCCAGCGTGTTACAGGTTCCCCTTCTGTCTGTCAGCGTGTTACAGGTTCCCCTTCTGTCTGCCAGCATGTTACAGGTTCCCCTTCTGTCTGCCAGCATGTTACCGGTTCCCCTTCTGTCTGCCAGCGTGTTACAGGTTCCCCTTCTGTCTGCCAGCGTGTTACCAGGTTCCCCTTCTGTCTGCCAGCGTGTTACAGGTTCCCCTTCTGTCTGTCAGCGTGTTACAGGTTCCCCTTCTGTCTGCCAGCATGTTACAGGTTCCCCTTCTGTCTGCCAGCATGTTACCGGTTCCCCTTCTGTCTGCCAGCGTGTTACAGGTTCCCCTTCTGTCTGCCAGCGTGTTACCAGGTTCCCCTTCTGTCTGCCAGCGTGTTACAGGTTCCCCTTCTGTCTGTCAGCGTGTTACAGGTTCCCCTTCTGTCTGCCAGCATGTTACAGGTTCCCCTTCTGTCTGCCAGCATGTTACCGGTTCCCCTTCTGTCTGCCAGCGTGTTACAGGTTCCCCTTCTGTCTGGCAGCGTGTTACCGGGTTCCCCTTCTGTCTGCCAGCGTGTTACAGGTTCCCCTTCTGTCTGCCAGCGTGTTACAGGTTCCCCTTCTGTCTGCCAGCATGTTACCGGTTCCCCTTCTGTCTGCCAGCGTGTTACAGGTTCCCCTTCTGTCTGCCAGCATGTTACCAGGTTCCCCTTCTGTCTGCCAGCGTGTTACAGGTTCCCCTTCTGTCTGCCAGCGTGTTACAGGTTCCCCTTCTGTCTGCCAGCGTGTTACAGGTTCCCCTTCTGTCTGCCAGCGTGTTACAGGTTCCCCTTCTGTCTGCCAGCGTGTTACAGGTTCCCCTTCTGTCTGTCAGCGTGTTACAGGTTCCCCTTCTGTCTGCCAGCGTGTTACCGGTTCCCCTTCTGTCTGCCAGCGTGTTACAGGTTCCCCTTCTGTCTGCCAGCGTGTTACAGGTTCCCCTTCTGTCTGCCAGCGTGTTACAGGTTCCCCTTCTGTCTGCCAGCGTGTTACAGGTTCCCCTTCTGTCTGCCAGCGTGTTACAGGTTCCCCTTCTGTCTGCCAGCGTGTTACAGGTTCCCCTTCTGTCTGCCAGCGTGTTACAGGTTCCCCTTCTGTCTGCCAGCATGTTACCAGGTTCCCCTTCTGTCTGCCAGCGTGTTACAGGTTCCCCTTCTGTCTGTCAGCATGTTACCAGGTTCCCCTTCTGTCTGCCAGCGTGTTACAGGTTCCCCTTCTGTCTGTCAGCATGTTACAGGTTCCCCTTCTGTCTGCCAGCATGTTACAGGTTCCCGAGGCTGCTGCCCTCCCAGGGGCTCAGGTCTTGATGCTGCTTTTACAAACGTGCCCCACACTGAATGCGCAGGGAGGGCAGGGTGGACAGAGCCTGGTCTGGGTGGGAGAGGGTGCTCCCCAGGCTGCCCTGGCCCTCCGGCACTGCAGGGGTTAAATGGAGATGCACAGACTGTTAGGAAGTGGACTGGAAAACATTCTCCTCAGCTGTTTCCTTTCCCTGGACACCCAGATGTGTGTTTATTGCCCAAGAAGCCATGAATCATGTTGTCTAGGGCGGAAGGTAAACAGTGCTGATCTGGTTCCCTGCTGAGCGGGACCCAGCGCCGCGAGCGGAGCCGGGGTGCTGCTCCCAGGCACTCGTGTTTTCAGCACTGCTGGGATCCAGCCACAGTTTCTCATGCAAACTCATCGGGGAAGCAGGATTCCTCCATGGCCAACTGGGAGCAGGGGGAGCCCAGCCAGAGGCGCTCTGCCACAGGTTGCTGGGAAAGGAGACACGGTCTGGTGAATTGTAAAGCCTTGACGCTGGTGGCTGAGCGAGGGGCAATGGGAGGGAACAGCAAAGAGGAATGCCAGGGGTTAGCTGGCTGCTCCGTACCAGGCCTCTCTTTGGTCGCTCGGACTCCGATCGTATAGCTGTGGTGGTCACCTGGAGCAAGATGCACTGGGCTGATGGCTTCATCGCCTGCTAAAGACCTACCCTAGGACCTCTCCTTGAGAAGGCAGGTGCTGACTGTCACGGAGTCCCCGGGCGACGCTCTGGAACTGCTCCCCACAAAGCCAGTCAGGACTTTGGGGAGCCTCCTCTCCCTCGGAGCAGACCGTCTTCAGGGCAAGAAGCTCACACGGCTTCACCTCCTGGGTCTCTCCTGGGAGCATTCAGCATATGCCCCTCCGTGTGCTTCCCACAGCAAGTCCGCCCAGGCGGGGTCCTGGGGAAGCCAGAGGGTCCTGCACCCCCACTTCGCAGTCAGACGTGACTCTCAGCCAGCCAGTAAAACAGAGGTTTATTAGATGACAGGAACACGGTCTAAAACAGAGCTTGTAGGTCCAGCGAATGGGATCCCTTAGCTGGGTCCATTCTGGGGCCCAGCGAGCCAGACACCCCAGTCTGCCCTCACTCCCCGTCCCCAGCCAGCTCCCAACTGAAACCCCCTCCAGCCCCTCCTCCTCTGGGCTTTGTCTCTTTCCCGGGCCAGGAGGTCACCTGATCTCTTTGTTCACCTTTAGCTATTCCCTTGCAGGGGGGAAGGGCCCTGGCCATTTGTTGCCAGGGAGACAGAGTGTCAGTGATTTATGCACACTGGCCTTTATCCCCCCACCTAGAGACTTAAGAACTGCATGGGGGAAACTGAGGCACCCACACAGTATTCAGAGGAAACATTAAGAACAATCCCACTTGGTCACACTGACGTTAGGGCCTGTCTCTCACCCCTGGGCGCTGAGCTGGACCCGGCCTTGTCAGCTGGACACCAGAGGGAAAGCAGCAGCGAAAGCCCAGGTGTCTTGTGTGGCCCACTCAGAAGTTCCCCTGCACTGAACTGCCAGCACTGCTGCCCTCAGTCTCCCGTCCAAACGATGACCCGGGGAGAACCTGCTTCGCGTCACCGCCCGGGATGGCTGCAAGAGGTGGGGGGGAAAGCAGCAATTAGGGCCCAGCTGATCCAACGTGTGAGGACCTGGTGCCAGCCTCCTCCTGACAGACCCTGCTGCTGTGCTCCATGACCTGCTGATGGAATGTGGACCCCACCCCGGGCATACCGGGCGAGGGGCAGCCTGGGGGTTCTCGGCAGGGCCGGCTCCAGGCACCAGCTTAACAAGCAGGTGCTTGGGGCGGCCACTCGGGAGAGCGGCGGCACGTCCAGGTATTCGGCGGCAATTCGGCGGAGGGTCCCTCACTCCCGCTCGGAGCGAAGGACCTCCCGCCGAATGGCCGCCGCAGATCGCGATCGCGGCTTTTTTTTTTTTGGCTGCCTGGGGCGGCAAAAACCCTGGAGCCGGCGCTGGTTCTCGGGCTGTCTGACAGCCAGTATCGAGCAGGCCAGGACAAGCCAGGTTTAACATCATGTCGCGTGGTTCTGGCCAGCTGACCCCGTGTTAACCATGACAGTCTGTACCTCAGGCGTCTCCTCCATTGACGGGGATCGTGACCTGGCTCAATTCATTAACGTCTGCGAAGTGCTTTCAGATCCTCCAATGGACAGTGTCACGGAGAGTGGGGGAGTCCGGGCTCTGCACCCCTCTCCTAGGATTCACCGTGACTCTCCGCCAGCCAGTAAAACGGAAGGTTTATTAGATGACAGGAACACAGCCCCAAGCAGAACATGTAGGTACCACCAGATCCCCTCAATCCAGTCCTTCTGGGGGGTTTAGGGAACTTAGCCCCCAGCTTGGGGTTCCCTGCGTTTCACCACCCAGCCCAAAACTCCAAACTCAAACAAAAACCCTCCAGCAGGTCTACCCCTCCCCCTGCTCCTCCTCTCCTTTGTTCAGTCTCCCAGCCAAAGGTGTCACTGCTCCCCACCCCCCTCCTGGCTCAGGTTACAGCTCAGGTAGCTTCCTTCCCATCCCCAATGTAACTCCCCTGCAACATTCCCAGGTCAAATCCGCCCTGCTCCCTGCTCCGTCACAGACAGGGCCTGGTATTCCTGCCAGACACCCAGCTTCCTGTTTATAATCTGTTCTTTTGCTGAGACCCCCTGGGCGACTCTCCCCAAACAACCCCCACCCTGTAACTCCTTCCCGCTGCGACTCAGCCACCAGCACGTCAGGAATGGAATGCGAGGGGCCGCCTTGGCCCCGGGGAAGCCCGTCAGACAACGCTTTCCAGCCATTGTGGCTTGGAAGTAGCCAAATCAGGGTGGTACCACTGGAGTTAAGTCCATGCTTTTTATTGACCGGCGCCCATTTCGGGGGGTCGTTATAAACCCCACCCCCTTGTCGACAATCAGCTGGAATCTAGCAGGAGGTTTTTTGATTTATGTTGCAATTTTGCAGGAAAAACCTCATCCGAATCAGCAGTTCCTGGCGGCTCAGGACCAAAACCCAGTGAGAGTTTTGCCCTTTCAAGATAGTCTTGGTGGGTTCGCGTAACATCAAGGAGACCCAGATTTTAAAATAAAAGGGCATTTGCTGAGTAATAGGCCTTGTGCCAGGGATCCGGCAACCTGCTGGGGGAGGGGAATGATAGTGGAGCCTCCTGGCGCATTTGCACTCAATGAGCCTGGCTTTGCCTGAGCAGTGCGGTCCTGTGTCGGAGCAGCCTGGGCAGGACGGGGCGCGGTTAAGACATTGGCCTGGGCCTCAGGGGCTCTAGTCTCAGTCCTTGGCTCTGCCAGATGGTGGGTGTGAGCCTGGTCAAGTCAGTTCTGTGCCCTTCTCCCCTTTGTCTTGTCTAGTGAGACTGTGAGCCACGCGGAGCCAGGGCCTGTCTCTTGCTAAGGGCCCCGCCGAGGGGCCCCGGACTCAGGTGGGACTTCTGGGCCCAAGTAAGAGGACTGAGTGGGCCAAGCAGTCCCTGCAATCAGCCCCAGCGTACTGCCTGCCCAAGACAGATTTTACATCTGCCTCACTCTTTAATTCCCCTAGAGATTCGACTGGCTCCTAAGGTCAGTATCATCCCAGTTTCCGATGGGTGTTTCTGGCCTGGTTCCTAGCCCTAGTTCTCAAGGACTTCTAGTTCCCTAATAAAAGAGAACACCACACTAAATACCAGCAGATGCTCTTTAAACAGCAGCAAGGGACCGGGTCCTGCAGACATGCCCTGCTGGGAGGTGGTGTTTTACTACCATGAGCCTCAGGGCTTTGGCTACAGAGAGACCTTGCTGTCCTCTTCAGAGACACCATTAAACTGAGCTGCCCATCGCTGATAACTGCCCCGGAGGGAGGCAAGGATCTGGGGGTCTGGGCCAGCAGCCTCTCTCCAGAACGCGTGAGCCTGTGTGTGAGCTGTCGGGAGGTACAGGGTGGCTGGTGCAATGGGTGTATCTGTCACAGCCGCTGCATAGCCAGGATCAGTCTCTTTCTGGGGGTAGGAAAGGTGCCTGGAAAACCTGCTCCCATCCTGCTTCACGAAGGAGAGAGGTTGGTGTGAGGGAGGGAATCGCATTCATTCCTGACCTGAGAGTGTTGGAGGCGCTCCCAGCGTCACCGGGAATCCATCCCTGTTTATTAATTTACCCCCCCGCCCACTTTTTTTTTCATTTTCTTTTTAAAAATCTCTCTCCAAGCTAAANAGAACGCGTGAGCCTGTGTGTGAGCTGTCGGGAGGTACAGGGTGGCTGGTGCAATGGGTGTGCCTGTCACAGCTGCTGCATAGCCAGGATCAGTCTCTTTCTGGGGGTAGGAAAGGTGCCTTGAAAACCTGCTCCCATCCTGCTTCACGAAGGAGAGAGGTTGGTGTGAGGGAGGGAATCGCATTCATTCCTGACCTGAGAGTGTTGGAGGCGCTCCCAGCGTCACCGGGAATCCATCACTGTTTATTAATTTACCCCCCCCGCCCACTTTTTTTTTTCATTTTCTTTTTAAAAATCTCTCTCCAAGCTAACCAAGTCACTGCAAAGCTGGGCCCGTCCTGCATCACTTCAGGACGGGCTCCATGACACAGTGGAAGGATTAAATAAGT
>QXTE01000016.1:2717352-2915424 GCA_003942145.1 Platysternon megacephalum | reverse complement strand
GGGGGGGCGGGGGGGGGGGCGAGGGGGGGGGGGGGGGGGGGGGGGGGGGGGGGGGGGGGCAGGTGAGGTTTAACCAAAGCGTGCGGAGCAGCTCAGACATGGGAGGCTAATATATGTGCTGCTGGCTGATATTATTAACCTGAGAACCTGACTATGAGGCATGTTTCCTAGAGTTCATGTTGCATGTTTCACAGAAGGCAAGTGCCTAAATATCATGGTGGTGGTGGTGGATGGATGGATGGAGGTGTGTGCTGGGGGTTGGATGGATGGACGGATAGATACAGAAGTGTGATTGGGGAGAGGGAGAGGGGAGTGCAGGGGTGGTCTGGCTGGCTGGCTAGCTAGAGGGACATGTCGGGGGATGGATAGATAGATGGGTGGGTAGGTAAGTAGGCATGGAACCAAGTCAGCACATCAAGCTACAGCTACAGCATGCGCACTGTGTAACCCCCCCAGTTCCATTCCCACTGCTGAGGGAAGCAGTCGTTTCCCACACAACCCCTTCTTTGCCTGTTTTTTGTTCCCAGCTGGAGAGCTACATCCAGGAGAATGTGAAAATGGAGCTTGCCGAGATCCAGTTCCACACGGTGCAGAACCACACAGCTGCCATACTGGAGATCGGGAGCAGCCTCCTGAGCCAGACGGCTGAGCAGACCCGCAAGCTCACCGACGTGGAGACGCAGGTAACTGCTGGCTGGGCTGTCTCCCAAGCTGTCCCCCAGGCGCTGAGCCCTGGAGTCGTTGCGTGTGACTCCACGGACTGGAACAAGATTGCATTCATTTACACCAGGCCTGGATTTGGTTCCCCGCTCATGGCAGAGAATGTTCCGCTGCATCTCGCTAGTCTCCGTGCATTGGGATTTGTATTTTTTGCTGGAGATCTTTATAAGAAACAGAGGAATTTGATGCCACCTCCAGTGAAGACCCCTAAATGACAAGTGCACCACTGAAGCTGCTGTGATTTCAAACAGCTTCTCCCTGATCCCCAAAGTTTTAGAAGGCGCACTCCAGCGTTCAGAGGACTGAGGCTGGACACTTCAGAATTGCTCAGCATCTTGCATGCATGTTGCATCCTGGGCTCTTGTGAAAATCTGGCCTTTTGTTTTGGTGCCTACATGGGAGCTGAGCGCTCTGGGAAATCCATAGAGCCCAGCAAATCTGTGGATATCCGCTTTATAGCCGCATGTGGGTATCCGTGGACCATGTTTGCGGATTGGGTGCAAATGCAAATTTTGTATCTGTGCAGGGGTCTAGAAATCCAGCCCTGACGATGGGTGCTGAGCCCTTGCAAATCTGCCCCCTACTGCACTAGGGTGACCAGATGTCCCGATTTTATAGGGACAGTCCCGCTATTTGGGCCTTTGTCTTATATAGGTGCCTATTACCCCCCACCCCAGTCCCGATTTTTCACACTTGCTGTCTGGTCACCCTATACTGCACTGAGGGCTCTACCAGGACAGGAAACCTAATCCCCAGAGTCTTCCTCCCCACCCAAACTTAGGCCAAAATCCATTTCCCCATGCAGGCTGCTCCTCCTGCTGCTGGGCTTCGGAGAGTGTTTCCCAAACCCACAGCCCCTCAGATCCCATCCCTTCCTGACCATCCCAGTCTGGTTTCTTTCCCCGCCCCCAGGTTCTCAATCAGACCTCAAGGCTGGAGATCCAGCTGCTGGAGAACTCTCTGTCCACTAACAAGCTGGAGAAACAGCTGCTGCTGCAGACCCAGGAAATAAACAAGCTCCAGGAGAAGAACAGGTAAAAATCCCTTCTCTGGGTAGGGCTGTGACCATGCGGGGATCTGGCTGTCTCTACCACACAAAACAGGAACAGGAGAACCCAGCGTGGCTGGGACTTAGCAGCGTTTCTAGGGCCAGATCGCCAGCTGGTGTAAAGCCACACCACTCCAATGACTTCACCTTCCAGGTGAGGATCTGGCCCATAGGACTTGACAAAAGTTGTGGGTTTCAGGGAACTCTTTGACATTTCAGGGAACATTTCCTCCTTTCATTTCAAATATTTTTCATGGCAAATTCAGTAAAATCTCATTAACTGGCAGCCTGTGTGGTGATCATAATAACGCCTGTTTGGTTGAAATTCTTGCTCTGGCTTGCAGAACAACCAATAAAAATGCACCTCTACCCCGATATAACACGAATTTGGATATAACGCGGTAAAGCAGCACTCCGGGGGAGGGGGGGGCTGCACGCTCCACTGGATCAAAGCAAGTTCGATATAACGCGGTTTCACCTATAACGTGGTAAGATTTTTTGGCTCCCGAGGACAGCGTTCTATCGGGGTAGAGGTGTACAATAAAATACAAAATGACCAAGTCAGTGCAGCTCACAGGAACTTCTGTTTTGCAAAATGGATCCCAAACTCCAGAGCTTTGGAGTTCTCTTCTTGCCTGGAACCTACCTTTCCGGAAGTGGTTCTAAGCGTCTCCAGGCAAGCGCCCTGCTCCCTTTCCTGGAGTGCGGCGTAGGGAGGTGGGCGACTGTGTGTCTGAAACTCAGGCAGCTGCTGCCTGCACTGACTGTAAATAAACACGCAGTGTAGTTGCAGCCCTGTTGCTCCCAGGATATTGGAGAGACAAGGTGGGCGAGGGAATGTATTTTACTGGACCATCTGCTGTTGGTGAGAGAGACCAGCTTATTACAACAATCTGTAACCCCCCTACCCCCCTTTTTGTCCTATGACTGCAGAGGTGTTGATGGGCACTCCACCTTGAACGCTCCCTTAGAATATGTGCTAACAATCTGTTCCACCTGCATTTAGCTGTGACGCTTGCTCGGAGCATCTTTCCCAGTCCCACAGAAGAGCTCTGCGCGGCTCGAAAGCTGGGCTCTCTCCCCAGTAGGAGTTGGTCCAATAAAAGCTATTCCCTCCCCCATCTTGTCTTGTAAATAAATAGGTTGTTGCTCCCTCTATTAGGGTGATTAGCGGACGCAGAGGGGGCCGGCTGGCTTAGGGCGCCTGCTTGGAGAGGGACGGCTCCGCACTGCACGTCCCAGAACTGCTAAGGGCTTGTGCCAAAGGCCCCCAGTGTGGGTGCCGTGAATGGGACTGAGCTCCAGTGAGATCCCCACTGACTGGAGGTGACCACCCGGTTTATGCTTCTGGGAACATTCTCCCTTGTAAATCCTCCCTGCAGCTAAGGCCCCGGCACCGGAGCTGGGAGAGCCTGCCTGGGAGCCAGGCAACCAGCTCTGGCTGGGAGAGGGGCCTCTGCTAGAGCAGGGACTTGTCATTAAAGGGTTTATGGCTCTTCCCCACTCCCCTCGCCCCGGCGGCTGGCGGCCTGTCCCCAGCTCATTGCATTTGGGAAGGACGCTGGCGGGAGACGGCGCAAGCCCTGCTGAGCGCTGGGCTTGGGCCGACGGCTTCATAGAGGCACAGCTTGAAAACGCGTCCCCTAAAAGCTCAAAACACAGGAGGCCGATTCAAGAAAAGCCGGGGTGTGGAGTTTGAAAAAGACACCCTGCCTTTGGAAAGCGTGGGGCTGGCAGCGCTGTGCTAGTGGGGGCCGAAAGCCAGAGCCCCAGAGCTGTGCCTCCCTGGGGACTGTCTGTCTGGTCCTCATCTGCCCTGTACCGTGGTATCTGGGCTCCTTCCGGTCTCTAGTGTGTTTCTCCTCACAGCACCCCTCTGAGGTAAGGCTGGGCAATGACCCCATTGTGTAGATGAGAACAGAGGCACAGAAACTAAGTGACCCAACCAAGGTCACACCGGGAGTCTGGCAAAGCCAGGAGGGGAAGCCAGGGCTCCCAGGCCCCAGCCCAACCCTCCTTGGCTCCCTCTCCGTGAGGCTCCTCTTAATCCCCCCCTTCTCGTCCCCCTGCCCCCAGCTTTCTGGAGAAGAAAGTCCTGGACGTGGAAGGCAAACACGAGGAGGAGCTGCAAGGGATCAAAGCCGAGAAGCTGGAGATGCAGAGCCTGCTGTCCAAGCAAACCCAGCTCATCCGGGACCTGGAGCAGCACCTCGCCACAGCCTCCGCCAACAACACGGTGCTGCAGAAACAGCAAGCGTCTCTCATGGACACAGTGCACCAGCTCCTGAGCCTGGTCTCTCAGTGCAACCGTCAGTACTGCGGGGCGGGGCGGGGCGTGGTGGGGGAGGGCTGGGAGTGGCTGCTCGGGAGTCGGGCCCAACCAATGGCCCAGCTCACTTGGTGCAAGACTGGGGGAGTGTCGGGGGAGCTGCTCCCCGACTCTCAAGCTGCCCCACCCCACTTTAATTTGAGCAGCCTAGGGGCTGCTCTAATTTGGAGGGTTGGCTCTGCTCCCTGTGGGACCCTGAGCATAGCCTTATCGCCACCAGGCCCCACCCCTTCCCAGCATGCCCTCTGCGCTGGGGTCGGAGGGCTGGCGTAGGAGCCGGCTGGGCTGGGTTTACACCTGTTGAGAATTCCCTCCTCCCGTGGGTTCCCGGCAGGTTCTGGGCCACTGGCTCCGCTCAGGCGGCGGGGGCAGGGTCCGGCGTCAGTGTGGCTGGGACAGTGCAGCATGAGCTGCTATTCAGAGGTACACAAGGAGCAAGGTCCCATGGCAGCAGAGCCACAGGCGGTGCGGGGCTGGGAGGGGGGTTCTCAGGGAGGGGGGACGGTGGGGTCAGTTCCCCCCAGGCAGCGTCTGGAATCGAAGCAGCTGGGGGAAGAGCTGAGTGTCCCCTTTTCTGCTCCACCCAGAAATCTCCCCAGCCCCGCAGGAGGAGCAGAAGGTGTTCCGGGACTGCGGGGCCGCGTACAAATCGGGCCTCACTGCCAGCGGAGTCTACACGCTGCGCTTCCCCAACTCCACAGCCACCACCAGGGTAAGTCTCCGAGCCTGGCAGCCGAGCCAGGCCCTCGGGCCCCCTCCCCAGCCCCTGGCAGACTTAGCCCAGGGTCTGGGATATGCGAGCACATGGCTGCTGGCAGAGCCCCCACCTTGATGTAGCTTATTTACACCCATTAGGAGGGGCCAGTGGCAGAGGGCAGGGAGTGGGGTAAAGCAGAGAGGGGCTGGGAGTCAGGACTCCTGGTTTCTGGTCCCACCTCTGGGGGATGGGGGGGTGGCTAGTGTCTGGAGCAGGGCAATGGGATTCTGGTTCTTTCCTCAGCTCTGCCACTGCTTCACTGTCTGGTCTTGGGCAAATGGCTTCAGCTCTGCCCCGCCGCGTATCCGTCTGCAAACGGGCTCTGCTAGTTGGCTGGCGGGGGGGTTAACGAGTGCGGGCAAAGCGCGCCGAGCACCTGGGGGGCGATGTGCCGGAGAGGGGCTGAGCATTAGCATTCCTGAGATGCAGACGAGTATCCCCGGCCCTGAAAAATGGCGCTTGTCAAACCAAACAACCCCCACCCATCACATCCACCCACCCCACTGGCCCGCTCTGCCTCTCACGGACACCACAGTGGGGATGGTTACTAGCGTGCTTAGCCACAAGGCTGAGGCCAGGCCTGGGGATCACAGCCGAGCCCCTGCTTTGGACGCGGGGCCCTCACGCTCTGGCGCGGGCCACGCCGGCTCGTGGGGCTGTGCTGTATGTGTCCAGCCGTGGCCATGTTGTCCCGTTCACAGGCGTTCTGCGACATGGAGACCAGCGGGGGAGGCTGGACTGTCATCCAGCACCGGAAGGACGGCTCGGTGGACTTCCACCGCACCTGGAAGGAATACAAACACGTAAGGCTTCCCCGTCCTGTCGGCAGCCAGCGCCGCCCCGGCGAGGCCGTGGTGTGGGACCCCCGGCATTTCCTCACACAGGGGCAGGAAGAGCTTCCCGTGGAGGCTAGGAATAGCCAGCCACTCCCAGGGGTGAAGGGCCCTCGCTTCCCCACCCGGAGCCCCCGGCTGCCCTACACACGTGGGAAGGAAGAAGAGGAGCAGAGGTTACTGCCTTATTGTTCAGGGCATGTGGTGAAGGCCTTGGCTGTGGGTACACGGGAGGCCGCAAACAGGAACCCAGCGATGGGGGAAGGGATGGAGAGCGGGGCCGCCCCTGCACCGCAAGGAGGGAGCTGAGGTTGCCCCCCTGCTGCAGGGTCAGGGCTATTTTCACCGCGGTGTTGTGATGTAAAGACGGGGAGGCGCTCAGACTCTGTGGTAACGGGCACAGAAGTCCCATAGACAGAGAGAGGCCATGACCTGGAGATTCTGTGCCACCAGCGTTCCTGAATCAAAGCAGGCCAGGCCCTGCTTTCCACGGACGGCCCAGGGTCCACGGGGGTGTCAAACGTAGATGCCCAAATTGCTAACTGGTCAAGGGAGGGAGGGTTCCCCCCCGGATACCAGGGGCTGGCCCCTCTGCTGGGAGTTGCTTGCGTGTGCTGTATGGAAGGGAACATCAGGATCCATATCCTTGGTGTTTGGAAAGACCCCAGCTGCTCCAAGTGAGCCCCGGATTGTAGGGCTTCTTCCATGTGGCAGGACAGTTTTAGAAGGTGATATCTCAGCCAGTCCCACCAAATCCATCCCCAGGGCCTGCCCACTGAAGTCCGCAGAGATGCACCATGCATGGATTTGGCTCTGTGAGCCCCCATGGGCAAGTGGCGACATGGTGAAGTGTCTGGTGCACACACGTGCACACACTCTCCACCATTTGAAACACTCCCGTGGAAAAGCTCTCTGTGCAGATGCTGGAAAAAGATCTCCGATCCTGGCTGTGGTTTCAGCTCATTCACATGTGAGTCGTGTGGCTGGCCCTGGAAAGTGGTTTTGTAGCCACAGCGCTGGGAGAGGGGGTGTGGGTGTGGATCTGGGTGTAGGGGAGATTCTGTGTCTCTTCCAAGAAATGGCCTGGGTCCATATGTGGCAGGAGCAGGAATGCAGGGGGCTCTGAAACTCCTTCCCCTCCTACACTGGCTCAGCCTGTGGTGTTGTGCGGTGCCCTGGTTGGCCATGGAGGGGAGCTATCTGGGCACAGCAGGGGTAACCAAGGCAATTGAATCCAATTCATTCAGAATTCCAAAGCCCAGCACAGAGCTCCCTGGACCGCACCTGTATCAGCCACGCACACTGTTGTGGGGCTGGTAGAGCGAATGACGTGCTGCAAAACCTGCTTCCTTCCGGGTTCCTTCTTTCAGCCCATCTTGGGCACCTCTTGGCCTTTGCCCGGCTGCACTGAACACTGCTGTGTCACGGGCTTTGTTTTTGGAAAGCCGATCTAACCAGATCCAGATGCCAGAGCCTGAGGCGTCTCAGAGGCCCAGAAGTGGGATCTTAATCCCCACAGTGACGCTCTAGTTACAAAGCTACCATTGTACGTACAATTCCCCCAGAGCAGAGCAGAGCTGGCCCCTTCCACCACAGAAATCACAAAGCAGGAACCTGGGGACTCTGCTTTCTCTGGTAGCAGCCACTAAGTGCAAAGCCAGGTGAGCCCCAGTGCCGCCGGCTGGTTCTTGGGAGCCGCCTCCTGCGTCACTGGGTTTCTGGTCTTTCCATGCAGGGCTTTGGGTCCCCATCTGGAGAACACTGGCTGGGAAATGACTTCATCCACTGGCTCACCGCTCAGGGCTCCTATTCCCTCCGAATCCAGCTCCGGGACTGGGACAGCAACGAGGCCTACTCCCTGTACGGGCATTTCCACCTGGGCAGCGAGGAGCAGCTCTATCGGTGAGTCTCGCTTCGCCCAGCTTGCGCCGTCGCGATTTGTGAACGAAGGATGACCCCGCCCCGCCCACAATGGCAATCAAGGCCTGGCCAAATCCACTAGACCCACCTGGTCCTGGAGAGCCAGGAACAGCCTCTGGGTCTCCTGAAGGGGGCGTTAATCCCCGCTCACTCTTATCCCACACAGCAGAGTCCAGAGAGATTTCATGGGCACAGCACGTGGCATGGAGAATCCCCTGCCTTTCCCATGCTGCAGCAGAAGCTCCTCTTGCATTGTGCATGAGCCAGCTGCTGCCTCAGCACCCCCTTGTGGCCTGAGGTTGCGCTGCAGGTGCCCTGCCTCAGTTTCCCCACTTCTCAGGACTCTGTCAATCAAGCTCTTCTCTCATTCAGCACCCCTTCCCCCTGGGGGCTAGATTGATTAACATCAAATCATTCCCAAAATATAGTTCTCGAATCTGCGGCAAGTCCAGACACGTAGGCTTTCCTGCTGGGGTCTCTCAGGCCTTCCCTGCCCAGAGCCTTTCCCTGAAGACGCAGCGTTCCCTGCTGGAGCCTACTCCCTCCCACCAGCCATTCCCTGCCGTGGCAGGCCTCTGCTGAAGTCCCACTCCAGCTTCACTGTTGTTGTCTCTCCCTGAACATCCCCCTTCCTCTGCAGCTTCCTGCTGCTTTTTGGAGGAGAATCAGCTCTTCCATACCCAGCTGGTTCGACCAATTAAACCCCGCCCCGATCCCAGGTGACGTGGAGAGAGGAACAGGAGACCTCATCCCAGGTGCGGCAGGCAGGGCTAACTCTATGGGGCTGGCCAGCTCCAGGTCTCTGGACCTCAAAGGGGCAGCTCCCCCACCCCCCACCCCGGTACAGGCACTTTCTGTCCCAAGGCGCTTCCACTACACGCATTGCACCATGCTCTGGAGCCCGCCAGTGATGTTTCGGCTCCGTCCCGATGCTCCTGTTCCTGGAGAAGCCAGCCCGGAGCATCCCCGGCTCGGGGTTCCTTCTGCAAAGTCTCGTTGGGATTTTGTCCACGCTCCCTCCCATTTTCACCCCCTTTAGCTTTAACACCCCCTAGCTGTCAGAGCCTCTGATCAGACGCTGACTCAGTAACTGGGCGGCGCGGTCACTAGGGAGGAACGTGATCCCATGAAGTGCCTTATCCTGCTCTCTACTGGGCACGTTGCCGTGCTCATGAGTAGAGCAGGAATTGAGCCTAGATTCCCCACACGGCAGAGCATGCCGCGCCCTACAGGCTGCCCACATTGTACGTCTGAGCCCGGCTTTTTGGGAACAGCCTATGACCACTCTCGAAGAGAGAGCGGGCTCCTTCCACGCCAAGTGGTGCCAACAACCCCACCCATGCCCACCATCCAAGCCAGCTCAGCATCGGCTCCTTTGCCAGGCACCTGGGGCACGCTGGGCTGCAGTAACCCACGGGGTCTGCTTTGCACATGGCAGCAGCTTGGTGACATGGGACTCGGGGTGCTGTGCCATACAACACCAGCGCGACCTCAGAGAGAGCGACTGGCACTGCAGTTGCGCTGGCCCAGTCCTGGCCGTGCTCAGCGGAAACGCCTGATTCTGTGTGCGCCAGAGACTCCAGGCAGCTCCAGCACCAAAAGCACTTGCTCCGATGGCCCCCCAGTTAGTAACGCTGGTGGAGTCAAACACCTACAGACAGGGCCTATTGCTGGGAAGAGCTCTCCCAATGAGGGGAGTCAATACAGGACTGGCAGCCCTGGCCTGGAGTTTGGCAGACTCCCCCAGCGATTTCTCACGTGAGGACACAATTCCATGAAACCTTTTCAAGAGTCTTACGCGCCTCCTCCCCGTTCACTGAAATCATCTTAATGCAAATGTCTTTTACAGTGAGAATCCTGCTGCCTCCAGGGTGGCCTGCGCTCTGCAAACGAAAGAGGCCAAGGGAATAAAACAGCTTTTTATAGCAGCCCAGCACATGCCCTTTGCTGAAACCCAATGGAACCTCGGCCTCAGAGCTTTGAGAGCTGCTTTAAATTCAGAAGCTGCGTTTTTCCAGTGGGTTCTGTGCTTGGCAGGCTAATCCTGCTCTCCTGAGTTTCAGGTCTCTACGAGGAAGGGCAGAAATCTTAGTCTGTGCCTGATCTACAGCCAGTGGAAATCAGTGGGAGTCTCTCCAGTGGCTGCACTGGGCTTTGGTTCTAATTGATCCCTCCAGTGAATACAAATCATGGTTCCTGGAATGGCCGTCACAGCGCCACACCCCGTTAATGAATGGGGATCGGGGTTCCTGGCAGGAGACCAGGCTCGTTCTCCATTTGTTTGATCTAACAGCTTTTCCCCAAGGGCTGAGAATTTGGCTCTGAGAGTCCAAACCTGGTGAGACACACAGGCAGCTTTTTCAGGAATTTTAGAGGCGTTTTTATCCTGGATGCTGGGGCAGCTTTGGGCTATGCTGTGAAATTCCATCTGCAAACACCTCACTAGCCAGTTTGCATTTCATCGCCCTGGCATGGCAGCTTGTGTCCATGGTTTGCCCTGATGCTGTCTTTGTTTTGTGCCATGAGAAGCAGGGCTCTCGCCGAGTCCTTCTTGGCAATCGGCCCCAGCAAAGCACAAGGTCATGGGTAACAACCCACATCCAGCAGCTGCCCTTCCTCCATGGCAGGTCCTTCACTCGACTCCTCGCATTCCATCCAGCTCCAGACAGGCTGGCCAATGACAGCATCCAAAGCAAGGCCAGCGGGTCCCTTTCCAAGCCCAGCACCCCCGAGTAGCCGTTACCACCCACGCAGCTCGGCGCACGCAGAGGCAGCACTGCACCCTGTGATTCCACAGCTGGCCCATGAGCAAAAAGGGGCCGTTGTCCATCCGAGTGCCCCGTCCGTGGTCTCCAGGGCTAGACACAGCCGCGACAGCTCCTTGGCTCCTTGGCTGCAGCAGCTGGAAGTGCTGGGATGCCTCTTTGGAAAACCCGGAGCCACTGTTGCATCTTGCTTTGGGAGCCCCTGGGCGGCTGGAGCTGTGCAGTGGGGCCGTGGGTTTCTCCCGGGCCTGGCCGCTGGTCCAAACACAGTTGCACCAGCAGGGGGCGCTCGGCTTCACAGCTGCAGCAAGTCACAACTCCTTGATGCCTGCCGGCAATAATATTTGTGTCTGTGCATGTACAGGGTGGGAAGCTGGTTCTCTTACCTATACAGCCACCTGCTGCCTCAGCTAGTCAGGACCCCACGAGAACAATAGACTCTGCGGCACCTAGTGCCAAGCTAAATAACCCCGGTCTCAGGCAGGGTGTTTTTGTGTGAGGCAGAAGCAAAACAAACATCGTCTCTGTAGAGGAGGCAGGAACGGGCAGCGACTGCCCACGGCAAATTGCTGAGGGGACAATACTGGCAACTGCTTTGGAAACTGCAGCTCCTGTTCTCACCCAGACGCACGGCTCCAGGGCCCTGGGGACATCTCCCCTTCCCCCCCATCAGTGCCCTCCGGCAGATCCCCCACGCCACCCCACTCCGGAGAGCCAGCAAAGGAGGCCAAGCACAGCTGGTGCGACAGGCACAGCGTGGGACCTGTCACACAGCGTCTGCCCTTTGCGGATTCTCCTGGGTTAGGAGGGAATGGGGCCATTGCCAGCTCTGGTGCTGCTCACAAAGTCCCAGCTCCTTTGGCCTGTCGCTCTCTGTGTTCGGGCAGCACCCTGCACAAGGCAGGCATAGAAAATGGGCAGCGCCATGGGGCACTCTGCCCCTGGGGGGCAGTACTGCCCACTGGTCAGTCCCCTGTCAGGTGACGCGGCCTTTAAGGTTTCAGGTTGGGCACACAAGGCCTGAGGAGCTATCGGGAGAGAGGAAAAGGGTCCAGGGAAGAAGTAGCAGTTAAAAGGGATCCTGTTACTGAATCCTAAAGAGCCTGGGACAGGGGCAGGGCAGGGCAGGGCTCCCTTCTCACCCAGCCACCAAGGAATGAGTTGGGAGAAGGGGCCGGTGTAAATGCTGCCTCTGCCTAGCACAAGGCCGGTGTCCGTAGACACTGGGCAGCTAGAAGGCTCCTGCAGGGCCCTGAGTTAGCAGGGAGAAGAGAGCGGCAGGGGAAGGACTGTTTGGTAAAAGCACCCCTGTAAGGAGTTGGACTCACCCCTGCAGCGCCTCCTGCTGGTCGTCCTCGGGAATTAGCTCATTTTCCAGCCAGGAGCGCCCGCTGCAAGCCGGTGCTCTGCCTTACCTCACTCTGGCCCCCGTGTACCTCCCAGGACCCGGTGCCCCTTCACTGGGTTTCTGCCCCCCTTGCAGTACCCCTCAGTCTCAGGGTCTCCCCACCCAGGGGAACCCCCCTGCTACTAACCCCACCTCGCCTCAGTGTACGGCTACTGCCAGCCACCATCTAGCCCCACTCCCTGGGGCAGACTGCAGTCTGTGCCACTCATCACAGGCAAGGTTGGGCTGGACCTGCTGCCTCTCTCTATAGCTGGGCTTCCCCGGTACTGGTCTTAGGCCCGTAGCCTGGGGGTTTTCCAGGCTGGAGCTCCCCAGCTCCTCTAGCCTTCCCCGCTCCAGCCATCTCCCCGGGCTGGTTTTAACCCTGTCAGGGCTGGAGCGGGTAGCCACTGGCGGAGAAGCTGGTGAAAAGCCCTGTGGCTGGCCTGGCCCACAGCCCAGCCCGAGCTGTGGAAAATTGGAAGACGGCCTGGTGTGTGCCAGAGAAGCTGAGGATTGGAAGGTGCTGAAGCCTCTGGGGTTTGCTCCCTTGGTGCTGCCCATTTCTAGGCCTGCCGTGTACCGTGCTCCCGTGAGCCTGGCCCTGGCATGGCAGCTCTGGCGGGGACTTGCCGAGGCGCCTGCTGGACAGCCCTGTGTTTGTGTGTCCCCAGGCTCCACGTGCGGGACTACAGCGGGACGGCCGGCAGGACGAGCAGCCTCAGCCCCCCGGGGACGGCCTTCAGCACCAAGGATGCCGACAACGACCGCTGTGGCTGCAAGTGCGCTCAGATGGCGACCGGAGGTAACTGCCCCCAGGGGGCGCTGCGGGGCCGTGGGTGGGCTGGGTGGGGCTCGTAGCCCTGAATGACCGTGCTGAGGCTGGGAGGCGTGTAACTGGGCCTCTTCTGTCGTGGTCCATCTAACGCTCCCTGCAGGAATCGGCTCCCACTGGGCCCAGCCGTGTATTCTCCAGGATCCTCGGCCCCTGTTGCTCTCCTTAGCGCTGCAGTGAGATAACAAAGGCCCTTCCCTGCCTGGGCAGCGCCCATTGCTTCTCGCACCCCCAGTGACTCCAGCTCTGGCAACATCCCGGCCGCTCCTCCCCCAGCTCCCCCGCCTCCCCCGGGCGATATCATGGTACCGAGAAACTGCGCAGCAGGCCGGGCCGCCTGACCAGGGAGACACAGGAGAGCAGGAGCTCGCTGCTGGGCTTCCCTGGGCAGCGCTGGGAAAGTGACAGCCCCACAGAGAGCCCCAGCCCCACCTTCACCCAGGGGCCACTGGCTGGGGCTCTGCTGCGCCGTCCCTCTGACCCCCTCTCTGTGCCCTAGGCTGGTGGTTCGATGCCTGCGGCCCCTCCAACCTGAATGGGATTTACTACCCCGCTAGCCCGGCGACAGTCCGCTACAACGGCATGAAGTGGCACTACTGGAAGGGGCCAAGCCACAGGCTCAAGGCCACCACCCTGATGATCCGGGCTGCGGACTTCTGAGAGGCCCCAGACGGGCCGGGCTGCGGCTGCACCAAGGCTCCTGTGGCGCCACGTGAACGGGGTCCCGCCCGTGGGTCCGGCCCCGAAGGGCGAGCTGGCACTGCGCTCTGGACACCTGCTTAGCCCTGCCACTGTACGGTGCCTCCTCCCCGCAGCGCCAGAGCTCGCTCCCGGGCACCAGCCGGCGAGGACGGGCCTGAGCAGAGGCGGCCCCCTCCAGCCTGCGTCTAGGTCTTAATCTCCTCCCGGTTCAGGAGCTGGCTCACAAACATCCTGCTGTTTCCTGGGGAGCCGGGGGCTTGTGATACTGGTGTCAAGTTGTTCAGATAAAGCATCAGTGGAGAGCGCAGCTGTGCTGAATGAGTCCCTGGGCGTGAGCTGAGGGGCTGATCCCTAGTGGGGAGCGGGGTCTGCAGAGAAAATGGGGTTTCTCTCACGTACCCGTTGTCCAGCTTAAACCCCACATCTACTGCAGACGCTGAACTTCCCCAGAGGCAGGGAGGGGCCGATCCAGGGCTGCGGGTCGGCCCAGCAGAGGCAGGGCTGCTAGAAGGGTTGTACCTGGAGCCACTGGGTCTGGCTGCAGGCCTCTGAGCCTTCCTTTTGCTCCATCCTTTAGCACTTACTCCCCCAGTCTGGGTGCATCGGGGCCTGGCTGGGCCCAGCGCGCTGCCCTGTGGTCCGGGCCGCTTGGCGTGCAAACCAAATGGGCAGTGAGGGAGGGGAATGCCCAGCTCCCAGCCCCACCCCGTGCTGCAGGGAGGGGCGGGTCTCAGCCCGGGGTGAGGGTTTGCTCTGAGAACATGCAGCCCCTGAATCCCCACGGCCCCTGGGCTCAGAAACCCCCGAGGGGGGCCTGCTGAGCACTCTGGGGCTGGGAGGTGAGACGCAGGCTGGCCGGGCTTGGCCGAGGGGCTCTGTGCCCTTGCCTGGTAAGGCTGCAGCGCCTCGCAACCGGCCTGTACGAACAGGTATCCCCACCTCACAGCCAGGGAAAGGCGGGCACCCAGCGGGCAAGGGATGTGCCGAGGTCACACAGGGAGGCAGCAGAGGAGCTGGGAAGAGAACTCAGGGGTCCTGACCCCCCAGTGGCCTGTTCTAAGCTCTTTCTGCCCCTCTGTCACAGTAGCACAGAGTCTCCGCTGAGCACGTGGCCAGGTTTTGCCAGCAGGGCCCAGTGTCTGGGGCAGTGACAGCCCCATGGAGACGTCACAAAGCCACGAGGCGCTGCAGCGTGAAGAGGGCAAAGCTGGCAGGTTCCCTCGCCCGGCGGCTGCTCACCCCGAAGGCAGGCACCAGAAACTGGGCCAGGCTCAGGCAAAGCCCAGGGCTGGGTCGTGTCGAGGCTCCTGCACCGCAGTGAACAAGGCCCCGGGCTCAGGGTTGGCACCGTCTGGGGTTGTAACAGAATGTGTGCATGGCTGGGAGGGCAGGTACGCCATGCGCAGCACAGAGGGCTGAGGGGCTTTGGATCCTGGCACTGTGGTTTGTTCATGACCCCCAGCCGCCATCCATCCTCTCCAAAGCAGCTCTGCAGAGGTGATGCCACTTCCCCCACACGCACACACAGAGGGAACCCCAGACCGTGCAGGAGTCAGAGCTGCACTGGGGCCTGGGTGTGCTTTGGAAAGGCAAAGTTATGGTGCTGCTACCCTCTCCCTGGGTCTAAACCCCCCAAACGGCCAGCGCAGCAACGACCCCGCCTTCCCGGGGAGGAGGGGCATGCTCAGGAGTTGGCGTGGGGCACCACTCTGGCTGGCACTGAAATGCTAACCCCAAAATCGCCATGAGCCAGCAGCCAAAGTGCCCATGCCTCCTGGCTCTCGCTCCCCATCCCAATGAGCTCTGTGTTCGTGAGCACTGGGCTGCACACATGGGTATGTTATTGTAGGGTTGCATATGAGAATCTGAGTGCAGATGCAAATATGAATTTCCATGCATGCAAAGGTTGTGCGGGAAGATTTTGTGGGTGCATTTCAAAGGCCTCTTATCCACTCCAGGGGGTTAGTTTCCCTGCCTTGGCAGCTGCTCTCAGGGCAGCTTTTTAATTATCCACGTGGATGGGGCTGGCTTCTTCGAGGGCACCTCTGAACCTCCAGAGCCCTTGGTCAGCAGGGAGAGGTGAGAGCTGAGTGAGGGCCAATCCAGACTGTAGTGAGGCCTCTCAGCTCAGTGCCTGGGGAAGAAGCTAGGCCATGTGCCCAGGGCAGTAGCTGGCCTGTGGGAAAAGCAGCCCCTTTACTGTCCCAGGTAAAAGCTGACCTGAAAAGAACCTAGCATTAAAAGTAACCTGCTAATGCTCCCTGGACTCCACGAAAGAGGTTCTCCTATTTAAATTCCATTGCAACATTAGCCAATTTGAAAAATGTTGTTGCCCATCTAGTTTGTTAGATTTCAGCTTTAAAATCTAATTGGCCCACTGGCAAATTCATAAAATAGCCCCACATCAGCACTTATCGCTGTGGGTTATGCTTGGCATTTCTGACCTCATAATGTGCTGTATTGGGACGGTGGCCTTTGCCTCGAATCCCACCATGTGCACCAATTTCATCTCCTCTCCCCCCTCTGGCTGGGCTGCAGGGGGTTGTGGCGAGAGAGAGGCTGAGCGAATGGGAAACTGAAACAAAGTCTTCATCTGGTTGGTGGGGCCAGGGGATTCACAGGGCACAGCCTGAGCCGGAGAGGATGCCGCTCCAGAGGCAGCGTCTAGACACTTCACCCCCGTCCCCAGCAGCTGTGAGCACTGCCATAGTAACATCTGGCCACCGGTCAGCACCCCGCAACCAGCTGATGTTGGATAGGGGAAAAGGGCAAATTGTAGGATACGGGCTGTAGGGTGCAGGGGGAGTTCACTGGATGCACTGGATACAAACAGCCCCCGAGGCCAGCGCAGGGGGACATGATACACCAAGGGGGCGAGTGAGCAAGGGAACCCCGCTCCCCATGGTGCCACCTGGAGGCTGAGGACCCAGGCATGCTCCCCCGTCACACCAGCTGTGCCCAACCCAGGGGCTGCTGGAGCCGATATGTAAGTGAGCCCTGCCCTCTGCTGGCCATGCCAGTCCGGCCGGATACAGGTATCGAGATGCCCAAGGCCTGGTTCTCAGCTCCCCCGGCGCAGGCAGGATGACCCCGCTGGGCTCCGTTCACTCCCACCAGAACCAGGCCGGGGCTCCCCCATCCAGCTGGGGTTTCCAAGCCAAGGGAGAAGGGCCGCCCGGATTCCTTACCACTCTTCCCCCCAACCCCCGGCTGTTGGCACATGGCCTGCCCTGGCCTGCCCCCTGAGAGCCAGATCCAGCGGAAGCAGCTGGCCTGGCCTCCTGGCGCTCGGCAGCACGGATTGCGGGCACCGCACCCGCAGCCCAGCCTGCCTGGGAAGGGGCCAGGCCTCAGTAAGCGCTGACCCCGCTCAGCGAGGTCTGTGCCATGGGGCGCCGGGGGCAGCAGCTGGACCCAGCCTGGCTCAGCTCAGAATCCAAGGCGGGGGCTCAGGCCCCGGGGTCTCCTCTCAGAGCTGCCCCATGCACAGCCCTGGGGCATGAGCCCAAAGCGCTGCGGGCAGGGGTGGGCTCTGCTGGGCTCTCCAGAGCCAAAGCGGGCCCGAGTCCTGGCCGGGCTGGGGGCTCAGGCTGGCACCAGCATTGCGAGGACACCGCCAGGCTCGTCCCCTGTCTCCGCCCGCCAGGCTCGTCCCCTCGGTGCGGGGGTGTCCCGGCTCCTCCCCAGCGCCGCCTCCCTCCGCCGGGCTTCCGGGAACCCTCGTGATCCGCTCCGCAGCCACCAGCGCAGCGCCCCGCAGCGAGCCCCGCTCGGCCGGTGACTGACCCCGCGGGGCGGGGAGCTGGGCACACGCGGGGGGTCCCTGGCGGGGCCCGGAGCCGGGAGCGCCCCGTGCGCCCGGGGCGAGCGCCGGTTCGCCTGCCCCCCTGCAGGGTCCTGCTCTGCCCCGCTGCACTGGGGGGGCTGCCAGGCGCCCCCGTTCCAGGGGCTGCTTCTAGCAGGGGTTCGGTCCCTGGCTGGGGGGTTCCCCGGTCCCTGGCTGGGGGGTTCCCCGGTCCTGCCAAGTGTGGTTAATTGAGGGGACCTGGGGGCTCCGGTTCGGGCGTGGCGGGCAGCTGTGCCACATCGGGTGCCCTGGCTAGGGGGTTGTTATCGCAGCACCGACCTGGGACGCTCCCCAGCCTGGCACATGCCACACGGATCGGGGCCAGGAATTCACTCTGTTGCTGTATGCGGGGCTGGGGGCCGGCCCCACTGGTAAACGAGAGCTCCGGGCGCGGCCTGTGGGAAGCCCCAGACGGTGGCCGGTGGCTGCAGGATTTATGGGGCTCCCTCCGAGTGGGGAACTTGGTCCGGCGGCGCTCAGCCTCGCTGGAACCAGCTGCGAGTCCAGCCCCCGCCCCAGCTGTGCCAGGGCCCCTGGGCTGGTGCTGTCGGGTGCTATCGATGGATGTGTTCTCTCCTCAGCCGGTGCTCGGTGCTGCATCCTGAGCGCCATGTGCTGGCTCCGTGCTGCGGCCCTGCTGCTCTGGGCAGGGCTGGGCCTGGCCCAGGACTACCCATTCCGGGACCCCACCCTGCCCTGGGAGCAGCGGCTGGACGACCTCATCGGGCGGCTCACCCTGGGGGAGCTGGTGCCACAGGTATGGAGAGGGTCTCTGCAGCCAGAACAGCAACCCCACTGACAGCTGCATCCCCGGTGGGGCGGCGACAGCCTCCGCCCTCCCCATGGGGGGGGGGGGGTGAGGCGAGGGCAGCATCCTTGGGGCCTCGGTGTCCCACTGTGGGAGTCTGGGCCTGGCAGAGCACCCTATAAAGACCCTCAGTCTGAGGGGAGGGAGCTGGGAGGGAGCCCAGTGGGGTGGGGTTTCTGAATTGGAGGGGGTGGGTCAAGCTGGGTGCCGCTGGAATCTCCCATCCCCCAGATCCCCCCAGATGGTGCCTCCCCAGCCCTGTCCATGTCTCCTGCTGGGACGGAGAATGAGAGCTGGAATGGAAGAGCCGAGCGTGCCGGCTGCCCCACCTCTCTGCAGGGCCAGGCCGGGCGAACGAGGGCAGCCCCTTGGCAGAGTGCCCAGCCTCATGTGTCCCTCAGTGGCCCCCTTCACCTTTGGTGTCTGCCCCACAGATGGCGAGAGGTGGCGCTAAGCACAACGGGCCAGCGCCCCCCATTGAGCGGCTGGGAATCAAGCCCTACAACTGGAACACCGAATGCCTGAGGGGGGACGGGGAAGCCCCCGGCTGGGCCACGGCCTTCCCCCAAGCGCTGGGCTTGGCGGCCTCCTTCAGGTACTGTCTGAACAGGGGGGCCTCCCTGCTGCCATGTCTGGGCGTCCCCCCAGGCCGTGCTGGGGCCTAATCCAGCGCAGGTTCTGTGCCTGGGCATGTGTCTGCCCCAGCTCTGCCCAGGGCAGGGGCAGCTGCTGTGGCACTGAGGGGACCTGCACCATCTCTGGGCACAGCCCTGGCTCATCCCCCGATGCTTCAGCTGCTCTCCCCTCCCCCACAGCCCCGAGCTCATCCACCGCGTGGCCAATGCCACTGCCACGGAAGTGAGAGCCAAGCACAACTACTTCATGTCCACGGGCATCTACGGCGACCACACGGGCCTCAGCTGCTTCAGCCCAGTGCTGAACATCATGAGACACCCGCTGTGGGGCAGGAACCAGGTAACAGCTTGACCGGAAGTGGGGTGGGGGAGGGGGAGCCCAGGACTGGGATAGCAGGGGGCTGTGGGTTGGGACTGAGGGGCACCAGCCGAGCTGGGGGAGGGGGAGCCCAGGACTGGGATAGCAGGGGGCTGCTGGTGGGACTGAGGGGCACCAGCAGAGCTGGGGGAGGGGGAACCCAGGGGCTATAGGTGGGACTGAGGGGCACCGGCAGAGCTGGGGGAGGGGGAGCCCAGGACTGGGATAGCAGGGGGCTGTGGGTGGGACTGAGGGGCACCGGCAGACCTGGGGGAGGGGGATCCCAGGACTGGGATAGCAGGGGGCTGTGGGTGGGACTGAGGGGCACCGGCAGAGCTGGGGGGGGGGGGGCGAGGGCGGGCACAGGGGGGGCGGGGGGGCCCGGGCTGGGCTGGGGGAGGGGGGGGCCCGGCCCGGAATACCACTGGGCTGCTGGTGGGACTGAGGGGCACTGGCAGAGCGGTGTGTGCCCTGGGATCCCCTCCCAACACACCTCGTACTTTCTCCCTGCCCGAATCCAGATGTGTTAGGGCCCCTCTGGCAGACCCTGCAAGCTCCCTCCCTCTCCCCCTGTGGCTTGTGGCCCCTTGGCCTCTGTGCTGAGGCTGCCCCTATCGCCCCTTGCACTAATGTGTCCGAGATGTGGGCCCACGAGGGACTGGACTGAGCCCCCCTCCGCCCTACGGTCTCATTTCCCCAAGTCCCCAGGCAGCGGCAGCTCCAGGACTGTTTGAAGGGCAGGTGGGGAATTGGCAGCTGTCGCGGAGCAATGAGTGATGGGGCCGGGGGGAGCAGGGGTTGCATCCCCACAGCCAGCGCCCCAGCAGCGGGGGGGCGGCAGCAGCAACGCGTGTGTCTGTCTGTCCTCAGGAGACGTACGGCGAAGACCCGTTCCTGAGCGCAGAGCTGGCCGTGGCATTCGTGCAGGGGCTGCAGGGCGACCACCCCCGTTACGTCAAGGCCAGCGCCGGCTGCAAGCACTTCAGCGTGCACGGGGGGCCTGAGAACGTGCCCGTCTCCAGGCTCAGCTTTGATGCCAAGGTGAGTGCGACGCTCCCTGGCGATACGCAGGGCCGTGAGGGACCCTTAGCGCGAGAGTCTGGTCTGTGCCTGCTGGGGGTCAGCTCCCCCACTGCACCGGCCACAAGCGCTGCCCCACAGGCCCCGCCGGCTCATCACAGGCTAGCGATAGGCCCGCTCCAGCCACTGGACACGCGCAATATTCACAGGTTTGCAGCTCCCAAAGGAGCAGGCCAGTTCCACCTCTGCTCCCCGCCCCCCCTTAGCACCCAGCGCTGAGAGCCCTGGGCCCTGAGAACAAGGGAACGGTTATTTAACACAGCCCAGAGATTGGAGTGAGCAAGTTGAGTGATGGAAACAAACTCCGATAAACTGGTCACACACGTGGGGGGCAGTCTCCATCCCTGGTCAGTTTCACATCCACCTGGGAAGTTTGTCTGAAGATCTGCTCCAGGAACTATTGTAGGGCAGGTCTCTGGCCGGCGCAGTACAGAGGCCTGGCTGGATCCCAGTGCTCCCTTCTGGCCCTGGAATCTCTGAAGGTGGGAAGAACCCAGGCTTGTTGAACCAGCTACTTTTCTGCCTGATCGAGCAATGCTCACCCACCATCCTTCCAGGCTTGGCTGTGATCTTCGGTCAGGAGACAAGTCGCTGTCAGCTTGCCTGCTAGGTGAAAGTTACCGTGTGTTTCCTTGCGGTACCTGATATACCAGACTAATCCTTTGATCTTAGTCATAAGCAGCGCCCCCGCCACGCCTGCCTGATTGTTTTTCCTGTAGGTTTTTTCTCCTGGAGATTTCAATTTCACAATCTTACACCTGGTGCCTGGCTCGGTGTGCACATCGGCATCTGTTGTAAGACCTACGATGCCCAATACGCATGTGACCAGACAGATAGATGAGCGTCTGTCACCCCCTGCCTGCAAGGAACCTGGCTGAGGTGCGTCACCTCCCGGTGATCTGCCTTATCTTCAGAACGCACTTTTCAGTGTCGATACAGAATGCCTGAAATGTGACCCGTACACACATTTACAACCAGTGGGAGAGACCTCACATGCCACTCTTGGGTGCATATATCTGGCCTAGGGCATCCCTGTGCGATTCTGTGGTCTCTCTGTGCTCTCTGCCAGTTGGCACCGAGAGATTCCTGGGTCCCGGTGAGCTCCGCCAGGGCTGATGTTGGGGGCCATGGGGTGGGGGTGGGGTCTGCGCCAGGCTCGCGGCCCTGACCGAGTGCTCTGCGTCCTGCAGGT
Source organism: Platysternon megacephalum (assembly GCA_003942145.1). NCBI lineage: Eukaryota > Metazoa > Chordata > Testudines > Platysternidae > Platysternon > Platysternon megacephalum. Next base: position 2,894,208 of record QXTE01000016.1, on the reverse strand, counting down.
GCACGAGCGGGACTGGAGAACGACCTTCCTGCCCCAGTTCCAGGCCTGTGTGCGCGCTGGCTCCTACAGCGTCATGTGCAGCTACAACAGGTACCGGGCGAGGCAGGCCCGCGGCCGGACAGGCACCGAGACGGGGCAGGGGTCTCTGTGTGCTGCAGGCCGCTCCTTGCCCGTGCTCAGCATTAGCTTCTCCTGGGGGAGACGAGGGCTGTTCTCACACACACCCCCCTCTGCCCTGGAAGGGGGCAGGTCAGCAGCCTGAACCCCACCGCAGCTGTACAGCTTTCGAGCTGAGCGGGGTTGGCTCTGTTTGGGATTTGGGTGGAGTCCCCAAGTGGCTCAGGAGAGGACGTCTCTGTTGAGCCAATGCCCCTGCACGCTGCTCGGGGGCGCTGTCCTCTAGAAGAGAAGTCAAACCTCGGTCCTCTCCGTCTGTCATTGCTAGTGATCTCATGGCAGTTCCGGGGGGAGTCAGGGCGGGAGCCCCGTGGCCTGGGGTTCCCAGGTGGGCAGTTACATTCTGCTGAAGTAAATCCCCCTGCAATTCCAACTGAGTGCAGCGTTCTCCTTCACTTCCTGTCCCAAACTGCCAGGCACTGTTAAAACAGCTGCCGCGCCCCGCCCCAGAGGTGGCTGCATTCGGCATTGCAATAACTGCCAGACCCAACCCGGCAGGATCAACGGCGTGCCCGCCTGCGCCAACAAGAAGCTGCTGACAGACATCCTGCGGGCAGAGTGGGGCTTCCAGGGCTACGTGGTGAGCGACGAGGGGGCCGTGGAGTTGATCATGCTGGCCCATCGCTACACACACAGCTTCCTGGAGACGGCCATCGGTGAGCCTGGACGCCCACAGCCCGCTTGGCCGAGAGCTGCCTGGGCTGGGAGCAGGGCAGGGCCCAGCTGCTGCTGGTACTACTAGAGCAGAACTGGCATCTGAGGGCAGGGGCACAGTCCGTGGTGGGGTAGCGGGGGCGGGGGAGGGAGAAGGTTGGGCACTGGTTTGATGGTCAGGACTCCTGGGTTCTATTCCCAGCTCTGCCACTGACCTGCTATGTGATCCTGGGCAAGTCACACACACATACACACGTGCCTCAGTTTCCCCTCTGTACAAACCCTCCTGCTCCCCTTCCCAAGGGCCCGTGAGGCCTAGTTAACAAGGGTGCTGGAGCCTCAGTTCAAGAGCTGAGCTCATTGCCCCCAGCCTGGCAGGCGCAGAGGCTACTCGGTTGGGTTGGGGGCCCTCGGGGGGGGGGGAAAGGGAGGGCAGAGGCTGAGCCCAGCGGTAACGCGCTGTTTCCTGTCTCTCCGCCACGCTGCAGCCTCGGTGAACGCTGGCTGCAACCTGGAGCTGTCCTTCAGCCTGACGGAAAACGTCTTCATGAGCATCAGCGAGGCTGTGGCCAAGGGCAACATCACGCTGGAGGTGAGAACCTCTGGGGGCAGCGTGGATGGGACACCCCCCGTCCTTGTGGGGTGCCAATACCGGAGCAGGGCATGGGGCAGGCAAGCTGAGCACCAGGGGCCCCGGGCCCCAAGGCATGGACTTACTTGGGCTGGCTCGAGCGCCGGGTACCTGGGACTGGCGGGAGAGTGGAGATGGGGTGAGAGCCCGTCTGTCTCCCCCAAGTCTGAGCTTGAGCCACCCCCTGCGCCGGTGTGACTGGGATGGGGGGCTGCAGCGGCCCCCCCAGATCTGAGCTCTGGCTGCCCCCTAGCTGGTGTAACGGGCTCTCGCTGCCCTTTGCAGACGGTGAGGGCCCGGGTCCGGCCACTCTTCTACACGCGCCTGCGGCTGGGGGAGTTCGACCCCCCGGCCATGAACCCCTACAGCGCCCTGGACCTGAGCGCCGTGCAGAGCCCCGCCCACAGGAGCCTCGCCGTGGAGGCCGCCGTCAAGAGCTTTGTGCTGCTGAAGAACGAGAGGGAGACGCTGCCCCTCAGCGCCCAGGCCCTGGCCGGCAAGCGCATCGCGGTGAGCGCCCCGCTCGGGGCGGGGATGGGGGGGGATGGGGGGGCCGCAGGGGAGCCCAGGCTGGGACTTCCTGGCTCGCATGCCCAGGGGTGCTGACCACCCAGCAGAGCACACAGCCCCTGGCATCCTCAGTCGCTGCGTGCCCTGCCCCAGAGAACCGGCTCCCTGCCCCACACTGGACACCTCAGCTGGGGACTGCGTGACACCAGGGGCCCCACAGCCACACCCCCCGGAGCAAGCGGCAGCCCCCCACCCTGCAGTACCAAAGGGTGCCCTGTGCAGACTGCGGGTCCTGGCGGGCACTGGAGCCTGGCTGATGAGAGCAAGAGGGAGCAAGGCGTGGTGGGGCCTGGGGACCCGGGGGGACACTGCACGGTGGGGGGGGGGAACTGCATGGGGGGGCTTGGGGCGGGCGCTGCTCGATGGGGGGCGGTGGGTGCTGCATGGGGGGGTGGGCGCTGCTCGATGGAGGGTGGTTGGTGCTGCATGGGGGGCGGGCGCTGCTCGATGGGGTAGGGGGTGCTACATGGGGGGGCGGGCGCTGCTCGATGAGGGGCGGTGGGCGCTGCATGGGGGGGGCGGGCTCAGTGGGACCTGGGGGCCTGGACGGAGGCTGCACAGTGAGGGGGGGCACTGCTCGATGGGGCCCAGGGACGGCAGACGCTGGGCGGGGCGGATCCCGGGGGGGCAGCACGGCCGGCCCTCCCCCAGAGTGAGGCTCAAAGCTGCCAGGGGCTGCATTCGGCCAGCGCTTGACCCACCCAGCTCATTCCATGGCCCCCCCGGCCCTCCTCCCCCGGCTTCTGTGCGCCGCCTGGGCCCTGGGCTGCCAGGGTGGAGCGGGCGGCTCCTGTCCCACCCTCGGCTGTTTCCCCTCCTCTGCAGGTGGTTGGTCCCTTTGCCGACAACCCCAGGGTGCTGTTTGGGGACTACGCGCCCATCCCGGACCCCCAGTACATCTACACCCCCAGGTAGGGCAAGAGCAACTCCCCCCCCCCCCATCGGTTACTGGGATCCCCCAACCCCGGAGCTCAGGCTGCTGCCCTGCTCCATCCATCAGCTGGGTGGGGAGGGTGCTGTGGCATTTCTCTGCTCTGCGGGCTGGGCACATGGCACCGCTTGGTTCCTGGTCCGAGCCGGGCAGCTCCCAGGGCAACGGGGCATCGGTGGGGCTCCCCCCATCCCCGCCTGACACCTGGTGCAGAATTGCCCATTGGTTGCACTCGGCCCTGCCGGGGAGGCGGATTCTCCGTCTGGAGGGGGGTGCCCGGGTGCCGTGGCAACGGCCCCTGTCTCAGCGACGTAGCTGATGGCGGCTGGTCCCATCCCGGTGCAGGAGGGGCCTGGAGACCCTGCCGGCCAATGTCAGCTTCGCCGCAGGCTGCAGCGAGCCCAGGTGCCAGCGCTACTCGCCGGGCGAGGTGGAGGGGGCGGTCGGGGCGGCCGACATCGTGGTGGTGTGCCTGGGCACAGGTACGGGGGGCGAGGGCAGGCGGGGGGGCAGCAGGGTCCCCGGGCGGTGATGGGTGGCCTGGTCTGGATCTGAGGGGGTGGGCTCAGCCGCTCTGGCATTTGCCTTCCTGCCCCCCCCCCCGCCCCCAGATCCGCAAGAGGCTGTGGCAGAGCCTGGCGCGGGGGCAGGGCTGGGCTGCTGGTTGTGTGACGGGGCCTCCCACCAAGACAGCCCGCGAGTGCCCAGGGCGGGCAGGGCCCGGGGCCCCCTGCCGGGCTGCCTGCTCCCCAAAGGGTGCGGCGTGGGCTTCTCCTCAGCATGGCAACTCCCACAATTCCTCGCTCCGCCGGGAGCCCTCGGCCAGGGGGACCAGGATGCTCCCCCCACATCATGTCCCCGGCGGGTCGGGGGGTGGAGATGAGGCACATGCTCTGCACGGCCCTGGCAGCCCAGGGCGGGGGCATCACAACTGACTGGCGCTGGCTCTTCCTGCTCAGGGACTGACCTGGAGACAGAGGCGAACGACCGACGGGACCTGGCCCTGCCCGGGCACCAGCTGGAGCTGCTGCAGGACGCCGTGGCCTGGGGTGAGGTGGTTTGGGGCGCACTCGCACCCTGGGGGCTGCAGGGGGTGGGAATCTGGGCACCCGTGAGGAGCTGCCAGGGGGCCGGATGTGTGGGCACAGCACCCCCTGAGGCTCAGCCCAGCCCACCCTCGGGGGACCCATCTCCCCATTGCCCCTGCGTGTGGGTGGCCCTGGAGGGACTGAGCTCAGTGCCCCGCATGCCCAGACACCACAGTGATGGGCTCCCACGGAAGAGCCCAGCGGGACAGATAGTTGGGGTATTAGGAGTATCGCCAACCTCAGTCGGCCTGGTCTAGGGATGAGACCCCAGCATGCGCTGCCCCATGGGCTTCCCTGAGCTAGTGTGGGGCCCCGTGTGCTGTCGTCCCCCAAGCTGCCATGCCAAGGGAACGGGCTCTGGACTGACCTAGCCTGTCCCTTCCAGCCATGGGGCACCCCGTCATCCTGCTGCTGTTCAACGCGGGGCCACTGGACGTGAGCTGGGCCCAGGCCCACCATGGAGTAGGCGCCATCCTGGCATGCTTCTTCCCAGCACAGGCCGCGGGCATCGCCATCATCAAGGTGCTGCTGGGGGAGGAGGGGGCCAGCCCGGCGGGCAGGCTCCCGGCCACCTGGCCAGCTGGCATGGACCAGGTAAGGCCCCGGGGCACTGGTGCTGGGGGCTCGGAAATCTGCTGGGTGCCCAGTGCGGGATGCCAGCTGCCCTGGCGCGGTGACGCTCGATCCAAGAAGCACGTGAGCTTTCTCCCAGCCCCACGGCACCTCCCTTGGGACCGGCTGCTCTGGGCGCAGAGCCCAGCTGTCTGCACAGCCCCAGCCCCACAGGACAGGGCTGTGAGCTCTGCCTCCCCGTCCCAGGGCTGGCATGGCCCTGCAGCCTGTGGCCATCCCTCCATGTGCCCATAGCCAGTGTGGCCCTGGACCCCCAGCTCCCCCACCTTTTCCTGAGGCCAGCTTGGCACCGTGGCCCCCCCATGCCCGCGTGGCACCATGGCCTGTGGCTGACGTCTTCCATCCCTTGTGGCTGCAGGTGCCAGCCATGGAGAATTACACCATGGAGGGGCGCACGTACCGGTACTATGGGCCAGGGGCCCCGCTCTACCCCTTCGGCTACGGACTGTCCTACACCACCTTCCTCTACCGGGACCTGGCCTTGAGCCCCACGGCGCTGCCCCTCTGCGCCAACCTCAGCGTCTCCGTGGTGCTGGAGAACACTGGGCGGAGGGATGGTGAAGAGGTGAGAGCTCCCCCTGCCCCGGATCGGGGGGGAGGGGGCTGTGGGGCCGGGGCGGTCAGGAGAGGTGGCGTCCGGCTGACTCCTGTGGCATTGGGGTGAGGCAGTGCCGTGGTTCGGCCCCAGCCAGCCTGAGCGGTGACGCTGCCCCTGGAGAAGCAGCACCTGGCAGGACCCCTCGGTCCCTGCTGGCCTGGCCCTGGGTGCTTGGCTCCCCGCTGCTGTTCCTAGCCCACCTCTCCCCTCCCTGCAGGTGGTGCAGCTGTACCTGCGTTGGGCGCAGCCCTCCGTGCCGGTGCCCCGCTGGCAGCTGGTTGGATTCCGCCGGGTGCCCGTGGCCGCAGGCCGGGCGGCGAAGCTGCTGTTCCTGGTGCCCTACGTGCAGCGCGCCGTCTGGGCCGAGCAGTGGCAGCTGGAGCCGGGCGCCTTCACGCTCTTGGTGGGCGGGCAGCAGCCGGGCCAGGAGACGCGTGCCAGCTCCGAGGTCCTGCGGGCGGAGTTCACTGTGAGCGGCACCACCCGACCCCTGAGCCGCTGCTAGGGACAGGGCCCGTTCCTGGGGCACTGGAATGGGAACTGCGGGGGGGTAGCATGGGGCCATATGCGTTGGGACTGGGATCTGGCCCAGCGCCCGGCTGGCTGTACCAGGAAGCGGGGGCACATGGCTGGCTGTACTGGGGACAATGGGAGCTCATTCACTCGCTGCACAATAAACTTTGCCCAGCGTTGACCCCGATGGAAGCTGCAGCTGGAAATGGGGGTGCTGAGGGACTGGGCTCCCCCAGCTTTCTCCGCCAGCCACGCACTGCAGGCCAGCAGGGGGCGCTGGAGCCATGGCACGGGTTGGAGGGGGTCCTGGCGGGATTGCATGGGCCATGTGGCTGCACACTCCGGTGAGCACTGAGCCCACCTGGGTGCTGGTCGAACCCCTGCTGTGTAGGAGCCCCCCCCCCCCCCGACCAGAGGGGTGCTTCTCAGACAGGCCCCTGACCCCCGACCTGACCCCCCAGCAACAGCACGTCTCCCCCACTGTGCCCAGGTGACAGGAGCGGCACCAAGCTCCTGGCACCCGGACGTGCCGCCCTGCCCTGCCCCCAGGCACCCTCCTCCCAGCTGTCATGCCGCCCTTTCTCCGCTGGGTGGCGCCCCCCTTCCTTACAGCCCAGCCAGGCTCTGGCCAAGTGCGAACTGGGGCAGAGCAGGGCGAGTACAGGGGCATTGCTCCGTCTGGGCCGGTCTCCCCAGCGCCCATCCCCGTGGGCTCTGCCCGGATCGCTGAGCTCTCGCAGCACCAGCGACCCCCAGACTCCACCCCAGACCGGGCAGCCCAGGCACCGAGAGTGACTCACCGATGGGCACACAGCCAGTGAGCGACCCTGCTGTGGGCCCTGCCACCTCCCGGCCCAACGGCTATGGCTCGGTCAGGGCCCTGCTGCCACAGGTGCCACCCGGTCAGGAGAGACCTGGAGCCCGGCTCCCTCCTCCCCAGCCTGGCACAGGAGGGGATGATCCCAGCCACATCCCCTCCCCTCCGGCTGCAGGGGCCCAGCCGTCGCCTGCTGCCTCCCCCAGGCCCCTCCCAGCAGCCAGGGCTTTTCCTGCTGAGCCGGGGCCCGTAGGGGCAGCTTGGTCTCCAGACAGCGCTTGCTCCTGGTCCGACGGGGTTCAACAGGGCCGTCTGCGCCGCTGTGCCCGGGCCATGCTGGGTTAGGGGCGAGTGGGGCAGGAGCCCCCGCCTGCCTGGCTGAATAGAGGTGGGAGGTCCCTGGCACAGGCAGGCTCACTGGCCCCACCAGCGTGGGGGCTGGCTGGCTCAGGGACGGGGCAGGGAGCTGTTCCTGCCTGGGCAAGCCCTGCAGGCCAGCCCAGGGCAGGGGGAACCAAGGGCTGGCAGCCGTGCCCCGTGTGAAATGAGTTACCAAGCTCAGTCCGGCGCCAGGGGACAGGGATGGACACGGGAGCCGTGCTGGGGGGAGGGGGACAGTGCAGGGGGAGGATGGAGGATGTGGGGGCAGAGGGGTGGATGTGTGGGGGGAGGGGCTCTCCCCCTTCCGCCTGGCAGCATGCCCTCCACACACACACACAATGGGCAGGAAGGGACGGGGAGTCCCGCAGCTGCCTGAGGTCAGCAAGGCCCAGCAGGAAGGGGCGGCTCTGGGAATAGAGCAGGCTCTCAGTCACTGGCCACGTGCACCTCCCCAGAGCTGGGGGGCACTGGGGGCCGGGAGTGCCACACCAGGGCAGGGCTGCCCTGAGGGCACGGCAGGGATGGATGGGGCTGGCTGTGTGGTCACCTAGGCTGGCACGCCCGTCCCTGCGATACACACGTGTGCACCCAGGCACACGCCGTGCACACATGGCCCGCCCTAGCCCTGCCCTCCTTTGATTTCTCTATGAGAGCAGGGGTGGGGCTGGGCCTTGGGTGGGGGAAGACCATTTGGGGCATGGCACGGGCGGGACGACAATTCTTAGCCCTGGCACCCGGTGTGGGCATTCCCCAGCCCCGCTGCCTTCACGGCTGCTCCCTCTGCGGCTCTGCACGTTACTGAGGTGGGGTCTGAGCTGCGGTGAGCGGGCTCTGGGCTGAGCCAGAGGGAGTCAGACCCCGGCTCACGCCAGCCTCAGTCCTGTCTGCAGGGGAAGGATGGCACAGGGCCCTGTCTGTGCCTGGGGTGCCGTTGGGCTGGAGCGAGCATGGACCCAACTCCGCCTTCCACGCAGCGGGGCAACGAAAGGGACCCTGCGGGGCCCTTGCCAAGGGCTTGGGGCTGCCCAATGTGGGCTTGGTGCCCAGAGCCAATGCTGCTGGCAGGGCCGGCTGGACAATGCCATGGTGGCACCAACAGGCACAGCTCTGTGTTCCTGCATCCCAGGCGGTGCAGCCCCCTTCCTGGCAGGAGCAGCTGGGGCCAGGCAGTGGCCAGCTCCATGGATGCCCCCCTCCCCTCTGTGCCAGGCTGTGTGTGGGGACAGGTCAGGCTACACCGGCCTCTGCCCCAGGGACTTTCCCAAGGGTGAGGGCTGCAGACCGCAGTGCGTCGGGGCATGTGGCTGATCTCCTGCCAAACGGCTCAGGACTGGGGCTTGTGGGCAGAGAAGGGTGAGGACGGGGTTCCTTGCCCAGCTCTCCCCAGACTCGGGCCAGGTCCCCCCTGGGCTGTACAGTGCCAGGCAGGGATCAGCGGCACTGGGGGCCACGTGGTGGAGGCAGATGCTGCACCTGGGATGGAGCCGGCACTTTCCATCTGAGCGGTGCGGGGTCCTGCCCAGCTCTCTCTGGGCTGTGAAAGGCTGCCGAGGGATCCTTTATCTCCCCCACAGAAGTGCAGCTGCCTCTGGGGTGTGCCGTGGAAGTTGCTTAATGGCACACAGCAAATGCTGCCCAGCCGGTTAGGGTGGGGAGTGACGCTTGGCGCTGGATCCCATGGAAGGGCTCTCGGGGTTCGGGCTGGCAGAGCAGAGTGAGCGGAGTGGAGTTCGGGTGGGACACCTGGTGGGCAACCTGAACCCTACCGAAAGGGCCCTGGGCTCTCTGCTGGCTGGACAGATGGCCCCGGGGTGGTGCAGGAGGGGCATGGCGGGAGTGCTGGGTTGAGGGCTGGGGCAGTCTGGCCCTGCAGCCCAAACCTGCCCTCGCTCCAGAGAAACCAGTCAGCCAAGCGGGGTTGAGTCTGAGTGCAGCCGGCCACAGAGCTGCCCCTCCTCCAGGGTGATGGGAAATGGGGTGTGTGCATGGCTGTGGCCAGTTTGTGGGACTAGCACTGGGTGTGTGGATGAATGTGTATGCACGTGGGTGCCCAAGGGTGTCGGAGGGTCTGTCTCTGGGTTAGGTTGTGCGTCTGTGTGTCACTGCCGCCAGCATCTCTTCCACCAGCAAACTGAAAACAAACCCTGGCGTTTCCAGCTGCTGCCTTTGGCTCTAGGGAGTCATACAAGCTGCCTGCCTGCGGGGTGCCAGCTACGAGGGTGCCCTGGGAGCCGGATGGGCACCGTGGGCCCGAGAAGCAGGTAGAGCCATAGGACAAAGCAGAGTTTTGAGCTAGGGTCCTGCCACGCCAGCTGCAGAGCAGTACTCGGGTACCACCCCACCCCCACCCCCCCCAGCACTGGGCCAGTAACACCGGCTCTGGGTGAGAGCCCAGCCTGAGCTGAATGTACTGGGAATTCACGCTGGGCCATGGACTCCAGGTGGGCGAGGGCAGGGCAGAGTCACCGAGGCTGAGGGCACCGGCCCTGCTGCAGATGCCCAAGGGAGGCACTGTCCCTGCTGCGCAGGGAGCTGCTCCCCCAGGCGGTGGACAAGGGGTGTCAGGCAGGAGGCCAGTAACGATTGCGGGGTCTGGTGACAAGGAGTAGGGAGCGCGCCAGGCTGGATCGGGGCCAAGGAGTCGCCAGGGCCTGCTCTGGGATCCCTCCAGCCCAACTCCAGGCCCTGACGGGCAGGATCCCCTCCCCCGGCCCTAGAGAAGCGCAGGAGTGCTGTGGAGCATTTGGCTGGCACTGGCCCAGAGGGAGCGAGTGCCCTTCTCAGGGCTGGGCCGCTGGAGGGGAGAGAGAGACCAGCTAAGTGGGCACGGAGGGCGAGAGCTGAGGGAGAAGCTGGCGGAGCTAATGCCGTTGCTGTAAGCTTTGCCCAGCAAGGCTGGCACACTGGCTTCCCGCACAGGCCATGATGAGATCACACCGAGATGCTAATGACAGGTGCCGCCCAGCGTCATCACAGAGCTGGGTGTGTGGCCACGCCGGGGCGGGGTAGGAGCGGCCAGCTGGTCCCTTTGTCCCCCACACTCACGGTGAAACTCACACGCCAGGAGTGACTCGGCCTCTATCTATCCATCCCCATCCACCCCTATCTATCCCCATCCACCCATCTATCTATCTATCTATCTATCTATCTATCTATCTATCTATCTATCTATCTATCTATCTACCTACCCCCCAGCTCAGGGATGAAAGGGACAGTGATAGCTGTGATGAATGGGCTGGGCCCCTCAGGTCTGTGCCCAGCGCATGTTCAGCTGAAATCACAGCCTCCAGTGGCAGTAACTTACCATGAGCTAGAAGGAGGGAACCACAGGCTGTGGGGGAACTGGAGTCTAAGAGGACAGAGCCCTGTGTATGGGGGAGAGGTACCGTGCCCTGGGTGGCAGGCCAGCAAGCCTGAGACTGTGAGCAAGGAGCCCCCAGTTTCAATAAGAGGTGGCTTTGCTGTGCCATAAAGCCGGGACGGAGATATATATTTGTCAGGGGCTCTGGGATGGAGCTGTATGCGTGTCAGGGGCTCTGGGATGGAGCTGTATGGGTGTCGGGCTCTGGGATGGAGCTGTATGCGTGTGGGGCTCTGGGATGGAGCTGTATGCGTGTCGGGGGCTCTGGGGTGTAGCTGTTTGCGTGTCGGTGGCTCTGGGATGGGGCTGTATGCGTGTCGGTGGCTCTGGGATGGAGGTGTATGCGTGTCGGTGGCTCTGGGATGGAGCTGGATGCGTGTCGGGCTCTGGGGTGGAGCTGTATGTGTGTGGGGCTCTGGGATGGAGCTGTATGCGTGTAGGGCTCTGGGATGGAGCTGTATGCGTGTCGGGGGCTCTGTGATGGAGAGGTATGCGTGTCTGGGGCTCTGGGATGTAGCTGTATACGTGTCAGGGGCTCTGGGATGGAGCTGTATGGGTGTCGGGCTCTGGGATGGAGCTGTATGCGTGTGGGGCTCTGGGATGGAGCTGTATGCGTGTCAGGCGCTCTGGGATGGAGCCGTATGCGTGTCAGGCGCTCTGGGATGGAGCTGTATGCGTGTCGGTGGCTCTGGGATGGAGCTGTATGCGTGTCAGGCGCTCTGGGATGGAGCCGTATGCGTGTCAGGCGCTCTGGGATGGAGCTGTTTGCGTGTCGGTGGCTCTGGGATGGGGCTGTATGCGTGTCAGGGGCTCTGGGATGGAGCTGTATGGGTGTCGGGGGCTCTGGGATGGAGCTGTATGCGTGTCGGGGGCTCTGGGGTGGAGCGGTATGCGTGTCGGGCGCTGGGATGGGGCTGTATGCGTGTCAGGCGCTCTGGGATGGAGCCGTATGCGTGTCAGGCGCTCTGGGATGGAGCTGTATGCGTGTCAGGCGCTCTGGGATGGAGCCGTATGCGTGTCAGGCGCTCTGGGATGGAGCTGTATGCGTGTCAGGGGCTCTGCTGGGTGTTGGCTACAAGAGGAGAGTGACCAGCAGCCCCTGGGCACTGGCAGGCCGAAGGGAAAGAGCCCTAGTGAGTACTTTGCTCGATGATCTCAGCACCGCCTGATGTTTGCCCCGACCTCCTCCCTGTTTGTCTTTGGCTCAGAGCGCAAGGCCGGGGACCCGTCCGGACTCAGCCAACGTGCCTAGCTCATCAGCCAGCTCTAGACTTTGCTCCAACAGCCACAGAGGCAGACTCGTGTGGGTGTGGGCAGCTGTGGCGAGGCTGTGAGCCACTCCCCTGGTTGCTGAGGGCTAGGGAGGGGAACAGGCCCTTTGCCCCTGCACTCCCTCCAGCCCAGGCTCTGGCCTGCCCAGCTCCGGGGGCTCAGGAGTGTATTGGCAGGAGATGACCAGGAAAGAGCAATGCTCCTTAGGAATAAAGCCCCGAACGCAGCAGCCCTCCCTGATGCGTCCCCTGCTCCTGCTGGCATGCACAGATTGAGTGAGCAAGGACCGCCAGGCTCGGCCCAAAGCCACAATTCAGCGGCACGGGCAGGCGCAGCCTGGGCTGGAAGCTTGAGCCACCCTGCGCCTGATCTGTACCCCAAATCCATCCCAGTTTGGTGCCTGTCCCGTGGCAGAGCTCCGCCCACACAGCTCCTGCAGCGGCCTTGCTGGCACGGCACTGGGCCCATTCACAGCAGAGACCCACGGGTCACCCCATCCGCACACGCTCTCACTGGCTGGCTGGCACCCTGAGGCACTGGGCACCTAGCAACCACTAATTAACAGTAGGTGCTGAGCACCTGTGCACACCGCAGCTCCAGCAGGCTGCAGCATTCCAGGGGCCTGGCGTGGGAGCAGCGATCCATGTGCAAAGCTGCCTCTGGGATCATATCCCCATCTTCCCGGTCAGATCCCACTGGGAAAAGGGGGGGACTTTGCCTGTAACCCCCACACATACCCATGCCCCCCACCCAGAGGCAGCCGCCTCCCAGGTCCCAAGGTCGAGCTGCCTTGTGGTTGGGCTCTGCACTCGGTGCAGAGGAGAGTGAGGAACACGCTGTCTCTGCCTCGAGGACTAGGGGCTCTCGATCGGGCCAGCTTAGCACGTGCAGACACAATCATAATTAACTCATCGATTTTTCCATAAGGATTGGGAGGCTGGTTGCTCCCAGTATCCACAGGAACCAGCAAAAAGCAAGCGATACAGCAGTGACTCAATCTGCAGAGGAGTGATCAATACATACTGAGGTTATTATACAAGCGTATTGACCGTCCCGGGGTCGCAGCGGACTCTGCGCACTTGCTCCTCTTTGCTCTTGCTCCGTCTACATTGTAGTTTTCCATTTGGGCGTTCTCAGAATGACGGTTCCCAGAGTAACCAGAATCCCACTTCTCTGGGGACTGATGCTCCAGAGACCCACAGGCCAGTGGGGCAGAGGACGGTACAGGAGAGGGGCAGCTTGGGGAACGTGGTTCTTTGTGTTACGTCGCTGTCCGGTCAGGAACGCTGCCTCTTCCTAGGAACAGGGCCAGAAATAACAGTTTAGTGGGTCCCAAAACACTGTCTGGCGAGGAAGGCAGGAGTGCGGGTCCTGTGGCAGATCACACACGGACTGCCAAGGCAGAGGGCCCCAGGCTGCCTCATGCACAGGGCAGGGGACCCGGCTCACCTCACATTGTCTCTGGGGAAAGGAAGAGGTGACAACTGGGGGAGCTGCGTGTATGAATTCTCTGAACTCTCCCTGTGCTGCTAATGCCACTGGGAAAGGGGAGGGAACTAGCTGCCTTCGTTGTTGCCTCTTTACCTCCATGTTGGACTGAAATTCCAAGGGGACTGGTAGAGGGCTGCCAACAGAGGGTTGTTAACTTGGGCTGCTCCTCCATTCTAATACACACATGCCAGGCAGGCGACTGGTCTGCCAGGGGAGAAGGCACCTGGCAAGGAAGCCTCCTGGTCAGGGCTGGTGATCACCTGTCGACTCGGATCCAGGAGTCACTGGACCAAGGGCCTGAAAGGTTATAAAAGGAAGTGATGGGTGTGACGGAGCAGGGAGCAGGGCGGATTTGACCTGGGAATGTTGCAGGGGAGTTACATTGGGGATGGGAAGGAAGCGACCTGAGCTGTAACCTGAGCCAGGAGGGGGGTGGGAGAAGTGACACCTTTGGCTGGGAGACTGAACAAAGGAGAGGAGGAGCAGGGGGAGGGGTAGACCTGCTGGAGGAGTTTTTTGTTTTTCAGTTTTGGGCTGGGTGGTGAAATGCAGGGAACCCCAAGCTGGGGGCTAAGTTCCCTAAACCCCCCCGAAAGGACTTGATTGAGGGGTTCTGGTTGTACCTACAAGTTCTGCTTGGGACTGTGTTCCTGTCATCTAATAAACCTTCCATTTTACTTGCTGGCGGAGAGTCACGGTGAATCCCAGAAAGAGGGGTGCAGAGAACTGACTCCCCCACTCTCCGTGACAATGGGGCTTAACCCCCATTACCTGCCGGGCAAGGGAAAGAACTCCAATTAGTCACGCTCTGCACCTGGGGTGCTGAGGAGGTGGAGCTAGGCTGATATGGAGCTGGGGTGCTCAGCTGAAGAGAGAGGACCTAGGAGGAAGGAAGGCCGGAGTTGGCAGGCTGAGGAAGGCAGTAGGGTCAGAACTGATCCCTGTGGTGGGCCCTGGAAAGGGGGCAAGAGAAGGCAGGACTCTGGTAGGAAGAGAAGCCTCTGGGGAGCCGGGGAGGCTCCTGGCGGGGGCTCTGAGATAGGGTTTGTAAGTGGAAGCAGAAGAGAAGGTTGCAGTAGCCCAAGGGGGCAGAAGAATTATTCAGACTTGTTTGGATTGCCATTTGGTTACCCCAGAAGGGGCTTGAACGTAATGTGTCTTGGCTGGAGGACACCGGTGACATTATACCTGGCCACAAAGGGGTGCTCCAAGGGTGTGTCCTCACAAAGGACTTATGGGGGGAGGGACAGACTAACAGCCCCCCAGGAAGTGTGGGGCAGGAGAGGGGGAGGGCGCGGGCTGGCTGAGGCCAGAGGAGGCGAGCTGGCGGGAGAAGGTTCCATGTTTCACAACCCCAGCCATGCATTGCAGCAGGAGGACCCTGAATGGCAGAGGAGCCTGACCCCAGCCCAAAGAATGCTCTGGAGTGGGGTGGGGGGGAAACTGAGGCAGAGCAACGCAGCTAGGGTTTATGATGTTTGCATATCTCTGTGTATTTCTTGTACTACTAAGTAAAGAGCAGCGGTGATTCAGAGTCTGGCACAAAGTGTGTGCGAGGCATTGACACCTACCACATGCCCAGCTGGAGAGGCAATGCGGCAGGCTCACAGGTGGGGCTCTGGTATCGAGGGTGTGTATCAGCTCTGGGAGGCTCCAGGGGCCAGGCAGTGGACTGCATGGCCGCAGCTCTCGGGATGGGGTGCTGGACAGAAGATCTGCACCCCAGGAGTGTGCCCAGAGGCCCTCATGTAGGAACAGTGCTTGGACTCCGTTCAGACTGCAGAGGCTTAAAACACCCAGGATCCAGAATCTGTCTCCTCTCCTAGCAGGCCGGTGAGTGGCTAAGAAGGGGTGCTCAGCTGGAGCCATGACAGGGAAGCACCCCTACGCCCCTTCCATAGCACACTCCCTCCCCCATTGCCCAGGCTCCATATCCCCTGGCATATGGCAGGAGTCTCCGGGGGTGGTGCATTATGGGGATGCTAAGGAAAGGGGGGCTGGCTGGGGCCCTGAATCCAGAGAGAGGAGCTGGACCAGGCCTGGGGGAGGAGGGTGTGGAAGAGTGAGGCCCTGGGTCAGCAATAGGTCGGGCAGATGATCCTGTCCTCAGGGCCGGGGGAGGCAGAGGGGTGTGAGCAGCACTGCGAGATGCCAGCTCTCCTGCCCCACTCCGACTGCATCCAGCAAGCAGCCTGCCCCTGGGGCGGGCGCTGAGCCCAGCTGCTTTACATCCTCCCCCACTAGCTGCCTCCATTCCTAGCAGACCCCATGTGAGAGCTGAGCCATCCTGGTTCGAATCCCCTCCCCCGCTGTCCCAGACGCTCAGTGTCCCCGAGTCAGCCTGGCAGCAGAGAAGGGGGAAGGAAGGACCCCTGCCCCCAGGCTGAGAGCCGCTGGAGAATCCCAGAGCACCACCCGACCCCTGTCCCTCCGATTGTGGCTGGGGGATGCAAAGCCCCATCGCAGGAGCAGGGGCAGGGTGGGGGGTTACTCCGGAGATGCAGGGAGGGGTCTCCTTGCTCCCATTGTGTCCCCGAATGACCCCTCCACAGGTGCCATTGCCTAACCAAGCAAGAATGCCTTTGAGAGCTGCCTGGCCGCCTTGTCTGTGGCCGCCCGCGGGGTCTCTGCTGAGCAGCCCCGTCTGGACTCCGCTGGGGGTCCCTTGTCCAATGGCATTTGTCATGGAAATGAAAGGGTGTGGGGCTGCTGGAGACCCCCGGAAGGGGAGTGACAATACAGCGGCTCACTGGGCCACTCAGTCATGCAGAGCCAGCGGCTGCAGCCAGGGCTGGCTGGGCAAAGGCGGTAGCTACCCAGCCTTTCTGGGAGCTGCCCTGTGGGTATATGGGCGGGGTTCCCCCTCTAAAGCCAGGCTGGGCACAGGGAACAATCCTGCCCTGCTCGGCCTGGCGCTTCTCTGACCTTGTGAGCCACCGCTGGGCATTGGAAGGCAGAGTCCCCATCCCTAGTGGCTGCTGTTTGTCCTCCTGAGTCCGCCGTGCCCCTGCTCGCCCCAGCCAGCGGGGCGCTGGAGCTTTGACTGGTGGATAGGGGACCGGTCAGTAGCAGGGCCACTGGGAAATTGTCCCCTGGCTGTTTTGGGCCGATTTCCCCCTCCCACTCCAAGTGTCTGCAGGTTTATTCTGAGCATGATGCCAGCACATGGTGAGGGACAGTCCCGCCCCCTTGTGCCTCCTGCTCCTTGATGCTGAGGGCACTGCCCCCCCCCAACCCACCAGCTGGGGCCTGTGTGAGCCCGTTAGCATCTGTCTCCTCCTGCCCCTGGGGCTCTGCCGGGGCCACAGGCTGGCTGGGAGCTGCCCAGCTCCCCCCGGGCTCTGTGCCTGAGCTCCGCACACTCCTGGCACGCGGCTGCCCCTCTCCAGGATCGGTCTGTGCGGCTCCCTTCAGTCTCCTTCTGTCGTACAACATTCCCTGGTGCTGAGTCAGCCAGGAGGGCGAGGCCAGATGGGGTTTCGGGGAAACCTCGGCACTGTGCTGCGCTGGGCGGAAAGCCCCAGGGCTGGGAACGGGGATGTCAAGTGCTGGGCTCAGCCAGAGCGGAGCTGGCCCTGGGCTAGGAGCTCAGCTTAGCAATCCTCCCCACGACCCCACGGCTGCCTCCCTTCCACTCTCTCGCTTTCAAGTCACTCCTCAGTGTCAGTGTCTTTATTGCCCTGACGGGCAAGACCAGCCTTGCCAGCGCCAATCTATCAAGGAGCTGAGCCCAGGAAGGACTCCTGGCAAGCACAGGCTGGATGGGCTCTGTCCCACGCCAGCCTTTCCTGCAGTGCGGGCTGTCTGCGCCTGGCGCTCAGCTTCGCGGCTTCCTCTCCCTCCTTGTCAAGGCAGAGGCTGGCAGAGAGGGCTGGATCCCAGCATGCTCTGCTCTACTCGGAGCCAAGATGGAGTGCCGCCCACTGGGATCTGCGGGGCCGTCCCTCTGAACGGGCGGCTGCCACGCGTTTCTTTCCCGGCACTCCGGGCGCAGCCCTCGGCTTCCTGGCCCCGGGTTAGCCAGCTCATTGGGGCTACCAGGCTCCCCGGCCCCTGAGTCACTCCTGGCATTCCCGGAGAGGGGAGGGTTTGGGAAACCCGCTTGGCGGCAGGTCGAGACAGACAGCCTGGCTCTGAGAGCTAGCGCTAGAGAGAATGTGATTTAGGTATAGACAGGGCCCTGCTACGGGGTGCCTTTAAAGGCCCCGCTCTTCTGGGTGATGGCAGGGTGAGGACAGAAGATCGAATTACAGGCAAAGTTCCTTATTGCTAAATTGCTCCCAGTTGATGGGCAGCTAGTTGGCTAAAGGAAGGATGTGCTTTGCTGGGCAATGGGCTGATCCCAGAGGCTAGAGACCCGGAAGCCCCGTCAGCTCCCTCTCCTGGAAGGGACTGTTCCCTCCAGTCTATTCCCCATTGCTGCTTCTGACCATGTGAGTGGGCATGTGATAATGGTGGTTGCAGCCCCTGTGTTTGCAGATCCCGTAGGGGAGCGAAGCCCTGAACCCCAGAGCAGCGCCGGTCACACGAACAGGTGCAGCCACCAGCTCCTGATTACTGACTTCCCCACTCCAAGCAGCAGCAGGGCCATGTCCCTGCATCCCCGGGCCGGTCACACCATCCGCCTTGCCCAAGCCCGCTTGGCTTCCACGCCGGATGGGCTGCTTTCCCCAGCTTCTCCCAGCTCCTCCTTGCTGCCGGATTCCTGCCCACAGATACCAGCGCTGGCACCAGAGCCCTTCCTTCAACATGCAAATAGCGCCGGAATTGGCAGTCCCCAGCGAGATGCTGCTAATCCCCCCACAATGCTGCCAGTTGATAATCTGACCTCAACGAGCCACAGGCAGTTTAGCTGAACAATGTATTGAATCTAACGATTCCCTGGGCCAGGCAAGCGGCCTATTGAGCCCAGCTCTACCCCTGCAGCACAATCAATAGGCGGATCCCACTGAGCCACCGGCTGCTTCAAAACACAGATTTAAGGGGCTAGTGGGTTTTTTTTTTTTTTTAATCTTTCACTTTATTCTGCACATTCCTGGCTGGATTCCAATGAGGGTAATTAGGTTCTGCCGGCAGAATGTAGCGGCGGTGGCGTCTTCTCCAGCCAACTGTTATACTGCGCCGCTGTGAGCGTCCACCCAGAGCAGTGTGCGTGGGGCCAGCAAAACGTGAGCAGCCCTCCTGGTGCAAACAGCCCTGCCGGAGTCAGAGACAAGCTGGGTGTGACAGGGTGGTGCCCACTGAGCCAGAGCCTCAGCTGGTGCAAATCTGTCACCCCCTTAAAGCCAGTGATTTGCACCCTACAAGTATCTGACCCCTGGGCTGCAGCAAAAAACATCCAGGAGCTGCTTCATTACAGTCCCACCTCCCTCAGTGACCCTGCTCCACCCCCACACGCCCAAAGGGACCTGTACTGGTGACAGGGCCGGGCGGGGCAGAGCCATTGAACTGGAAGGAGACTCTGGGCTCCAAAGCACTTGCCCAGCGAGCGCTAGACTGGGTGTGAGGGGGCCAGCTGGAGACCCCGGTCATGCTCCCTCTGCCTGTTTGAGAGGTGCTCGGGCCGGATTGAGCCCTCTCCTCTCCGGTGCAGGCCCAGGCAGTGCGAAGTACAGAGCTCCAGGGAGAGTTTAGGGTACCTCTGCAGGAGTCTCTGCTCCTGTTTTAACTTGAGTTAACGAACATGACCAGAAATGTGTCCGGGAGAATCTAGACTAGCATGCAGCATCGTGTTAGCTGCAAACTAATTAAAACAGCCAAGCACAAGCTCTCATTTAGGCCCTGCATGTGTTCAGGGCCCAGCCACCAGCCCCAACAAGGGGGGGGGAGGGAACTTTTTGGGGGAGGTTTTAGTCCTGTCCCACTAGTAACAGGACTGAGACCCATGAAGCTCATTGCACGCAGGGCCCCCCGCCAAACAGCCATCACCTGGTAATGACTTTAGGCTGCTGCTGACCTGGTGTGTACTCGGGTCAGTGATGCAGGGACAGAAAGGCTCGTTACCTCATGTGATGCTCCCCTGAGCCAGCTGTGTCCATCGGCCCCTCTTAGAGCTTTGTGGCCTCCACTCAGTGTGGGAAGCCACAATTGTGACTAGGTTGTGGTTGGAAGCAGGAGACCTGGCACGGACAAACGTCCAGCATCCAGTTGCTATCTGGAGCAGTCCTGTCCCCCTTTGGGACGGGCAGGAGGATTATTGGTGCAGTCGGGTTGTGGGTTTACTCCCTGCTCCCCTCATGACCAGCCTGGTCACCTCCGCAGCATGTTGCACCTACCTTGACCCCTCTTCCCTGGGCCTTTGTGACAGCACCACAACTTGCCGTGCATAAGCCGGGGAACTACAGGCCAGTCAGCCTCACCTCAGTCCCTGGAAAAATCATGGAGCAGGTCCTCAAGGAATCAATTCTGAAGCACTTAGAGAAGAGGAAGGTGATCAGGAACAGTCAGCATGGATTCACCAAGGGCAAGTCATGCCTGACTAACCTAATTGCCTTCTATGAGGAGATAACTGGCTCTGTGGATGAGGGGAAAGCAGTGGATTCCTTGACTTTAGCAAAGCTTTTGATATGGTCTCCCACAGTATTCTTGCTGGCAAGTTAAAGACGTATGGGCTGGATGAATGGACTATAAGGTGGATAGAAAGCTGGCTAGATCGTCGGGCTCAACGGGTAGTGATCAACGGCTCCATGTCTAGTTGGCAGCCGGTATCAAGCGGAGTGCCCCAAGGGTCAGTCCTGGGGCCGGTTTTGTTCAATATCTTCATTAATGATCTGGAGGATGGCGTGGACTGCACTCTCAGCAAGTTTGCAGATGACACTAAACTGGGAGGTGTGGTAGATACGCTGGAGGGTAGGGATAGGATACAGAGGGACCTAGACAAATTAGAGGATTGGGCCAAAAGAAACCTGATGAGGTTCAACAAGGACAAGTGCAGAGTCCTGCACTTAGGACGGAAGAATCCCATGCACTGTTACAGACTAGGGACCGAGTGGCTAGGCAGCAGTTCTGCAGAAAAGGACCTAGGGGTTACAGTGGACGAGAAGCTGGATATGAGTCGACAGTGTGCCCTTGTTGCCAAGAAGGCTAATGACATTTTGGGCTGTATAAGTAGGGGCATTGCCAGCAGATCGAGGGACGTGATCATTCCCCTCTCTTCGACATTGGTGAGGCCTCACCTGGAGTACTGTGTCCAGTTTTGGGCCCCACACTACAAGAAGGATGTGGAAAAATTGGAAAGAGTCCAGTGGAGGGCAACAAAAATGATTAGGGGGCTGGAGCACATGACTTATGAGGAGAGGCTGAGGGAACTGGGATTGTTTAGTCTGCAGAAGAGAAGAATGAGGTGGGATTTGATAGCTGCTTTCAACTACCTGAAAGGGGGTTCCAAAGAGGATGGATCTAGACTGTTCTCAGTGATACCAGATGACAGAACAAGGAGTAATGGTCTCAAGTTTGCAGTGGGGGAGATCTAGGTTGGATATTAGGAAAAACCTTTTAACTAGGAGGGTGGTGAAGCACTGGAATGGGTTACCTAAGGAGGTGGTGGAATCTCCATCCTTAGAGGTTTTTAAGGTCAGGCTTGACAAAGCCCCGGCTGGGATGATTTAGTTGGGAATTGGTCCTGCTTTGAGCAGGGGGTTGGACTAGATACCTCCTGAGGTCCCTTCCAACCCTGATATTCTGTGATTCTATAAGCCCCTGGGGGCCCCAGCAAGGAGCAGGCTCAGCTGGTAGCAAGACCCAACACCAGGATGTGCTGCACAGGGAGGCACCCCAGCCTTTGGGGGAGACATGAACCTGAGGTCCCAGCTGCTAGCCACTGGAGGCTTCCCCAGAGGGGGCTGCATTGCAGTGGTGGGTGAGAGATACAGGCCCTGATCCCCATCACCTTCTCAGGCCAAAGGAGTTTTGCCAGACAAAAGGGCTGAGTTTAGAAGAGCAGGTGGCTGCGGAGCACCCTGGGCTCCCGGGGGTGGGGGGAAGTGTAGGAGCACATTGAGCTGGGAATGAAAGGTCCCATCGCCCTTCCCCTCATATAAGGGAAACGCAGGGTGAGCTACGTGCTGTTCAGAATAGGGCCGTCAGTAAGTGGCCGGTCTTCAGAGCTGCATGCAGGCGGGGAGCAGCCAGGGGAGAGAATTTAGCAAGGGTGGGGCAAGAATAAAAATTGGGATTGTGACTCCTGGTCAGGAAACCAGTGTCTCTGCGGGATGATTCAAACTCCAGTCAATGCAACTAACTGGTCTGGCAGGTGCTGTGTGTGTGTAATGAGCCCTGGAGCCCCATTGCAGCTGGTGACAGGGACAGCCGGCAGCAGGCGGAGAGTAAAGACAGACAGGGCAGGCGTGGAGGGGAACGCACAGGCTAGGTAGGGAAACTACTTCACCCCAGCATCATCCCCAGGACTGAGGGACCCCCCTGCTCCCAGCATCCCCCAGGACTGGAGCCCCCCCTTCCCCCTGCTCCCAGCATCCCCCAGGACTGGAGCCCCCCCCCTTCCCCCGCTCCCAGCATCCCCCGGCTGGGTACCCCAGGACAGAGGGACCCCCCTGCTCCCAGCATCCCCCAGTTGGGTACCCCAGGACTGGAGCCCCCCCTTCCCCCCGCTCCCAGCATCCCCCAGCCTGGTACCTCCAGGACAGAGGGACCCCCCTGCTCCCAGCATCCCCCAGGACTGGAGCCCCCCCTTCCACCGCTCCCAGCATCCCCCGGCTGGGTACCCCAGGACTGAAGGAGCCCCCTGCTCCCAGCATC
Source organism: Platysternon megacephalum (assembly GCA_003942145.1). NCBI lineage: Eukaryota > Metazoa > Chordata > Testudines > Platysternidae > Platysternon > Platysternon megacephalum. Next base: position 2,872,337 of record QXTE01000016.1, on the reverse strand, counting down.
CCCCAGCCTGGTACCCCAGGACAGAGGGACCCCCCTGCTCCCAGCATACCCCAGGACTGAGGGACCCCCGCCCCCAGGACAGAGGGACCCCCCTGCTCCCAGCATCCCCCAGCCTGGTACCCCCCCTTGCTCCCAGCTGGCGCCCGGCTGCTCCTGCCCCTTTTTTCCTTTCCTAAGTGAGTCACCAGCCGCGGCTCGCCCAAGAATCCAACTTTCCCTAGATAGTCTCAGCGCTGCCGGACACAACCAAGCGGCAGGGGGAAGCTGATCTGCCCGGGCCCCTGCCCTACCCCGCCGGGCACCCAGCGCGCAGGCCGGGGCGCGCCGGCCCTCGGCGCAGCGCAGCGGATTTCTGGCCACCCCCCGGCCCCGAGCAGGCGTCCCCCTGCCCGCGGCCTGCCCCGGGGCGAGGCGGAGACCCCCCTCCCGGCTGGGTGTGCGGACATGGTAGGGGCCTGTCCCGGAGGCCGGGCAGGGACCGGGCTGGCGGTACAATAGCGCCGGGGCTCGCTGCTGCCCCATCAGCTGCTGCCGCGGGGGGCGCGGGGTCCTTTGCCTGGGGGCGTCTCGGTCCCCGTCCTGCCGCCCCCCCGGGCTGCACCGCCCGGGCTGGAGAGTCCCGGGGCCCCGCGTCCCTTTCACCGCAGGCGCCCGGGTCCTGCGCCCCGGGGCGGCGCGTGGTGTCGGCGCGGGGACTGGGAAGGAGCCGGAGCCGGAGCGGATTCCGCCCCCCCTGGAAGGGGCTGGGTCGGATCCGGGGCGGGATGAGCCTGCGGCGGAGCCGTGACTGATTCGTGTCCGATCCCGCTGCGGTGTGGCGGGGGGGCCACAACAGAGCGAGCAGCGCCCTCCCCCGCACGGCATGGAGCGGCGGCCGCAGGCCGAGGCGATGCGGCCCCGAGCCCCAGGTAAAGAGCCGCGCGGGCCCCTTGGGCAGCGGGGGGGTCATGAGATACTTCGTGCCCCTCCCCCACTGGTTGGTCTCCAGCCCCGGGGGGGGGGGTTTGCAGCGTCCAGTCGGAGCCGGTCCCGCGAAGCGCCAGCGCCCCCCCCCGCTCCATTGTGCGGCGCGCCCCGGCCCCTCTCCAGCGCGGGGCTCTGCGGGTACCCCCCCGCTGTCGGGACGTGCCAGGGGCTCTGGCCCTTCTCCCCGGTCCGCGCCCCGCAGGGCGCTGGGGAGGGGCCGCGGGGCTCGGGGTGGGGAAGGAGGAAGCTCGTGGCGGTGCCTGCGGATGGGGGAGGGGGAGTTCCCCGGGGGCGGGGGGGTCCCCAGCCTGGCCGCCTCCCTGAGCTCCGGGAGCCGAGAGATCATCGGGGCTGAACTCCCGGATTCCTCCCCAGCGCCGGGCCCAGGGACTTGGGCTGGAGCATCTCTCCCAGCGCCTCTGCTGGCTGGGACCAGCCGCCTTTGCTGGAGGGGCGGCGGGGAGGGTGAGGGGCAAACGGCCGCTGGCCCAGGCTAGCGGGGCGGGCCGGGGACCCCCAGCCGGGCTGCAGAGTGAGAATAACCGGGGGTGCGCCACGCTGGGACTGGGCCCGGCTCCCCGCCGACCAAACCTGCCTGTCCAGGGGCTTTCTGGGCTGGGGGTGCCACATGGCCGCGGGGAGAGGGGTGATCTTGGAGGGGGCTCTGGCCTGGGGGGCGGGCGCTCAAACCCCTTCTCTGAAGGAGGGAGTTTGGGGGGGGGGCACGGCCCCTCCTCCAGCTGGGTAGAAACCCCTGAATTCAGCCCTAGGCCTGGGGTTTCCAGGGGGCGATTTGGAATCTTCCCCCAGCAGAAGCAGACGGCTGCTGTTTTGGAGCCAGGTCCCAGAGATGTCCTAATTTAGGCCAGGCCCAGGACGTCAGCCTCTCCCTGCAGTGTTTGCAGCCCAGACGTGACTGAACCGGCCTGGGGCACAGAGACACAGCACAGGGCTCTGCAAATCAGGAGTAACAAGGAGTCCGGTGGCACCTTAAAGATTACCAGATTTATTTGGGCATAAACTTTCGTGGGTAAAACACCACGTCTGGATTTTTACCCACGAAAGCTGATGCCCAAATAAATCTGTTAGTGTTTAAGGTGCCACCAGACTCCTCGTTGTTTTTGTGGGTACAGACTAACACGGCTACCCCTCTGATACAAATCGGGAGTGACTCCTGCAGTCTGGGCCCCCCAGCTGGTGTGAATGGATGCAGCTCCCATTGGAATGAACAGGCCAGATCCATTGACCTGGATGTGGGGGCTGTGGGACTGTGATGATTTACACCAGGAGAATTGGCGTCTGAGTAGCAGATGTTGCCAGAGGGGACCTGATTCTGCGCTCGCCCATCCCAGCGTAAATCAGGAGTCACTCTGGGGAAACAGACAAGTCTGAGCAGGGTTCGGGGAGAATTGGGGCCCCCAGGGGTACGGGTCCCTCTGAACGACCAGCTCCTGCGGGCGTCCCAGCTCTGCAGAGCTCAGGGCAGTTTGACAGGCCCCAGGCTCTCCGGAGAGGTCTCCTCGCCATCCAGTCGTGAATGATGTGTTCATTTTCACTGGGGGATGATGAAGGCCCAGCTGGGCAGGCAGATAGACCCAGTTGAAATGGAGGATCCAGGGGAAGGCAGTGCCCCCTCCCTGGGGTTTTAGGGAGCAGGAGGAAAGGAGCTAACGTGGTCTCAGTGGCCTACAGATTGCCAAGCCTGCAGCCTCTAGGAGCTAATTAGATTCACTCAAGTGGCTGCAAGATAGAAGTTGCCCTTGACGAGACCTTTCCAGACAGTAGCAGCCTCTGTCGTGCAGTGCAGAGAGGGCAGATCTGGGTGCTGCTCCTCTGCCCACTGAGCTTCAGGGGGCATTGGGGCTGCTGTGGGTCAGGCCAGTGTTCCCACAGAACCTGCCTGCTCCTCCTTTCCCTTTGCCCTGGGGCATCACCGGCATGGGTCCCCAGCCCTGATTCGTCGTAGGGGCATGGGCCAGGCCTGAGGAGGGGTGGCACTGACACGGGTCAGCTGAATCTCTCCCCCAGGTCTCATCCTCTTGCCTGCCGGCCCCCCTTTCTTCAGGAGCAGAGTTGGGGTGAAGGGGGTGTTAATTTTATTCTCCCTCATCGCTGGGTTTCTCCTACCCCGCACAGGCGGCCCCTCCCCAATGCCAGCGGCTTCAGCCCCCTGGCACACAGGGTGCAGGGCACATCTGCTGGCTCATGAAATCCAGAACCGAAGCAGGCACCTGCAGGGGATTCTGTGCCCGCCCTGCCCCGTCTGTGTGCTGGTTCTGTCGCTGCTCCTCATACCCCTGCTGTGGCTGAGGGCAGAGCTGAGCCAGTCCCACTCAGAGCTGGGTTGACATCCGTGTGATTAGCTGTAAGTGCCACAGTACCCATCTCTGCAGCTTTCCCCGACCGTCCGCAGTGTCGGGCAACCTGGGTACAACATGTCTGTCCTCTGACACTGCTCCAGCTTGCTGTGTCCCTGAACTGCGCTACAGCTTATCCAGACCCTGGGATTGGTTGGAGACATGGTTAAAACACTGTCAGGTCTTGTCTACACCACAGGGTGCAATGGTGTGTTAGCCCATAGCCGCCCCCTAGAGCTAAGTGAGGAAGGCAGGAGGCAGGTCTTATGAGTGGGAAGGTGGTGGGAGGACATCGGGGGACAGATGCTGAGGATGCAACATCCATGTGTGGCTGTCTCCTGCTGCATTTCTGGGCAGGTTTATGGCATTCCCAGGGGCAGTGCTGCTCTCCCCCAGCCAGGGGTTTGCTGTCTCCCTGGTGGGTTTGCCCAGCGCTGCTGAATTCTCTTGCTCCTGGGCAGCCGGAGGGAGGGCAGCGGCTGGCTGGAGCGGAGTCTGCTGGAGCCAGGATTTGTTTTGGCTCCAAGTCTCTCTAAGGGACCCAGCCAAATGCTCTTTGGCCCTGTCTGTGTTGGTATCTCTGGGCGCAGGCAGGGCAGCGTTGTGACTAAGCATGGCTTTGTGGCAGGCCTGTCTTTCCACTGATGGAGGAAGAGGGAAGGCCCGGCAGCCCCCTCCCCCCTCCGTCCCTGATGCCCTGTTGCAGGAGTGGGAGGGACAGCTGCTGTGATTCATGGAGGCCTGAGTCTGCAAGGGCCTGTGGTGGCCGTTCGGGGGAGGGGAGGACAGCGTTGGCAGGGGAAACAGCCGAACCAGGGCCCTTCGGAGCTCGCCGCTGCTGGTCGCAGGCAGGCGAACCGGCCCTAAATGCTGAGCTGCAGCCCTGGGGCCCTGCAGCTTTTGATAAATACTGTGTTTAAAAAGAAAACTGCCGACGTATTGTCTGTGCCTGGCTCTCGGCTCCTCCGATGGGCCTGGCTTTCCGTTGTTTATAGCTGAGTAGAACTGTTCTTTCCCTCCTGGTGATGACGGCCTGTGCCTGACGGCGTGTGCATGTACTCTGGCTGGGCGGTGGCAGGTTCGCTGCCATTGGTGGGAAGTGCCCGTCCCTGGGAATAGTGTCCTGCTGCCAGACACCCAAGGGATTTTAGTGTGTCCCACCGATAAGTTGGGAAGCTAGTTTGTTAATCTCCTAGCAGGAAAACAATGGGAATGGGGTGGGGGGAGGGAGGAAGGGAGATCCAGGTGCTAAGCCTCTGGAAGAAGTGGTAACTGTTTTGCAGCATGCCACAGGCCTGGGGACAAGTTCGCTCTTTATGGTTTCAAATGGATGTTATCCAGTTGTGTTAGGCCCGACTTTGCAGAACGGGTCTCTCTGAAGCCTGGCATGAATATCAACGAGTTTGTATTTCTGGTGGAAAGGGGTTTGTTTAAACAAACATTTCCCCCTTTCTATTAATTTTGGTCAGTCCAAACTGCCTGGAGAGTGGACTCACCCTGTCTCTGCCCATTGCTCTGGCTGTGTGAAATGGCCCTGAGCCCATGGGGACGAGGAAACACGGGGTGAAATCTGGCCCCAGCTCAACTCGTTTTGCCATTGACTTCAGTGGGGCCGGGATTTCACCTGCCCGAGGTGTTTACACTTCTCTGGGTGGCCTCGAGCTGGCTATCATGCAGGGGAGGGCTGGGCATCTTCCAATTGACCTGGACAGGGCTTGGCAGAGGAACAACGGGTGCACCGTGTCCCCTAGCAAGCCAGCCAGGGTGCTGGTGGCGCAGATCTAGGACTGGGCAAGGAAGGGCGGCTCTGTGGAGCCATCAGCAGAGAGATGGTAACTAAATGTAAAAGTTGGGGGAGGGATAGCTCAGTGGTTTGAGCATTGGCCTGCTAAACCCAGGGTTGTGAGTTTAATCCTTGAGGGGGCCACTTAGGGATCTGGGGCAAAATCAGTACTTGGTCCTGCTAGTGAAGGCAGGGGGCTGGACTCGATGACCTTTTAGGGTCCCTTCCAGTTCTGAGATAGGTATATCTCCATATATAATGCAAGCAGCTGGGTGAGGGTGGCCAAGGACAGAGCGGGCACAGGCCTGTTCTCTATGGTCTCTTTCCTCTTCCCACTGGGGCTGGGGGCCCAAAATACAGAGAACTTGGGTTCCCAGCCAAGGCAGAGACTCTGGAGGAAGCCAGGTCAGGGAGAGGATGGAAGAAGGGGTGGCGTGGGGTGGAGGCCTGGGCTTGGCCGAGGTCAGCCCGATTGCTTTTCTGAGCGATGCGACATGCAGAACTGCAGTGTGACAGCCCCGGAGTGTGTTGTCCAAAAGACTTAGTGCAGCTTTCACTCCGGAGAGCACTCTGGGGTGCTGACTCCGGGACAGGACAAGAGCCCAGCGCTGGGGAAATGGCCGGCCTGACCGCTGGGAGAACAGCAGGCTCTGCGAGCTGGGTCCTGCTAGCGATCTAGGGGTCATGCTGCAGGGTTAACGCCAGTGGTCTCATTCGCAGAGGTGCTGGGCTCCCCTGCTCCAGTTAGAGTCCATGGGAGCGGCAGATGCTCAGCACCTCTGCAAATGAGGTTGCTAGGCCTGATTTCTGGAAGGCACTGGGACAAGGGCCAGACTTTCAGAAGTGCCCAGCAGCAGCCGTGTGGCACTGATGGGCAGGTTTTCTCAGAGCTCAGCACCCGACTCACCGAGGTCTGCTAGCAATTCTGCCCATGCTGTAAGCTGCTGCTGCTGCTCAGGGCGTCCCCGGTCCTCGGGCACTTCCTACCCAGCTGCTGTCACTGGCCCAATGGGTGTCAGGTCGCAGAGCGTGCCCTGGGGGTCTAGCGCTGACTCGGGGCCGGTCCAGTGCAGATATAGGCATGGGGCTTGAAAGCAGCTCAGGTTCTCTGGCCCGTTTTCCTTTGTTTATTTTTAAATGAATTGTAAACAACCCGAGGCCCCATCCCAGCGCCGCCCTGAGATCCTGCCTCCCTCAGTTCCCCTGTCACGCCTCGCTCCTCACTCCACATCCTGGATGCTGCCGAGCGCACGGCTGCTCTGCCTTGGCACTGTGGGGCCGGGATCACTACTGCAGCGAAGTATTATCAGCTCCTGCGCCGCGGGCAGGCCTCCCTTGCTCCTCGAGGAGTGCTCCGGTGCTCCACAAGCTGTGGGGATGCAGCAGGTTATCCATGGGGAGGTAAGGGCGGGGGATGGACGGGAGCTGGCTGAAGCCAACGGTCCCCAGAGCGTCGTCCTCTTAGAACAAGTTATTTTGGGTTGGTCTGTAGAGCAATTGACCATAAATCTCCTGGGTAGTCCCCAGCCCCACACAGGCCGGCCCCTTGCTGTGGTGCGGCCTCCCTTGCCCTATCGCGGGTCGGTTTAGGGTTAGGAAGGTCTTTGGGGCAGTGTCTGTCTCTCCCCTAAGCTCAGTGACAGCTCAGCAGGCTTCTGTGTGCTGGGTAGGAAGCCCTCCCAGCTCCCCCAAACAAGGAGCAAGCGGAAATGTGATGGGCACCGTAGGAAGCAGAGAGCCCCTTAAAATGCAGGCTGACCTGGAGAGGGCGTCTGGACAACCCCCTGCCGGAGTCTGGGGAGAGTTGGGAAGCTTCAGGCTTTGGTTCCAGTCGGTTCTACGGGCTGTGGGCCCTGACGACTCTGGTGCAAACAGTGCAGGGGAAGGGTTAAACCCGACACCCACCCACACCCCACCCCACCCCGGCCCTGTTTTCACTGGGAGGATGAATGAATGCTGGGGAAGGTACTGGGGGCATGGTCCGTGGATATTCATAGACCCAGCTGCAGCTCCCCTGCCAGGCCCGGGGGGAGTTCAGGGCCTGGCCTGAGCCTGCTGCACCCCCCGTCACGCCCCAGGGCAGCTGGGAGCCGGACCCGAACGGGAGCAGCCCAGTTTTCATTTCTGAGTGTTGGAAGACGTCCTGGAGGGATGTTGGCTTCCCCTGGGCACTGAGCCCAGGTGCTGCCAGCCCATGCCAGTCACGGGGGAGGGTCGCAGTCTCTGTGTCACGAGCGCCCCTTTGTGTGGCATCTGTCTGTGCTGGGCTGGCACGGAAGGGCAGGGGTTCCATTCAGCTTTTTGCCCTCAGACTTGTGATGGGCGCTCTCTGGGTCGGCCATGGCTTCCTGCTGTCGGGCAGGCAGGCCTTCAGCTCTGAGCTGCTGTGGGGTGGGCGTGCGAGCGGCGCTGTGGGCAGAGGAGCAGTTGTACCTGCCAGGAGCTGCGCTGGGCGCAGGCTGCTTAGTTACACTTTCAGGTGCTGTCATCCAGGTGTGACGGATACAGTTGTTCATGCTAATCCCCCGGAAGCTGCGTGTGTGTGAGCAATTGGGCGTGTGGCTTTGCAGCATGTCTGAGACACGCTCCGCTGCTCCTGATCATCCCGTGGGAAGACAGGAAGCTGCAGAATGGGGTCCGGGGGCTTTCCCCTCTAGGGGTGCTGGCTCTGATCTGGCCCCAGGGCAGGGGCTGTGTCACGGAGTGTGGGGGAGTCAGGGCCCTGCACCCCCGGCTTCCTGTGATTCACCATGACTCTCAGCCAGCCAGTAAAACAGAAGGTTTATTGAGATGACAGGAACACAGTCCAAAGCAGGTCTTGCCGGTACAGACAACAGGACCCCCTTTAGTTAGGTCCATCTGGGGGCCCCAGGGAGGCCACAGCCCCGTTGGGAAGCCCAAGCCCTGTCAGGGCTCCCCTCTCCATTTTCCAGCCAGCTCCAAAACTGAAAACTCCTTCCAGGCGTCTCCTTTCTGCCCTTCCCCCTGGCTCCTCCCCCAGCCTTTGTCCTTTGTCCAGATTCCCGGTCAGAGGTGTTACCTGGCCTTCAACCCCCCTCCTGGGTTCTCATGTTACATGCTCAGGTATCCTTCCTTCCCCAATGCAGGCAGTCCCAGCCAAGCTCCCCTGCAACCTTCCCCCTTAGAATTCAAAGAACACATCAAAACATTCCCACTTCGTCACAGGCTGGTTGACTCAGAGGCAGGGAATGGGATGGGGGCTTTTCCCCTCTAGGGTGCTGGTTCCAATCTGACGTCAGGTTAGTAGTGACCAGCAGTTGTTCCCACCTGATGACAGTCCGGCCTGTGTAACGTGATCCAGGTTTCTGTGGGCCCCTCGGGCAATGGACCCTAGTTGGCCGTTGCAGTGAGGAGGCCAAGGACTGAATGAGCCATGGAGATTGCACCATCCCTTACCTGCTAGAGGGCTTTCTCTGAGTCATTGAGGCACATTGGCCCGAGTGGAGGTAGAGGAGGTGGCCCCATGCTGGACCCCTGCTGGGGATGGGGAGGGGACCCCCCTCCTGGGGCAGGCAGCGGGGTGCCTTTCTCCAGCCCCGCGTGCTCCTCAATGAGGGAAGAGCCCAGGTGCGTCTGCCAGGGGCTGGACTATGGGGCACAGGGCCAGCGGCCGGATTCAGAGGCACTTGCCATGCCCTGGTGTGCTGAGCTGGGGTAGGAGTCGGCCCTGTGTGAGTGGCCTGGGCAGAAGCCGTGCTAACCCGGGAGGGAGCGACACACCGATGGCCTCATGCCCGAGGCGGTCCCGTTACTTGGCCTCCGCCCAGAGCAGCAGAATCCCTCTGTTCAAGGGACAGTGGCTCTGCGGGGCCCAGCGAGGTGACTGCTCAGCTACCCGGGGTCTCCGCGTTGGGTTCTTTGTTTTATTCCCCCAAACAAATACTTCCTCAAACAGCCAAACCCTGCAGCCTGTTGTCCGCGAGCAACAAGAACCCTGCAGTAACAAGCCAGCCCCAGCGGCTCACACATCTTCCGGTAACCAGCTGCACTGACCTGAGCATTCAGCTGAATACCCTATTGGCGCCTCTTCGTGCCACACAGCCAGGCCCTTGGCAGCGGTATCCAGCATGGCAGGATTCAGCTGGAAATGAGCGTTGACAGCCGGTGGGAGACCTCTCTATCCATCCTCCATGGAAGCCTGCTCTGGGATGGGGATCCCTCTGTGCCGTTGTATGGCCCTGGACAGGGAGCTGCCAAAGCCCACGTCGGGCTGGCTGTGGACTGCACGCTGCACAGATGGGCTCTGGAAAGCCGCGTTTTAACTTCCTTTGCTTGGCTCAAGGCTGGGCTGCCCACGGGCTGCCCTGTAACTGGGAACCTGCTGGCGCCTTCCCATCCTAGCCGTGCACATGCAGAGACTTGACACGCCGCCCCGCTGGCTGCGAGCGGCTCCCCGTGAGCTGTTGATGAGCTAAGCAAGGTTAGGGGCTGCAGCGCGGAGAGCTGAGTCAGCAGCAGATTGCACAAGAAAGACCCTCCCAGGAAAGCTGCGCTGGTGCCATCAGCCCATGCCCGTGCGGGTGTGTGCGCCCCAGGGGGTATCGCCTGGCCTGTAGTGTTGCTTGGGAGACTGCAGGTCCCCGCAGGATGACTGCTTTTGCACTCGGGTCCCCAGGGCCCTGCTGAGTCAGTGCTGCACAAGCAGCCAAGGGGGCTCCCAGAGCTGAGAGCAGCCCTTTGAGACGGAGACTGGGGCCCCACGGATGCTTGGGAGTTAGCGCCGCTTCGGTTTTGCTCAGCCTCTGCCCCGCCTGACGCTGGGCTGCCGGAGCATCCAGCGGAGACTTCTGGCTCTTCCTCTTCCTCTTCCCCGCTCTGGCAGGCAGTGCGGGGGGCTGGGCTTTCCACAGGCTCGTGACTGGCGGCTGGGGTTGGCCAGGCAGTGCCAAGGCATACGTGAAACAAGACCAGAGATCGCTCTTCATTTGCACTCCGGCAGCGCCCAGGAGCTGCGCCCAGAGCAGGGGCTCGCTGCGCTAGTGTGATACAGAGACAACAAAGCCTCAAGGTGCTTCCAGTCTAAGAGGTGGGCACCAGCAGAGCTGGGGGAGCGCCAGGAACCAGCGAGGCAGCATTGGCCCACGGGAGAGGCAGTGGGCTCAGTGACGTGGGCAGTGGGGTGCGGGCTGGGCTCTGCGCTGTGGCTGTGAAGGGAGCCAAGTCCGAAGCTGGCGTCCTGGTGTCTCTCCCCCTCCCAAGTGCAGAGGGAGGCAGGGGCTGTGACTTGGCTGTTCGGGATCAGCCTTGCTCGGGGACGAAGGGAAACAGGCCGGTGAGATGCAGCCCCTGGCTCGGGGCCAGGCCTGGCGTCACCGCCGTGCTCTGCCCTGCCCTTCCTGTGCTAGGTAAGGGCGTTATCTCAGAGCTCTGCTGGGCCCAGGCGTGTGTGAAGCCTGGATCTTCCCCTGCATAAGCTGCTGACGCTAGAAGAGACGCTGGCACAAAGCGGGGCCGGGTGAGGGCACAGGGACCCCAGCCTGGCATGCTGCAGCCTGCTAGGAACAAGTGACGTCAGCCCAAAGGCCTGGGAAGGGGCAGGGCCCCAGGACTGTGATGACGGGGGATGCTCTGATCCTCTCTCTGTCTGGCAGCTCCCAGCGGGGCCCTGGGAAAGTGCCTGCTCCCACAGAGCCAAGCGCCTCTGTCCCCTCCAGCAGAGGCCCCGCTGGGGCAGAGCTCAGCAGCCAGGCCAGGGGTGCCGCCCCTTCATCCTCAGGAGGGATCCAAGGCCCTTCCTTGACCCCCAGGACAGCCCAGCCCTGAGGGGTCCCAGTGAGCATCCAGTCCGTTAGCAATGTGCTTCCCAGCCTCTCTGAGCAGCTGCCCCATGTTACCAGGCCAAGCTCCTGTGCCCTGCTCAGCTGCGTGTGTTCGTGCCCGCCATGGGGCCCAGAGCGAGGCGGCATGGGGAGCGCAGGCAGCAAAGGAGGGCCTGATCATTGCTTAGCTGTGGGGCCTGTGCCCAGCTCCATCTCTCTGGCGGGGGCCCTGCAGGTGGGCACCCCGCCAGTGCTCATCAGACGCCTGGGGCAACGCGTGTGCGCGGGCCTGCGGCACGTGCTCCGAGAGAGCAAAGTGTCCCTCGGGTTGGCTGGTTGTAGAAAGCTTTACGCCTAGTGTAGACGGGGCCTCGCCAGCAGAGATGCCCCGAGGTGCTTGTGTGCCGTGGTGACGGCAGGATTGTGAGCTGGGTGTGGGTGTGTGTGTGTGTCCTGCCTTGCCCCAATGGCTTTGACAGCAGCACTTTGCCTGTCCTGAGCATCCCTCCTGCTGCCCCCCGGCACCACCGAGACGGGGGCGAGCAGGCCCTGCCATTCAGCGCCATCGCCCCCCTGCACGCCAGCCGCGGGAGCTGGGGCACTCTGGGCCCAAGGGCTCGCCACAGCAAGCGTGGCGTTGCCTAGCGTGCCCTGGAAGTGCCAGTCCGCACGAGACGAATGGGAAACACCTGTGTCTGGGGGGCCAGGGGGGAGAGCCTGGCTCTGCGCATGCGTGGGGGGAGTTCATCCCCTCTGGAATTCCCTCCCCCCTCGCAGGACACCCACCCTGACCGCTGTCCTGGCAGACAAACAGCGTCGGGTTTCGGGGCAGCTGCTGGGACGAGACAGCGACAGCTGGCGACAGGCCGGGGCAGGGCAGGGCAGGGCGAGGCTGCGCCTCAGCTGGGTCAGCGCAGGGGCCGACACAGGCGCTGCCCCAGCCGAAGAAATTCTGGCTTCTCTGGTCACCTAGCCACAGGCTGCAGGAAGGATCTTGGCCTGGCCGGTGAACTGGCCTAGATGGGCCCTGGTGGCTCGGGCTGGCGGCCCCGGCTCTGCCGTACTGCCCCGGTAAGGGGGTGGTGTTCCCTGCCTGCCTGGTACTAACTGGATGGGCGTTAGCCTCGCTGACTCCATGCCCTCCCCATGGCAAGGAGGGGAGCTCTCTGCCGCGTCAAGGGCCCAGACCTGCAACCTGCAGCCGTTGGGGGCCAGGAACCCGCCTCCAGGCCTCATGTTCTCCGTGGGCTCTCCCAAGAGGCTGAGCTGAAAGCCGAGAGAGCTGGGGGTCCCTAATGGCCGCCAGCAGCCTGGTCCCTGTCCTACATCTTCTCTCACACACAGCCGAGACTGCAGCATGGCCTGGCCTCATGCAGCCCTGGCATATTGGGGTCAGCGCCCCGACTGCGTCCCCCCAGCCTGCTTCCTGAAGCACCGCCTGGGCTGTCCTAGGAGGGTTCCCATCTGCCCACTGGCCAAGCCTGACCCTGCCAAGGCCACTAATTCTGCAGCCCACGGTGGTTCGGCTGCAGGTCCGAGAGGCCTGAAGGGAAATCGTGGGCAGGGGGACCCTGACGGGGGTCTGGCCTCGCAGGGGGACCCTGACGGGGGTCTGGCCTCACAGGGGGACCCTGACTGGTCTTGGCGTTGGGCAGAGTCGCCCATCCCCCGGCCTTGCCTTGGGCACGTTTGGGGATCTGGGGAAGTATTGCCATCTGTTCTGAGGCGTCATCCTGGGCTTGAAGCTTTTGCTCATCTGGTGGCTGCAGGCCCCAGGCGGGGCGGGACACGGCTGCCTCTCAGAGAGTCTTTGTCTGGCTTGGCCATGGAGGGCCGTCTGGGTGTGGGTGCCTGGGGAGCTGTGACCCTGGGCGGGAGGGAAGGGGGTGATACCCTCAGGTACCCCTGGCCCGTAAATGGCCAGAGTCTCCTCGCCAGATCTGGCTCCATGTGCAGCCAGCAGCTCTGCCCTGAGGCGGCAGAGAAGAGGTGCAGTGTGTGTGTGTGTGGCGGGGGAATGGGACAGGCCAGGTTTGCGAAGGGGCTGCCTCTGGCTCATGTCATGTCCGCCCATGCCAGGCCCCCTTGGGCTCCCTCCCCGGCCTGTGCTGGGGTGGCTGGTTCTGCGCTAGGTCCGAGGCGGGCAGAGCAGAGGCCGGATCCCTGCAGGTGGCACTCAGGGAGGGCTTGGGGCATTAGGACAGGTCAGACTGGAGCTGCCGCTGCAGGTGGGAATGCGCGTGTGTGTCTAACCTGTTGGAGCAGCCAAGCTGGTCTGCGCCACGTGCAGCACCCGCTGGCATTGCAACTGCTGTGTAGGGCACCGCGAGCCCCAGGATGGGGGACCCCGCTGGTCCCCCTCCTGCCTGCCCCACTGGGGGGGATGCTGCCACGGTGCCCGGGGGCGTTGCTGTGCAGTGGCAGGGGGAACGGGCTGTGGGCAGAGCTGGTTCAGTTGATTGCAGGGTTGCACTGGGCAGAGTCCTGTTCAGACACACCCAGTGCTGTGGGCAGAGGGCTGGGGCAGTTCTTACAGCGCAGCGGGATGCAGCTGGTCCAGCCCAGACAGCCAAGAACCCATGAGGCTGCCACCTCCAGCTCTCGCTCCTCCCTCTGTATCCCCAGCCCTGGCAGTGACCGGGGGCTGGGCTCGCCTGCCAGGACGCCTCCCTGCAGGAGCTGCAAGGCAGGGTGCAGCATGTGTTGGGGTGGGGGGTGCATGCTGTGGTAGGGACACTGGGGGGGGGGGGNTCTTCACCTCCTGGGTCTCTCCTTGGAGTATTCAGCATATGCCCCTCCGTGTGCTTCCCACAGCGAGTCCGCCCAGGCGGGGTCCTGGGGAAGCCAGAGGTCCTGCAAGCACCCCCCACTTCGCAGTCAGACGTGACTCTCAGCCAGCCAGTAAAACAGAGGTTTATTAGATGACAGGAACACGGTCTAAAACAGGTCTTGCAGGTACAGACAACAGGACCCCCTCAGTTAGGTCCATCTTGAGGCCCCAGGGGGGCTAGAGCCCCGTCTGGGCACCCCTCCGTTTCCCCAGCCAGCTCGAAACTGAAAACCCCCTCCAGCCCCTCCTCCTCTGGGCTTTGTCCCTTTCCCGGGCTAGGAGGTCACCTGACCTCTTTGTCTCCAACACCTTCAGTTGGCACCTTTGCAGAGGAGGGGCCCAGGCCATCAGTTGCCAGGAGACAAAGTGTCAGGCATTTATGTGCACTGGCCCTGCGCTCTGCAACACCCATACACCCTTATCCCACCACCTAGATACTTAAGAACTGCATAGGGGAAACTGAGGCACCCACACAGTATTCAGAGGAAACATTAACAACATTCCCACTTCGTCACACCGGGGCCCTTTATACAGCTCATGGGTCTGTCTGTCTCAGTGGCCCTGTCCAGCCCCAGGTTGCAAAGCGCTTTGCAAACATTACCCAGCCCTCGGCTCTCGGGGTGCATTACGTCGCCCTGCAGGGACGGGACGGCTCTGCAGCCACATCTCACCTCCCGCCTAGGCCTGCCTGCCCTTCAGCCTCCCCACTGCTAGTGCAGGGGGCACGTCCCAGCTGGGAGCTTTCCATGCATAGACTGATAATAGTCCTGTGTGTTTTATAGATAGGGAAACTGAGGCATGTAGACTTGCAGAGTCTGGAATAGAACTCAGGAGTCCTGGCTCTCACCCCCACCACGCTAACCACTAAACACCACTCTCCTCCCCAAGCTGGGAACACAGAACCCAGGAGTCCTGGCTCCCAGGGCCCTGCTCTAAGCGCTAGATAGTGCTGGATCAGACCGTTATTTACAAACCATTACGTCAGGGGCTGTTCAGTCTGGAGTGCAAGGTTTGAACCCCCCGAGAGGCTCCACGCTGCTGTGATACGCAGGGCTGTGGCCCTGGAGCTGAGGGGGCCTCACTTCCCCGGGCCCAGCGACAACTCCCCATGGGTGTGCCCCTGAACGGGCTGCTCCCCACGCGAATGCTCAGCAGTCACTGCAGCGTCGCCCTTCCCTGCCATGTGCCGCACAGTCAGCGGCTTGTGGGGCCCAGGCACCAGGATCCCGTTGGGGTCGCCTGCCTGGTGCTGCCGCTGCCACGGGCTCTTGGAGGAGATCAGGGCTGATGGCTCCCTGGAGAGAGACAGCCAGTACCCAGGGAGCAGAACGCAGACCCTCTCCCCGAAACGCCAGCTCCGCTTGCAGCAGCTGAATGATGCCCCGAGTTGGCTCCCACAGCCAGACTGGGCCAGCCCCTGGCATGCTCCTTGGGGCTCGCAGCCTGCTCCTGCGGCGGGCTGGGGTGGGGGCAGTATTGGGCTGCAGGCAGAGCTGCTCTCAGGCCTTTGAGCCCCCCAGTGCCTGGTTTCTGCTGGCTCGGTCCCCTTCCCGTCCGGGGCACGCTCAGCGGGGTTCGTGGGATCCCAGCCCAGACGCGGTGTGTTCCCGTGCCGGGAACATGGAGCCATAGCTGACTGGGTGACCCACAAGCTTAGGAAAGACTCTCCCCGGGCAGGTGCCCTCGTGTAGACAGGGCTCCGGCAGCCCTTCCCACCAGGGATGCTGGTAGCAGGGTCTGGCCGGAGGCGGGGGTCTGGGTCACGCTCTGTATTAAGGTCACATTTATAAAGGGTTAATAGATGCTAATCAGTTGTCCACTGCTTGCTTATAACTGGCACTTCCTACGAAGGGGCTTTGAACTGTTCCCATGCGAGCTGCCAAGCTCCGCGGCTCACTCATCCATCCTGGACCCGTAACCCAGGCTGACCCCATGGGGCAGCGGCGTCTCCATGCACCCTGCTGGTGCTGTGTGCGTGTACAAGGATGGCACAGCTGCGCTGCATGTCCAGTGTGCCCACACCGCATTGCACACGTGCCCTCCCGCTGCGCCCGGAGGCGAGGGGATCGCCGCGGGGGCCAGGGAAGGGCTTGGCACTGGCTGGGCCTTTGGATGCAGGCAAGCGAGGTCAGGAAAAGAGGAAATGTGCCAAGGACGAGATTGGGCTGCCCTGGAGTGACCTCCCATTGCCGGCACTCGGCCCCGGAGCTGGGCATCTCTCCTGCCCCTCCCTGGCTGCTGCTGCACTGGTTACTAGCGCTTCCCAGGCTGCTCCCTGCTTGTTTTAGTCCAGGTGATTATTCAGTGGCTTTGCAGACAGCCCGGCCAGGGAATCGGCTGCTTTCCGCGGGCCAGGCCGGCCGTCACTGCTGCTGAGCTCGAGAGGCATGCGGGGTCTCGTGGTCAGTCTCTGGGTGTGAACCTGGCAGGCCTGCGTCTGAATGGGGAGTTTTCTATCTGGGGTGTTACGAAGGCAAACTCCTCAGGCTGGACGGACACACACCTGTGCGCCCGCCCCTGCTCTCCCCCCAACGGGCACACGTCCTTCCCGAGACTTCTCCAAATACGCCGTGGTACAGTTTTCACCCTCTCCTGGTTCTGACCCAGCCTCAGCCCCGCTCCTGGGGCTGGCGAACGGGCTGGAAGTGGCGTTCGTCCCTCTGCTGCGTGCCCGGCATGTGTTGCCCTTGCAGCATGGTCTGGCTTTTCTCTCGCACCGCCCTGTGTGCTGCTCCGTAAACGGGCAGGGGCCGCTGAGTGCCCGCGTTCTCTGAGCAGCAGCTGGAGAACACAGTGCAGCAGAAGGGGTGTGTGTGTGTGTTACTGACCCCCGGCCTTGGCATCACGTTTTGGGAGCTGGATCCATGGGTCTGGATGCCCCGGTTGAGCTCACACAGGGTGCTGGGTTCTCTGGAGATTCTGGCTGTTGGTGTCCCCGTTGGGAGCTGCCGGGCGCTAGAATTCAGCCCTTGTTTCCAAGCCTGACTGCGAGCGGGGCGCTCCAGGCACCCAGCCCCGAGGAGGGGTGCTGAGCTCAGTGAGAATCTGGCCCAGCTGGGCCAAAGCTCTCCTGGTGCAGCTGCACAGGGGCCGTGAGTCACGGAGCCGCCCGGCTCACGCTGCCTGTGCTGCAGCTTCGCTGGGAACCTGGCGCTGTGATGGCAGTGCTGACACCCACTGCCTTGTAAACAAAATGCCCCTTTGATCTGGCGTGTAACGTGCCCGCGCCGGAGCAGACTGATGGGTGGGAGCAGCCTGGCAGGAGAGGCGGGCGCATGCAGGAGCAATTCCTCGCAGAGGCAGGGACGGTGTGTTCCCCTGCTGTGTCTGTGGGTGCGGGCACCGGGGCCGGGGCCTGCGACTGGGGAAATGGGTTTCTGTGTGTCAGGGACGTACCTGTTTGGGGAGGGCTCTTTGGGTGTGTTGGAGGCAACGCCAGCGAGCCAGAGCAAATCCCTACCTCCCTTCCCCCCACCTCTGCCAGTGCCCCTCAGTCCCGACCCACAGCCCCTGCTGCTGGCCTAGCCCTAGGCTTCCCCTGGCACATGGCGCTGCCGATGCCCCTCTGCCTGGCACACCGAGGCAGCCGTTCACGCCCAGCTGCTCGCTGACTTTGTGGGTTCGATGATTTCCTGTGCTGGTGCAGCCAGTGCCCCTCCAGGGTGGCACGTCTGTCTGTCTGTCTCCTCCCCACTGCACTGCGGGGGTGGCCAGTGCTGGCAGTTTTGCCCCAGCTGAGCTCTGTATTGAGTGACTCAGAGGTGAGATCCCACTTGGTGAGGTGAGGGCCCCGTGCTTGGGAGAGGGGGTCACGGGGATCGACTGGAGTCCAGGTGCATGGAGCAGGCACGAGCCACCCTAGCCACAGAGCAGAGCTCTACGCCCAGCACCTCGGGGGGGAGGGTGGCTTTACCTCTTCTCTTGGCATGGGCGGGTTGTCACGGAGTGTGGGGGAGTCCGGGCCCGGCACCCCTGGATTCCTGCGATTCACCGTGATTCTCAGCCAGCCAGTAAAACAGAAGGTTTATTGAGACGACAGGAGCACAGTCCAAAACAGGTCTTGCCGGTACAGACAACAGGATCCCCTTTAGTTAGGTCCATCTGGGGGCCCGGTCCTCGTTAGGGGTGGGGGGAAGGGACCGACCCTAGCTTTGCCATCCCAGGAGCGGCCATGGCTCTGGGAGAGCAGTGCCATCATGCTCTCCCCAGCCTGGACTGTGGGCGTGTCCCACCAGGGACCCCATAGCACTGCAGGCCCCTCTCCCCCCCAATCCTCTGCGGGATTCTGGCCCCTCCCAAACTGCCCAGCTGCTTCCCTCTCCTTGGCCTGCGCTGATGGGGCCTTGGTGCAGCCACCGGCCATGTTGCTGCCATGCCGCCGTGGCACGGGCGTGGGGAGAGCGCCCACGTGTTCCAGCCCTCTCCCCCAGGGCCCTATGTCTGGAGGCACTTTTCCCGTTGGCCGTGCTGCCTAATGATGCATCTGTGACCCCTTGGCGTGAGGGGGGCAGCCTGGGCCCAGTGGGCAGGCTGAGGCGATGCTTGTCTGTGGGGACAGGCGTTGGCTTCGCTGTCCGTGCCCTTCCTACGTGTCCGTCCGTCCGTCGGACTCCTCTGTGGAGCTCCATAGTGACACTAATGCAGCAGCCCCGGATCCAGGCCCTGCTCCCGTCCCCACCCCCTGCCTGGCTCCTGTGATGGACACGGGCAGCCCCGACGCCAGGGCTGGAATGAACCTCTCCCAAGGGGACGTGCTCTCCAAACCCGCACGCAGGCCCCGCTGCAGCCGGAGGGGGCCGACGCCTCTCGCTCGTCTCTGGGGACGTCAGCGGGCAGGGACCTGGGCGCCTCCAGCGGAGGGGGAAGTGTCCTGAGCCCCAGGCGGCAAACGCGTCAGGGCACCTTCACTCCGGGTCACCTTTTGGTACCACGCTCCCAAAGGAACGTCGGTGCCCCTCACTCCTGAACTGCAGCCCCCGCTAGCCTGTATCTGAACCAGCGCTGAGCCTGCCAGCTCTGCCGAACGGCCCGTGGGACGCCCTCCGGTAGCCATGGGCAGGAGCCGGCCCCGTTCTCTGCTGACAACCCCGCAGTGTGTGTGTGTGTGTGTAGGGGGGGGGTGTCTCATCCCGGCTGGGCTGCGAGAGGCCTACAGGTCCGTCCGGTCAGGCCCAGTCTGTCACTTCCTGTGGGAGCGGGTGGGGTGCGGGAGGTGCTGGGTGGCCCCGCGCGGGGGAGGCGGCCTGTGGTTGCTGGAGATGCGTCGGCCTCACATGGACATTCTTGCAGCATTAGTCAATTGTTGTGTGCAGGCACTTGCCGCAGGCTCTGTCTCTGCTGCCGGGACCGGAGCTGGGCTGGAGCGATGACGTCGGGGGAGCTGGGATGGCACTGCCCTGGGCTGGGAAAGGCAGCTCCCACTCCAGCGCTGGGAAGGGATGGGGCGCTGCATCCCCCAGCCAGCCGTGTCCAGCCCCGGGCCCTCCCCTTCCCCACCCCGGGAACCCTTCCCTTCTGAGTGGTGCTGTTTTGGGGCAGGCTCGGCTCTGAGCCAAGGATCCAGGACCCTCGGCCCCCACCTGGGAGCAGGGCAGGCAGCTGCTCCCCCAGGAAACAGGGTGGCTTTGTGCCCTGCTGGCCGGTGCCGGGCAGTGCCAGGCCCTCGCCGATGGGCACTCTGTGCATTGTGTGAGCTGTGCCTGGCACCTGGAGCAGGGGGCTATGTGACTGGGGGGCTGTGGGGCGTGTGGGCGACTAACTGCCATGGGGCCCTGCCCTCCATGGGGGGACACGGCTGTGTTCGGAAGGGGGCAAGGCAGGGCCTGGGGTTCACTCCGTTCCCCTCCTTGGGGATGCCAATGGCTGTGGATTGGCTGAAGGAGCCTCCGGCTTGGCCCTCCCATCTCCCTGGGACACCAGGGCCTCTGCGTCCCAGCTGGAACTGGTCCCACCCACCCAGCCGCTGCTCCAGCCCCCGCCCTGTCCCCTCCGTCCTCATGCTCTGCATCTTCGCTGGTCCTGCCAATGCTGGGACACCGTCCATGCAGCCCCGTGGGAGCAAACGCCTGGTTCCCGTTCACTGGGCCCCCTTTGCTTCCTTCAGCCCCCCCCCTCCTCCAGCCCGGCCTGTGGGTCCTGCCACCCCCCGAGACCCACACCCTGGCTACTCGTGCTGCCCCTGCTCCTGCAGGGAGTTGGCACCTGGGGCTTTGTCTCCCAGAGTCTGTGGTTCTGCTCCAGGCAACCTCTGTTGTTGTGCACCTCACAGGGCCGGGGGACTGGGGACAGGCCACGTGGGGCGCGAGCTGCTGTGGGCTGGCCTGTGGCAGGCTCACTCCCAGGGGGCTGGGCTGGCTGGGTCCCCACAGACGCCCCACTCTGTCCCTCTGGCCAGCTCCCTGCCTGGTACGTGGCCGTTTTGTTCAGAAATCCGCCCTCGCCAAGCCGCCCACCGACAGGGCGGTTCCGAGCCCAGCCTCCTCCGGTGGCGCTGAACCGTCTGCCCAGGCCTGAGAGAACGAGCATTGGGTGGCCCTTGTATGAGACGCATGGGGGCCCTCAGGGGCTGCCCCATGCTTGGCAGAGGTGGAGGGGGCTGCTGAGGGACTGTGGGGAGAGGGGGACGTGGGGAGCTGGGAGGGGGGGCCAGGCTGTGAGTCCCCGGCCCTGGGGCTTGAGCTAGCAGCATTCAGTGTCACTTCTCACATCCCGTCCTTGGTTCCTGTTTCGAGGCTAAAATAGTCGGTGGCCGCTGGGGAGGGCGGCGCCGACTGGCTCCCCCTCTGCCGCTATGGCCCAGGGCAGACGGGCAGCGCTGGCGGCCCCGTGGAGCCAGCGCGATGCCAGGACGGCCCTGCCCGGCCATTGATCACCCCTGGCCCCAGAACGCAGCCGGCAGGGTCGCTGCTGAGTGAGGTGTGGTCAAGAGCACTGGGGTGGGGAGGCAGAGTGGGGCTCTGGCACGCCGACCGCCCCCGATTCCTGCCCCCATGTGGCTGGAGATCTGCCCTGTGGCCCAGGTGTGGGGCTGGCCTGGGCTCTGGGGAATGACTGACCTCGTTCTCTTCTGCTTCCGTGTTTCAGCTAAAGCAGCAACCCCTCCAGGGCAGAGCATCCCCCCAAAGAGTGACCAGCCAGCTCCTGCTGCAGCCCCCTCCCCGTCTACAGGAGAAACACTGCCCCCCAGGAGTGACTGGCCTGCCCCTCCCGCAGCGACCCCTATGGGAGAGTGCATCCCCCCCCAGAGCGACCAGCCTTCCCCCCCTGCCACACCTGCCCCTGTTGCAGTGACGCCTCTGGGAGAAGCCCTGTCCCCCCGGGGAGACTAGTCAGCCCCTGCCGCTGCCCCCCCCCCTGCAGGCGAAGCTCTGCCCCCCCGGCGAGACCAGCCACCCCCTGCCGCCGCCCCCCCACCTGCAGGAGAAGCCCTGCCCGCCCGGCGAGACCAGCCCGCCCCTGCCGCTGCCCCCCCACCTGCAGGGGAAGCCCTGCCCACCCGGCGAGACCCGCGAGCCCCTGCCGCTGCCCCCCCACCTCCAGGAGAAGCTTTGCCCCCCCAGCGAGACCAGCCAGCCCCTGCCGCTGCCCCCCCACCTGCAGGAGAAGCCCTGCCCCACCGGGGAGACCAGCCAGCCCCTGCTGCTGCCCCCCCACCTCCAGGAGAAGCTTTGCCCCCCCGGCGAGACCAGCCAGCCCCTGCCGCTGCCCCCCCACCTCCAGGAGAAGCCCTGCCCCCCCGGCGAGACCAGCCACCCCCTGCCGCTGCCCCCCCACCTGCAGGAGAAGCCCTGCCCCCCCGGCGAGACCAGCCAGCCCCAGTAGTTTCTCCAGCCGCTGTGGAAGGGACCCTTACAGGAGCAAAGAGCCCTCCAGGAAATGCCCGGCTTTCCCCAGCTGCTGCCACCCCCACGGGAGAAGCGCTGCACCCCAGGAGCGATGGGCCGTCCCCTGCCACTGCCGCAGCGGCCACCAGCCCCAGGCCCAAACAAGGTGTGTGCGTCCCTGGGGCAGTGCTGCACAGGCCTTGGCCCCATAGCCCTGGCCAGAGGGGACGGTTCCCGCTTGGCCGACAGGCCCAGAGCAGCGGGGCTGGGACGACCCGAGTGGGGCTCATGGGAGCTGGTGCGTTGATCCTGCAGCCGGCTGTGAGTGCTGGACCAGGCTCTGCAGGGAACTGCACAGGCCAGCTGGGGCCCGGGGCGGGTGTGTGGCCCCGGAGCGCCCCTCTGCAGGGATTAGCGGGAGCATCCTGGCCAGTGGGGGGGCTGCGCCCATCACGGCGCAGAGCAGCTGCCTGTGCTCTCATGCCACGGTCCGGTTCCCTGGGCGGCTCTTGGCTGAGGCCACAGGCACAACCCTCATGGATCACACGTCGGCGCCTCCCCCTCTGCCCAGCAGATGTCCCGAGCCTCCCCTGGCCGGCGGGCGGGGGGCAGGGTGGGGCTGCAGAGCCCTGTGCTGAGCAGATTTTCTCTCCTTTCCCCCGCAGGTGCCCAGAAAGCTGAAGCGAGGCAGAGGCAGGCGAAGGAGCGGAGGGAGGAGCGGGCCAAGTACCTGGGTGAGGAGCCAGAGAGGCTGGCGTGAGCCCCAGGCCAGGCCCCTTGCAGAAGGGAGCTGGGGGAGAGGGCCGTGTGTGCAGGTGCCCGGGGCTCTGGGTGGGCTCCGGTGGGCGATGGGCACACGGGAGCGTGGAGAGGGCGCCGTGGGCACCAGGGACTTGGCCTGGATTCGGTTCTCAAAGGGGAAAGCGGGATAAAGACAAACCCAGTTAGAGGAGCTTTGCGGGTTCACTGGGAATCTGATTAGCCGGGAGTCGCAGGATTAGCCCCGGGCGCTGGGATCCCGGTGAAACACGGCACCCCCACTGCCCCAGGAGCCCCGAGCGAGCCAGGGCCTCGTGCTCTCGCAGCTCCCGGCAGTCGCGCTGCAGGGCCCCCTCCGCGTCCCCACACAGCAGCCTCCTTGTCTCCCAACTATTTCCACCCTCATTCCCCCATTGTTTCCCTGAATGTGCTTTTCAGGCCGGCCTC
The DNA here is from genome assembly GCA_003942145.1 of Platysternon megacephalum. NCBI lineage: Eukaryota > Metazoa > Chordata > Testudines > Platysternidae > Platysternon > Platysternon megacephalum. The sequence continues at coordinate 2,849,592 of QXTE01000016.1, read as the reverse complement.
TCCACTCCCCTTTGTCCTGGCCCCAGGCTCCTCCCCTCCGGGCCCAGCCGTTGCTGCGGGTGCCTCTGCCCCAAATCCTCCTCCAACACCTGTGGCTCCGACTCCTGCCTTGGGCTTCTGCCTGCAGGGAGCTCGGCAGAGCCCAGCTCCTCCGGCCACCTGACCCCAGCAGCTCCACGGCCCCACTGTGCCCAACTCTGGGCCTCTCCAGAGCTTCTGCTCCAGCACTCCCTGGGGGGATCTAAGCGAGCAGACAGTCAGAGGTGCTGTCCCAGGGCTTCCTGCCCGTCCTCGGGCAGTGCCCCGTGCCCTGCCGGGCCAGAGAGGCCACTGCTCCACCCACTGCTGTCTGGCCAGTGTCCGGAGGAAGGGTGGAAAACCCATCATCCCTGTGGCCAGCAGTGCTGTGCTGGGGGCTGCCTCCTGGGCATGGGAGCTTGGCCAGGCTGCCCTCCCCTGCCCTCCCTCGCTGTATCTGCCTTGGGCAGTGAACGGGGGCTAGCTTAGATGGGGTCCCCATCGTGCTTGGCACTGCCTGGCCCCAGGAGCAGAGAGGCCCAGGATGGAAAGGGCTGTGGGGCAGTGTATGGGCACTGCCCAGTGCCATGTGCTTTATAGAAACACAGGCCTTTGGCCCCAGGGGCTCCGAGTCTTCCCACGGCAGCTGGCTCCGGGGACCCTCGCTGCATGGTCTGGCAGAGGCTGAGGTGCTGGGCCAGGCGCCGGGTCCTGCCAGCGGCTTCGTTTGTTCGGACCATTTTCAAACGAACACGGCGGGGGGAGGGGAGGGGGCTGTTTCTAGAGGCCTGTCGTGACTTTTAAGTGGAAGGGCCAGGGTGGGGCACTGCAGACTGAGCCCAGCCACCCTAGCCATGGCCCTGGGCAGGAACCCGGCCCAGCCTGCCCCTGTGGCGCAGGCCGGCCAGCTCGCTGGGGGCTGGGCGCTGCGGGCTCCGTCCCCTCACAGCCGGGCTCTCTCTCGGCAGCCACCAAGCGAGCGCTGTGGCTGGAGAAGGAGGAGAAGGCCAAGGTGCTGCGGGAGAGGCAGCTGGAGGATCGCAGGAAGCGGCTGGAGGAGCAGAGGCTGAAGGCAGAGAAGCGTCGGGCCATCCTGGAGGAGCGCCAGAGGCAGAAGCTGGAGAAGAACAAGGTGGGCGTGAGGATGGGCAGGGCAGGGGAAGCTTCTGGTTGGCATAAATGCCCCTGGGTACGAGATCTCGGGGCACAAAACGGGATGGAAAAACCACCCCAAACTCCCCAGCCCTTAGAAGAGTCACCCCAGCCCCCACCTGCCCTGGGCACCTGTAACCCCCACTGCATGTCCCATCCCCCGCCTCCCCTGTGCCCCTGCACCCCCCCCCAGCATTCAATTGCCCCCCAGCTCCCCCCTCCTGCAGCTCCCTCCACATGCCCTGGCAGTGCTGGGTGCGGCCGGCGACAGGTGCTTGTCCTGGCTCGCTCTGGGGCCCACGTCACGGCTCCTTCGCCCCAGGTACTAGTTTCAGAGCCAGCCCCTCGCCCCAGTCCCTAACCCTGACCCCTCAGGCTGGGCCCCGATGCTGGGATGCAGCTTGTGCAGCTGCAGGCTGCTCTGCGCCTGCTCCCTCCGCCTGGCCCCGCCCCTCACTCCCTCCTCTCCTCGTCGCAGGAGCGCTACGAAGCCGCCATCCAGAGGTCAGCCAAGAAGACCTGGGCCGAGATCCGGCAGCAGAGGTGGTCATGGGCTGGCGCGCTGCACCAGAGCTCCCCCCGGCACAAGGATGGTGAGTCGGGGGCTCAGGCGCCCGCATGGCTGGGCACAAGCTGCCTGGGCTCTCCGTTGGCGTGAGAAGATGAAAGGGGGGGATGTGGAATCCTAGGAAATCTCCCCTGCCCAGGTGGGGCCCCAGGCTCTCTGCAGGGCCATGCTCTGCAGTCGGCTGTGCCAGGGTTCACCCACCACAGCCTGCCTCCAGGCTGCCGCTGGGAATGGCTGAGGGAGGGGCTGGCCAGGTTTGCAGTGTCCAGGTAGGGGCAGGGCTGGGGGGATCTACCAGAACCTCCTTGCCCCTGAGCAGCTGCACCAGCATGGTACCCTGCGCCCGTCGGGGCCCCTCTCTCTGCGCCGGGGTGTCGCTCTCGGTGCCCTCGCCCTGTGTGTGGGCGCTCCGTGTCCGCATTGCCCGGCGGAGTTCAGTGGCTGGTGTCCTGTCCGCGGGCAGGGGTGCCCGCTCGCTCCCCGTCTCCAAAGCCGTGCCCTCGCCCGGCCGTTCCCGGGCAGCCTGCAGGAAGGGGAGTCACGTCGGCTGGTTGTTGTGAATACGGAGCTAGGTCGGTGCCGTGTCGTCCTCCGTCTCTCTGGGAATGTGGCACGAGTGAGCACGTGTGGAAACGGCACAATGTTCTGGGGGCCTGTGCTGCCGTTACCCCGTCCCCCGTGGAGACGTGGCGCGGTCCAGTCGACGTCTGGTCTGCGTGTGCTGAGCTGGGGCTGCAGCCGACTCGGCGCTGCACAGAGCGCCAGCCATCGCGGTCGCTCCGCCTTCAGGGGAGCCCCTCGTGGCCAGGTGGGACGGGCTCCGAGTCATTTGTCCCCTTTACTGCGGCTTCACCCGTTCCTGGGCACTCAGCTGGGACTGGCACTGCCCAGGGCTCGCGCCGGCTCCCCCAACGGACAGGTTTGAGCAGGGCCCGAATGGGGGACGCTCTGCCCACAAACAAGCTCCGCCCTGTGAGGTCACCTCTCTGGGTCGGTGGGGCTCTGCTGGGCTCAGCTCCGCTTTGACTGAGGGGAAAGAAACCTGTGGAGGCAGCTCCCCAAGCCGCCCACCTGTGGCACCAAAATGCAGCGTTGCTCCCCGCACTCCCACAGCCCTCTCTGCTCTTCCACACGTGCGGCGTGAAATAGTGAACAGTGCTGGCATTGACGTGACTGTGGCTGGGCCGCTGAGCGAATGGGGCGGTTCTCCTTGCCGAGCTGTGGGTGCAGGCTCTCTGCAGACTCAAGTAAATGTCTCTGCCTCATTTACACGCAGGCCACGTTTCTGGGGATCTCTTTGCAGCCAGAGCAGCTAGAGGCTGGCTGTAAGGGGCGCAGGCCGAGGTGCTGGAGAGGCAGCGGCATGAGAGATGTGGGGGTGCGCGCTGGCTGAGTCCAAGGCCCGTTTGTGGGGGAACTTGGTGGGAATGGCTGAGTTTGGTTTGTTTCTGCTGGGAGCCGTCGATGGAGCTGGGTTCACAGGCAGGGTCCCGACCTGGGAGAGCTGGGCCTGCCCCAAATTCTGACAGGTGCTTGAACAGCCTGGAGCACCCCAGCCAGCTGGGGACGCCTGTCGCTCTGACTCGCCGCCCTCTGGTTCCGGGGAGCCCAGCATGGGGTGCCCCAGATCTGGGCAGCTCGCAATGGGGCAGCTCCTTGGGCATCTCGGGCCAGCGCCGCCCGTCAGCAGCTGCTTTTGCAGATTCCACCCCTAGGCAGTTTGGGAGGAAACCCCCTTTTTGCTCTTAATTTTTTTTTTAAATGGCTCTTTCCCGAGCAATGAACTGACCAGGAGATCCCTGCCCCCCGGCCATGTCTGACACCCCGCCCTGCTGCAGGGGTCTCAGTGGGGCGTCGGGATGCGCAGGAGGTCTGCTCCCTCGGGCTCGCCTGGCATCTGGGCCAAGGGCGCCCAGACCGGCCCCACCGGGAGGAGATGCGTGACAGCCCTGGAGCCCCGGCCTGAGTGCCACGTCCCTGCCTCAGGGCTCCACTCTGGCTGCCAGCCTGTGCCACTCAGCAGCTGCTGGCTCAGAGCAGAGAACACCCCAGCTCCCACCTCCAAGGCGTGGGGCTGCCTGGAGCACTGTGGGATGAAACCTTCGAAGGGGTTCTCCTCCCAGCCCTCCCATGGCCGGTCCCTGGCTGGGACTCCTGGCAGTGGCCGAGCTGCTCTCCCTCCCCTGCACCGCCCAGGGCAAGCTGCAGTGAGCTAGATGGGAGGCGGCAGCCCCTCGGGTGGGCTGAGCCTGCCCTGGCCCATGTCTGAGACGGGAGTTACCCCTAGCCCCTGGCACTCGGATGTAAACTCCCACCGCGCCAGAGCAGTGATGCACAGCTGTGAGAGGGCCGGGACTGGAGCAGGACAGGATCGAGGGGCGCTGGCGGAGTCGGGGGGCTGGGTTCAGTGTGTATGTCTGGGGGGAGCCTGTCTAGCGCCTGCGGCCCACCCCCACTCGCAGCCCCCCAGCCTCCTCTCCAACCAAACTGCGCTGCTCTCCCTCTGTGCACTGGAGACGCTGCCCCAATGGGCTGGGATTCGGGAGAGGCGAACTGCCCTTTGACCCCAAGCTGGGGTCCTCAGCCAGCAACTTCTCAACCCCCCTGGCGCCGCCCCTGCTCCCGGCAGCCTCCAGGGCCAGACGCAGACCTGGCTTCTCATGAGGCCCAGCTGTACGGGGCCCAGGTGCGTCGTCCCAAGGTACCTGCCATGTCCTGGCGGAGGAGATCCCTGCCTGATGAGCAGAACCACTCACGGGCCGGGCCAAGCCGAGCCTCCTGCCACAGGGCCCTGGTGCTGTTCATCACTTCCCCTGGGCAGAGGGTCCAGCACCCCCGATGGATGTTCCAGCAGGTGCCAGCTCTCAGTGGATCCCAGCAGCTGTCCCTGTGACTCCTGCGTGCTGCTCCCTGGGCCCAGGGCTCTGTCTCCTGCCTGCGCTGGGCTGCTCTGACGCTGCCCCTCCACCCCTGCAGTCTTGTGCTGGGGGCAGACCTCCGCCCGGAGCCCCGGCCGCCGCCCCAGTGCCCACAGTCCCGCCGAGGGGAGCTCCATCCTGCCACTCGAGGGGCGCACGATGCTGCATGCCTGCATGCGAGATTCCCCCGGGTTCCAGGCGCCGTGACCGTAATGCCCTTGTGTCTTTTCCCTCCTTTAGGTGCGAGCCGGTGCTCAGTGTCCGCTGTTAACCTCCCCAAACACGTGGACTCTATAATCAACAAGCGGCTCTCCAAATCCTCCGCCACTCTCTGGAACTCTCCCAGTAGAAGTAAGAGACCTTTGCCTTCCCCACCAGTGCATGGGGCCAGTGGGGAGAAGCAGCTGAGGGAGCTGACCCCAGTTCCAGCCCAGCACTAGGGAGATGCCCCCTTTAGTGCCCATCCCCCTCAGTCCCTGCCCTCGCAATGCGCCGCCCGTGGAGAGGGGAGAAGCCGTTTGCTGTTTTCTCTTGCAGGGAGAGCCAGGAGCCCGCAGGCATCTCCTCGCTGGCTGGGCGAAGCACCCTCACCTGGCCTGCCAGCGTGGCGCTCTGCGGATGCCGCTCTGCCTGGGACTGAGGGCTCTGGGACCCAGGTCTCCAGTGGGGAACCAGCCGGTTCTCTGGGGAACCCCCCCCATGTTCGGTGGGAGCTGAGGCCATTCGGGCACTGTCCCCCACCCTCGGCAGCTCTCACCCAGGGGAGCCGGGGGAAAGCTGCGTAGGGCCGGTGAATTCAGCACCAGAGGGGCTCGTGCCAGACGCACTGGGGTCCTTGCTGCCCCTCAGGCTGGGGGGTGAGCTGGCAGGGTGCTTGTGATGCTTTGTTAGTGTGACTGGCATGTGGGGCACATAGGGTTGCATGCATGTGTGATCCGGGGGGAGGGGATGGGGATGGCGCTGCTGTGCTCAGAGCGTGGGGTCACGGTGGGGCTGCCAGCTGCTTGGGCTCCATCGGCTATGGGGCTGGGCAGGGGGGTTGCTGGGGGATGGCGCCCCCCGGACTGCTGGCCTAGGGCCGGCCCGGCCCCACGGCAGTGCTCAGGGGGAGGGGCTAGCTCTTGGTCCGGCTCCGCCTCTGCCCTTGCAGCATGGGCCATGGGGGCCGGGCGGGCGGAGCAGGAGTCTGTATGCGCCGTGCCCCTCCATACGGCTCGCCGGGAACAAGGCTGGCTGCCCGCATGGGCCGCCTGGCTCTGCAAGGAGCTTGCCCGAGGAGCCGGAGCCCGGTGCCCAGCCCTGCACCGCGGCTCGCCGAGCCAGAGGCTATTTATAACCCCCGAGCTGCTGTTCTGTTTGCTGGTTGCCTAGTGATGGGACTTTGCAGCCCTCCGTCCCGCTGAGGTATAAATAACCTGAGCAGCTGATGGGGGCGGTGACTGGCAGGGGCAGGGCTGTGGGAACCTGGCTCAGCTGCCCCACGGGGGCTGAGGGGAGCTGGCTCTGCCAAGGGGTCAGCTGCAGAGCTCTGCCAGGGGCCGGGCCGCCCTCCAGGCCTGTGGGTCAGGGCCCGAGCGGCAGGTGCTGCAGCCCCAGGGCACATGGGGCTCGGGGCTCAGTGGGACAGAGGTGCAGCTGACCCCTGAGTTCAGGACTTGCTGTCTCCAGGAGTGTGACGGTCTGAGCCCAGGGCCTGACCCCCCAGGAGCCGTGGGGCTGTGTTAGCCAGGCATGGTGCCAGGGGAAGGAGCAGAGAACTCGGGGTTGGGGGTCCTTGTCTGGTGCCCCCCATTGTCACTTGTGTCCCCGATTTACCCACCCTGGCCTGGAGGGTGTTTGCTCCCACCCTGTGAGAGGGATTCCCAGGACGGGCGCTGGCCCGTGGCTGAGGCTGTTCTGGGGGTGGGGGTTGTAGTGATGGGACAGATGGATCCCAGCAGGGCCCAGGACGGGGATGGGCAGGGGGAGGCTGCCAAGGGCATCACATGGTCCTGGAGCTGCGGAGTCGTCACACGTGGAGCGTCGGCCCGCGTGGCTGAGCAGGTGTTCGCCGTCCGGGGGCTGAGCCAGGAGCTGGGCCCAGGGTCCATGGGGACGCCAAAGCCAGTGCCCCCTGCCCCACGGCCGGGGTGATGCAAGCCGTGGGTCTGGGCCCAGAGCCAGCGCCACCACGGCATGCAGAGGCCTTGGGGATGAATGCCCTGCCCAGCTCTGGGGAGCTGGCATGGGCAGTGCCTATCCCGTTGTCATCCTGCGGCGCTGGTCTCCTCTTACTGTGCCCATCTGTCCCCCATTTCACTGGCTTCCCCGAGGCGAGCGCCAGGCTGGGGAAGGTGCTGGCAGCAGCAGAGTGGGAGCCCAGTGCAGCCGGAGAGAGGGCTCCATGCTTGGCTCAGTCCTTGGCCCTCTGCTGAGACCGGGCTGGCGGGGCTGCGCCAGAGGGCGGCTCTGCAGTGGACAGGCAGGGCCCAAGCTGGCGGCAATTCCCCTTGCACCCCGTTGGATCAGGAACTGCAGGCCTGCCGGGCTCCCCCTCCCTTCCCGTGCCGCATGGGCCCTGTAGGATGCCCCCCGGGAGAGTGGCTCAGGCAGGGCCCACAGGCTGGGGTGGGGGAGAGCAGCCCTAGGGAGGGGCTCGGCCCAGCTGAGCCGCTCCAAAGGCCTTGCAGGTGGGACTGCTACTGGCAGGCATCCGGGGGCACCGGGGCCCTGACCCAGCCCGCCGGAACTTGGGGAGCTCTCCGTGGGCTTGGGGTGTCACTGAGGCGCCGAACGAGGAGACCCGGGAATGGAGACAGTGGGGAAGGGGGCGGGTGTTTAGCCAGCTGGTGCCAGCATGGACCCAGGGCCTGAGGGCGGGGGTGCAGCTGGGCCCGGAGAGGTGCTAAGGTCCCCCTCCCCCAAACTCTATTTCTTTCCAGACCGGAGCTTGCAGCTGAGCCCCTGGGAGAGCAGCATTGTGGACCGGCTCATGACGCCCACCCTCTCCTTCCTGGCCCGCAGCAGAAGCGCCGTGATGCTGGCCGGCACTGGCAAGGAGCAGGGTAAGCTGGGCCCTCCGGGGGCGCGTGGAGCCAGGAAGGGGCTGGGCAGGGGCTGATCAGCACGAGGCCCCGTCCAAGGAGGGGCCTGGTGACTCGGTCCGGGACAAGCTGAGGTCAGAGACGCGGCCGTCCGGCCTCGGTTCACCCAGCTTGGGGGTGGGATGGGGGAGCAGACAGGCGAGACGTGGCTTCTGCTGGGATCCTGAGCCCGGCAGAGCGGTACCCGGACCCCTGGGAAGGGCACACTGATGGGGAGGGCAGCTGGGTGTCTCTGGAGGATGCTGGGTCTCTGGGTGCCTGTGCCCTGGTTCCCTGCTGGGGAGACAGTCACGTAAAGTGCAGCTAGAAAAGCCTTATGTTAACCTGCCGCTTCTCTCCTCCTGCAGCCCAGCCTGGTGTCTGCCCCCCTCCCGCCCCGCATTGTCCTGCACCCGACAGCCCCTTTCTGGTGACCCGGCCCTTGAGATCCGCTCTGGAGACCGTGGGCCGGGGCCTGGGCCGGTTGCTCGCTGGCCCCTGGGGCTGAGCCTGGCAGGGTCTCTGCTCTGTCGGCTTTGCGCGGCTGTTCTTGGAGCTGGAGATTATCTCCCAGGGGTCCGGCTCCCGCCCCCAGTCACCACGCCAGGGTGCCCTGGGCGCTAACGCTGTGTGGCAGGGGGCTAGTGATCTCAGCCTGGTCTGTCACCAGGCCTCGGTTCTTCTGGAGACCCCCACGTGCCGGGGACCCCCGCTGCTCTGGGGGGACGGTCCTGCTGGCTGAAGCTCCCTGCCCCTGCCAGGGCGGCCGGCCTGACGGCGTGTGCTCTCTGCCCCCAGCCGTGCCGGTGTGCCCCCGCTCCGCCTCCACCAGCCCCCTCAGCCCCTGCAACAACCACCGCCTGCAGCACCGCTGCTGGGAGCGCCGCAGGGTGGCAGCCAGCAGCCCGGAGGTGACGCCACGCCGGAGAGTCGAGTCCTCGCCCGTGAGTGCTGCCCTGCTCCGGCCTGTCCCCGAACACAGCTCTCCCTACGCGCAGCCCTGGGCCGGGCTCCCCTGTGCCCCGGGCTCTGCCCCCTGGTGTCTGGGGGACGGGGCGGTTCGTCAGGCAGGGCCCCGCTGCAGCCAGCCCGGGACGGGCGCTGGCCGGACAGCAAACCCAGCAGGAACGGATCACGTCACTGCTGCTGCCTACCACCCACCAGCCAGCCCCGACCAGCCCCCGAGGGACTGGCCAGCCCTTAGTGACCCCTGCAGAGCAGGCCTTGCCCCTGGGGGGGGTCTCATGGCTGGCGTTCAGGCTGTGCTCCGTAGAGAGCCCAGTCCTGAGCTGCTCCCAGGCCCTGGGCAGGTCTCTGTGCCTCGGTTTCCCCTCTGTCCTGGGGGGTGACAGCCAGGGGACTGTGAGAGATTCGTGTGCCCCCAGCCTCGGCTCCATCTTGCAATGAGCTGGCAGGTCGCCAGCCCCTCGTTATCATCCCCCTCCTCCTGGGCTCTGATTTCTCTCCTCCCCCGCACAGAAGAAGAAGGAGAAGAAGGACAAGGAGCGGGAGAACGCCAAGGAGCGGAGCGCCCTGTCTCGCGAGCGGAGCCTCAAGAAGCACCAGCCCCAGCCCGGCAGCCAGCCCAGACTCCCCCGGCCCGCCGCGGACAGCAGGTCAGGAGCTGCCTCAGCCTGGGCACCGTTAGCCACCCCGCAGCCGACTCGCCAAGAGCCAGGGGGCCCTGCCCACGGTGCGGGGATGCAGCCTGCCTGGGCCCAGACAGGGGGGCTCTGCAGGGCTCTGGGCCACTGCTTTCGAGCTGTGGTGGTGCGAACGGCGGGGCCGCAGCGCAGTGGGCAGGCTCAGGGTGGGGGCATCCGCGGTCCCCCTTAATGCTTTGTTCCTCTTCGTTTCCAGCCCGGGGCCAAAGAACCGGCCCTCATCGCCTGCCACCCCCAGCCACCGGCCGGCTTCCCCCAGCCCAGGCCTCGGCTCGCCCCACAAGCCGCCACTGCCCCGCAGCGCCCGCTCCTCCCGCAAGGGGCGGCCCAGGGCCAAGGAGGAGCGCAAGGAGCGCGAGAGCCAGCTGAAGGCACGCGAGAGGAAGGAGGAGGAAGAGGAGACGGGAGCAGCCTCCCCGGCCCCGCCCGACACTCCCAAGACCCCCGGGCCCGCTGAGCAGCCCCCAGGTCTGAGAACACGCGTCATGATCCAGCCACGTCTCCCAGAACCCTCGCTCGGGTGCACACCGGGGCCCTGAGCCAGTGGGCATCTGCTCACAGTGCTCGGTTCTTCCTGCATCAAACAGCTTCACACCTCCCTGCTTGGGAATGGCCATGCCAGGCCTTCGGGGCACGGGGTCTAGTGGGTTGGAGCAGGGGGCTGGGAGCCAGGACTCCTGGGTTCTGTCGCTGGCCCTGGGGCTGGAGGGAGGGAGGGAAAGCCAGGACTCCTGGGTTCTATCCCCGCTCTGTGAGGGGACTGGAGTCTAGTGGTGTAGATCACGGGGAGTGGGAGCAGGACTCCTGGGTTCTGTCCCTGGGGAGGAAGTGGGTGTGATGAATGTGTTTGGGACACTGTGTGCATTCTGTAGGCGCTGCTGCCTCCTCTGGCACCCCGAGCCCCATGCCAGCTCCTGCCACGCCTTCGGGCAAACCCATGGCGGGCACCACAGACCGAGAAGAGGCAGCCCGGCTCCTGACAGAGAAACGCCGGCAAGCTCGTGAGCAGCGTGAGCGTGAGGAGCAGGAGCGCCGGGAGCAGGAGGAGCGGGAGAGGTCAGTGGCCCGGCCTCTCAGGGTGGGAGGCTCCTCTCTGCCTGCCGGGATCCCCCGCCGTGCCCAGGGATGGGGAGGCAGCGCTCACCCCACCGCAGTGGGCCCAAGAGGGGCCATTGGAGCTTGGCACTTGGGGGCGCTGACTGTCCACAGGGGCAGACCCTGGAGCAGCAGTGCCCTGTGCCCCACCCAGCTCCCCTGGGAACCCTCCGCCGTGTCACAGGCCTGGCAGCTCACGGAGGTCTGGGGCAGGGTGGGCCAGGCATCGGGCACGGGGACTGAGGTGCCGTGTGCCGTAGGCGCCAGAGGGAGGAGCAGGCCCAGCGGGAGGCCCGGGAGCAGGCCCAGTGGGAGGCCGAGGCCCGCCGGCTGGAGGAGGAGCAGAGGCGGCAGCAGGAGGAGCGGCGCCGCCAGGAGGAGCACCAGGCTGAGGAGCGGGCCCGAGCCGAGCAGGAGGAGACGGAGCGGCTGCAAAAGCAGGTGCAGGTGGCAGGGTGGGGCGGGGGGTGGGCACATGGGGCGTGGAGCAGGATGGGGGGCTCCGGGAGGGGATGGGCACAGGGCGGGGCGGGGGGGGGGGACATGGGGCGTGGAGCAGGATAGGGGGCTCCGGGAGGGGATGGGCACAGGGTGGCACCATGGGGTCCGTGGTGGCATGGGGTGGGCAGGGGCGGGGGTGACACACGGTCCAGGTCCTGGGCACAGACCCCCAATGTGGGAGGGAGCCACGTACCTGCCCTGCCCCCTAGTGGTGGAGAGAAGCACCAGTGGCCTGGAATTCCCACGCGGCAGCTGGCAGGCGGCTGGCGACGCCTGGCCCTTCCCCTGCCGGGCTGAGCCGGGCTGAGCCGGGGCAGGCTCTGTGGAGAGCTGGGGTGTTGCTGAGCTGCCTGGACAAGGCCCACAGCCCAGCCTTTGCTGAGGTTCAGCATGGGAACAGCCTCCAGCCCTGGCCCCCCGCTGTTCCAGCCTGCACTCCCCCCCCAGTGCTGCCGGTGCCCCTCACTTGCAACCTGCACCCCAGCCTGGGCCTGGCTCCCGGTTGTGTTACTGCCCCAGCAGCCCGCTGTGCCTGTGCCATGCACACAGGCCGGGGTGGGGCCTCCACTAGACACTCGCTCCGTCTCCCCGGCGTGATGGTTGGCAAGGCCCGTGGTGGGGCCCTTGCCTGGGTACTGACCCTGGGGGCTGGCTCCCCCCCTGTCCTGCAGAGGGAGGAGGCGGAGGCGCGGGCCCGCGAGGAGGCCGAGAGGCAGCGGCTGGAACGGGAGAAGCATTTCCAGAGGGAGGAGCAGGAGCGGCTGGAGAGGAAGAAGGTGAGTGGGGAGGCGGGGGGGTGGGGTCGTGGTGCATTGCATGGGGAGTGGGGCACGGTGGGGTCGGAGAGCAGGGGAAGGTGGGGGTGAGGCAGGGGGAGTGGATCATGGGGTGGAGCAGTGAAAGGTGGGGCGGGGAGAGTGGGCATGGTGCAGGGCAGTGTCAGGGTGGGGGGGGGGCAGAGCACAGGAGGCTGACACGGTCCAGGCAGAGTTGAGGAGGGGGGAAGGGGGGCAGTGGTGCAGGGGTGGTAGGGCAAGGCAGAGCCCTGGGGACGGGGAGCAGAGAGCGGTGCCCGGGCGCTGCACAGATGACAGCTGGGACTCTGGGCCCTCGCCTGGTGAGCTGCCGGGTCAGAGCCCCTGTGCCCCGGAGAACAGGCGGGAGGGGGGCAGCTGCCAGCGCTTTCCCCACGGGTGTCTGGTGCAGTGGGTGCAGCTTCCCCTGAGGCCCACGTTGGGTCAGCCAAGCAGGGTTGGACCCATCGTCCTGCGGAGCCCTGCTGCCCCAAGCCCAGCTGGGCAGAGTGTGGGGTGCCAGGCGAGGGCTCTGGGACTGACCCACCTTCTCCCTCCTCAGCGGCTGGAAGAGATCATGAAGAGGACGCGCAAGTCAGACGCGGCCGATGCCAAGGTGGGTGCCTGTGGGTGCAGCGTGCCAGCGAGTGCCCTGCTGCGCGCGGGGCTCCCCATCCAGTGTGAGCCGCAGGGAGGCCCTGGCGGAGGCCGTGCCACGCGGTGATGGGCCGGGGGGAGATTCTGGGCCCAGCCCCCTCCTGGTTCTTTGGTGAGACCCTGGGATGCCGCATGCCTGACCTGTGCCCAACCCTGCTGGGCTAGGGCTGCCTCGGGTGGGTGCGGGAGGTGGTGAGTGGGCAGGTGCCAGGGCTGTGGAGGTCAGTGCCACCATGGGGGCTAGCAGGCTGCCCCACATCCCAGCAGCCTCTGGGGTGGGCCTGGAGGAGTTGGGGGCTCTCCCCTGGCTAGGCCCCCTCCCCCTCAGCATGGGGTCCCGGCGGCAGAGCGTTCCCCACGAGTCTGTAGGGCTGCCAGCCCAGGCCTGTCCCTGCCCCCCCCCTCCGGCCCCCCTGGCCCTTGGGACATAGCTCAGTGCGCTCCTCTCCCCTCTGCAGAAGAAGGAAGAGAAGAAAATGGTGAATGGGAAAGAAGCCAAACAGGAGACTGACGCCAGCCCAGGTAAACGCAGGGCCCGGGGCCCTGCAAAGCTGCTCCCCCACCAGGCTTGCATGGGAGAGCCCCTGCCCCAGCCCGCCCCCACCCCTCTGCTCTGTTCCTCCCCCCTCCCCCCCCCCAGGCCGCACACCCCTCTGCCCCCAACCCCGCCCCTCCGGGCCTGGGCAGCACACCCCACTACGCCACCCCTCTGAGCCCAGGCATCCCACCCCTCCACTCCCCACACCCAATCATGCAGGGCCCTCCCATGGCCCAGCCCACCCCACTGGCCCTGAGAGACATGCAGCCCAGACCCACAAGTGACACACACCAGGTCTCCCTGGCCAGGCCTGTGTGGAACACCCACCCCCCACTGGTCCCACAGCCCTACCCTGCCGGGCTTGAGCATCCCATCCCTCCTGGGGTCCAGTCCAGGGGGGCTGACCCATCTCTGCTCCGGTCCCCAGGCTGTGGGAAGCGAACTGGGCCGCTGGCGAAGGAAGAGGAGCTCCCTGAGTCAGAGACGCCCAGCACAGAGAGCCAGGGTGTGCGGACGGGCCCTGTCCCTGAGGGGCCGCAGCAAAGGTATCTGCCCTGGGGGAGAGGCACCGGGCAGGCCAGGGGGAGCTGGGACCATGCAGGGGGCAGCTGGGAGCGCCCAGCCCCGGGGCCAGGGGGAGCTGGGACCACGTAGGGGGCAGCTGGGAGCGCCCAGCCCCAGGGCCAGAGGGAGCTGGGACCACGCAGGGGGCAGCTGGGAGCGCCTGGGGCCAGGGGGAGCTGGGACCACGCAGGGGGCAGCTGGGAGCGCCTGGGGCCAGGGGGAGCTGGGACCACGCAGGGGGCAGCTGGGAGCGCCCAGCCCCGGGGCCAGAGGGAGCTGGGACCACGCAGGGGGCAGCTGGGAGCGCCTGGGGCCAGGGGGAGCTGGGACCACGCAGGGGGCAGCTGGGAGCGCCTGGGGCCAGGGGGAGCTGCAGCTCTGCAGCCTGTGAGGGTTGGAGCGAGGGGGTTTGGGGCTGGGCTCTGTGAACCCCCCTTCCCCCCATGTGTCACTGCAGCCCCCCAATCTCCCCTTACAGCCCTCCCAGCAAGGACACAGCGCCCCTGGTGAACGGCGTGCAGCCCAGCAAGCACGAGAACGGCTTCCCCGGCAAGGAGGTGGGCCCAGGCGTGCTGGAGCTCTCACAGCACAGCGGCAGCGCCGACCCCATCATCCCCTTCGGGGACAAGGAGCCCTTCCTCAAGACGGCCGTCGTCAAGCCCCCCCAGGTCACAGGTAGGAGCTTCCCCTGCCCGCCGGTCATGGCTCCTCCTCATGCGCCCAGTGGGGCAGGGGGCGTGGGGCTCAGTGGGGGTGGGATAGAGCCCCAGCAGGGGGGGCTGGTGGTGGCCCAAGCAGGGCTCAGGGGGAAGGGGCTCGGCTTGGCCCTGGAGCAGATCCTGGCAGAGCGACAGCATCAGCCTGTAGCAAACCTGGGCAGCACAGGTGCCATCCCCTCCTCTCGCCACTGTGGCCCCTTGTGTCCCGGGCCGTCCTGCCCGGTCTCCCTGCTCTTCGCGCGGCCTAATCCGCCTCCCGCTTTCTCTCACCCTCTGCCCGCAGAAGTGCTGTGAGGGGCAGGTGCGTCTCCCTGGGCAGAGCGCCCCCCGGTGGCCTGCGCCGTGGCTGCCTCGGTGCGGGGGCGAGGCGAAGTGCCAGTTCCGGACTTTCTCACAGAACTATAGCTGTTACCCGACGAAAAACCACGTCACTCCCACCTACCGCCCCAGGAAGAGGATGAACCGGGCAGGGCAGGGGGCCGGGACGTGCCCCCCCCCCCCCCAGCCCCAGGGACTCTTGGTTTCTCTTTTTGTTCGTTTTTAACATGCACCTTATCAGACTGACACCCCCGCCCTCCCTAGCGGTTCCCACCGCGCCGCCCCCGACGTGTGGTGTAATAATGTCGTTATTTAACTTGCTGGGGGCAGTGTATGTGAATAATGTAAATAAAGCTCCGTGTAACATCAGGGACGAGCGCCAGGCCCAGCTCTCTCTGTGCAGGAGGCTGGCCCTGGGTCTAGGGTTCAATCTCCTTTAACCTCCCGTAGCCGGGCCCAGCCAGCCGCTCGGTGCCACTCTGACAACTCCCCCCGTACGACGTGCTACGCTCTGGGCCGCTGCGGGCGCGGGTGTCGGTGCTGTGTGTGTGGGAGGGGTCCGCCGGGGCCGCGCCCGCCTCGCTCGGTGCCAATGTGACAGTGTTACGCATCTGAACAATAAAATGGAAGAGCCGCCCCGCCTCCGCGTCTCTGTGTGTGCTCGGAGCCTGCCGGTCGGCCCCGGCCCCTCGCTGCCTCTGCCTCCTCTGGGCCGGGAGCTGGCAGCTTGGGCAGAAGGGAGGGCTCAGGATTCTCTTACCGGTGACGCCAGCGCCTCGGACCCGAAGCTGGAGCCAAATGCACACGGCCTCTCCCTGCTGCGCTGGGCCCAGTGCAGGGAACCAAGGCTCAGCCTGGCCTTTCCCAGCCTCTCACCCCTTGCTCTTGAATCTAGCGCTGAGAGATGCTGCTGCAGGCGCTGAGCTTTCCTGCCGCATTACCGCTGCAGTCCAGGAGATGGCAGCAACCTTCGTGCTCTTCATTCTCTGCTGATGGGGCGTGAGATCCCAGCAGGCCCTGTCCTCTCTCCAAAGGATACTGAGTCCCAGCGCAGGACCCTGGAGCTCCATGCACCCGGAGCTCATTTTCCAGCCCGGGTAGGAATTGTGCAGCTGATTCCGTTTGCAGAAGTCGCAACTCCCCGAACTTTTTGGTTTTGTGAATTTTCTTTTAAATCGTAACATTTATTGAAAAATGTTCCTGAAATTTTCCATCCATCTGAAAGCCTCTAAACCCGGATTCAATATTTGAAATTTCCCTTTAAAATGTAAACATAGGATTTAAATCAAAGAGGAGAAGGGAGGCGAATGGTTTTTGGATATTGAATTTTTCACAAAACCCAAACCTTCCATAAAGAACAAGTTGCTTCCACTTCTCCCCATGCCACGAGCGACCGCCTGCCACCCACCCCTGCAGCCCACGTGGGGAGAGATTGGAGTTTGTTAGTTCTTTATGACTGAGAGTTTATTACAAATACCCTGTAGCTATGGGCCCACCCCCAGCGTAGTGTGTCTGTGTGCACAGCCCAGCCGGGCTTAGGAACCCTCTGCTGTCCAGAACTTCCCCTTACCTGCAAGGTCTGTTTGTTCTATGGAAGGTCTCTGATTATCGGGAAAGCTGGTCCTAGCACAGCGAGCCCGGTGGTTGGGGATGTATTGTAGATATCATGATCTCGCTCCTGGCTTGGTGTGGTTTGGGGGATTGGGACTGGCAGAGCAGTCAGCCGTGGGCTAGCCGGATGCTTATGCTGCCTGCTACCATGCTGACAGTGTAAGGGCAAGGACTGTCTCTTTGGGGTGTAGCCAGGCAGTGCCCAGGAGTTACCACAGTGCAAGTATGAGTTAATAACAGTAGGGCAAGGCAGATCCTTTCTTAGCCATTTGTGGTAAGGTCTCCCCTTTGGCCTGTGTCGCTAGCCTCCAGGCCTGTAACATGCAAGCAGAGAAAAGGGTTTGTGAGGGTTGTGTTCATCGCTGAGATGCCGAGGAGCAGTTGTTAGTTGACTCCTGGGCTGGGGAGTCCGCTCGTCCCCCATCACAGGAGCGGAGGGGTGCGCTGCCGGGGAAGGTTTCTGTGGTGGGCTGCTGGATACTTTCCGCCCCGGCCTGCGAAGACAGCTGGCCTGGCTCCAGCCCTGGGGACCCAGGATCCCGCTGCTCCCTTGGAGGAACAGATTCCTCAAAGCGTTAAATCTACTTCCTAACCCCGCCCCCAGGACTCCCCTCCCCCTCTAGCTGGCTGCTCAGCTGTTCTTCCCTTCTAATATGTCGATGACACCCTGGGGGTCTATTTTCAGCCCCCTTCAGCATACCAAGGTCAGCGTGGCTGGCCCTGTTGCATGGCTCTCGCTGGCTTCCTCCCCTGCCCAGCCACAGAGCCTGGCAAGGGTGGGAAAGGGGCCTCCGGGCGTCATCAGGCTGGAAGGCAGCAGGAACGTGGCACTGATGGTGCTGGCTCTGCTGGTGCCAGGAGCGGAGCCAGGGCAGGTCCGGTTGCAGCCCAACACTAAAGCAGTAGAGCTGCTAATAATAACCGAAGAGCGAGACTCTTCCTTTCACAGTGCTCAGACAGCCTTGCCCCCCTTATACAGATGGGGAAACTGAGGCACAGAGAGGGTCCAAGGTCACACAGCATGGCAAAGTCAACACAGAGCCCAGCTCTCCTGATTCCCAGTTTCCTGCTCAAAAGCAATGTCAGGTTGTGCCAGGGCTGCGCCCAACCGTTCGAAGCCAGCCCTGGGGTCTTAGGAGGGGGTTCAGAACCAGTGGAAGCCGGGATCCGTTCCCATCTCTGGCAGCTGGAATCTGACATTCTAAGTCGGCTCCTATCAGCACTAGGTTGTTGTTTCTTAAAGGGCCAGGGCTCCAGACCAGATAGGAAGGTGGTGGGTCATATACCTCAATGGTGCTCTGAGGGGAGGGAGTTCCTGTCCGGGCCCAGGGCGGTGCTCTCTGCTGGTGGGTTTGATGGAGCTGTGGGTCACGCAACCCACTCTCATGAGCATGCCCACCCCTATCCCTGGGGTGCAGGACACTACTCCCACATCTAGCTAGGCCAGGAGGTGACCAGCTGAGTGACAAGGTCTGACTCCAGCAGCAATGCTGGGGACACTACGCTCCCCATAGCTCTTGTCTGATGTACCCCAAGAACACTGCTTTGCTGGGCTCCCTGGTGCAGCTCCGCTCTGGAGCACTGACAGGGGCCCAGGGCTCTGCAGTAAGTCTTCTGCTCCTCCGGCATTTCAGACTTCCTTTGGGTGTCTGATTGTAACCATCACAGCAGAGATTGTTCTGGCTGTTCCAGCACCTGGATCAGCGTTACTCTCTCAGCTGGGCCTCCCATCTCGACGGCTTTTGCTCTGCTGTGGCATCTGTCCAGATCAAATGGCCCATCATCGGAGGGAGGGAGTGTGGGGGATCCTCCCAGCACTGAGCACGGACCCTGGGGGCTGAGTAAGGAGCAGTGCTGTCCCTCTCCCAGTGCTACTGCTCCCAGGAAGAGGCTGGGACAGTGCAGAGAGAGCTGAATGCCCCCCCGCCCAGCAAGCAGCAACTGTGGGGAAGGAGCCACGGGCCAATGACACGGAGTGTATTAGACACAAGGTGGGGGAGGTAATGTCTTGTATTGGACCAACTTCTGTTGGTGAGAGAGACGAGCTCTGAGCTTACAGGCCTGGGGAAGGAACTCGGAGCGTCACAGCTCAGTACAGGGTGGACCGGATTGCTCACAGGAGTTCACACACGTTCGAAGGGACCATCCACGGTGAAGTGGCCTGTTAACACCGCTGCAGCCATGGGGCAAAAACATGAATGTTATTAGACCTTTGCGCTGCATCCAGCCCAGCCACACAGGCTGCCTTACACCCAGGAGCGATGCTTTTAAATGGGACTGCAAATGACTCACTATTAATTGTATTACAACAGCACCTAGAGGCCCCAACTGTGTTCGGGGCCCCATTGTGCCAGATCCTGCACAGGCCCAGAGACACACAAGGGCTGGGGAAGTGAGGCACAAAGAGGCGGGTGACTTGCCCTGGGTCACACAGGGAGTCAGTGGCAGAGTAGGGAATTGACCCATGGTGTGTACCTCAGAATCCTCCTCCATGCCCGAGACATCCTGTTAGATCTGTTCCAACAGAGGACACATCAGGTGTTAGGTTGGCTCTTGGGGGGGAGGCGAATTCTTGACATCACAAATTCACACATAAAGACATCTGAGGCCTTGAGTTAGCACCACGTCACTAATCCAGCCCTGAGGCTGATGGATCACGGGCCTCCGGCAGGAGGAATTAAAACAATCCCATCTGCAGGTGGAAAAACCCACAGGCCACGCTGGCAAGCCCTGCAATGCTCCAAGAAGCCTGTGAGTGTGGCAAGCCCCAGATTTTCCTTCCACTTGTAAATATCAGGGATCAGGCCGTGTGTCAGTGATGGGAGGGGAACAGCCCATGCATTGGCTCCAGGGGGCGGAGCAGCATCTGGTGCAGTGCAGGGTTCACAGTCAAACCAGGGATCTTCCGTCTTCTCCCACAACTTGTCCTCTGCTTCTGCACAAGGCCAGCCCGCAAGTCCCCTGCATGTTCACTTGTCACTAGGAAGGGCCCAGCTGCACTGGCCACCCAGGGAAGGGGACAGGTGGTGCTTGGTTAGCTGGCTAGGATGCAGTTATCTGGGTACTGCAATATCTTTCCAAAGCAGGCTGGGCAGCATAGCACCAGTGGGCCCAATCCAAGTCCACCGCAGCCAGTGCCAGACTTTCCATTGGCTGAGGATTGAGCCCTAAGTGTACATAGCTGGGTTTTTATTGGCTGAATTCTAAGGCCTGAGGCTCAACTGGGCAAATAAATGAAACAGGTGTCAGCTCTGAGCAAAACTCCCTGAAGTTGTACTTAGAACAAGAGCCCGTCTGTAAAGAGCACACTGGGGCGGCTGAGCAGGCGCTGTGGGGGGGTGTGCTCCTGAAAGATTGCAGGCACCAGCTGGAAATCAGCATCAGCTGAGCTGTGCCTCTGTTTGTTTTGTTAATTGCCATGGGACCATCACAGCTGCCCTTCACCAGGAATAATAAAGGAAATAACATTCAGCTCCTTCCCTACTGGAAGTCCTGTGCACCCACGAAGGAATCCGGCCTCATGCCCGTTCCCCCCTTGAAGAAGGCAAGTTGTTCTTAGCCCCATTGGACAGGTAAGAAACCTGAGGCAGAAAGAGATTAAGAGTCTTGTCCAGGCCCAGACAGTGAGTCAATGGCAGAATCTCAAATCCACCCCAGGCTCTGATCTCTAGACCAATAAGACCCCGGGCAGGCCATCAAGGGAAGAGTCATTGTGAATCAGGTGTGGGCTAGGAGCAGCTCCGTAGTGGCAGCAGCAGGGCCCTGCTGTGAACACACAACTCTTTCCAGCTACAAGGCTTACAGAGAAAGAAACAATCACTTGGGCTTCTGCTGCCATGGAGTCCCCATCCCAGGGCAGCTTTCTGACACAGACCATCTCTCATTAGCAGCAGGCACAGGAGGAGAGGCAACTCCCTGCTGTTTTTCCCTGATAGTTTGGGGTCCTGCAAATCATAAGAGCAGCCCTGGGTAATTTCAAAGGTCTGTGAAAAACAATCCAGACTCCTCTGGCTTGGGGCCTATAAGCAACAATGGCTCTTTGCTTAATTGCTTCTGGAACCAGGCGCTTTTCTGAAGGAAAGGCAGAGTCCTGCTGTAACCCAGCCTCTAAACCTCACAACCCTCTTTGTGCTGCTCCACCACCTTCCTGCCCCTGCAGAAAGCAATGCCTTGCTGCCCCCAGAGCCAGACTTCCCGAAAGCCATAGGGATGATTCTTAAAACTGCAGCTTGCAACACAGGAATCACTAGGAGTGGGCACCCGCATGGGGAATTTCCCAGCTTTGGGCGGAGAGAGGTGGCTTGGAATAAGTCCAGACCCTCCAGTCACTGCCCAAGGCTAAAACTGAACTGTAAATACATTCTTGTTCAGTTTCCAAAAGGTCAGGAGAAATGGCCTCATTTCCAGTTTCAGGCAGAGGCAGGAACCCGAATGCTGAAAAACCATGAGTCAATTCTCAGGAGATTCTCCACCTGGCTTTGCAAATCTAGATTTAGGAAGCCTGGGCAGCACTTTACAAACTGACCCTCACAGCCCTGGACAAACTCCATTACTGCTCACTTCTTTGCCTCAGTTTCCTCACCAGAGAGAAAAGTGACCTGCCCAGACTCAAGCAGTGAGGAACCAGGAACAGAACTCGAGAGTCCAGACTCAGGATCCTCTGCTCTAACCCAGCCTCTAAACCTCTTGGTTCCTAGCCAGATTCCAATCCCTTGAATTTGCCACTCACTAAGATAGTTTGCACATTCCCAGTGCCTGCTGTGAAAGCTGCACTGCATGTGCCTGCCTCAACACATTAATTTTTAGGCCATAACTTGTGGGTTTCTTGTTCTATCCTATTCTAGTGCAGAGATGGCTGCAGAAAGCAGGGAGGAGAACTCTAAACAAGGAAGCAGGATCTGGGCAAAGGCAACCACAGCAACTCAGTGCAGGCCTCTTCTGAAACTGCCTGCTCAACAGGCTTTGGCAAAAGGCTGCCTGTGTTTTCTGCAGCTAATTCACGTGAACTAGCTCTTTCCCCTTTAACCTCCTCTGTGGCGTCCTTTCCAGCTTGGCACAGCCTCTCCCAGCTTCAGGGAGGGTTCCGTGCACTCTGTGGCACATCCTGCGGCAGAGCCAGATTGTGTCTCATGTCCTGACATTTCCTATCACATGGAGAATGAATTTAACCCAGTACTGGCCAGAAGCAGAGTACAGGCTTCATGATGTCCCTCTAACACCCATGATTCCATAGCTCCCCATGCCCTGCAGAAGGGTCTATGCCTCTTGCTGAGTCTCCAAATCCATTCATAGTGGGTGGATGCATCTGAAGAAGTGGGTTTTTTTACCCATGAAAGCTTATGCCCAAATAAATCTGTTAGCCTTTAAGGTGCCACCGGACTCCTTGTTGTTTTTGTGGATACAGACTAACACGGCTACCCCCTGATACTATTCAAAGTCCTGGGGGTCGGCCCCTCCCCATCACATGTAGAGGTTTCAGAAACCCTGACACAGAACGGGCTCAAGGCTTTGTCGGAAGCGAGAGAGGGTAAAGTCCTGGCTCCGAGGGAAAGAGCCACTCGTCTGCCTGAAAGGATTTTAATGGCCACGGTTCCAAGCAGCACCTACGATTTCTTTTTAAAATCGTTCTCACTGCCCGATTCAGGATCCAGGTTAGCCACCCTCCCCCTGTTCCCTGACCCCAGCCAGGGGCTTTAACCCCCCCACCTGGGCCCACCCCTATTGGGAGTTTACCCCTCCCCCATGAGGCCCCTTTCCCAGTGAGGGGACCTTTGACCCCGGCCGAAGCACCACCCCCTCCGTTCTACGTGCGGCGCGTGCTGCGGAGGAGGCAGGCTCCCGCGCGGGGCCTGCCGGGAGTTGTAGTTCCCTCCACCGCTGCGGCCAATGGGCGGAGGCGGCTCGGGGACTGCGTCTCCCAGCAGCCCACGCGGCAGGCGGGAGCCGGGGTCTGTGAGGCGGCGTCGTAGGAGGCGAGGCGAAGCGGCGCGGTCGCAGCAGCAGTGGAGGCCGCGGGTTCAGCAGGAGCCGGTGAGTGAACGGGCCTAGCGCCTCCCCCCCGGCCCTCAGCCCTTGTGCGGCATCGGGCCCGCAGCGCCCCTCGGGGTCAAGGCGGAGCCCCGCGCGGGCCCGGCCCTGAGGGGAGAATCCCGCCGATCCCGGCCTGGGCCGCCCCGGGGCGGGGCCCCTCCGAGGGGCTCGCCCCCCCCCCTCCCCGGAACGAGCCCCCCTCCCCGGGCGGCGCCTCGTGTTGGCTCGGGGCTGGGCCCAGGGCAGTGTCCCGTCCCGAGCTGCCAGCCTGGGGCCCGGCCTGCGCGCGCGGCTCGGCCTGCGTTACCCGCCCGCTGTGCTGGGCCCCAGGCTGGCAGCTCGCGCGTGGGGCGGCCCCCTCGGCCGGGCCCCGGGCGGATAACGAGCCCGGGCTCCGCAGGGCGCGCTGGGCCCGGGGCTGCACGCGGCTGCGGAAGGGCGAGGCCCTGCTGACCCCGAGCTACAGCCTCCGCCTTGTGGGATTTCTCCCCGCACGGGCCCTGCGCGAGGGAGGCGGGCAGCGGCAGGCCCCGGGGTAGTGCGCAGACGGGCGTGTGCTGAGGGGGCTGCTGCTGCTGCTTCTCCGGCGAAGGTCTGAGCCCCGCTCCCGCCTTACACAACTCTCCCAGCAAAGGCGGGTTGTACTGGGACAAGCATCTACGCCGGGGCTTCAATCGGCAACATTTCCGCGTAGATTAGGCCTAAGAAATCCTCTGGCTTTGGCTGTCGCCGGTGGGACTGGTTTGTAGCAGTGACCCATGGAGAGAGCTACCTCCAGCCAGCTGCACCGTCCTACAAGGGCACAGGCCGTGAAATGGGAGCCTGCAGCATGAGGGGGGGAAGGGGAAGAACAAAGTTGAAGTCCTTATTGTTGAAAAAGCGGGCAAGCCCAATGACCCACCGTGTTACCCGGTTTCGTGTTTATAACTAGGCGGGAACATGGTTCATGTGTTGTCACACACTTTGCTCAGCCAGTGTTGATGGGGCTTGAACTGTTCTAGAACAGGGGTTCTCAGCCCCTGGGTTGTGACCTGAAATTGGGTCACCAGAATGTTTCATGGAGTCACGTGATGCCTGCCGTGTCTCTGGTCCCACAGGGCTGGCTGGACTGGGCTGCCATCCTGACAAGGGCGGGGTGGGCAGCAGAGCCCAATTTGAGTGGTGCTGCAACCCCAGGTGTTGCAGTGCCTGGAGTTGCAAGCCAAGTCCAGCCAGCCCTTCAGAACCAGAACTGCCACTACAGGGGGGCAGTATGGGGGTGGGATGGGATCTGCAACCTGACACCTCTCATCCCCCCCACCCCCAGCCTGTTTACTGGGGTGTGATAGGCTATCAACATTTATAAATTGGTCCTGAGCCCAAAAAGGTTGAGAAACTACTTTTCTAGAAGATCTGTCTCCCTTTGCGTATATCCCTCCAAATCCCTGAAGATAATATTTAGTCAGTGCCAATGTAATGTTATTAAAATGTTAGATTATTTAACAGGTATACTGCAGTATAGTCTGAAGGCCACAACCAGGTTGGGCCCCCTTGTGCTAGTCACTGTATGAACATCTGATAAAGGACTCCTGGTGACATGGATGTGAAATGCTGTGTATTCCACTTCCAGTCCCTTGAGAAAATGGGGTTCCTCAGAATAATTTAGTAACCTATTGTTTAGAGAGACAAGGTGGGCGAGGTAATAACTTTTATTGGACCAACTGCTGTTGGTGAGAGAGACAAGCTTTCAAGCTACACAGAGCTCTTCCTTTGGTCTTCTGTGTAGCTTGAAAGCTTTTTCTCATCAACAGCAGTTGGTCCAATAAAAGATACTACCTCACCCACTTTGTGTCTCTAATATAATATTTATCCTTTGACTTTTCCCTGCCATGTTTAGAAGTTAAGGATCTATAAAACTGCAGAGAATGTGCATTGGAATTTTATTCTAAATGACACTTTTGTTGTAAGTCTCATAATCATACTCATACCTTCTGTATAGGAGGACTAAAATGGACTAGATTTTTATCTAAGACCATCTAGGTCACTTTTTGATAAACTGGAAGGGACATTGCTTGCTTTGCCCAAAGACTAAATCTGCTCCCCGTCTAGACATTGTTATTCAAGGTATGAAATGAGCTAGAACACTAAGCTGGAGTCTCCAGCAGTGCAGTATGTTGTCACTAGGCTGTCTGACTATTCAGCTTCTAAATCATTTGTTTTTGCTTTTAGAAATGGCAAAGTTTTACTTCATAATGACTATAAGGATTATTTTGGGAAACGTATTTAATATAACCTGTACAAATACAAGACAAGCTGGAGGCCTATGTAACTGGGCTCACTCATGTAATTTAGACCTGGAACTTGATGCTCCCCAAAGCTGAGGCCAGTACCTTTACCCTTTATCTAAATATAATAAATTATATATATTTAACCCATTCCTAAGTGACAAGTGCCTAATATGGGCTTTGTCATCACTCTTGCCATCTGCTAAGCCTCTTAGTGTTCCCTTAAGTTGAAGGTGATATGACAACCACTCTGCTGGGCAAGCTCAGAAGGAATGCTGCTCTGAATATGGCAGGTACTGAAGATTCATGCCACCTCAGTGAATCTATCTTATGGGGTATTTGTTTGCTTTAGGCTTGTAAGCCTGGGCCCAGATAACTGTTTATAGGCTCAGGAGCATGAGGTTTGCAACTGCTTTGTATAGCATCATTTCTCACTAGACTTCTGCTGGGATAGGAGACAGATACTCCAACATGAATCTTCTGATAACCCCCAGGAAAACTGTCTTTCTACCCAGAGAGAAACATTATGGGCAAACTCACTGAATAGAACAAGGAGCAAAGTACTTTGCGACACAATAGATTATGAGACTACAACAGTTTGCCCACTTCATAAAACTGATCAACTTGTGCCAGTGCCAAGACACGACCATGATGGGTGCTGTATGCTAACGTAGATAATTAAAAGCAGGGAGAGAGTCCTCTGCCTCACTTTGTATCGGCTTCACTCTTTGTGGAAGTGCCAAAACAGAGTGCTTGTTGGAGTGAACATTGAGTCACAACAGCAGATGCAATGCCTATGCTCTTCTTATGTGCTTTTCCTCACATTATTGTTTGGCAAAGGCAGTTACTTTTTTTTCTCTTCCCTCTGGCACCAAAATCAGGGAGCTAGTGTGCATGTTTATGGTGATAACTGTAATATATGTACCTAGTAAGACAGTAGGTACATTATAGTGTTAAGGCATGCTGTGTATGTGTATAGCCATCTCATCAGTCAGATGCTGGTATTAGGAGAGGGCTTCTGTTTGTCCTATCTGTTGCTATGAATTCTGACCCTCTTTGCAGTCCAGGAAAAGGATGTATTTCTCAACAGTTGGCTTGTAAATCTTAGGCCTTCAGAATTTGCTGAAGGAATCTGATTCCTTCTTTTTGTGACCATATAAGTGCTTAGATATCACAATGAAAGGCACCTTAGCGATATCTGAGATAGAACAGTCAAGAACTAATCCACTGGGAGAAAGCAAAGCAGTGTGAGGAAAGGGCTGAGTAATGAGAGACATTGTCACCTGCTCTGATATAAGGTCAGTTGGAAAGGCATGTGAAGCAAGATAGTTATTCTGGAGAGTCATGCAAAATGTATATTTTTGAGGCACGGAATACCTCAAGGAGTTTCCAGTGCCTTGCCATAGTTCAGCTTTTCTTGGAATCTGTATTTCCTCCTGTTCCAGCATATCTACAGTAGTACAAAAAATAGTGCTGGTCTCTCTTTTGCCAGGTACAGAAGACACTATGCTGAAAGCCAAGGGAAAAGAGCTGTCTCAAAAAGTTTTGGAGTGCCATTATAGACACTGTTGGTTATGAGACTATTATCTCAAACCAGAGGGACCAGTGACCTTGGTCAGTTTTTGAAACATATTGATAGTTTTAACATCTTGAGTCACTATTTATCTCTTAACAAATCTTTTCCGATCCTTTAAGATTAAGAACGTCATTAACTTATGAGGAGTAATTCTCCCTGCACTGAAGGGAGAATGTTCTACAGCTCTGGACTAATAGTTGTGGTATTATATAGCTCTGTCTTCATCCTGGGTTCTCTCTGCAGGAGGAGGCAAAGTGATTGTTCCACTGCAGTGCTGTACAGCATGTAGTAAACAGTGATGATGCAGAGGGTCTTATCACATGCTAATGGCAAAACCCAAGCTGGCGTGCCTGGGCAGCCAAAGTGATTTCCTGGTAGCCTTGGGTGTACACCTTCCTTATGGGAAGGAATAGCAGGCTTGAGGAATGGGTAATTGCTGTTCTGAAGGCAGAATGACAGTGCAGAAACATTTTGCCAAGCTCTCTCTCTCTTCCTGTTCATAGCCCTGTGTTCTTATTCACCATCCAACTCTCTGCAAGGAGACCAAATCTTATCTTGTAAATATGGGCTCATATCACTCCCCATCTAGTGCCTTTTTAAAATATTCAATGCCTTAATGTGCTCCTGAGCTATCTGGTAGTCAGTGGCTGGCTGTGCATTGGCAACCATCAGGTACAAGTTCTAACTTATGTGCAGGGTGGATAAAAATCAATGATTTAAAAAAAAAAATCTGATTTTTTTAAATTTAAATCAGATTTTTTGTTAAAATGCTTTTTGAGGAAAAAAACTATCTAAAGAGAGTTTTAATTAAGATACATTATAGCTCAAAGATATCTCATCATGGAATAGGGATTATAAATTCTAATTCTGTAGTATGAGACAATATATTCATGTAATTTTTAAGAAACGTTTTGTAAATGAGTTCCAATAGTTCATGAATTAGGGACCCAATCTTAAGAGGTTCCAGGGACTTCTGTATAGATTATTTAGGTTAATCTTTCTATCTACCCAATGAGACTCAGTGCTCAGGCTAGCAGATGCCATCAGAGATGCTTAGTTTTGCAGTTCCCAAACTGTGGATTTGTGTCTCCAGAGATAATATGCTTGTTAACAGCAAAAATGCTTTTAAATAAATAAATAATATATAGCGGTGAGAAATAACAGACCTCAACCCTATTGTCCCCCTGCAAATTTGTGTACACAGAGTCAATCTCTTACCTCTCTCTAAAAGTGCAAAGTTTCAAAAAGTTCAATGAATAGAAGATTGTTGGGGGCAGAATAGATCTGGACAAAGAGAAGAAGTCTGGAGATATGTGAGAAGGGAGGGAGATAAAAGTGAAGCTGTTTGAGCAGCATATTCCAGAAGTTTTGAGGTCTTTCTGAGTGTAGCCTTCATTGATTTGAGATCTACCATACCATTCACTCACTAGAAGGGAAAACCTATAATGGCAGCAGGCCGTAAAAGAGACCCATTTTTGGAATAAGAACCATTCAAGAAATATATGTTTGATGATGTTTTAAAGAAAGCCACGCCAGTGAACTGGTGGAAATCACTTAAGCACTTGGATTCAGAGACTGTTGAAGTGATAATCTCACTTTTAACAGCAGTAGCTTCTTCTGCCGGTATAGAAAGAATATTTTCTTCCTTTGGACTAATTCATTCCAAATTGAGAAATCGTTTGGGACCTGAAAAAGCAGGAAAGCTTGTTTTTCTTTTCCAGATTATGAACAAACAGGAAAATGAAGGTGAAGATGACTGAGTTAGCTGAAGAAGCCAATATTTAAGTTTCTCATGTTGACCTGGCTGATAGTTGATTTAATTTTTGTGTGTGTGTTATTTTTAAATATTTCATTTAACTATTATAGTTAAAAACAATTTTAACAAAAACAAACCTGATTTTAAAAAACATGAATGTTTAAATTCAAAAATTCATATGCTTGTTTTGTTAAAATATTATATGTTTGCAGTTGAAGAAAAAAATCCAGAATGCATAACGTTGTTTTAGTTAAATAAAACAATTTAAATGATGTTCTCCTCCTAATACAGCATGGCAAGAAAATCCTCCAAATATTGATGATTAACATGTTGAATTGGAGATAGTTCAACTCCCAATGACTTCATAAATATCTGCTTCAATTACCTTTGGTAAATGAAATAACCAAACAATAATTCATTTTCTGATATAGCTGTAAAACTAATCTGAAAAGTTTTCAAAATAAATCACTTAAAAATGTATAGTGTGTACCTTCCAAAAATGAAACCTACATCTATCTCTGACTTGTGAAGAATATGTATTAAAGTTATAACAACCAACAAGAATGCACTTTTATGTAGAAATCCATGATTAAATCGAGTCTTCCTGACTAGTGATTTAAATCAAATCCACCCTGCTTACGTGTGGCCAAACTTGGTGCTCTGTACTTTACTCAAGTGGTTGTAGAAGTCCTGTCTATGATCATGGTGAGATATGCTTTGCAATTTCTGCTCATCTTACCTTGGAAATCACCCTCATCTCTAAATTACTTTATCTGCTCTATGTTTCTGCCCTGTCCTGGACAAGCCCCAGGGCATTGTGGCAACCCTTTCTTGGATAACAAGCATTGTGTAGAAGGAGGATTGCTTGAGTAGTGTGTGAGGCGTTGTCCTTGAACTGTATGCACTGTCAGTTTTGGGAGCTTGAGACTCAAATTTAAACATGCCTGATGGCAGCCTTGCCTATATGATGAAGCAGGGCCCTTGCTAATTATTTTTAATTTGAATTGCTGTAGTGGAGCTGTTCTGTGATATGGGTGTTTCTAAATGAAATGTGCATAGCCTGTATTCCAGTGCTTTAGTACCACTCAGTTTGGCACAAAGGCTATTGAGGCTTATCAGCATAATCCAGCTTGGTTAATTCAAATAGTTTTGCAAATTCCATTTTAAAATCAAGCAATCAGCTTTTCCGGTTAAATTAGAGCTTTGTTCTGAATGTTTATTACCAGTTAGGCGTTTTGAAATTTGGTAGCCAGATAAAGAAGTGGATGTCCTTTAATTGTGGCCAGACTCTCAAGGATGTTAGTAGAAAACAAAATGGATTGAGTGAAATTTGCCACTCTCATAAAGCAGGTGCAACTCCACTAAAGTCAATGGAGTTGCACCCGTTCACATCAAGAGATTTCATTTTATGTAGCGTAAAATAAAGTATGCTGTTGGAGGCCATGTAAGCATCTAGGTGGACAGATGAAGTCTGAGGGTGTTTTTGGCCATGGCATTCCTTGTCCACTTACACCACCAGCTATGTAAAATAATAGTGGCCAGTTGCTGGATTTTCAGCTCTTCTGATTTTGTCTTTACAGAATGATGGTTTGGCTTGTTAGAACTTGATAATTGTTTAAGCAGCTGTATATCCTTAATGCTTTTCCATAGCTGGAAAAGTTAGGTTACTTTGAGCTGTATTTAATACCTGCGTGTGCTCAGATAGTAGTTGTCTGGTACAGAGAATGTGTGAGGTCATCTGATTCTTTTGTTTCAACATTAGTTATGATGGTGACAGGGAGGATTGTTGCATGTGTGCGAGAGAATATTTTTGCTTTACATTTATATAGACTAGTGTAGGTCTGCTGGCATTGACAGATCTATCTGAGATAGATTTAATAGCATTAGGTTTCAAAAGGTACTGTGACTCACTGGAAAATATTTGGAAGATAACTGTTTGCAGTGTCTCATGAGTTAATTGTAGCCATTACAGCCATGGTGGCACTCCTTGCGGTCAGTATGTGTGTGTCCTTCAAACATACTGCACACTTGGAGACATATTGCTAGAGTCCTTCCTTCAGCAAAGACAGACCGACTGGTTTCACCACTCAGCAGCTGTGTGTGGGGTGATTGTAGAAGCTGGCCTGTACATTTTGATGGCAGATCCCTGAATGAGGATGAAAGCACATTTAAGTGCCTACAGCAGCTCATCTTGGCCTACTCTGTTCTGTTAGTGCTCTGAAGTGGTGGCCGGAGAGAAATATCTGCCATTTTGAAGGTTCTCTGAGTGACTACTTCAGTCTAACTCCCTGGGTCTCTTATGCTGGGAAAGATCTTTCTGCATTTTGTCCCTTGGTGAAGAGCATTATTGCATCTGGAAAAGAGGGGCAGGGTAATGAAGGTGATCACTGCTACTAGCCGTGAGAAAGCTTTGAATTTCTACTTTTTTCACTTTGTAATATTGGAGCTATGAACAGTGATAACAACGTGGGATTACTTTTTCAATGGCGTGAGATGCATGTTTGCATGGTTTCACTCCAATGTAACCAGAAGCTGCTGTTTTATAGAACACAGTGGCAATTCAGAGAACACTAAAATATTTGGTATGATGGGCGGAGCACATTAATCTCAGTGAGACATTTGATTTTTTTTTCAGTAGTCTTTCACTGGCATTTTCTTTTCTGTAAAGATGAACAGGTTCAGAAAAATTCAAGCCTCTTGAAATATGAGAATATGCAGGCTGCGTAGCAAATAATTTATGGTGCACTGACCGTTCTGGGCAGTGTCAGTAGATCCATGTAACTTTATCCTAGAATGATGCAGCATTGTGAAGGGATGACTGGCAGTTGCTGGGATTGTTCTCAGGAATACCTTCTTCTGAGAACGAACTTCCATTCTGGCTTCCCCATGTAATGAGTCAAGTGTGTGTGTGGTTTTTCCCCTTAGGCTTGTGTACCAGCTAATAGCATGCATTTTGATTTCAGCTCTTTTATAGCTGTCTGCAAGTATGCTAGGATCTTATTTTCAGTTATCTGCTGTGGATAATTTGCATATTCCATTATCAAGTTTCAACATTGTATAGTTTCACGGCAGTATAAAGTGATATTAACTGGTACCTGTTCTGTGGGAAATTTGTAGATTATTTTCGCTATAATAATGATCACCCTGCACTTTTCCTTACAACAGCCCTAGTGTACTGTCACACCACATCCCTCTATACACAGTGCACTATTGCTGTACATGGAAGAGGGAAATATTTGTGTTCTGGTAGTCCCTGTAGGCCCTGACCAAGGTTGAGGGCCCCCTTATGCTAGGCTGTACAAACATAGAAAACAGGGCCATGAAGATAAGGGCTTAAATGATAAGACAAACAAACAGAAACTGACAACAAACAATTTGGCAGAAGTTACAGTGCAGTTTCTCTCCATTTGTCACTCCATAAGCCTTTTTCACCCATCCTCCCTCAGTTCAGCTACTAGTCAATCTCCTTCTCAGCCCTTATTCAACCCTAGTGCCCTCCTTCATCCCTGCCCACTCCATATATGACACTTGGCCTCTCTCTCTGGTTGTAATTAATAAAATAAAAAAATGTCTCCTGGCCATTTCAAAGGGGCCTCACTACTTCTGGGGAGGGGGGGATGTACAGAGGACCCACCTGTCTCTCCCTGCCTCCCACATGTCAGCTGGCAGCTCTGGCTCCCAGCCACTTTGATCATTCCTTTGTGATTTATGATGGTAATGTGACTGTAAGAAGATACTGGCTATAAGAAGAGGGGAGCTGTAGTTTCCAGAGACAGCCAGAGTGTGTGTCAAGCTTGTTCTCATTTGTATTTCACTTCAGTTTCTGCTGTGAGAAGGGCAACAAACTACTAAGCTTAGTGAATAGGCCCCTGGGTTTCGTACTGTGAACATGGAAGCATTGCTTTTTTGCTCCTTGCTTCTCATGTTTAAATTCTGTCCCCAAGAGAACTAGATCTGTTATTAAGAGAATCAATTCCTATTTGTGTGCAACAAATATAAAATACATTGGCAACTAACTTAATTTATTATTTATTGTTTGTATAGTGTCATAGTTGTGATCACTTGCTGACTTAGGGCTTTAACTACTTTGCTGATGCAATTGAATATTTGAAACTTTTTGGTACTTTGTGGGGAGGAGTGCAGGGGAGAAAGACTACGGAATTTAGTCAATCTTTCTTATCTCAGTAAACCTACATGCTTGCTGATACATGATTTCTTTTGTTTAGAAATTGGGGGAGAGTTTAACCATTTGCGACAAAGACCAGGTGTTTAAGAGCTAAGAACCACAGTTAATAGGAGACTTACACAAGGTATGTAAATACATTTGAAAATTGACCAGACACAAGACTGTAACATGTTTGCAAATAATATGTGCACTTAAAAGTTATGATAAGGGGTGTGGAACTGATGGGGGGGAGGGATAACTCAGTGGTTTGAGCATTGGCCTGCTAAACCCAGGGTTGTGAGTTCAATCCTTGAGGGGGCCACTTAGGGATCTGGGGCAAAATTGGTCCTGCTAGTGAAGGCAGGGGGCTGGACTCAATGACCTTTCGGGGTCCCTTCCAGCTCTATGAGATAGGTATATCTCCATATATTTTTTTTTTATTACCCGAACCTCACTGAAGGCAAAACCAAGCAAACCATTAATGTAAATAATCATTTTAAATAGGTAGAACTTTGGAGAGTCCTGCATGGCCAGTTTAGATAATGTGAATATCTCACTGCCTGAAATGGGACAACTTGGGTATTTTAAATCATCACTACATGGAATACAATTGTTCTTCTGTTAGAGGGAATAAAAATTAACTGTAATAAAAATTAACTGCAAACACTATTTCTATCTTCTCTACTCATTGAGGCTATCACACCAATAAGGAAATAATCTCTCTTGACAGCTGGGTTGGCAATTTCCAAGGAAAAGCTAGTTTAGGACAAGACGCTGGTAAATACCAGATTAAACCTGCCTTAAACTGGGAAAAATAATTGCGTCAGTGTCCAGCAAGTTCAGCAGGCATACAGCAAATCTTTTCAAACTATGGTTACGTCCATTCAAAACTGAGGAATAGGCTTGGCCTATCCACTGCATCAGAGTTGGTGATCTGCTACAGAATGCTGCATGGACAAATGGATCTGGACTGGTATCTGAAACTCGGCGTGCTTCTGATTGCTTAATGCTTCGAGCCTGCAACTCTGCATTATTGTTGTTTTCATATAATTGAATGTTTTTTGTCTTTTGTTTATATAATACTGAAATATGAATCATGATGTGTATAATTTCCTTGAGAAAATACCGAACCAGAATATATGCAGACATTCCAGTGTTCAGTATTATACTTACATATATTACATAATATTTACGGTAGTATTACACCCTGTGCAGTTTTATTTTTTATTTGTACAACCCTAAATTAATCTGTGTATCAACCGCATTATGTAATCACAATTTGAATGTATAACTAAAGCTAAGCGTGATGTGCATTAATGAAACAGTTTTTTAAATAGAAAATGTCTTAAACTAGTACTAACTAGATTTTCCTGGGGTGGAAGAGACCATTTTTTTCTTGGTAAAAACCACCTCTGGTTTGCTTGACAGCCTCTGCTGCATTGCCATTCAATGAGCCTGTTATCCCTCTTGCCTTCTTGATTCTGATCTAAGTAAACAAACTAACAAACAAAACTCTCAAAAATTGACATCTTAATTAAGAGTTGTTTTCTGTTTTCTGAGTCAAAGTGATAGGGGCCCTGTAAATATCTAAAATAAAAGATAGATACAGATACATGTATATGTGCACAGTTCTTGTAAAAAACATATCTGATTTCTTTTCCTCCTTCTGCTAGTCCTAGAGAGTTAGTACACCTTTGGGAGAGTGACCTGGAGTCTATCTTGGCTCATGCATCATCCACTGAATTATACTAAGTTCCAGATGCAGATAATTTTTATCACTGGTGTCCGTGCATGAGCCAGAAAGAACTCATCTTGGCTCTGAAACACTATAACCCTGGAACAGCACATGGAACTGTGCAATCTCATTTTTAGGCAGTCACTTTTGAGAATATAAGAGCACTTCGATGGATTGAAGCAGTGGGCTGAGAGTTGCAGCAGAAAGTCATCAGAAAATGTGTCCCTTCTTTCACTATTAGAGTGGGTTTTATAAAGAGTGCTGTAAAATAGTAGCGGGACAGTGTCTGGAGTGGAGTCAGTTTTCCTCTAGCTCAAGGGGGTTGAGAAATGAAGTACGTAAAAATGTAATAAATGATCCATATTCTAGAACAGCAGTGCTGCAATCTAGCAAAACATGAGTATGGTATATTCTGTGGTGATAGGCCATAATCTTAAATATGTAGTATAGGACTACATCATGAAAAGATAATCCGTGCACAGTTCAGGGCAACTGCACCTCTGTTTTTACTCCCTGTGGTCCACCAAGGGCACCCACTCTAGCCTCCTGGCTTCTCAGACATCACCTCTTTTGAGTGGAGACCTGTGTGACCCTCCATCCTGACCGGGGTTTTTCCATGCTGCACAGTTCCCAGCCTATGCTATGAGATCCCCATGTAGCCAGGCTGCCTAAATTGACCAGCCTCTGTGCTTTGTTTTTTCTCCAAAGGCTATAAACAACATAATTGCCAGCAGTTACAAGTTACCACACAGCCCTTTAAGGAAGCATGTTTATTCTTAAGGTGGCAACATTTCAGAGAAAACATATAAACCAATAAAGGAACCTCTACACATGCTAAAAAGCTTACCAGAGGTAACCCCAGATCCAGCCTTGGGCTCTGGTAGGTGTCAGTCCTTCAAAACCTGTAACTGGATTTTCCCCGTGGCTACAAATTCATAGCTGTCTGATTCAGAACCAGAACAACTGTGAATAGTTCAGTCTTTCCTTTATACATTTTGGACCTTTGATCTCGGTCATGTAACAGATGATCAGCAAACAATAACCCCTCAGGACGGAGCTTCAAAAGGCTTGCGTTTTGCATATCCGAAGACGGGCAATTTGCATTAACCTCTCCTCAGACTTCCCAAGGAAATCCATTTTCACACATACTGTCCCAAGTCAGTTCTTGTTTGGTACATTTTCCATATATTCCTTTGAACCCTCAGGTCTCACATCTGTCACATGTCCCCATCTTGAGAGGTTATATACAATCCTAGACCACAATAATAAATAAACCATTTAATACAAGTGATCCCAAAGATACTTAAACTTATCCTTGGAAGATCTTACTGAAATATCACGGGGAATTTCCATATCTGTCACAATCTGAAACCATTTTGTCTTTCCACTTTTTCTGCTGGGAAGGGTGGGAGTTAAAGTCAAGGTTCAAATAAGCAATCAAAACACTTCTTGGGAATAAACATCTGATCTGGTTTTGCAGCTTGTCAATAAAAGCTGTCCGGGTTCATAGTAGGCTAAATGTCTAAAGGGTCTTAATTATTCAATATTGGCTGTAATTGTTATGCATCAGATGTTATGCATCTGATATTATGCATCAGAAAAGACCCCAAAGGGACTGGGATTCAGTTGTTTTTAGCATTACTCACTATTTCTTTGGAAATACGACTTCCAAAGTTTTGCATGTAAAGTTGTGCAGTTTTAATGAGGTTAATGAGATTAGTATGTGGAGTCTGCTGGTTTCCAGACTACACTGGAATTAGTGATGTGTGGGGGTTGGAAACTTCATTGGCAGGCACACAGTTTATTCTTTGGCTACATAGAAAGTAGCACAATAACTTGAATTATGCATATGAGTCTGGTCTTCCTTTCTATGAACTGATTGGTGAGTAGTTTTGTTATGCAAAGCAAAGGGGATCTTTTTGGAGCATTTCCTGCTCCTTTTGTGGGGTGTGAAAATCTAAACAGGATTAATGGATCTCCAACTGCTTCCACAACAGCACAAGTCACTGTAACAGCTACTCAGTATCAGCAGGACATCACTATGAGGAAACTATCATTAGTTTTGAAATGAGAAATTTTGGTGGGTGTTCTCATTCACCTCTGTTCCTTTGCATGCATTTGAAAAAAAAAAAAATCATGTCTGCAAAATCCATTTTTTCTCTGTATTTTGTGGAAACTTTTCCTTCATTAATTTTTACTGTTGTAACAGAAAATCCAGGTCTCCAGCTTCCTATTACAAATATCCAAATGTTCTGGACACCCGGTCAGGGTTTTTTGTTGGATGTATTGGTATGTTTGGGATCCAAATTATTTAAAGACTTTAATGGAAGTCTAAGGCTTCTTACTCCGTGGGATTTATAAATTCAGTTTAGTAGTAAAGTAACTAGCACCAGAGTTGGAGACATTGATTAATTTATAGCTAGTGGAATTATTTGGAAATCTAATATTCCTGATTAGCTCATTTGTTCTGTTTGGAAAAGTGCTTTGACCTGGAGCCATAATGTCTTGCTATCGAGTATTTCAGTCTTCAGTCACATACATAGCTTGATTTATGTCAATAGTATTGGAGAATTTCAGCAATCCAGACTATAGAAAAGTATATCTGGGAATACTAGAAAAGCAAACACTGTCATCAGATAAATATCACCCAGGGCGGTGTTTTGGGTTCTCTCTCCCCCCCCCAGTCTCCCCCCCAGAAAGTAAAATGTCTTGCAGATTGTCAGTTCATACTGTGGAGAGGTTATATTTAAACCCTACTTCTCTGTGGTTGCACTGCTGAATATCTATGCCAGGAGACTAAAATTCAGAATGCAACTTGAAACCAGGTTTTCCAAGAAAATGAAAGATGGATCAAGGAATACAATCAAGCTTTTTGCTTCAGGAGAGAGACTTGCATCAAACAGCCAATCTTTCCTTCATATCAGAGATGGGGAAAACTGCAAAAAGTTCCCAGTTCCTAGATTGCATGAATCCACTATGACTCTTGGTAAATTTTTCTAATGGATAATTACCCTCTCTCAAAAATTTACACTTTATTTCCAGTCTGAATTTCTCTAGCTTCAACTTCCAGCCATTGGATCC
This sequence comes from Platysternon megacephalum, assembly GCA_003942145.1. NCBI lineage: Eukaryota > Metazoa > Chordata > Testudines > Platysternidae > Platysternon > Platysternon megacephalum. Next base: position 2,812,806 of record QXTE01000016.1, on the reverse strand, counting down.
TGTTTTACCTTTCGCTGCTAGATTGAAGACCCCATTATCAAATATTTGTTCCCCACATAAGTATTTATAGACTGGAATCAAGTCACTCCTTAACCTTCTTTGTTAAGCTAAATAGATTGGGCTCCTTGAGTCTGTCACTATAAGGCATGTTTTTTAATCCTTTAATCCATTCTCGTGGTTCTTCTCTGAACCCTCTCCAGTTTATCAACCCCATTCTTGAATTGTGGATAGTAGAACTGGGCATAGTATTCCAGCAACAGTCACACCAGTTCAAAATACAGAGGTAAAATAACCTCTGTGCTGCTACTCAAGATTCCTTTGTTTATGCATTTCTCAGGTGTGATTTGGTGGTCTGTAGCAAACACCAATTAATAACCCATCTTGTGCTTTATCTATTAGGACAGGGGTCCCCAACGCGGTGCCCGCGGGTGCCATTGTGCCCGCCGGGGGGTGTAAGTGCGCCCACGTAGCCCTCTGGGTTTTTGGTTTTGTTTTTTTTCCCCTCTGCCGGCAGTGCTTGGCGCCCGCCAGCAGCGCTCGGGGTGTTTTTTTGCTCTGCCAGCAGCGCTCGGGTTTTTTGGGTTTTTTTGGCGCCCGCCGGCAGCGCTCGTTTTTTGGGGGGGGTTTTTGGCGCCCGCCAGAAGAAAAAGGTTGGGGACCACTGTATTAGGATATTGATCCATAAGCATTCATGATCATTTTCTTCCATTCTAAAATAAATGTATGAACTCCATCCCTTGATGTGTTGTTTCATCATCCACTTTGGCTATGTGGAGTTCCTTTGTAAACGTGAGCTGTGGCTATCTAATGGAAACACAGCTACAACTCCTGAAATTAGATTATAAACTATTAGTGGGGTGTGATGTATGTTTAGGAAGGGTAGTCTTGTTAAAACAGAGGACTGGGTGTTGGGATACCTGAGTTCTATTGGCAGATCAGCCACTGACTTGCTCTGTTACCTTGGGCAAGTTGATTGACCTCTTCAAACTTCAATATCCCCATATATAAAATGGGGATAATACATCGCCACCTGATGGTGTTAAGATGCTCCAGTACTGCAAAATATTAAAAAACCTGTAAGCTTTATAAGTGGCTTATGTCAGTTGCAGAAATAATTGTTTTCCAATGTGGACGTAAACTATGTGAGGGCAAAAAAAAGGGGGTAATTTGTGTGGGAAATAGAAAATGTAACTACGTAGCATGGAGGGAGAACTATTGACTTGAGAGTAAAAGCCAGCAAGTATTTTTCCTGACTCTGCAATTGATTTCTGATGTATGTTTAGAGAGCTCTTTTTAGGGGACTGACATTTTTCTGATACATAAAATGGCATTGATTAAAACTAGTGGTGTAACTTATGGATCGTACTTTTGGGTAATTTAAAGATTTTGATTTATATTCTTTAAAATATGTTGGGTTTTCTTTTGTTATAAAGCATTCCTTTGTGAAACTCATCTTTTGTATTTGTCATACCTTGGATGCAAATTTGTTTTCCAGCAATCAGTGAAATTTATAGGTTTTAATTATTTTTTCACTCTCCATTGTTTGTCACGCCCTTTTGAGAGTTTTTTGCTTGGCAAACATCTTCTCCTTCCCATCCCCATGTTTTTTAGTGGTCTATGTTTTTCCTTTGTTTGGGTCAGCTTGGCACTAGGAACAGTTTTTTTTTTTTGGTTGCTGCAGCAGCAGGAGAAACACCATTATGTTTCTATTCTGTTGGCTGTTCATATTTCTTTTACGGTAACAAGTGAAAAAAGCGTTTTAAAATCTAGAGGACATTCCCAACTGGTTTATGATAACTAGGACACTGTTTTTAAAAGGAAATTTATAAAAATGACAGCCATTTATTTTTGAACTAGTGTTTAGGATTTTGTTTTGTTTTTTGTTCTGTTTTCTTATGTAAATTTGACTTTGGAGTATCAGTCCGCCCTCATTTGGTGTTTACAACCAACATTCTGGGTATATTACAAACACGGATACAATTTTTTCAGGGTAAAATTCAGTAAAAATCACAGAACAGTCATGCGGGGGAAAAGGGACAAATCAGGGTATGGTCACAGTGGGACTGAAGCCAAAGCCAGAGCCCCGCTGCCCAGGGCTGACACGGAGATCTGTTAATCACAGAATCCATGACCAAATCATACCCAATCACTTGGTTATAATTAAGGATAAATGGGATTATAATTTGCCCTTCCCAAGGAGGTCTCTGTACTTCTCACTTTGTGTCTAGAGTTTAACCAGAACGTGTTCCCCCTCCTTTCTCCCATTCAAGGCAGTTTTAAGAGATGCCAGTTCAGATAAGTTCTTGGGGTTTCACCAGTTCTTCTGCATGGGTCATCATATTCTAATAATTTCTTACTTCTCAGTTAGAGATTTTGCATGCTGTTTTGGCCTCTTTTCCAGACATTTTGTGTATTGCAGAACCTTTAAACAGTCGGTGAAATTGGATACTCAAATGCTGGATTAGCTTTCAGGAGCTGATTTTTTTTTTTTTTTTTTTTAATTCTACACAGCTGGTAAAATAGAATTAACCACCATTTTCTTCCCTCCTGAAAGATGAGCTGAAATCTGTCTGTACAATATGGGCTAGCAGTGTTCAGGTGGACAGGACTTTAAATTAGCCTTAAATTGATTTTTAGCCCGTGGCACCATGCCAAACATCATGGGGAGATGCTAATATCCATTTTTCGAACCCAGATTAAGAAGAAATATAATTGTTGAAGGGGTAAGTGCTTTTAACAGCATTTTGCAAGCTACCTTTGGGATAGAATGCATTAGCTATTAGCTGTCAGCATTATACATCCAGTAAGACAGCATGTGATGGCTGTTGTAGCCAAGTTAGACGGAATACCTAAACTGGAATTTAAAGTGAAGGTCTCTATGCTTGGGGGAAGGCAACAGGGGATCTTTGACAATTGAGTGGTCAGTACATCTGGCACCACCAGAAGCACAATGCTCCCAAACACCACTCTGTGTAAAAAGAGGGTGTTGGATAAACAGAGTTGCAGTGCATAGTAAGTATTTGTTGTTGGAATATGAGTGATCTTCGGTTAATTGACTTCTTGAGAATGAGACACTATACATACTTTATATTTTATAATTAATAATTATGTATTTATACTTTTGGATGTTCTTCAAATGTCAAAATAGGGGCTTACCCCTCTGCTTCATGATAAAAATGTATGATACCTAAATTCTTGCTATGCCATGACATTGATTCATGGTATCAGAGACAGCAAATACTTAACCTTAGAAACAGAAGTTCAATTTTAGAAAGCTTAGCAACATCTAGTACACCAAATAATCTTGTACCAGGAAGTTATCAAACCATAAATTATACATTATGTGATTTTTACTGCTATGCAGCAAGCTGTTGCTGGAGGCTGTATGTTCTGCATTTCATGTAAGATTGAAAGCATGTATTTTCTCACTGTGCCTGTACGTGTAAAATGAAATAAGACTGTAATTTTTAAGGATTGCTGCTGCTTTCTGTGGTAACTTTTCCAAATCAGTACTTTCCACTGGTTATGCATAACGGCATTGCTCAGCAGTGACACATCTGTTGCAAAACAAACAATGTCCTAAAATAAGAAATTGCACCGCATGACATTTGCTCCTTAGGAGGCTTCTGCTAATTTCATAGTTCCATTTTTCAAATGCAGTGTAATTGCTGGAAAAATCACTAGTGCTTTGTTTTTAGAAAACTTTATCACCAAATATCACAAAATAGGTGAATTTTTAGTAGAATCAGAAATTAAATTAAAAAGGGGAGCAGACATTTTTTTTAAGTGGTTGCGATACCTGAATTGTACTGTTTTTGTTCAAGTGTATGTTTTTCATTCTTCATGAAACAATTGCTATATTCATTGTGTAATGTAAAGTAACAAGTATTAGACAGTGTCCAGCAAATCCAGCAAACTCAATTGACTAAATGTTTCTATCCTTGTAATTTCACATACTGGGGGGAATGGTGCCTCAGGCTGGTTAACAAATACATAGATTGTTCTGTTCCAGTGTTACATGAAGAGAATAAACATATTTAATGTCAATAAAATAGATTTATTCTGCCATTTCATATTTCATTGTTTTAGAATACACTTGGATGGGGCCCCAATATTGCTGTGTCTGTATCATAGGGAGAATCCCACACTGTTAATTCAGACAAAAAACAGTTTTGCTTTATAGCTTTATAATCTGGAAGAGCAGCTGTTCTAGAGACCCTAGAATACTGACCAAGCAATTCCTCAGAGCACCATGTAAATTCATAATGCAATTTTTTTGAGGATCCTTGGTGCTGCTGCTTAAAAAAAAATCTATATAATACTGTGTAACAGACTTGAAAAATATACCCTGCTTGCTTGCAGTAGGGTAAAACATTTTCTTACAAAATATCTCTAAATAACTTTTCTACCATGCTGTGAACCAAATTTTTGACAGCTTGATGCCATTACACCTCTCTTAAAAGTTAGGTTAGTTACAATATGTTTGGAGTTTCATATGGGAAGAGTCAATCTTTGAAAGTGAATAGAAACTAGGGTAAGCAGAGCTATATTTGACAAAGCTAGTGTCTCCTTGCAGTAGTCAAGTAATTAGAACCTTGTTTTCAAAGCAAATTTGGCATGAGTTAAAGTGGCAGTGTTGTCCAGGAAGGTTCCCTTTCAAGATGGTAGGGCAGGTGCAGTTATTTTAAACCACTGATATTCTGTGTACTGTACTCTGATTTCTCTCATTAATCTCCATTAAGTACCCAGCATTTTGCTTTTATTCTAATCTATAAAAGGGAATTGCAGTGTTCTGCTTTCTGTGGAAGCTCCCAGTGAAAATAAAAAGCAAAGTCTCCTTTAGCATTGCTAAATGGACAGGTTGTGTTGTGATTAAAAACATAAAATTCTCTACAGAATAATAAAATTTAAAAATTGACTAATGTGGGATATGTTTGAAACTTCAACAGACTTGTATGGTTATCTTCTTAGAAAATTCTTGTAATAAATAATGTTGAGTACGTAGATATCATTTTCTGTCTTGAGCTTTCATACACCAGTAAGGCATTACCCGCAAAACCCTTTTTCTTTTACTTTGGATTCACTGAAAAACTCGAACCATTTTTAAATTCTGCCTTTCTAGTTTGGCTTTTTAATTCTGTCGTTGCTAAGGTGCCTAATATTCCACACCCCCACTTGCCCAGGATTGCTTAAAATGTGTGAAGTCCTAAGTGATGGTCCCCTGTATTTTGAACTTGCTCGCTGACAAGCTGAAGAGGACAAGAGGCGCAGGAGGAAGGAGAGACTGGCTTCCAGTCATGGTCAACAGCCTCCTGCTGAGCCTGAAAACATCTGCCCTCATTGTAATAGAACTTATGATTCAAGGATTGGCCTTATTAGCCACCTGAGGACCCATAAGTCCCATGGAAGATGATCATACTCGGTAACGAGTGATCGCCCATCATCAATATTCCCCACCCCGCACCTCCATATGCACACGCTTCTGAATGTCACATTTTTAGTAACGAGTGTTAAAAGTGTTCAGGCTTAGGTTGATCCATGCAGTCTTTTTTGCTATGTCTGCACTGCAAGTGCTACAATGGCACAGCCGCAGGACTGCAGCTATGCCACTACAGTGTAAATGCATCCTGTGTTGACGGAAGGCATTTTCCATTGACCTAGCTGCGTTTACAATGGGGGTTATGTTGACCTAACTGTAGCTCTCAGAGCATCAAATTTTTCACAGCCCTGTGCAGCGGAGCTAGGTTGATCTAGTTTTTAAATGTAGACCAGGCCTTAATGAAGATTGTGGACTCTGTGACTGAAAGGTTATTTAATTATGCAAGTGCCCAATACTACAGCGGGATGTGCATGAGTGGTCCTTCCTGCTGACTTCAAGGGATTCTGCCTGCATGGTTTCCATTGCAAGGTTGAGCCTTGACTTAAGAAGTAAAAACCTACTAGAAAAGTAAAATAATACTGAGACTTCATTTTCTGAAGTAACAAAACCAAAAGGTGCTTTCAGTGTTCTGTAAGATTTAAATGTTTTTTGTACACTTGACAGAGAGAAGTAACATTGACTTAGTTAGCTGTGCCTCTTGCATTTCAGACGGGTTTTACTGTTACCTTATCAGAGTTGCAGAGTGACGCTGCTGGTAAATAGCTTTTATGCAGTTGTCACACACAGCAGATATAATCCTTTTTTTTTAATGAGGCTGGACTGTTCATTTAGAACAGCAACTTTAATTGGCTTTGTGTCATTAAATTTGACAACTGTCTAGGATACTGAAGTAAGACCGTATCATTTTCATCCTTCATTTATTATTACACCGCTACCTCAATATAATGCCNATAACGCGGTAAGATTTTTTGGCTCCTGAGGACAGTGTTATATCGAGGTAGAGGTGTATTATAGATATTCAGGCTCGTCAAAAACTGTTCCAATAATGTTTTTCTTTAATCAAACTGGCAGATGTTGCTCCTTGCACTGAGATGGAGTTGTGTAACTGAGGTTGACTTAGCCCCGTAATGTAGACCTACCCCATGACATTTGATTGTCACTCTGAGTTTGATTCTCAAATGGCCATACAGCAGATATGACAGGTGCAAGTGATAAATGAACATTGGACTGTGGTTTCTTTTATTCAGGGAGTTAATGCATAGTATGAAAAATATCCCACTTGGGCACTAGAGTGGAAGGGGAAAGAGTGCCCCTTCTCATTCCTTTGCCAAATGTACATATTAAAAATGTAAAGACAGCAGGAAAGTCATGATGCTACAATGTTGCTTTGGAGCAGTTTTCAGTAAGTTTGTAGTACCTGCATACAAGAGAACGTGCTAGGGACATGGTTTATTTTGGTTTTACTTGTGTTAGATTATTCTAGTAGCTCATGTCTGGTGTAGATAGAGATGTCTGCCTTGTTTTTCAGTATTTGTGTTTCTCGTGCAATTTGATCTACTCCAGTCACACTGTAGTTAATAAGACATGGATTGATTATTATTAACTTGAAAGTAACATGCTATAAAACATACTTAATATGATAGTAGCTGGCTATTCTGTTTTATAATAACCTGATTCTTATTCCATGCCCCTAATTTGAGCTAATACTTTGAACTCCTACATCACCTTCCATTCCAGGATCCCAAAGTACTATACAGATGCAAAGTACATCTCTGATTCCTGCCACCTCCCTGGAAGGCACGCAAGTGTCACCACTTTTTACAGATGCTAACTTGAAGTACAGAGTGTAAGTGACTTGTCTAAGATCAGATGAAGAGTCAGTAACAGCACCAAAAATAGGAACCAGGAGTCTTTAATCAAGATCACACTTCTCCCTCTGCTAGTAGTCAGTTGTTGAATCCCAAAGCCTGTTAGCCCACGAAAGCTTATGCTGCAATAAATTTGTTAGTCACTAAGGTGCCACAAGTACTCCTATTCTTTTTGTGAATGTTTTCAGAAGGCACTGAACAGCTGCATTTCCACTCATGTCAGCAGTATAGAACCCTGACTCCTTTTTGGAAAATATAGGTTGGGGAGTTGTGGCAACCAATAGTAAGTGATCTTCAAATGATAACGATGCAGCTGTGGGCAAGGGCTAGATGAGTTGAAGCAATATAAGTTGTTCAAGTCTGTAATTTGGACATTGGAAAGTTGCTGTTTTCAAAGAAAATGAAGTTTCAAATTATTACTCTGAAGTTTTGTTAATTCCCTGTTTAGGCAAGTGGCTGCCACTGCTTAATTATTCAAAGTACATTTTGTACTTAAAAACAACTGTTTCTTTGGTTTTCTGTTTAGCATGCTATTGGAGTTCAGATTCGTAGAGTACAAATATGTTAAAGGAGAATGCATTTTATCTTTACTGAAAATGAAATGAAGGCTAGTTTAAGCAAATAAAGTAAATTTTAACAGTTGTTGCTAAAACTGACTTATTTTCTGGCATTGAACTTATTAAATTATAATTAGGTTGTGAGCTGTTTGGGCAAGGAATTGCCTTTCTGTAGGCAGCATGTACTTCATTTTGGGTGCTTTCTATAGTATAAGCAAACTACATGGGTTTTTTTGTTATTTGCTAATGTGGTAATAAAACAGAACTGGCCAGATTGGGAGCAGGTAAAAATTAATTTTTCTTTCCCCAACTAAACGCATCTTCCTACAGAAACTTTACAAAGCATTATTCGTTTTCCTGGTCTCTGAGAATGCTGAGCCCAATTGGTTCTGTGTCATTTTGTGGCCATTTAAACATTAAAGTGTACATGTAAGCTAATTTTTTTTTTATTCCATTGATTACTAAATGTTCCTAGCTTTATGGTAGATACTTTACAGGCAAATATGAAGACAAATGAAGTGTTTCTTTTGGTAGAGACCAGTATGCTGTGCTTTTGCTTGCCAGGCTTGGCAACATGTGGTGATCTGTGGTATGGAAGTTCTCTATAGGATTCTTGAGTATCATCTAGCAGCTCTGATAGTGTCTACAGAATTTGCCTGGATATGTAGGGATTCTTTTCTGTTTCAATCCTTTCACATGTGTTAAAGTAATAATTAAAAATTCCTTGAAAGATATTCCAAAAAAGGAATTGGGAGGGGAGGTAATCCCGAGAGATAATGTAATAGAGGCCACGAGGAAAAAAAGAGGAAACGGTTCTAGAAAAACACACTGCATGTAAACTTTTGAAATGTTCTTGTTTTGACCCATGTCTTGGCACATGAAAACGTTCTTAAAAATGGGCTGGAATGTAAAACCTCTGATCTATAATCTCAGCTTCAGTACCTCAGTCTTGAGTGCATTACCTCTCTGCCTCACTTTCCCTATCTGTAAAATGGGGAATAATAAAGCTTGCTTACTTCCTGGGTGTGTTGGATTAATGCTTATGATAAACTACTGTGAAGATAAAAAGCAGTATTAAATAATAAGAATTAAATTAATTGGAGCTTTTTAGTTGAAAGAAAAATATGTTTGGAATACATAAAAGATCAGTACAAAAAGATACTTATGAGATCAGTATGCTGGGGAATAAGCTATAAAAATAGAAAAGGGTTTTTATAGTAAAAGGAGAAAACTGATCTAACATGGGTGAATTTTTCCTCTATTAAGATTATGAAAGGCAGCAAATTCTCAGAGCTTATTTTTCATAGAGCATAAGACAAATTTCCCTGTCTTCCATTGAGTCAAAACAGATCACAATAAAAATAATGGAATTGTGTTTAAAAATCTCATGATTATGGGTTTCTCAGAGGATTGACAAAACATCGATAATAGCCTAGACCCAAAGGAAATCTTTGAGATTGTGCATTCAGTAAAGTAAGTGGAACTAGTGGTGAATAGTTGACTTAAAAAAAAAGGGGGGGGGAGGGTAGACGGGTTTGTGAATTTGATATCAGTTGCATACCCAGAGAAAATGAGACACTTCCGCTATTGGTCCTTGTTGAAATGAGTCTGTTTGTAGGAATCTTTGATCTGATTTACTTGTGCAAATGGTCATCTTTGAAGAGCCATTTACATTTACTGTTTATGTCCCATTTTTCTGAAAATTGCAACCTTTTATACGGAATTATGTAATGAAACCTGAATACATGATTCACCCATTAAGCCTTGATGTATTCATAATTAAATTGATGGGTCTTCTGCAGGAATGTTATGCTGACATGAATGTATAAAGTAAGGAACTATGTCTCTTGGCTTATGGTTTCCTTTAACGTTAAGAGAATTACATGCTCCTGGTCCTCTGATCTCTAACAAGAATAAAAAGAAAACCAGCATAGGTTAACAATGAAATGTGTTTTGAACTGGCATATACTGTGAAATAAATGCTCATGGGGAAAGTGGTGTTTTTTTTGTCTGGAGAGTTAACTTGTCAATCCGTAGTCAGGGAAATGTAGAAAGGTAATACAGCTTCAGGTAGTGCCTTTGGCAATCAGTCCCATGGTTTCCTTGGTGATAACACTGGTAATGATCCAGGAGGGGAAATATCAGACTCCCATGGTATGCCTGATTGGAGGTACAGGTTGCTGTAAAACACACAATTAATAATTTAGAGAACAATACAGAATAGCAATCCTGGCTATATGAGCAGGGTTAAGTAGCAAGTACAAAATACAGGTTCAAATTAAGAAGTTATGTCATGCAGGCATGGAAAGTGAAACCAGTTGCGCTCCCACATTGTAATATGGTGTTAAAAGCCTACCCATCCTAATTTATATACTGTCTGTACTCTTCCAGGGGCGCACCTCAGAATTTGGGAAAGTCTGATAGAAAAGTCTATCCTAACTTTGCGCTGTAGCAACTAAGTGCCAGCATTTCAGTAAATAGATTAATCTAGAGGTATGACAATGACAACTGTTGTTGCCAATGAAAGGTCAAACATAGCAACTGTACGGAATCCCTCCCCAGCCCTCACAGAAATTGTAAGAATAAAGATCAGAGGGGTACAGGACTCTTCGTTGCTTTTTAAAGAATAAAGATGTGAACTTTTGTCTATGTTCAGCTGTCTCCAGGTACTTCCTAGCCACATCCAAGAACAGAACTTAAGGACGAATAAACAAAAGAATCGGAAACAGGAAATAGCTTCCTGTAATTTTAGTAGCCTTAACTACTTTTGAGCCTAAACTGGGCCGCTTGCTATGCTGATTAACAATACTGGAAAGTTCATCCGCATTTGATGACTAAATGACAGCAGTGGTGCTAAACCTGAAACCACCAGCTACTTGTGAACTTAAATAAGATGGGCTGCTAAACAGTGTTATTTTTAGTTATACAGTCACACAGCACATGTTTGGTTTGTGCAGCTGGCAAATGGTACCAAGGAGCCCTCCTTCAGCCTGCCAGGGACTTGGTGACATTCTCAGTCTGCAGTTGCTTTTGTATTTTTCTCTCAAAAATCTGTGATTCTCTGCTGGTCTGTTTTTAAGAAGTAAGCAAAATGTGTGATTCACTGACTTCACCACTAGCTATCAGCTGAGTCAGTTTTTCTGAACAGGTGGTGCCAGTGGACATCCATTTCAGATCAGGCTGCAAATGAATAGTTCAGATCTGCATTTCCTCTTGTAGTGGAAGTTATACACACCAGGAGTTGCTTTAATGTGCATAGGTAAATGTAGACCGGAGCAGAAAAAAAGCCTTATCTGGAGGGTAATGCACAGAACTGGATGTCAGGAGATTTAGGTTTCATACTCAGCTCAACCACTGATTTGCTATGGGCCCTTGGGCAAGCCATTTCACCTTTGTGCTTCAGTTTATCCATAGTTAGATAACATCCTTACAGTGGAGTTGAGGTTTAATTTATTAGTAGATTGTAAAATATTGTAAGTGTCTTCTGTGGAAGGTACTATAAAATGCAGTATTATTAATATTTCCTGGACAGATGACTGTCTTGTTAGGTTCAAAGCAGCAAGAAAAACTCATTAGTCTTTACTCTAAATAAATTCATTAAAATGCATAGCTTGTTATTGAAAAATCTCCATTGCTATGTAACTGCTTAACAGACTTGGTCCCCAGACAAAATGTTCAACGTGGGCCGTCACAACTTAATCTGTCTTGTTGCATTGATGCCAGCAAAAGCCTTAGGTAAAGAAAGTTTTTAGCAGATTTTCAGTTTAGACTTAGGACTCAGTTCTAACTCTAGTTACACCCATTCAACTGAGGGCAGAATGGGGCCTTAATTGGGTGGGGAAGGGATGGATGCATCTGTGTCAGAGATGTCACTGGCACAAATGTTTCGTCTTCTAGTCAAAAGACCGTATTTCATTGTGAAATAAATAGCTAATCTAAAATTTTGTCCCAAAATAATGCTGGTGCCTCTGAATTTTTTTCTCCCTTTATAGCCTCAATGTTGTTCCTTTGTATCTTGTAATTTGTCTTTATATTGGAAATAAGACTTAAATGTAAAGAGAATAAATCCCCAAGGCATTCTAAAGTTACAGGTACAATAATCGTTTGTGCCACTCCATGGATTAGTATGGCTGTGGTAGTGATCAAGTGTGGTGCATTCTGCTTTTTCCCTTCCCAGGAGATACACGTCCCCTTTACAGCATGCCTGGAGAGATTTGAGAAGTGCAGAGTCAGGCTGGCTCTTTTCCCCATTTGTTAATGCTTAGTGCATATAGTGTGTTTTATCTTTAAGGCTCTTTATAAACATTGCATTTGAAATCTCTATTAATTTGGTTTAAACCCAATATTAATTTTATTTTGTGGTGAAAATAGCAAGTCTGAAAGTGGCGCCCTGGATATAATTGCCACAGTTTCTTATGCCTGAAGCAGTGATNTCTCAGGGTTGGAAGGGACCTCAGGAGGTCATCTAGTCCAACCCCCTGCTCAAAGCAGGACCAAACCCAACTAAATCAGCCCAGCCAGGGCTTTGTCAAGCCTGACCTTAAAAACCTCTAAGGAAGGAGATTCCACTACCTCCCTAGGTAACCCATTCCAGTTCTTACAGCTGCTTCAACACAGTTTCAAATATACAGCTGCTTCAACACAGTTTCTTTTTTTGTGCAGAATTGTTTCCTGATTTCATAACTGGAGAGGCTGAAACAGTGACAGGTTACTGTTGAGGGGTGGAAGGTGTGAGTGCGTGTTCCAGCAACCAGGTAAGTTTATTACAAAATTAAGACCTAACATCTCTAAGGAGGGAGTGGAGGAGTGCCTCTCTTTGGGACTTGGACTATACCGTATAGCAGCAGGGCTTTACAATTTTAGCATTGCTGCCTCACAGTTTAAGCGCTGACTCTGTAAATGGAGTTGTTTTGCTCACTGGCATTGTTGCTGTGCAAGCAAGGCAATATGTAATACCTTTGAACCTGTATTCTCTTAATCAGTATAAAAAGGAAATTCTACAACTCCTCTAGTTCCTGAATTGGGAGTGTACTCTGCTGATTTTGTACTTCCCGGTCTTATTTGCTACTGCTTTACGAGGTATGAACCCATTCTGCAGAATGACCTTAAATGTCCCAGAAAGAACATATACCTAAAATCTTTTTTTCATAAATGTTTTTAATGCTTGTTTGAGTACTTAAAACCCATCAATATTTGTTGGGTTAGAGTCCATGTTTTCCCTTCCGTAGGCCTTATTTGGGCATTGTGTCATAAACTTGGGTCAGAGTAGCATGTAATATTTTTTCCCCTTATAGAACCATGGCAGTTATTGTGTTTAATGCTTTAAAATTTACTTGAAGTGGTTGCTCTTTGAAAAGCAGAATACAAAAACCTATAAATTAGGTGAAAAGGATATTTGGAATAATTAGTCTAAAACACTGGCAACTAATGGGAGTGCATAGCAGTGATAACTTCTTGACAGTGGAAAATTCACTGGGTTATTGGAAACTGTCCATAGATGAGGTCAGATTTAACCACATGGAGAATAAAAGCTGGGGAAAGTCTTTTTTTTTTTTTTATGCCAAAAATCTTTAAAATGGTATTAAACCACAGCAGGGCTTAATTAGTTTTGAAGTGTTTACTCCTACCAACAACTTGCTTTTCTTTTAGATTGAGAATCATGGAGAAAAACTAATTGCTGTTTGTTTAATTGTATTAACCTGCTCTGCCATGAGCTATGAATTTTGTGAAAGAGCAACATGTTTGTGCCATTAAAATGGATACCTCTTAGCAAGGAAAGGGATCAAGATAGTTCAACCACAAACTCAAAAGTTAGGGGGTGAGAGAATAGGTACAATGAGTGGGGATGTCTGAACCACAAGGCTTTTAAAGGATTCAGTGTAAAGAAGGATTTGCTTTTTGCACTGAAAAAATCTTCAGCTGTTTGAGTTCAGTCCCAAAGTTCAACACTTGTAAAATATTAACCTCCCTTACAGTGTGTACATATTGCAACACCAGTTCTCTGCCTTCTATGCCAACAAGTCCTGATTAGTAGCTCAACTGAAGCTCCCCCTTCCATTTTTTTTAGTTTGAATGTCATGGTGTCCTGCAAACAAAGGGTCTTATTTGTGAGCTGAGACACCAAAGGAAATAAAATCCCTGATTAAATTACAAAATGTGAAACAGAGCCTCCAAACCTAAGGGAAATGTTCCCAATTAATGGGCATAAGGCATTTCAGACACACATCCAGTTTGACTTGTTCCAACGTCTTCATTGCTCACAGAAAGGTTAATTCTGTCAGCTGCACACAGTAAAAGCAGGTGGTTTTCAATACAGTGCAGCTTGTATATCAAAGGATAATTTTTTGACTAGTCATGATAAAAATTTGATAAGGGAGGGTATTGTTCTCTCTGTTTCTTACATAGGTGGAGGGACTGAGGCAAGTACACGCTGGGAGTCAGGACCCCCTGTGTTCTGTTTTTGGATATGACATTCACCGTCTGTTATAGCCTTAGGCAATTTCCATGACTTCTCTCTGCCTCCATCTTTAAAATGGGAATATTAACCCTTTTCCTCCATTGTAAAGCACTTTGAAATATATAGAAGTACTTAGTATTACTTTCATCATTATTATTAAAATAGAATGTTTAACATTTCCCAAATTAGCTATTTTTAGCAGATGGCTACCCTAATTTTTGTTCTAGTTTTTAATAAAGTACAGAAAATAGCTACCTGTGCTCTGCAGAAAGCTGCCCACCGCTTTTCCTCTGCAGTAACCTTGAGACCTCATGTTCAAATCGCAGTAGGATTGACTCTGGCCTTCATCCTTCCATGATAGATTAACTGAGTTTCATTCACTTAACTATGTGGTGGAGGGCAACACTGGGACAAGGCCCTTAGAAAACAAGTTTTGCTGCCTCTTCTTCATGGGAGTTCAAGACCCTGTGGCATTTTTGTGAGAACAAGGCTTTGTTTCATAGCTCTTGGCCAAAATTTGTCCCTGTTTCACCCTTGTGTACCCCACAGAGCTCTGCTTGCCTTCCTTCCATCCCTGGGGTAGCAGCATTTTAGTGGCGCTGTACCAAAGGTATATAGTTTTTAGTGCTTCAAGATCCTTTGCAAGGTCAGTGAAAATACTACTAGACCTGCACACAGCACTGTGACCAGCTTATGTTTGCCTGCTCTCCAAATACATTTTTTGTGGAAGCAAGAGCCCCCAGTGTGCTCTTTTGGTTAATGTGTGAAATGAAGTTAAGCTTGATATGTGGAACTTTGCTGCTAGGATGGAGACAAAAGCAAGTGCAATGGTGTTTTACTACTTACCTGAGAAGCCAAATTTTGAGAGTCAACTCCAGTTCTGAGCACCAAGTGAAATTTCCATAGTTCTGGAAAACTCTAACTTACTTTTCCATATAAACCCTTAGCAGGAGAGGGCTTTGAAAAGAAAGTTTGTTCCAACAGCAGATTATTGCCATAGGAATTTCACAGTACAGAGAATTTCTGGATGCAGCTCACGATTTTCAAAAAAGATGATATTGCGTTACCTTTAGTTTAGCGGTACTCACAGCACCCAGTGAAAAGCAGGCTTTAGCTGATGGTTTTTTCATATCTTCTGCAGAATAGCAAGGATTACACAGAACAAAAAGGTAAAATAACCTTGCCTAAATACAAGTTCATTTAAATGCATTTTACCCACATTTTGTGTGTATACACACACTAATGCTTTGATATGATAGCTGTACACATTTTGCTTTCAGTTATTTGCAGAAGTGTCTTAATATGGAAATAGATGAATCAGATGCAGTAATTGAACTCAACAACTAAGCTTCATGTTAGCCCCTGGAAAGCCAGTCACTAAGTAAGGCTGGATTGATTATCCTAAACTCAGTGATGCAAAGACATATCTGAAATATTTCCTTCTAAGTGCTGCTGCTTGCAAGCATTTACACGGAACCCAAAAGGAATGACTATTGGAGATACTGCATCTCCACTCTCACTTGGCCCCTGGGTAAGTCTGTAAATATGTCCTTATTTTGTTTTCCATTTATGCAGGAAGTATCTAGTTCAAATTGTTTGCCTGACAGGAGAGAGAACAAGAATTCTTTTCAACAAGTCAAGCAAATAATATTTTGACCAGATCCAAGGAACTTCTGCTGTTTAGACTGCAAAAAAAGACAAAGCAGTGCAATTCCTACATAGAATAAAATTTTTACTTGAAATTTTTTAAAAGATAGTTAAATGGCTTGTTTCTGGGGTTTTTCTTCATTTGTAATCTGTGGTAATTTAGAGGGGAGCACCTTTTCTGTGAAGTGTACCTTAAAATCAGGAAATCACAGCAGTTTTGTTAATTTAGCAATGCTGTCTAGTTTTTAGCATGATTACTTGATTTTAAAATTATGCTACTGGAAATGCATCATCTCTCATTTAGGAACTTCTCATTTTCCCTGTGCCACTAGCTGAAAGAGAGAACACCTTTCATCAGCACTGCAGAGTGCAGGGAGGCACTGCCAGAACTTGACCATGCTGCATTTTTGTTTGAGCCTTGGCCTTCTAGTGTGGAATTTCTCAGCCATCTTTATCAGAATGTTTGTATTTAATAAAATACAGCATCAGCGTTTCATCTTTAAAACCATGACTCAGTAACCATCACAAGAAAAAACTGACTTCATTCCTTATTCAGGTGACCAAGCAATCAAAGGCTTCTAGTAGCCTGTATAATCTCTTCGTTTCTGCAGTTAAGGTGGAGACCAAATGGATAGATGTGACAGGGAATCTGTGTTGCATCTGCTTGATTTATAAGGGTTCTTGGCTTGTGGATAAAAGAACTCTGGTTTCAGATGTTTAACACCCTTAACCTTGCTACAGAGTATTTAGCCAAAATTACTAAAAATTCCTAACTCTTTTCAGACACATGTTTTTACACTTGAGAAGTATAGTTAACTTGGAGTGAGCACATTTTATTGAGGTCTAACAACTGTAGATGCTATAGAAATATGCAAACTACAAGATGGTCAAATTTGTCAACAAGTACATGATGTAGTCTAAGAAATGTTCTCCTTTGAAGCATTGAGGATCCAGCGGCTGTGGACCATCTTGATCAGAGGCTAGATGCCATCAAGGAGAGCGATATGTTGGTGGTAGCAACTAGTTCTTTGGAGTGCTTCCTTTCTCCACCAGTATCTGCTCCATTTTGCCCAGGTTTAGCTTCAGCCAGCTGCTCTTCACCTAGTTGCTGATCTTGTGCAGCCATCACAGTGCATTGTAGATGGTGCTGACTGCGTTTGAGGTAGAGCAAGCTGATGCCCACATATTTATGTTCATCTGAGCATATTTCCGCTAACTCCTGCTACATCTCTAAGGTGGAACAGCAGTGTTCTGTGATCAACAGGATCAAATACCACATAGTATAACAGAACATGATGCTACTAATACTTAAGTGCTTTGAGAATGTGAAGTACTTATGAGCCAACTAGACCAATAAGCTGGCTAGTGCCTGTTAGCTAATTATTCTGATTCTTTTAGCAGTGTCAGATTCATTGTTTTGTATCTTCACTGTGGAAGAAACTGTTATGTTTTAAACCACTGAAATATGAATGAATTTACTAAACTAACTAAAAAGACACAGCAGTTTATATTCCAAGTTGATTTAATGGTGGTTGCTGTTCATACAGCACCTTAAGTGTGTATGGTACTTTAGAAACCAGTAAACCAAGGTCCCTGTACCAAACATCTTCCTATAATAATCAGCAATGATAATCAGAAATGATTATGTAATCAGAAATGAAATGTCAAAAAGTTCATGATGTATAATTTTATTTTAATAAAGATTTGTTTTAAGATTTCCACAGTGTGGCAGTATTTTAACTCATTAATATTTTAACTGGGCTGTGGATTATTGAAGCTGCCCAGCATGTTGATGTAAAGCCTCTGCTCCTATTTGTTCTCTCCTATTGAAATAGTTACAATCCATCAGTAGAACTGCCTTAAAGTTTGACTCTGAAAGATAGCTTTAGACTGTATCCTAGATATCAGACTCACTAAACCAGGGGTTCTCAAACTGGGGGTTGGGACCCTTCAGGGGGTTGCAAGGTCATTACATGGGGGGGTCACGAGCTGTCAACCTCCACCCCAAATCCCACTTGCCTCCAGCATTTATAATGGTGTTAAAAATATTTAAAAGTGTGTTTAATTTATTAGGAGGGTTGCACTCAGAGGCTTGCGATGTGAAAAGGGTCACCAGTAAAAAAGTTTGAGACCCACTGCACTAAACCATCATTTGGGAAGATTCTTTCAACACTTAATAGCTTTAACACAAGGTTGCAGCCTGGTTTCCAGACAAAACCAGCAGCTTTGGTTGAAAATTGGCTGTCAAACTGGCTCCCTCTGTATGAAAACAGTTCCAAGTGCGCACACAAGTCATTGCTCTGCCCTTGCTCTTTGCAACAGATCAGGCAGGATCACCAAAGCTTTTTTCTGCTGCCAGATGAGACCTACTTTGCAATGGAGGAAAACAATCCTGGCCCTTTAAATGTGGAAGGGGGTGGAGGGTTGAAGTGTCGTCAGGACTGAAAGCAGGAAGGAAATGTGACCTCTCAGACTCATTGCTAAAGAGGAGCCTCCATAGCTCTCTGTGCAATGTGCAACAGGCTTCTGCTGCACTCCACACTCGCAGGGCCACGCACGTTTTTATTTTCTACCCACTTCCAGAGTTGCTCTCTTCTATCAGCCGTGTCAGGCATTGTGCCTATGTTTCCTTTACATGGATTCCCCCCTATCCAATCAAGAAGTCCAAACAATAAGGTAAGTGTGCAGCCAGGGCCACTTTCCTAGTTAATCCGTCTCTTCCATTTACAGGTAACTCTTTCCATTAGAACCAGAGTAATCTTCAGGAGTCTTGTGTCTCGGTAAATAAATTCCTTCGAAACGTTGCCTCCGTCAAGCATCTGAGAATTTATTTCAAGTTTCTACAAGGAATGGAGAGGGGGAACTTTTTATATTCTTAGGATTTTTGTACTATAAAGTTCAGAGGCAATCTCTGTAAATAAATCATTTAACTCCTTTAGGACAGAACTCTAGGTTGAGCTGTTCCAAGCTTACAAATGCAACGTTACCATGGTGAGGTGAGAGGAGTCTGCCTTGCTCTTCTGTTTTAACCCTTTGAGTCCAGAGGCTGTTCTAAAAGAGCTATATCTAGGAGCCAGCTCACTTGCTAGGAATGAGTTCTGTTTTCTATTTTTATTGCGTACAGTTACATTGATGGTCAAAGAAGCAACCAAAACAGCTTTACAGGGAGGAGAGTTTCTGGCACTTAAACCAAACAAAAGAATGACTAACTAGTAAAAGTTGTAGACCAAAGTAGACTCATGGTGACAACAGAAATCCCCTAAAAATATTTAGTTTGATGAAACAAACAATATTCAGCTTTTTTAAGATCCTGTTTTGTGATTATCTCAGGCCACTTTATGATCTTCTGCATGAAAGAGAAGCATAAATTTAAAATCTCCAAACAGTTGAAAGTGTAGCATCTTCCTATTCTAAGCATGGTCGTGTTCCTATAGCTAATCCTGGGATGAGGGAGGGTAGTGTTTTCTCCAGGTGGTCAGTAGTTGTCTGAGGAGGTGATAGTGTTTTCAGACCCTCTAAAACCTGGTTTTGTGCTGGGTAAAAAGTAAGGCTGGCTCCCTAGTGTGTGAGTCTAGCATGTTGTAGATTGGGGTAGTCAATTATTTTTTGTCAAGATCCAAATTTCTTGATCAAGGTATAGTCAAGGTTCAGACTCCCATAAGTAGGGTAACCTCTTTGGAGAACTCAGGGCTTGTCTGCGCTTGAAATGCAGTAGCGTAGCTGCAGCTGCTTCAGTGTTGGTACCACCTATGCCAATGGGAGGGCTTTTTCCGTCAACATAGGTACTCCACTTCCCCAAGAGGCAGTGGCTAGGTCGGAGGAAAAATTCTTCGGCCAGCCTATCGCTCTCTACACCAGGAGTTAGGTTGGTTTAACTTAGCCACTTGGGTGCGGATTTTTCATGTCCCTGAGAGAGAGGTGGGTCAACCTAACTTTTTACTGCAGACCAGGCCATAGCTTCTTGTTAGTTTTGTTATATGAAAACCACTAAAGACTTAATTGTTCAAGGTGCAACTTGGACATCTTTTGTGGCCTTTAATATCTTTTTAAGCCCTGTGACTGTTGAATTCCTTCCATTATTATATTTTACTTACATCCTTCGTTTCCACTATATTTTGAGTTTGGCCATTTAATCTTTGGTCCACATTTGGCTAATGGCCATTTGAAAAGCTGCCAATGTCTCAACATAATTATTTTATAAAGATTGTTTTCTTTTAATTTTTATGTAAAAACTGTCCTTTCACAAGTGTTCTCTCATTGAAAAGTGGCTATCATTTGGGGCTTTCCTACTTTGCTGATAATGCTTCTCATCTGTGATCTGTTACTGCTTATTTTTCCGCATCCAGAGCAGAAAACATATATTTCCATATGCTTTACGGTATGGAATATTATAACTATTGTCAATAGATTTGCCAGTGGAAGGGGGGGGGGGCAGAGCATGTATCATTTTTAAAATGAAAAAACTAAAGTAACTTTTCTTTCTTGGTAACTTCATCTGTTATTCTTGGGCATAACCCACTTTGTATAGTGCTGATTCTGTTACTGCCATCATGCTGTTCCTGAAAAAGGTGTTGGTGACAGTGGTTAATGGAGTATCCCACACACTTTGGACTCAGAGAGCAACTGGAAATGAAAACATTTCAAGTCAATCCACTGGAATTCACTTAAAATGGACACAAGCAGCAGATAGAATTATTTAGCTTATATAAATAGCAGGTAAAGAAAGAATAGGCTTTTAGCTATGTAGCACCTTTTTTTCTTTCTGGTCTCATACAGCAAGTTTTACTATTTTAACCAGATTCACAAAAAGGTTACTGAACCTTGTGTTAACTTGACCAGTTTTCCATATTCAGTTAACATTACTCTTAGCTTTAAACTATTTCCCTGTTTCCCTCTGCCCAGAAGTAATATTGTAGTGCACACATTTCAGGTATGTTACTGAGGAGCCCAGTTTATAAATCAGTTTCTGATGCACAAAAGTTTTAAATGCACTGTTTTATGTCATGATAACATCTTTTCTCACAATTTTTAGGGATTTAGATGGTAGTTTTTAAGCATCTTAATTTCTTGTACTACAAGGACAACTTGTGATATCACACATTAAAAATATATATATACATAGTCGTATCTCACATGTTACTTGCTGCAATAATCTCCACTGCAATATACATTCTTCTCCCCGTGCTATAATGAAAAATAATTAAGACTGAAAGAATTATGACTAAATATTTGTTTTGCAAACACCCAATTGAATATAATCAGTTTGAAAAAAATACACTCTCCATGCTTGTTTTCTGATTGGAAAAATTTAGAGCCATTGAACTATAAAAATAAAGAAACAGATCGTAACTTGTTAGTCCTTCCAGGAAGAGGCGATTGCCTGATAACATCGGTCTGCATATGCTGTAAAGTCCCGGTATTATTGTCCTTTGCCACCCTAGGGCAAAAAGAAAGAACTCAGGGACATCCCAAAGCTGCTATTAATCTTTGTTCAATTTGCCTAAGAAGAGCAGATTTTTCAGGGAGTCTCAAGATTATAAACAGGTTCTTTCACCTGGGCTTTGTTTTTGTATTGTGAGTTTTCAAAGCAAAAGTAGGTTCAAAGACACAAAAGCCGATTCTGCAAATTGTGAATTTTTCTTGCAGCAGCTCTAATGAATATTTAACTGACTGCTAACGATAGATGGGAAGGAGATTTAATTATTTGGATATTTTTGTAGAAGGCTCAGTTCTTGCATGCTTAATGGCATGTAATGGTTGTCCTTTCGTTAATAGCTTTTTGGTATTTTTTTTAGCCCTGGCAAAATACTTTTCAGTCTAGTTTTATGTTCGTTTATAGCACTGAGTAAAATCTGTTTTCATAACATAAATTTTTAACAGAACATCTTTAAAGCTGCATTAACATCTGCTATACGGCACATAACCTAGGAGGTTTTTCTTTCAGAATTTTAGTTTCAGGGTTAAGAACCTCTGGTTTATTTTTTCCTCACAACTCCTATTCATTTTAATATTTTCTGCATAAACACCATGTCTGAAAGAGCCTTTGGATTGTACATCAGTGTGCTGTTGGTTATATTTTAAACTGAAACCAAGTACTGATTAGTAAGTACTTTGGTATTAACAACCCTATTTAAGTACCATGCAGTAATAGTCTACTTCTATGGTGTGGCTTGTCTTGTTCTAAGGATAAGTTTATAAATTGCTCGTATTCAGTTATATCAAACATTGCTAGTTCAGATGATTATGGAGACAATTCTGAAAATAAATAAATGTGCATGTGAAACTTACTAAAAAAAAGTTAAACACAGGCCAAGGAATAAGGATTTATAAAACTTTTCAGATGGCTTTCAGCAATGAAAACCTATTACTGAATACTATGAGCATTGGCAACATATCACAGTAGAGCGGTGTAACAGAGATTGACTCCTTAATTGGAAATACATCCATTAATGCATAAGATGTCTGTTTGGTGACCTTGAGAGGCAGGTATTTGATTGAATTTTTTTAGGAAATGTTCTGGATGGCAGCTATAATCTTACTGAGTCAACATAATCTAGTTGTGTAGTTCTGTGATTTTCACTGTCTTCCAAAACACAGATTTTCATGTCCCAAATTCATGAGGGTTTAGAGCTAGGTTTTGTATGTGCCTGATGTATGGGGCCTTTGGTAATTTAAAACTGAATATTAAATAACCTGGCGGTTTTATTTTTTCTAGTTGGTTAATGTTTTAACATGATTTGAGGGACAAAAATTTCTTCACAAGTGTAAACACATATATAACTTAATGGTGGCAGCTGAATAAATACATTTGTAGAAGAGACTGCATGCATACATTTTAAGTAATACAATTATCCATTATTGTAATTAAGGATTGGCATATTGTGCTCTCATATTTTATAGCTAAAGCAATTAATGGAGCATGGTAGGGAGCTTTTCCTCTGACAAGATCAGGTTACGCTACCATTATTTCCATATGTTTTTACCATAAATGAAGTAAGCAGGTGATGCCAGCCTGTCCTGAGATCCAACTTGAATATCTATGGGCCAACACCGATTTTAGAAAGAGATCATCTTAAAATTTAACTGGTAACACTTATAAAGAAATTCCAAGTGATTGAAATTACGGAGACAGCTGCCACTGTCCATGAGAGGTTTTGCTTGAGGAAATTGATCCTATAATCTGTTCCTTGTATCTCTTAAGAGGCATATTTACTTTACCAATATTTTCCATCCCTGTATCCCAAGCAGTCTAACTGTAAATACTTTTCTGGTATGTATATTTCTAGATGTGCCGGATGAAGAATCTGGATTTAAGTCTGCATCTGTCACTTTCCAAAATGGACAGAAAAGCTTATTGTTTAAAGCTGACCTCTGTTTCAAATGGACATGTCAGGAAAGGCAAAACTACTTTTTCAAAATGCAAAATCTTTCTAGTTATAACTGTAGTGTTTTGTACCCCTGCTGTTACTCTAGACAAATGAAGATGCAGTGTAAAGAATTTTTTAAAAGTTAGCAGTAAGCAGTTACAACACATTTGCAAACATTGAGCCATTTTTTGCCCTGGAATATGCACATGCATTTCCCATTGGAACCAGGGGGTCTGAATTGCAGATATCAGAAGATAGAATTTGGCACTAATATTTACAACAGTCCATTGAGTTATGTAATCTCCCTGTGGCAGAGGAAATTAGAAGAACAGATCAGGTAGTCACAAAAAGAATAACATGAGAAGTCAAGAAATCTGGATTTACGGGTTGATCTAGGCCCACTGGAGTCAGTGGGAGTCTTTCTGTTGACCTCATGGGCTTTCCATCACACTTTTAGTCTCTTGTTCTAACCATTAGACTGGACATGGGTGCTCCTTGTGCTGGAGACAAGGGGTTTCGTTTTTCCTGCCCTTTTCATGCTCTTAAAATGTCTTGTGTCTATCATCTGTCCCCAAAAGATACAGTACTCCATGTTAGTAAAACTGAAACACAAACCCACATTCATTTTTCTAGTTATAATTTCAGTTGTCTGTCTTGCTGTGGCAACTTATTAGATAAATTGGATGATCCAAACAAAGTTTGCATCTGGAAAATGTTAATATATGGAATTGAGTATAAATTTTTTCTTTGCATCATTTCAGTATACAATACTGAGAAATGCTGCACATACCTTTCCTTTTTGTAAACACTGGATCATTCTCCAAAACTTAATAAGGATAAGGTCTGTTATGTAAGGGAGAAAAGTAATTGCAACTTGCTCAGCACCCTACTGGGCTGTGTTTCTGGTGAAATTCACTAGTATGTATAAATTCTGTGAATGAACTGCAGGGCTTTTCCGTTCCTTAGTTTAAACAGTATTTATCTTGTCTGCTAAACCCCAAATGCCCTCAGATTCTTTTGATACACAAAGTTCTTTGAGTGTTTGCTCATGTCGATTACATTCTAGGTGTGCGCATGCCCATGTGTGTGGTCATCAGAGATTCTTGCCTTAGCAGTATCTGTAGGGTCAGATGTGGCGCCCTCTTGAGTGCCATGCTCATGTGTCGGTATATTAAGAACTGCCAGCCCTAACACTCTCTCAATTCCTTCTTACCACCCATGGTGGTTAGTCGGCGCGCCTTTTCTTTGCCTACCAAGGGTTAGTGGTTTTCGTCTCTTCTGACTTCGAGCCTTAGGGGCCTTATAAATAGTTTGTTTATAGTAGTTAGTGTTAAGTAATTGTTAAGTGTAGTTAGAAGTTGAGTCCCAACTGGGACCTTGCCCCAGGCGAGTCCCAACTGGGACCTTGCCCCAGGCGAGTCCCAACTGGGACCTTGCCCCAGGCGAGTCCCAACTGGTTTAAGCCCTGTTCAGACTTCAACAGGCCTATGCCTGTTAGTGACCCCCATAGCAGCTGCCTGAAGTGCTTGGGGGAGTCATGTGAAGGACAAGTGATGCATTTGCAAAAAAATTTCAACCCAAGACCCAGAAAGTGTGCAACATCCATCTGAGGGCCCTCCTCATGGAGGCTGCTCTCCGCCCGGCTTCCGAGCCTTCCCGGCCAGACTCTACCCATAATGCTTCGGTGTGTAGCACACCCCCGGCACCACTCTCTGTTGCCGGTGCCCAAAAAGAAGGCCAAGAAGCATGGCTCCCCAGCACTGGGAAAGAAAGGCCATGGGGTGTCGGGCAAAGGACCCAGTTTGGTCCTCCTGCCCGCACCAGAGCCACATGAACGTGCCTCCCCAATCGGGGCCCCTAACCCCCCAAGGGATCCACCACCTACTCCCAGGAGTGTTAGGGGACTCATACTTGTGGCTGGGCTGACGCCTTCCAGGCTCTCCCAGTGCCTAAAGAGCAGAGGCCTCTGCCGGCACTGCGTGTACTGCAGGAAGCGGCAAAGGCTCCCTACAAGGGCAAGCCAGCCGTCAGGACCCCCATGGGGCAGTTGAGCGCCGCCGATCCACAAAGCCAAAGCAACACTCTCCGACTCCACACCGCAGATCTCCGGCTTAGTAGTCCATTTCCTCTGCGGCTCGCCCAAGATCACTGGCACCGTGATTGCAGTCTCCGCCCTATCAATGTAGGTTACCTAAGCGGAGGCGCTGGTCACCATATCACCAGCATCATTCACCCTCCTGCCAGTCGTCGTCTTGGCGTAGATCCCCGTTCCCCACACTGTGGGAACTATCTCAGTCGCGGTACTGGTCCCCCCAGCCCTGGTCCTCCTATTCGAAGTGCCGGTGTCCAGTGGCGATGGTTAGCTGACAGATGCTGGCATCGACGGCCCCACCCTGGTCACCAGAAGGGAATTCCTCCGGCATGGAGAGGGAGTTCAGCCCCTTGCCAAGGCATCGCCGGCGCAATTGGCAACCTGAGGCTGCGTTCACCTCTGCAGTGCTGCCTTGGCAACACAGCCAGTGGCCCTATTGGAGTGCGTGGGGCATGCCTGTGATGCCAATGCCCCGTTCTCACCAATCGTCGGTCACCGCCTTGGAGCAACAGTTGACAGCACCAGTGGCACCGGGCTCGGCCCGCGAAGTGCACTCAGAGGTCGGGATAGAGGAGTGAGTGCCCACCCCGAAACCCCCTTACCCTGCAGGTACTGATGCCCAGGGCCCTCACCCAGCGGTACAGCCGTCATGCTCATCCCTAGATGAGGCGGTGACGGGGCCCTCAAGTGCCAGCCCGCCAGACGATTTTAAAGACCACCAGGCGTTGCTTCGACAGGTGGCCGAAAACTTGGGCCTAGAGGTAGAGGAGATGACTGAGCAGGCGGACACCTTGTTCAGTGTGCTCTCGGCATCTACCCCTGCCCGTGTTCCACTACCAGTGCACAGTGGGGTCTTGAAAATTGCCAAGGCCCTCTGGCAAATCCTGTCGTCCATCCCTCCCACCTCCAAGAGAGCTGAGAAAAAGTACTTCGGCCCAGCCCAGGGGTTCAAGTACTTGCATACCCACCGGGCTCGCTGATCATCTCTGCGGCCAACAAAAAGGACAAGCAGGGGCACACCTGTTCAGCCCGCAAAAATAAAGAGGCTGAACCTTTTGGGGAGGAAAAATTTTTTAGCAGCCAGCCTTCAGTTTCAGGTGGCGAACCACCAGGCTCTCTTGGGCAGATATAATTTTAACTTCTGGGACTCCCTCCATACGTTCAAGGAGTCCCTGCCCCAGGACTTGGCCCAGGAGTTTGGCACCCTGGTGGATGAGGGTATTCGCAGCAGCAAGGTGCTTCCTTCAAATGGGGTGGGACGCAGCTGACTTGGCAGCTAGGGTGGTCGCATCGACAGTGACCATGAGGCACAGCTCCTGGCTTCAGACCGTTGGCCTGTCCCAAGAAATGCAGGCCTCAATCCAAAATCTCCCATTTGATGGGAATGGTCTCTTCATGGAGCAGACTGATGCATGGCCTAAAGGACACTCTGGTCACCCTTCCCTCCCTCGGTCTGCATATGCCGCAATCGTCGAGGAAGCAGTTCTGGCCACCAAGGCCTTGGCAGCCTCGACACGGGTCTGCGAGGAGAAGGGATAGAGACACGAGCTTTAGGCGTTGCCGCCCTTCCTTTACCCGCGCAGCCTGGCCTGGCAAAACATCCTGGGGGCCAGAAGCGCTCATTTTGAATGTGCTCTCGAGAGCAATGCCCCAGTCTAGTCCCCAGATCCACCTTGTTCTTTCCTTGACCGTCTTCATCCTTACCATTCGGCCTGGTCGCGGGTCACCTCGGACCACTGGGTGCTAGAGATAGTATCTCAGGGCTATGCCCTGCAATTCTCGGCCTCCCCTCCCCTCCCGCCTTCCCCGTCCTCTTCAGGGACCCTTCTCATGAGCAACTCCTCATTCAAGAAGTCGAGAACCTCCTGCACCTGCGGCGGTGGAGGAGGTCCCTCAGGACATGAAAGGAAAGGGGTTTATTTCCACTACTTCCTAATCCCGAAAGCAAAGGGGGCCATAGACCCATTCTGGACCTGCGACACCTCAACAAGTCTCTCAAGAAGTGTTTCGCATGGTCTCCCTGGCCTCCATCAGCCCCTCCCTGGATCTTGGAGACTGGTACGCCGCCCTCAACTTGAAGGACACTTTTTTCCATATTCCAAGGTCACAGATGTTTCCTCCATTTCATAGTGGGGGGGACGCCATTTCCAATTCACAGCGCTGCCCTTTGGCTTCTCATCGGCCCCCAGGGTGTTCACAAAATGTATGGCGCCAGTGGCCACTTACCTGAAACGTCGAGGGGTTTGGGTCTTCCTGTATCTTGGCAATTGGCTCATCAAGGGCAGGTCTTGGGAACAAGTTTAGAGGAGCCTCGATCTGGTGCGTTCCACCTGCCACGACCCAGGCCTATTGCTAAACGAGAAAAAATCCACCTTAAGGCCGGTCCAATGAATAGTGTTCATTGGGGCTGTTCTCAATTCCACGTGAGCCAGAGCCTTCCTTCCAGAGGCACGTTTTCAGGCCATGTCGGACCTGATCTCCCATGTGAAGAACCACCCGCTCACCACGGCTCACACCTGGCTGCGGTTATTGGGCCACATGGCCGTATGTACATACGTGGTCAATCATGCCCGGCTCCATCTCCGGCCTCTGCAAGTGTGGCTGGCGTCAGTCTACATCCTCAACAGGCACAACCTAGACCAGGTAGTCAGGATGCTGGATCACATCCAGTCGTCCCTGGTTTGGTGGTTGGACCTCAGGTTGGTGTTGGAGGAGTTCCCTTTGCGGCCCCAGCCCAGTTGCTGACCCTGGTCTCTGATGCTTCTGACCTGGGATGGGGAGCCCACCTGGGCGAGCTCAGCGCAAGGCCGTTGGCTGCGGGATGATTGGGCCCTCCATATCAACGTTAGGGAGCTCAAAGTGGTTCGCCTGGCCTCCCAGGCTTTCTTGCCCCACCTGAGGGGCAAGGTGGTGCAGGTTAAAAAAAGGCAGAATATCTATTATACAATAAGCTTTAGGTTATGTATCCTAAAGAAGCAAAGAGAACAATTTGTGTGTGTAGGCAGGTCACCTTCTATGGAAGCAGTGCAGGCTTAATGGTAGAGGATTTTGTAACAGATTGGGGAATACAGAATACAACCTGATAGCAAAAAACCCACAATTCACATTAACCAGTGTCTCAGACCGACCTGCCTATGGCATTTTGAAGAAGTGAGTATAATAGATCAGGGTCTAAAATAAGGGGAAAGTTAATAGCAAATCATCTTTCTAATGCTTGGATTTAAATTGTCAGGTTTCCTTAAAATACCAGTGACCGCCTCAGAAGCTGTCTCTGTTTTTGCTGTAAAGGGCTTTGCATTCTAAGATTCATATAAGAATTAGCTAACGTGGAGGAGTCCTGCCTTGCAGTCTCAGGTTGCCAGATGCCTAAAGCATGTGTGGGTGTGTCTCGCTGTATTGTGATTGACACAAAATGCAGGATTATAAAAGATACCTCATTTTTCCAATTGGTAAAACTGGGGATTCTTCCTGCTAAGCCTATGGAAAAGATGTAAATAAAACACTTTAATCTGGAAGGTGCATGTAATCTGGATATGCATGTAGGTGTGTAGAGATTTTTTTGTTTTAATGTTTAATTCTTCTGCAGCCTTATTCTTACCTTATGAATTCTGTGTTAAATGTTCCAAAACATCCAAACCACCCACCCACCCACACACACCCATTTCAAATGAAGACTCAGCACTATCATAAGGAATGTTTAATGAATACATATATTTTGCCACTGTACTCTCATTGGTGTATGTAGAACCTAATTTCACATTTATAATAAGGAAACTGCATGAGTGATCAAACGACACTTGTGTTTTCTTTGCTGCCATCTGAATCCAAATCTTAATATTTTAAGTTGTTAGGTGGTGGGGGTGGAAGGAACAGCTGATTCCTGATATATCGCAAACAAGATATCATGGAGAGAATGCTGTCAGACCTGTTTTATGAATGCAAATATTTTCCAGTGTTTCCCCAGAAACCTAACTGGTTCTTTCTTGCTTGTCTGTTCTTTTAAGCCCCCTGCGTTAAAACCTCTTAATACTTCAGAATTCTAAAGTAGGGTGTGGGAGGCAAGTGGGGAAAGAATTGAGGGAAACTGAAGAGGCAGGAGTTTGTGTTGAAACCCATCCAAAATTTCTGCTCACTTTTCAGGCAGAAGTTGCATTACATACCCCATTTTGGTACCGTTTTCCAATCGTGCTCCCATTAAAGTTCTGCTTCTTAATGGGGTCTGCGTTCCACCAGTTGAGAATCAATGTCGTGTTACATGCTAAATAATTTGGTGCTGGTTCTATTATTCAGTGAAGTTTAGGGCTTGATGAATTGCATACCATCTAGCTTTCTCGCTAAAACTGGGAGCATTTGTTCTTTTCAGTTTTGCTCTGCCATTTGGAGGTAAAACTTAACTGCTTTATGCCAAGAACTAATGTAGAATACTTAGGGCTTGTGTACACTGGCACTTTACAGCTCTGCAACTTTCTTGCTCGGGTGTGAAAAAACACCCCCCTGAGCGCCGCAAGTTTCAGCGCTGTAAAGTACCAGTGTAGACAGTGCACCAGCGCTGGGAGCTATTCCCCTCGCGGAGGTGGGGTTTTTTTGAGCGCTGGGAGAGCTCTCCCAGCACTATGCCACGGCTGTGCAAGCCACGGTAAAGCGCTGTTGCAGTAGCGCGTTAACGTTGCCAGTGAAGACCCCTTAGAAATCCAAAAACGTTAGCATTTAATCCTTGTTTCACCCCAGTAAGTGCTATCTTGGAATGAATGGAGTAGAAGGAAGAATAAAGAGAGTTTACCCTGAGGATTGGAGGAACAGCACTTTCTTCCTTTCCTCCAGTAATTGAGAGGCAGGAGCATTTTCGCTTTGAGTGGGAAAGTTTGTTGAAGCCAGTAGGAATTGAAAGTTGGTGTATTCTTTGCAGCACTATAGAATAAGAGTTCTAAAGATTTGCTTTCTAGCTGAACAAAGTGAGGAATGAGACTTATTGTTGCTTTGGAGCTATTAGGTAGAAATGGCAGTAAAGCTTTTGTGACCCTGACTGTGGTATGTTAGAATTGTTTCTAGTACTTTTTGGAAAGGAGTACGCAAGGGAGGTCATTTATAACCTGCATGATTAGACTTTTTAAATCTATATCTGAGCCCTGAAAAATGTGTACCAAGACTTTGATTAATTCAAACTGGAACGGGTACAAAGAAGGGCCACTAGGATGATCCGGGGAATGGAAAGACACTCGTATGAAAGGAGACTTGAGGAGCTAGGTTTGTTTACCTTAACCAAAAGGAGGCTGAGGGGAGATATGATTGCTCTCTTTAAATATATCAGAGGGATAAATACCAAGGAGGGAGAGGAATTATTTCAGCTCAGTACTAATGTGGACACGAGAACAAATGGATATAAATTGGCCGTCTGGAAGTTTAGGCTTGAAATTAGGCGAAGGTTTCTAACCATCAGAGGAGTGAAGTTTTGGAACAGCCTTCCGAGGGAAACAGTGGGGGCGAAAGACCTCTCTGGCTTTAAGACTAAGCTTGATAAGGTTATGGAGGGGATGGTTTGATGGGATAACGTGATCTTAGTCAATAGGTCAATAACTTGCCATCACTGGTAATTAGTACCATGGGTCAATGATGGGATATTAATAGTCGTTTTCCTGAGTGTCTGGCTGGAGAGTCTTGCCTGCATGCGCGGGGTTCAGCTGATCGCCATATTTGGGGTCGGGAAGGAATTTTCCTCCAGGGTAGATTGGCAGAGGCCCTGGAGGTTTTTCGCCTTCCTCTGCAGCATGGGGCAGGGGTCGCTTGCTGGAGGATTCTCTGCAACTTGAAGTCTTTAAATCATGATTTAGGGACTTCAACAGCTGAGTCAAGGGAGAGAATTAATCCAGGAGTGAGTGGGTCAGCTTTTGTGGCCTGCATCATGCGGGAGGTCAGACTAGATGATCATAATGGTCCCTTCTGACCTTAAAGTCTATGAGAATAGTTCATCAGTTTTAAATACAAAATATCACACCTGAATTTTACTTGGTTTATTTGTTCCAAATGTTTAATAAACTTCCTGAAATTACTGTCCTAATCTAAGATGTTTTATATCTGTTACCTATATTTTATCCAACTCTTGAGGAAGGAGCCAATAATGAAGAGCCATTGGAAAACCACAATGAGAATACCAGACAAGTTTTACATCAACATGTGGTTTTCCAATGGCTCTTCATTATTGGTTCCTTCCTCAAGAGTTGTGTGTCTGGTAGGGATTGGGTAATGGTATAAATGTGACTACACAATTGTTTCAAAGTGTAGGCATTAAGGTCTCTTTCAAAGAGGTTGGTCTGGCTTTTCTTGGGTATATTCCTGAAACTAGCACAGGTAAATTCACTTTTTTTATTAAGTGTCTATATAATCTAGTGGTTCTCTCAAGTCATTTAATGCTTTGGGGTAGTCGTCTTTATTGTCAGTATTTGAAACACTGGGTGAATACTGAGAAGGACTTACGAATTATTTTAGCTGCAGCAGGACTCATCAGTGAGTGGTGTACTCTTGTAACTGATTGTAGCACTGCATGAACCACACTTGGAGCAGTGGGGCTTGTAAGATGTCCAGAACTTCACTTCATGGTTTAATAGATCTACATATAAAGGAGTGAAATTAGGGTATCTTGGAGGATGATTATTTTATTGATAGCATCTTACTCTGCTTTTCCTTTCAAAAATGTAAAGCAGAAGAAAGCTTTATGGAAAACCTGAGCTAATTCACTTTTTTTTAAACAGGCACCATCATTATTGGTAATGACAGGGGTGAGATTAACTCACTTATCTGGAGCAAAAGGATGCTTGAAAAAGCACAGAGGCCTCCTTTTACTTCCTGTTTCTGTGCTAAATTGCTCCCTTATAAAAAAATTTGCACTCCAGAGTTTTTCTTTTTGCAAAGAGGAATTAAAAGGTTCCATGATTCAGCAGCAACTGTATGAGTCTCTGGAACTATTAAAACTGCCAGAGAGAGAAGCTAACCAAGCGGTCAGAACTATTCGCTTACATGTTTTCTATTTTCCTTCCCCCATATATCAACAGGTGTAACTGAAGGGAGCTTTCAAAGATGTCGAAAACTAACAAATCAAAATCTGGATCCCGCTCGTCTCGTTCAAGATCTGGATCGAGATCACGCTCCCGATCCTTCTCCAAATCCCGTTCCCGCTCCCGTTCTGTCTCGCGATCAAGAAAACGCAGGCTCAGGTAAGCGGCTTGATTGCACCCTTTCACTTGAAAGAGTTTTTCTTCTCCCTCTGTCCTGCTCAGATGGTGGCTGCACTAACAAGCCCTCCTGTGAAAACCCTTTTGTTAGATTCTAGAGTAGCTTAAGTGTTCTGTCTTGGGTTACTGATTTTGTTTGCTCTCTGTTCTGTCTTGCAATATGCTATTGATAGGGTGTCCTACAACACACGTGTGTCTTGCATTCTTCTGCACTTTTTAATAATCGCTGATCATTTTAATGTAACATTCCCATATGTTTCTTATATAAGTAGATGTAGCTCCTCAGAATGCTGTGCTGTTAGTGAAGGAATGTTGACCTAGACTAAATGGAGGAAAGGATAAATTTTACTTTATGCAGTAGATGACATCTTACCTAAGGCTTCATTTTAAACCTCTTAACAGACCTAAGTTGTTCTTGATCAATTTTTTTGTAAATTATTCACTTTGATGATTTAAGGGCTGAAATCAGTGTGTTGACATTTTTGGCATCATTTCTTGTGGGGGAGACAACTGAGAGATTTCCACAACGAAACGTGCTCCTTCTTTTCATTTATTATCTTCTCTGTTCTCTTCCCCCACCACCCCCCGAAACTTCATTGATAACAGCTTTAAAAACGGTCTTTAGGAAAAGTCCTGCATTTCTTAGAGTTGAGTTCAGGAGGGTCTCTTCCAGAGTCTCAGTCTAAGCCTCTGACGGGAAAGGTGGATGTGTGTGTGTGTGTGTGGAGGTTGGGGGGTGTTCCATCATGAGGGGAGTCAGTAACTGAATTCTGCAATGGTAACTATGGGCAGATCATGTAAATTAGTTGAGATCTATGGTGAGAAATCCTCATTGTGCATGATAGTTGCTGCATCTGTGAATTACTTACTGACTGGACCAATTTAAGACTAAATAAAAGGAAAGCATGGATTTCCATCACCCAGT
The DNA here is from genome assembly GCA_003942145.1 of Platysternon megacephalum. NCBI lineage: Eukaryota > Metazoa > Chordata > Testudines > Platysternidae > Platysternon > Platysternon megacephalum. The sequence continues at coordinate 2,779,287 of QXTE01000016.1, read as the reverse complement.
ATCCTACGTGACTAGTTAAGGCTTTTATATCTTGCAAGGCCACCACCATTTGGTAAAGATCTTCACTTTAAAAAAAACAAAACAAAAAAACCCCTCTGTTCCAGTTGGGCTAGATGTTATGATGTCCATCTGCTTTTTCATGAATCTGAAATGCATCATGAAGATTCTGAACATTGCTAGGCTTGTAAACATATGCAACTGTTAATAATTCAAAGGGATTTTTTTAAGATGCAGAAACATAATAAAAATACAGTTGGAAAGAGGAGATGGCCAGGACAAAACCAAAGCAGAGATGGAGACGCAAGTGGAACTGAGTTCTTTTGCAGAGAAGCTGAAGTATTAGAAAGGGTGCAGTATAGGTTTGGAGCATCTGGCCAGCATTGAAGTAACTATGGAATCCAGATGCATTAAATCGAACAGGGCAAATCTCTCTTGTCTTGTGTTGCTGCTGAAACAACTTGGATGTTGTTAATAAATTGGTAAAAGAGAATTGGAATGGAGAGGGTTAATATAGACAAGTCCTCTTCTTGCAAGGCTTTCGCATACTCACTGAGGTAGGTGTAGTGTGATATCTTAGGGAGAAGAGACTAGAAAATTAATCTGTGTTTAGGGGAAAAAAATTGGGGACATCATTTTGCTTTCCATGTCCCTTGGTGGTTTGACTTGTATTCCGTGCTCTTCCCCCATGTTTGCTTCTGGTTAGTCTTGTGTACTTAACTTTTGTTTGTAGGATCAAGTATGTTGCTGTTTCTTTTCATTTTTGACTGTTGTAAAAAGTGTGGAATTGCCAGAACTTGAGAACAATGTATATTAAATTAACCGGCTAGCCATGCAGTGCAAAAGACTTCAAAAATAATTCACTTCTGGCACATGTATATTGTATTTTGCATACTGCATCCTTTTTAAATGATTTCTTGTAAACAGTCTCTGCAGATTTTGGAGTGAGATTTTCATGTTCCATGCCTCAATAAAATGACAGAATGGATTTTGGAAGCAGCATGCAACAGGTCCCTCACTAGTAATTGGTAACAAATGCAGTAGGCGCCTGGGGACGGGGAGCATGTGAATTCTGCTTAGTGCTTTCGAAGCACTTCTCTTAATCAGTTCATTTTCACTGCCTGCATCTGCATGTGCCTTTCCTTCTTTCTTGTGTTGATACTGTTTTCGAATGAGGTAAGTTGCATTGTTTTCTTGTTTTGAATAAAGGAGCACAAATTCTATCAGGAGACGATTAAGCAATTTATATTAATGCAGATTCATACCAGATGTTACTAGTGCTGTAACATAAGCTGTTGCCTGTTAAATATTAGTGTATTTGATAATTGGTCAAAAGAGAACCTCATTTTAACCCAATTAAAAGTGAGATTTGACTTTAAGCTTTAGAAACTTCAGTGGCAGTGTTGTGTACAGTTACTAATATTTTGGAGAGAGAGATGTAGAAGTTGATGCCCGTCAGAATAAGATATCTAAATACTGTTACTGCCAGGAATTAGTCAACTCTTTAGATAACTGGAACTTTATTAATACAGTAAGAAAAGTGTTTTAATGTTTGCAGTAAATATGCATCATCATAAACAATGAGTGAGATTTGCTGCAGGGATTTTTAACCCTGTGTAGTGTTGGAGTTTTCTTCATATTTTACAAGAACATAGTTGCTCATACCCTTCCCTGTCAGTACAACTTTGCAGTTGTCCAATATTCATTAAGTACATTAACCTGATTAATCTTGAGTCATGATGCTACTTTTAAAACTGCAACTACTTCAGTTGTTTAAATACTTGATAAAACTAAGCGGAATCCAATTATATTGGAAAAACACCTTGTACTTCTCCAGATCTGATCAGCACTTGCATATCCCCTGAAATGTTGTGTTCTTTAAATCTGTAACCCCAGATATGAACACTCCCATTTAGCCCTAAATTCCATTCTCTTCCTTCTTCCACTAATAACCTGCATGCTCATATCGACCCCTTGAAAAGCAAGCTGACGTGTGTTGATAAACAGTGCCATCATGTGGCATCATGCTAGGGATACATCAAATGCCTTAGGCAGTCTTTTCTTGATGCTCTGTCTTTATTTTACTTGATGGAGATTAAGATTAAGAACAACAGCAATTCATGTATGGTTTGAGATTAGAAATATAGAGAAGTCAGTCATTGGTTTTTCTCTTCAGTGCTACCATTTTCACTTACAAGTGTTGAAGTTCATTTAATTTCTCTGGCAAGGAAAGGTTTTTCCTCTTGAAATCCTGTTTAAAATTAAAAGCATATGAGATATTTGGGGGCTGCAAAGAAGGGAAAATTCAGTCTGTTACAAGAGACAGCGCTGGCCTTATGGGGTAGAAATGCATTCCCGCCATGCGGGAGACCAAGGATTAGAGATAGCTTTGGCACTCTTTGAACTGTGAAGACTGGACACTTGAGAGACATGCCACTTGGATTTCTGAAGGTGGGTACCAGCCACATTAGTCCGAGGACAGTCAGAACAAATGTATCCCTATCATGGTCTCAGCTGTGATTCTAAGGAGGTTGGTCTCCTGTCCAGCTGTAGTTCAGATGTCATGAAATTACTGCCAGGGATTGTGTGTGGATGGGGCAACAGTGTTCACTGGGAAAAAAGGTGTAGTGTTCACATGAGCAAAGGAAAAATCACTTAAGGGGCTGTGAACCCTACACAAAACCACTAAAATAACATTTAAAACTCTGTTTCAAATAGAAGGCTGCATTGAGGGAAAGAGGTTTCCAAATACTGTTTTTTCTTTTTCAGTTCTAGGTCCCGTTCAAGATCATATTCTCCGTCTCACAACAGAGAAAGGAACCACCCAAGAGTGTATCAGAGCCGGGATTTCAGAGGTCATAACAGAGGGTACAGGAGACCATATTATTTCCGTGGGCGGAACCGAGGATTTTATCCATGGGGCCAATATAACCGAGGAGGCTATGGAAATTACAGGTCAAATTGGCAAAATTATCGCCAAGCCTACAGCCCTCGTAGGGGGCGTTCCCGATCTCGATCACCAAAGAGAAGGTCTCCATCACCAAGATCAAGAAGCCATTCTAGAAACTCTGATAAGTCATCTTCTGATAGGTCAAGGAGGTCTTCATCTTCCCGGTCTTCCTCGAACCACAGCCGAGTTGAGTCTTCCAAGCGTAGGTCCATAAAGGAAAAAAAGTCCTCTTCCAAGGACACGCGGGCATCACAGGCTGCGGGAGATAATCAAGGTGATGATTCGAAGGATCAGCCATTTTCGGGAGGAGCTACTCAAGATGTCAAGGTGTCTGAGGGGTCAAAGCCATGGCAAGACATGACCACTTACAGCACAAGTTCAGTGTCAAGAGTGTCTGCCGTGCCTGAGCTTAGCCCAAGAGAGCGCAGTCCTGCGCTAAAAAGTCCTCTCCAGTCTGTTGTGGTGAGGCGCCGTTCTCCTCGGCCAAGTCCATTGCAGAAGCCCAGTCCTCCACTGTCAAACCCCTCACAGCTGGGGTCGGTTTTACAAAGCAGTGCCTCATTTCAGACAGGCTCACATCAGGGTCCGTTTGACCATGGTTCATCAGGATTGAGCCCAACGAGGAAGAGTCCTGTGTGTAAAAGTCCCACGACAATCAGTTCAATTTATGGTGCCTCGCAGAAGGAGGAAGCAGCAGCTCCTGGCGGGGCAGCCTTTTCAAAGAGGCAAGTTGTGCATTTTTCCTTTGTGTTCAGTTCACATGCCAGGTACTCTGGGGCGGAGGGGGGGGGGAATTGGGAAGGTGTGTGTAACTCTTATTGAGTGGTAGAGTGGTAGGCCTTATTCTGCATTATAGGAAATAGTTCTCTAGTTTTGTTTTCTTAACATCATAACTTTTAGTGTTGTAAAGATTACATAGATACCCCAGAATTCCCTTTTGAACTTGAAGGTTATTTTTATAAAAATTTTAAGTGCTCAAGGAGCTTTTCCAGTAATTTGATTTTTTTTTTTTTTTTAAATTAGTCTAAAAATTGTCACATTCCTGAATCACTGCATATAACTTGTATATATTTGTGGTTGTATATTCCCTAGCTCATTTATGGTTAATTACTTATTTTAGGGCATTTCCCAATTTTAAATGGACATTAGAACATTCAAAATTCAGTTGGTGCTGCTGATGCCAGACTTGCTGATTTTGGGGGAAGAGGTGCAGATGCAACTAAAACCTTCACTTGCAGAAGGCTTGTTTGCTTGCTTTTGGGCACTGTCAAGTTTAACAGACAAAATATTGATTCCCTCTTGAAATCTATCCCAGAGTTGGTAGGCTTGTGGTTCTTGGACTCCAGCAAATGTTATAAGTTTGCAAAGGGAAACATCTTGTTTGTTTTTTAAACACACAACTTACTGCGTATTCTAATAGAAACAAACCAATACAAGCACTGTGAGAGCCATGGTGCAAATGCATTGGGATAAATTTTATGTATGATTGGAATCAGGAAAAAAAAGATCTTCAGTATAGGAGTATCTTTCTAGTCTGGTCCAGTCAGCAGTCCCAAACCCCTGACAAGTGTCCTTCTAATTAATTTCATTTTAAAGGACCTCCTCACTCGAAAGGTACTGTTGTGTTCTCAAATGGTCCTTAATCATTTTCATTTCTCTCTGTTAATTTAAGATTATTTGGGGCAAATTCTATTAATTATCAAAGACCTCTGATGATATTAGCAGAACTAGGTCTTACTCCACTCTTGACTTTTAAAATAGTGTGTTGAGGTGCTTTAGACTTAACCCACCACTATCCCATTGAAATATGTGCTGATAATCTTTCACCAGCATACTTTTAAACTTTAAATTGGTTTGGGGGATTGTCATTCCCAGTAGTAGAATAAAGTGTCTGTCTGTTCTCCCAAGAGAAGAAATATTTTTCCCATTAACCTTTTTTTTGTTGCTTTTATTTGTGTTTACAGTATATGAAATGTTTAGCTTTCCTAGGAAACTTGCATCCAAAATGTGACGTAGCTTTTGAGGCATTTATTTCCAGTGTGTTGTTTAAAGCAGAACAGTCCAAGTTGAAAGTTTTGATGTGTTAATTCTTCTGAACCAGGTTTGTAAGTGACTAAACAGATTGGGTAAGACCTTAATATTTTCCTTAGAAAATATAGGTAAGTTGGTTCTCTTTTTTATTTGCTCAAGAAGAGCTTTTGCTGTTCCACTTTGCTCTTGAACCTCACATCATCCATTTTGCATACCCATCTTCCAGCACGTTTGCTGAATATATTAAGACCTTATTCATGTCTTCTAAAGTAAAAATTTGGGTAGCCTGCTTTACATTTTACCTTATTTATTAGGGACTAGAGAGAGCTTTCTGTATGTTTTTAAGTCTTGGCATTTTTAAGACTTGTTTGTTTGCTTTGAATTTTAGGAATTAAAGACTCTTGTCTATACTTTAATAAGAGAATTGCTTAAATGTGTGTGTGTGTGTGTATGTGTGTGTTTGTTTTTTAAATAGGTATTTGGAAGAACAGAAGACTGAGAATGGGAAAGACAAGGAACAGAAACTAACAAATGTTGAAAAGGAAAAAATGAAAGAGAAGGGAGGCTTCTCTGAGTTGGGTTTAGCAGATGGCAAGATGAAATCAGACCTGTATACCTCCAAAACTGACCCTGAAAAGCCTTATCGCAGCAGCCAGTCTCCTAAACGCTATAAGTTTCGGGATGACTTTGAGAAGCTGAAGATGGCTGAGTTCCACAAGGAAGGTCATTATGGCAAAGAGGAGATGGATGAGCAGGATAAGAAAGACAAGGCAAAGGGCCGAAAGGATTCGGAGTTTGATGATGAGCCCAAATTCATGTCTAAAGTGGTAGCAACCTCCATCAAAAATCAGGATGAGGATAGGCCAGGTAAATGGGAAGGCGTAGTGTTCTTACCATCTGCAAAGGAGAAGCAAAGGAAAGCTGAGGAAATGGAGGAGGATCCCTATTCTGAAAGATCTAAAAAGGAAGACAAGCTAGCATCCAAGAGAGCAGAAGCTGGTCACAGGGGGTTTGTTCCCGAAAAGAATTTTAGAGTGACCGCTTACAAAGCAAGTCAGGAAAAAAGTACTTCACCACCTCTGAGAAAGGCCTCTGAGAGTCGGGAGAAGCCAGGAACCAGAGGAGATGGTTTAGCCACTGGCAAATCCTCCTTTTCCATTACCCGGGAGGCCCAGGTCAATGTCCGAATGGATTCCTTTGATGAAGATCTTGCACGGTAAGGATTTGCCTTTAAGTTAAATCTAGGTAGTGGCTTCACTAGCCTATTTTCTTTCCCCCCCCTTCCCCTCCCACCTTAACCCCTTGTGGATCTCTCTAAAACGTAGGCAGGTTAAATAAAGAATATTGTACAATCAGCTACCAACACATCATTTGTCACAGAGAGCACATGCATCTCTAAATGTTAACACACCAATATGACTCTCCTGTGTGGAAGGTGCATCATGTTATCCCCATTTTGCAGATGGAGAAAGTGAAGCATAAAGTTTAAGTGACTTTCCCTCAGCTACACAGGAAGTCAGTGCAAAGAGAGGTTTCAGAGTAATAGCCGTGTTAGTCTGTATCCGCAAAAAGTACTCCTATTCCTTAGTGCAAAGAGACTAGTTTAGAACTTGGGAGTTTCTGGATCCCAGTCCTTCATTCAAACCACACCATTCCGTGTTCAACAGTAATCAAATTCTGCTCCCCACTGTCCAGAGCTACTCAGAATGTTGCAATGTCAGCATTACAGCTTAAAAAATGTATGTTTGTAGGGCACTTTGTTCCTCTTCTCAATATATGGTAACATTGAAATCCTAGAAGCCCCAAAAGCCACTTAAAATTTTCTGTAAGGCTCTGGTGCTTCAGGAGACCACTAGGGGGATGCTCAGTAAAGTTAGTTCTGCTAAAGGGAAGAGCTGCTAGTCAATAAATGTCAGTTTGCTCTGTGGAACACTAGAGGGAGGCTAAATCTCAGCAGGAATGAAGAGAAAGGAACTAAGATGGCTGCTGATGGCATGTGAGTCAGATGTGAGGACATGCAACACAGGTTTTACGGATTAATATCTGAACAGTACTTTGAACATGCAAACAATAAGCGATCAGAATTATCATTACAGCGTTATAATGCAGTTTGGATGTGCTTTAAAAAACAGCCTTTTCTGAGCCACAGGATTTGCTTTTACTAAAGCAATTCTATACATGAGGTGTGTGCTGTGGAGATGCGTGGATTATATTCTGCAGCAGCAGAGTGGATGAAAAACCCTCACTTTAAAAAAATAAAATCAGACTTTATATTAAATACATTTTTCTTTTTAAAAATCAGTTTAAAATTAAATTTGAAATTATGACAACCTATGTTAAGGCCTAGATTTACTATAATCTGTTAACATAATGTAATTAAATACTGCATCAGTGAGCCCTCTTCAGTTTTAATCAGTTAAAGGGTGTCACTTTTTTATACAGAATCGGGGGGAAACAATGTTGTGTACTGCATTAAGGATCTGTATTTTCATTATTTTTAGTCTGGAGAAAATGCTTTCAGCAAGTGCTTTCCTTTTCCGTTGGGCTGGAAAGCGTTTACTTTCTTTACTTTTGGTTTCAGTGTAGCTAGCCGGCGTAGCGAGACAATTGTCTTCTGTTGGACTAGTTCATTCAAAGATGAAAAATCCATTAAGAGCCAAAAAAGTAGGAAAGCTTGTTTTCCTCTTCTTGTCTATGGATAATAACCCGGTGGGAGAGAATAAGATCTACTAGTTCTAAGAACTTGAAGAACATGGGACCAGAGTTTCAAAGATCTGTAGGTGCCTACTGGGTTTACAAAAGCATTTAAGCACCCATGGTACCTAACGCCAATTAATGTCAGTGGGAGTCAGGTGCTTAACTCCGGTGCTTTTGTAATCCCATTAGACACTTATCGGCATCTTAGATACCTTTTGAAAATCTGGCCCTTGGTGACCATAAGCAGTCTGTTCACTCACTACAGTTTATTCTTCCTTTGTTTAGTCAGGTTTAAATGCAAAACAAGTTTTGATAAACTTTTTTCTTATGTATCCAGCACATTTAAGGGAGCTTTATTTAATCAAAAAACAATTCTAAAATGCTGTTTTTGTGCATTTTTAATTGAATTTCAGTTTTCATCCAAATACAGCTTGACACAAATTACACGTTAAAAAATTAGCATCTAGTATGTAAGAAATGCATCAGTCACCATTTTATAACGTAATAATGTAAGAATCTGAACAAAAGTAAGTAATGCTATATAATTGCTTAAATAAATGTGTATATAGATACAGTGTATCTTCCTGGTTAGCAAAAAGTACCAAATTTAGTGTCAAGGCTATTTTTAGTTGTAGATCAATATGTTTTAAAGGTCCAGTCTCATTGGTGAGTTATTTTCCTAAAGAAAGGTTATACTGAAGTACAAATGTAGAATAAGATTAAAATCAAAGTTTAAAGTTCCTGCTTGGTGCTTTAAATCACTTCGGTTTAAATCAGTCCTCTCTGTGCTGCAGCAGGGCGATGGTGACTGCTACTCTTCCCCAGGGATGTAGGGGTCGGGGGTATCCATGATGTGATGGGAAGGGTTTGACTTGCATACAAGAACTGGGATGTTGGTTGAGCAATACTGGACAGTCAGCTCTCCTGTTTCTGAGCAACCTTTTGTTACTGCTACTCTCTCATCCTCGGTGTGGGTCTGATTGCCCATTGTGGTGAGGCATATCTATTATTAACAGATTCAGCTTTCCTTAGATTTATTCTAGGGCAATATTAAGGTCTTACCCAACCTTTTCAGGGCTTTGAAGATTCTTCTTCCATCTTCTGTGGTTGCCTCCGCTGGTTTTGGGATATTTAACACACTCGGGCATCAAATAAATGATGGCTGAGAAGAGCTTCTGGTCCTGGTCCTATCCAGTTCTCTCTACTGCTTCTGAGATTAAAATCTAGCCGCAGATGTTGGAGGGGGAAGGAAAAAGTAAAATATACTTCTTCCTATATGAGGCTGATGCAGATAGCCCATCATTTGCATATTGTAACAAGATCTGGCTATAAATAGGGAAGTTTGTGATAAACCTTGCAGAAAAGAGGAACCCATAGTTCAGAAGCCATATAAGGGGGCAAACACAGAACCATTGAAAATTGTATTGCAGATGACTTTCTAGTAGTACATAAAATGCAGTGGCTGGAATAAGTCCAGTTTATTGCTTTGAAGGTTGTCAACTTGCAGTTTGAAAGCTGCTTTTGTTTAGCTTGCTTTTATGATGGTTATATTTTTAAAATGTATGTTCTTTTCTAGTCCAAGTGGTTTATTGGCACAGGAGCGGAAGCTATGTCGTGACTTAGTACACAGCAACAAAAAAGAGCAGGAGTTCCGCTCCATTTTCCACCATATACAGTCAGCTCAGTCTCAGCGAAGTCCTTCTGAATTGTTTGCTCAGCACATAGTGACTATAGTCCATCATGTAAAAGGTGAGTCAAATGTCCACGCATTCTTGGTTGAAAGTTCACCCTTTGCTTCTCCACCCCACTATATCTGTTCCTTGGAAAACATTCATCCTAGTTAATTACCCAAGAGAATTGCTGACCAACAGGACAAGTGATAGAGTAGAATAGCAACCATGTAGGATGTTTTTCCCCCAAGTTCTTGCATTTAGCTGTAGGAGGAGATGGGGAAGGCAGTCTTGCCTACCCTCGAAACAGCGAAAAGCAATACTCTTGCTGCAGACTGGCATGGGATCTGCAGATATTTGGGGTATTCTAATGGATTTGCATAAATTTAGTTTTTGTTTTAAAAATATGTTCATTGTTAAACAGATTTGGGGCAGAATTCACCACTGACACAGTCATGCGCCATTTCTTTGATTTCAAGGGGGGGTGGCCTCCACTTTTGCTAGACCCATTGACTCTCATCCGTTTGTCCTCTAGCTACACATTTTTACTTTCTGAATCCATTGAAGACATGGTGGTAGAGCTCACATGTCTTTTCCTAAAATCTGACTTGTCTTAATTGTGTGATGTTTCTTCATTGAAAACCCCGACAGAGCATCACTTTGGGTCTTCAGGAATGACACTGAATGAACGCTTTACAAAATACCTAAAGAGAGGAATGGAGCAAGATCAAGCTAAAAACAAGAAGAGCCCTGAAATCCACAGGTGGGGAGTATTGTTTTAATGTTTTTTCTAAAGCTCCAGGGGTATTTTTAAAATATTAATAGTTAACTATGGGGCATAATTCAAAAATCCAAAGAGGAGCCAACAGTAAACAAAACTTAGCCATCTAGTTAGGAACATAGTAATTGCCATACTGGGTCTTGGACAAGGTCAGTGATTTGTCTAGTTCAGTGGTTCTCAAACTGTGGGTCAGGACCCCAAAGTGGGTCACGATCCCGTTTTAATGGGGTCGCCAGGACTGTCATTAAACTTGCTGGGGCTTGGAGCTGAACCCAAAGTCCAAGCCCCACCACCCAGGGCTGAAGACCTCAAGCTTCCTCACCCCCCAGGGTGGGGGGGGCTAAGGCTTCAGTCCCTCTTCCTGCCGTCTTGTAGTAATTTTTGTTGTCAAAAGGGAGAAACCCTGGTCTAGTTTGATTTCCATTCTCTGATAGTACCAGCTGATTCAGAGGAAGGTGTAAAAAACCCTATAAGGACAACTATGGAATAATCGGACTCAGAAAAGGTTGTTTTTACTCCTTTTTAGATGGCTGAAGACTCTGAAGCATGAAGTCTTATATCCCTTATCAAATTGTTTTGATGATGTCTAATGTAATTGCATGTTCATGTCACAGAAATGCCTAATTGTCTTTGAATCGTGCTAGCTCCAGGCTCCTAGTTTGAGGAAATAAATTCCACAGATTGATTAGTCCTTAAAAAAAAAAAAATCACATATACATTTTTACTCTCTCACCTTTACATTTCTCCTCTTTCAATTTTATTGAATGTTCCCTTGTTCTTGTTTGGTCTTATCACGCACACAATTTTAAACCCACAAAAGTAAGTGACAACAGTGCCTCTATGACATGGCTATTCCCAATTTATATTAATTTATCTTTTTAAAATAGCCCGTACTTGTCTTTCTGCCTAAGTATTGTTGTTTGCACTGTATGTGTGGTCATCCATGCTATTATCTAGGCACAGAGAAGTGTGTCTAGATTTTCAGCCCAAACCCAGTTTAAATTTGCCGGTCTCTTTTTTGTAAATAAATATAACCTCTTTACCATATTTGCAATCTGTTAGATAACACTTTCTTTGGAGCTATTGGGCTTTGCCATTGAAGTAGGCAATGAAATATTATACAAGAGACCTGTGATTTGTGGTGGGCAGCACAGTAACGCATGCTCAGCAGCTGCCCAGTCAATCATGGGTAAGAAAACCATATTACAAGGACTTCTAACACACTAATGATCAGTTCATTAACATAATGCACCTGTTACGGTCTGAATATCAGGATTGTGTGTTACTCTGTATGCATAGCATCTCACTTTCAGGGAGTAATGGCCTGCTCAGCTTTGCTTTAAAAAGCAGTATAGTGTGTATATTTATAATGGAGAAACTACCTGTTTTAAAATAGAATTAGGATTAGGAGAACTTGGAGTACAGTTTATGGGAAAGCTGTAATAGCTTCATTCTCTGCTTTATTTTTAGGAGGATAGATATTTCTCCCAGTACTTTCAGAAAACACGGATTCACTCCAGAGGAAATGAAGAGCACCAGAGAGCCTGGCAACAAGGTGAACTGTTGATCTGATCAATAATTGAACCAAATGAGTGCATTGGGCATGAACTTAACAGTGATGTTTTTGTTTAAATTACTCTCTACTTAAGTTTGTGTTTTTCTTTTAAGGATGGGCATAATTCTAAAAATGAACTACAAAGGGTTAATTTTTATTAAAAATGTATCAACAACCTTTGTGAAGTGGTTAGAATATGGTAAATGACCCCAAAGTCAATTGAGGTGAGCTTGAGAAAAAAAAAGAGGATATTTGGAACAAGTGCCCATGATGAGAGAAGAGACTTTTTGTGATATTTTTCTGCTTGTAAGTATTATTAAATCAATTGTATACATGCGATATTTCCAACCATGTTTTCAAAAGACATGCATGTCAAAAAGGAAAGTAAAAATAAATCCATATCTAAACCAAATACACTATTACTAAGCAGATAATAAATCTTGTTCTAACACTTTACTGTATCATTTCTGTTGATTGCTGTTGCTTTAACACTCAGCACCTGTTTTGATAGAACAGGCCCCTGGGAATCCAGTATATTAGCTATTTTGAGTAGAACAATGTTAAGCCATTTTACAATCTATAAGCAATCATAAAAATGGATTAACCTAAAATGTTACATTTTGGGGTTTTTAACCTTTGTTTGTTCAACTTCATACATATTTACAGTGAAGAGATTTAAACAGTCCTGCTGAAACCTTACTTGTTTCATATATTTGTTTTTGATTTTTTCCAAACACACTTGTGGCTTGACATGGACGATGGTGAGATGAATTTGATGGGCCTGATCTCTGAGCGCCAGCTTGGCAGTGTGTATAAAAAACATGGTTTTCAAACAGCTCTCCAGCCCTTCATGAAACAGATGTGCCCTCACAAATGCAAATAGGTGTCTGCTGCGCTACATAAGGTTGCTGCTGCTGATTTTGTCACTTACCTATCAACCATCGTGTTGGGAGCATTTTTGCTCTGAGTAACAGTTAAAGCCCTTTGCCTGGGGAAAGCAGAAGAGCAAACAATACAAACAAAGCACCAACTCCCACTCCTGCTGCTAATTGAAATTAATCTTTATTTAAACAAAAAAGTATTTAGAAATTCATGTAAGTAAAAATTTAATAGCTAGAGAATTACTAATCCCTGTTTTTATTTAATTCAAGGCAAATCTAATCATCTGGTGCATGTTGCGAATCCAGTCATGCAGTTCCCAAGCATAGCACTGTGCAAATACTCTAGAGCCTCCTCAGTTAACCCAATAACTATTTTCCTTTTCCAAAGGATAATTTCTTAATTGGAAAATGATATTAAGACAAGTGTTACACACCCAGAAAATTTCCTCTTGTTAACTAAATTTTTGTACCTAGTGTTGAAGATTTTTCTGCATACAATTGACTATACTATTCTTGACTATGCCTTTTCTGGTTATTGGCTATTTTCTCTTCTCTTCATAATGTAACTTACATTAATAGAGCTGCTAGACAGACACATGGAGGGGGAAATCTTGTGTAGAATGCCCCCTGGTTCTGTGAAATAAAGTGCAACTGGTGTGTCATTCATAGAGAAGATCACCACTAGTAAGGATGTTTGGTTTCGATTGACAGCGATTAAAACAAGATTCCGAGAATGTTCATGATATTTCCCAGAATAAATTCAACAGCTGCGTTTCTCTGGCCTCTGAGTAACTCCACCACTTGAATTAGTAACCGTGATGTTAGCATCACATCTTCCAAGTGGCAAACAGCTATTGCCCCTCCTTCAGTGCTGCCTTCAGGTCTAGCACTTTAAAATTTCTTCTGTCATTCAGAGAGATGGGTCTGATCTGTCTGAGGAGGGGGAGGAATTCTGTTATTTGGTGGCAATCCCCTGGGGGACACGAGAAACATAAAGAGCTAGGGCTGCATGTGCCCCCCAGTTGTGATACAAAATCAGTTGGACTTGACTTCCCATTAGAGGACCATTAGCCGCTAATGTTCTCAATTTTCTCTGGTTGTGATACATAATCCAAGTTAGTCTTTGATTTCCTGATATGGTTCCCCTCTCCTCCCCCTTCCCCCCTGGACTATCTATGTATGTTTATACTGTTTTAAAGAGGGAAAGTGTATATATAATACAATATGTAGGAAAACGGAAGACTTCAAATGAAGATGTTTTATTCTTGTAGTGAATCATTCTGCATTTTTGAATGGTTGGTTTATAAACTCATGCCCTCCAGAAGTCTCTGCAGACAGTAGCAAAGTAATGGTGCTGAAGTCTTTGATAAGCTGCTAAACCTTTCTGTTAAACTCTCACCCATTCCCTGCTTTTGCAGACTGAAGGGAAATATAAAGACGACCCAGTTGACCTGCGCCTTGATATCGAACGTCGTAAAAAACATAAGGAAAGAGATCTTAAACGAGAGAAGTCGAGAGAATCCGTGGACTCAAGAGATTCAAGCCATTCAAGGGAACGATCAACTGAGAAACCAGAGAGAAGTCACAAAGGGTCAAAAAAGAAGTATGTAGAAGGCTAATCTTCACTTCCTTATTGCATGATCCGTGCCACTTTTATTGTGATTGGAAACGACCTTGCATTATGCAATTGATAGTATGTAGGGCTGTTGATTAATCGCAGTTAACTTGCACGATTAACTCAAAAAAAGAATCGTGATTTAAAAAATGAATCGCAATTAATCACACTGTTAAACAATAGAATACCAATTGAAATGTATTAAATATTTGTGGATGTTTTCTACATTTTCAAATATATCAATTTCAATTACAACACATAATACAAAGTGTACAGTGCTCACTTTATATTTTGTATTACAAAAATTTGCATTGTAAAAATGATAAACAAAATAAACAGTATTTTTCAATTCACCTCATACAAGTACTGTAGTGCAATCTTTTTATCATGAAAGTGCAACGTACAAATGTAGGGTCTTTTTGTTATATAAGTGCACTCAAAAACAATGTAAAACTTTATTTAGAGCCTGGCTGAAGAAGTAGGACTGATTGGACTTGTAGGCTCTAAAGTTTTACATTGTTTTATTTTTGAATGCAGGTTTTTTGGGTACATAATTCTACATTTGTAAATTCAACTTTCATGATAAAGAGATTGCACTACAGTACTTGTATGAGGTGAATTGAAAAATACTATCTTTTTTTACAGTGCAAATATTTGTAATAAAAAACAAATGTAAAGTGAGCACTGTACACTTTGTATTCTGTGTTGTAATTGAAATTAATATATTTGAAAATGTAGTAAACATCCAAAAATATTTAAAATAAATGATATTCTATTGTTTAACAGTGCGATTAATTGCTTGACAGCCCTAGTAGTATGCCTGCTGCTGTAACTAATAGCTGAGCTGAGCTTGCCTTCTGTGATTAGATGCAGAACTACAAAAGGGAAGTGCAGCTATCGTACATGTTGAATAATCAGGGGAAACAAACTAAGTGGCTGCTTGTGCCAGGATGAGCAAATTACCTTTTTGTTTTGTTACTGCCTTCGCTTCACACACAGAATGGAGAAATGCGGTCAGTGACTCCACTGATTTGCTCTTCGGTTCATTTTAATACTTTCCCATTGGTTCCATTTTCCTTTTAACTAATGCACAGAGATTATTTTGGCGCTGTGACTTGTTTGTAACCCAGGAGAAACCTTGAGATGTGTTTTTGAGTTCACTGGACCAATAGGTGACTTAATTTTTAAATAAAATACCTTTACTGCTAATCTATAAGCTGCTGGCTTTTGAATGACACCACGGCTGTCAAAATTGGCAAAGAAACAGCCTTTTAGTGCGTATTCATATATTCAGACAGAACTGGCAGGCTGGGCCCTGATCCATCAAAACTTGTGCTCACCATGAATTGAGTTTTCCCATTAAAGTCAATGTGACTATTCATGTGCTACAAGTTAAACACATGCTTAAGTGCTTTGCTGGATCAGGGCCCTAGAGCAACAGCTCAGCCTCATGGAATCGTTCTGTAATGTTCTTCTAGCCATGCAATTGCTGACCATTTTATTTCCTCTCAGAAAGGTACAGTTTGCAAATCTGGTCATGTCATGGAGTGACATTACCTTCAATAGAAGTTTCTCCTATAACACAGAATGCACCTGGATTTCTTTTACAAATGTGTGTCATAACTGGAAACTCTTAACAAAAAGAGCCTCTTCAACTGAGTGGATTTTTTTCTCCCGTAATGATGCAGGTCGAGGTACCTACTGGAGAAAGGAGGCCAGTAGGAGGAATAAATTAGTCCTGGCTGCATAGCTGTACAATAGGTTTAAAGACCTCTGTGATCAGAGAGCACAGCCTGGTGGACAGGGCCTTGGACTCTGGGGGTCAGAAGACCTGGGTTATCCTATTCCCAGTTCTGTTACTGACCTGCTGTGTGACCTTAAGGAAGTCACTTCCCATCTCTCTCTTCCCCGGTCTCATCTGTTTAGTCTGTAAGCTCTAGGGCAGGTACTGTCTGTTTGTACAGCATCTATCACAATGGGGCTCTGTTCTCAGTTGGGCTTCAGTTTGCTACCTTATTACAAATAATGTAAGCTGAAAAGTGTCAGATGCCTCCTTACAATTTGTGTATGGTTTTAAGAACAAATCCTGGGAAAGGAGCTGTCCTGTGACCAATCAGAGCTGCACACTGTAGATGATCCTGAGCTGTTAACTGACTGTGACTTTGGCTGTGCATGGACATAATAAGGGAGGGTGGAGGAGTGATAGCGTGACTTCACAGCAGAGACAGGACAGTACCGAGTTACTGACCACATTGGTGATTTTCTCTCCCCTGTCCCCCTCTCAATCCCTGGTACAGGAAACACAGGAGAGTGCGTGAGCGATCCAGGTCCACTTCTTCATCTTCACCATCTTCTCGTTCGTACAAAGGGGAGGACTACCCAGAGGAGAGCGAGGAGAGGGAGGAGTGTACCACAGGCTTTGACAAATCCCGGCTTGGGACAAAAGAGTTTGCTGGCCCAAATGAGAGAGGAAGAGCTAGAGGGACCTTCGTAAGTTACCCGCTAAAAAAACAGCAGCAAAAAACCTTTGCATAAGCCTTTGTGCAAATTGCTGCTTTTACCAGGTAAAATGTGATCTTAAAGGTGACTGGAAGTACAGTAGTCTGGTTGTGATTCTACACTCTATGGTGGCTCCCAATCACCAGCCCAGCATAAATTCTGGAGATTGAAATTGGCAGTCTTGCTGCTGATGTCCGAGACCGTATCCAATCCAGCAGGCTGTAGTGTGTCAGTATTTGCTCAGCAGCACTGACAGGAGTAGACGAGCTTGTGTCAGAGAACTTACGATGAAGTCGTTTTAATGACTCTTCTGGCTGCAATTGCACTGGTTCCTTTAGAAATAGCTCATGTTTTAAACAAATAGCCCTGCTGTGTTTGCACGTTGTATGCGTGAAATGCCTTCCCTTGCACTCCCTGCACGTGCATATAAATAGATAGATAGCTGTGTACTTCTACGGGTAGCTATATGATCAGATAAGGTCAAAAATATTAATAGGTAATGAGAGAGTAGGTGTTTGACAGTCTTCTTGTGGCTAGGCTAAAGGTATTCTTGGGAACAGGTAGAGCTACATGAAAGAAAAGACCTAATGCCATTTCTCTAAGCACTTTTCTCTCTACCCCTCTTCTGTTTGCTGCTACTCCAGTTCAGAGCAAGGGGGAGAGGATGGAACAGAGGCACCTTTTCGGGAAACAATAACAACAACAACAGCAGCAGTAGCAATGACTTTCAGAAGCGAAACAGGGATGAGGAGTGGGACCCAGAGTACACACCCAAGAGCAAAAAGTATTATCTGGTATGTTTCTGAAGAACCAGGATATGTATGAATATGCCTTGCTGTGCATTCTGTCTGCTCTTACAGGTTACGTTTAGTCTTCAGGGAAGAGAGAACTAAAATACCAGTTCTGGGGTTCTCACTTCACTGCCCCCCCTATAAGAGGCCTCTAGAAATCTTTACTCACAACTAGGGAGCAATTGGCTCTGACCATTGTAGAACTGTTTGCAACTACCAAAATCTGGAGGGCCCAGTAAAAGAACATCTCCATGGGCAGTATGGAAAATGCATCTTAACCCAGTTAGAATCCAACTCACAGCTCTCTACAGCACCCTGCTTCTTCTGGGATTGGCTAATGCGATTCACTTTTATTGCTGGCTGTAGCATTCTTTCATTTTCCATCTGCTAGTCTGGCAAAATCCTGCATGGATTTCTCCCAGGGCTTCACTTTTGAGTTAGTGTCAGCTTTAAATGGCTTATTTGCACCAACTCTCTCTCTCTCTCCTCCCCCCCCCCCCCCCCCCCCCCCCCTTCTGTTGGATATTTGAGATCCCTCTAATCTTTCTTCAGGGTTATTATAAAGGTCATATGTGGCTTAGTCCTAAATCACTCTTGCTGTCCCTTCTTCTGCCCTCTCTTCTGATTGCTGTTGAAGACATAATCTTTCTCTCCTAGATACAATATTCCGGGTCATGTAACCAGTCCATAAACCTAATCAAAATAGCATCTTTCTCTTATGCAAAATGTTCCCAAGCATTTTAAAAAATGTGTTGTAAACATGACATACGGTCGAAAGAGCATCTGAAAATGGGTGCGAAGCTGTTCAGAAGAGTTAGGTGGGACGAACATAACTGCATGTAAAGTCCTCCATAAAATAACTTCCTAGCTGTAAGCACAGAATCAGCTGCAGGCCCATTGAGTCTGGAGTGTGTTGGTGCCCTCAGTGTCCTACCTGGTGCTGAAAACTGCTAAAAGCTTTGTGCCAGAAAAAGAAACACACATGCACAAAAGCAGAGTGAGCAGTGCCCTTCCAGCCTCAACCAGTGGGGCTGCTACTCTCAAACACAAACATGTACTTGTACTCCTTTTATGTACTGAATTCACTGTTCATCCCACTTGACACACATTGCCTAAGCAATAAGGGGATCTGATTTGTGCTGCAGTATTGCACAGCTTAAATCGGGGTTATTTTAGGGGGTGATATTGTGCCTATTTACGTTTTTATTGATGAAAGTGATTTGTGAGTGTCGTCTGACCTGGCTGATTTCTTTCCTGTGCAGCACGATGACCGGGAGGGTGAAGGTGGTGAGAAGTGGGTGAACAGAGGCCGAGGCCGGGGTTCCTTCCCCCGAGGGAGAGGTCGTTTCATGTTCAGAAAATCGAGCACTAGCCCCAAGTGGGCCCATGACAAATTTAGTGGAGAAGAGGGAGAAATTGAGGATGATGAAAGTGGAACGGAGAATCGAGAGGAAAAGGA
This sequence comes from Platysternon megacephalum, assembly GCA_003942145.1. Lineage (NCBI taxonomy): Eukaryota > Metazoa > Chordata > Testudines > Platysternidae > Platysternon > Platysternon megacephalum. Next base: position 2,760,361 of record QXTE01000016.1, on the reverse strand, counting down.
CAACCTACAGTCAGCTGCTGACTAGCCAGGGAGTGTGCATGTCCCTGAGCACCCTGGCAAGGAGGAAGAGGATCCATAAAGGCAGTGTTGGAGTCTCTGCCAGGGTAATGCTGAAGTGCTGAACAGAGCTCTGCCGAGGAGCTTTGAAATTATCTTAAGTTAACTGCATTTTTAAAATTCAGCCTCCGTACATGTGGACTGGGACTGATCACTTACATTCGGATCCACTCTTGGAGTATATCTTTCTTCCCAAAGACTTTACCTGCTGGACTGAATAAGGTCCAATATTGAGTGTGATTCTAAATTTTGTCTCTTGTTTGTGACCTTATTAGATGGTCAGATATTTTTTTGGCAACAGTCTTTGAAGACGGTGTGGATTTCAGTTTGTGCCCAGCTTAACCCAGTATCTTGACATTTTTTGTTTCTCTTACAATTTGAGATGATAAAGGTGGGGATTAACTCACCTGCTTATTTTTCTCCCCTCTTGTGTATTTTGTTTTTTAAATTCATATTCTACTTATTTTAGGCCTTTGCATATGTAGTAACACCAATTAAAGATGGCTAATTTTGGAAACTATTTTTGGTTCTTATAAGAAAACAAGCACGTGAATAAACATCTAAATGTTAACTTGGAGTTGGGACCAAACTGCTATGATTATTTTTAAAAACTAATTTTTGTATGTATCAGTTGAGTTTAGAGCCTTTTTAAAACCACCTTATTTTTTTCTTTTATGCTGAAAGTTATCGTTAGCATGGCAAAAATGCACCCTGCTCTTCACCCATTTTAGTGTGTGTGCCGCTAGACCTGGTCCCTGTGTGCTGGAATCCCAAGCTGCCTGTAGGCATTGTGTGTATCCTCTTTGCAGCTGGTTGTGAACTTGAATGTTCTTTCCAGGGTAACATAGTTTTCTAAGAAACTGCTGAATTCTACTAGGTTAAAATATATAAAAGGAGAAGAATTTTTTCAATATTTTTATTAATCTTTTTCTAAAACAAAAAAGCAAATCCCTCCTGTGCTGGCTAAGGAAAGTTGTGGTTTCATTTACCTTCAGCTTTACATTTACAATGTTCTGAAGAGGTTTAGCAAATAGCTCTGTGGTTGGTGAGCCTGTAGGGAGGAGAGGCATATTCATGCACAGGTTTAGTGTGTGCACATGTTGTAAAAAGACATCAGCCTCTTCCCCCCTCCATCTCTGCCTTCCCTGGGATTGCTGTGCCCCCCCCCCGCTAACTATAGTTTGTTTGACTTGAACAGTTCCTGTTTAGTAAACCCCTAAAGTTTGTTTCAACTCCTCATGCAAATAAAAATACAATAAAATAAGCTGTAGGTGTAACTCCAGTTTGTTTCTCATGCTGAGTACGGGGCCTCCCCTTGCACCAGACCTTTGCCTTCCAAGTGGAGAGGGGAAGCCAAAAGTAGTAAATGCTGTGTCCAGCCACAGGGTAGAATCATAGAGCAATTGATGCTACTGTTGGAAATGGCTTTAAAAACTGCTGACTGATCTGGAAGAGAGAAACTGGAATCAACCATAGTGACGCAAAGGGGGGGGGGGGGAGAATTCTGAGCTGATGCATTTGTGGTTGTCTCCATTGTTCAACTGTTTGCACTGACTGCACTTAACTCCAGATTTAATTAAAGTACAGAACAAGAAGGTCCTAGGCCACATGGTTAGCTAGGTGTGGAGGGCTGTACTTAGAGAGAGACAAGAACATTGACAGCGTTCATTATTTCATTCTATAGTGTAGAAACAAGAGACCTGCTCTGAGGAATACAACAAGCCTTCTCCATGCACTCACTGTTGCCTGTATTATTTCAGATGTTACTTTGGTGCAGCACTATAGTAACACAGCTAGGAAGGGATTATTTATCCCATAGATTGTACAGTACAGATTAGAATCAGTAATCAGGCACTAAGTGGCTATTTGTACCTTGAGTGCTACACTTTTCCTTCATGGTGATTAGGTAAAACATGCCTTTGCCAAAATGAGTATGGATTTGTTCACTGCACAGTCCTGGATACTGCTGACTCTCACACAAAGCAAGCCTTCTCTCTCGCAAAGACTCGGTTTCTTAAGCAAATGAAATTCTCAAGAACTGGGGCAGGTTTTCTTGCTTTAGGGTGGGAGGGAGCAGCACTGGCAGGTACTGTTGTAGCGAACCGCATGCACCCTGCTTTTTCTTGAAATACGGTTCTTGCCCATTCTGGATCACATGGCACTGGGGGGGCAGCTCCACTGTAACACAAACTCAGAGCACTGATGTTAGAATATCAGTGTATGCATCCAGAGGGGTGTCTACTGCACCCATCGTCACCTGTCAGCTAGCTTCTAGCTGCACCATCTTTTTAGCGTCTGCAGCAGCATCTCACCAGTCCAGTTCTTGTCTCCTGGGTTTTATTGGAGTGATGAGGTTATTAGAGCTGCAGGCTGAGGAGTGTCAAAGTCCAAAGGCTTCCTTTTCCGGCTGAAAAGCTTTTCTCTTTGACTTGCTAGGAGTAGTAAAAAGCTCAGTAGCTTTAAAGGGTAGGGTACTCAGAGTATTGTGATACTGTCGGGTGAGAGATGCTTATGACTGGGGGACGTGGAGGAGAAACCACCCACCAGCGTGCTCCAAAAATGAGCTTCCTCGGTAGAGACTGATGCTAGAATTGGCCCCCACAATCATCAATCCAGTTTGCCATCAATAAAACAAACAGCTCCATAAACTGGCAGAGAATGAATTGGTAATTCCATTTCACTGGTGTCAAAGTTGAAATATTGTCTCACTGATGTCACTAACTCCTTGGTACTTGAACCAGAGGGGTGTGGTGATAGGTGTGCTCAACAGCAGTACTCCTGGTTACCTTAGAACTGTAACTCTCTGAAAGTTACAGATTTAAACATGAAAATGTGGTTCCCCCCCAAAAAATATGGGGTACAGTCATGTAAAAAGCTGTTAAATGTGCTCACAAAACCCAGATCTGAAACCTGTCACCTCGCAGAACCTGGGTATTGTAACACCTAAATGGGAAAGTATCAATTTTCATCCCAGATCAACTATTGGCCCAGTGTCCTCTTACTGCAGCTGGCCAGTACCAGCTGCTTCAGAGGAAGGTGCCAGAAACCTAATGTACAACTATCAAATTACCTTTCTGTGCAAACAGAATAATATATATATATACACACACCCACACACACCCCCACCCCCCTCCACACACACCCACACACCCACCTACACACACCCGCTTGGTGCTTTAAAGGGCCAATTTCACAAAGCTGAAAACAATTGAGCCAACTCAGCTGGGAAAAAACTGAATCGGAAAAATGGGTCAAAGGCTGGTTAACTGAAAGCTCTCAAGGTGCAATTGTAAATGGGGAATTGCCAAGTGAAACTGCCTCCTGGATCTTCTGTCACAGTTGAAGTCAGTTGCTGCCCCTCCTGGTCTGACGTCACCCTGCAATCAATCAATACGCATTGTGCGCACCCCTTTCCCAGCTGCTCTGTGCCAGGTAGATTCCAGCATGTCAGTAGTGATAGCAGCCTCAAGGGGAGCCAGGGCAGTGAAGTTGGGGGAGAACTGGAATGAATTGCTCTGGTTATCTGCTCACAGCCCATAGAGGGAGCATTAGGGCAAGAGGCTAATTACTCTTTGGTAATTCTGGAATATCCCTGCTCTTGCCTGCAGTGTTGCTTCCCGCTGTGCCTCTGACAAATAGATAATGAGGATTCACATTAAGGACAGTTCCGCTGTTAGGACAGGCCAGTGGCCAAAGCTCTGGAGAGGAGCATAGGGCCATGACTGCACAGACCTAGATTACTTACCCACGTGTATGCAGCCAGGGGGGGACAGGGCTCAACCTGAGTAATCCAGAATTGCTGAAGAGCAGCGTGAAGGCACAAGCTCTGTAGTTTCAACCTGCAGCCAATGGCCCGTGTCCCCTGAGACAGCAGCACAGGTCAATTGCAAAGGCTGGGTCAATTCTGAATCATCTGTCGGCGGCACCTGCCTGTGGGGAGAGGGTTCTGTGTCTGAGCTGACATCTTGGAACTTCCCAAAGAGAGCGTGGAAGGCGATTAGGTGATCTTGGGGGGAGGAAGGGACCAACCCCTCCTCTGCCTCTTGTCCCGTAGGTCACGCAAATGGGGTAAGGTGCAGGTGTTAGGCAGGGCGCAGAGATGGTGGAGAAGGAGCTCTCCTGTTCCTTGTCCCTTTGCCAGACTGAGGTTTAATCAACCCGGGATGTATGTCGTCAGGTGCTGTTTATTGTGCTGTATTTCCTTCCAGCCTTTGCTGTTCGCTCTGCTACTCGTATCCAAAGCAAATGTCTCCTTTGCTGCTGGCCGGGTGCTTCCTGCTCCATCGTTTCCAGTTATACCCACCCCAGACTCGAGGAACCACGTGGCAGGGAAATAAACGCAGAGGGGGGATGGGCTCATATAGTTCTTCAAAAAAACAAACCAACAAAAATAAATGAATCAATGTTACTAGCCCTGAGAACAGTGTGGCTCAGAGGTGACATGGTGCATGAGTGTACCTGGCCTGGCCCCAGCCCTCTGCGATTGCAAGGGGGCTGATGCCCCACGGGGGGTTTTCAGACTAAACCACAGAGCAGAGCCAAGGGCAACACGTCCCAAAGTCCCAGCTCGGCGCTCTGTGAGCAGCAGCCCCTGACTGTCAGCCACGTGCCCCCTCGAGGGACAGAATCCAAAGGCTCAGCACCCAAGGGACTGGGCTCGTCTGAAGATCTGGGCACTTCTTTCGGTGCCTAAATGGGCAGCAGAGAGCTAGAGGCAAGTGGAGTTCTCTGATCTCCCCTCCCTGGACTCCATTTCCCAGGGAGATGGCAGAGGGCCAGGAAACGGGAGGTCCTGGGCTGCAGATGCAGGAGCAAAGCAGACATCCCTGGTGGCTCTCGCCAGTGACCTCCATCAGGCCCCTGCAGTAGGCAACTCGGCCGTCTTTGAAGCTGTATGGATCCCCGCTGGGCTCTTGGCAGGACTCAGCCAAGGGGGGGCAGGGGGAGCAGCTCTTGCTCGGGAACAAACCCCAGCCCTGCTCCATGAGGCTGCAGGCGCCTGGCCTGAAACGGTCTCACCTTAGCTGAGGTCACACTCCTGCTAACCCTGTTAGGCAGCTGAGCCCAGCCCTGCAGATGGAGAGGTTCTTACAGCGCCTTCCACCAGTGCACAACCAACCGGTCGGGCGGGGCCGTTCCCTCCCCAGGCGGAGACACGGGTGCAGCAGATTCCTTCGGGATGCCCCTGTAGTCCCGATGTATTGGATCAAACTCTCTGACAGCAGCCTCAGGACTAATCCGAGTGAGCTCTCGGTGCACAGAGACTAATCACTAGCTCGCACGCGCGCCTGGTGACAGTGAGTGGTGTCAGCTGAAGTCCTCAAGTTGTTCCCAAGACAGAGCCCCTAAGTCCTGCCCTGTCAGCACACCTCCTCCACCCTTCCCTGGCTCCAGCCAGCCACAGCGCTGGAGTGTATTTCCTCACATGCTAGCCGATGGGTCTGGCCCCTCCCACCTCGCCCTGCCCAGGGACGTTTCACAAAATACACCCCTTGGTGTTGGACAAACTGCCCCTTGGATGCTGCCACCAGAGCCATTGGGAGAATTACAGGGCCAAGCTGACAGCCGGGCCATGGCTGGACCCCAGTGGGAGAAGCAAGCAGGGGCTCAGGGGCTCAGGACTGTGCTCCGGAGCCAGCCACGGGGGCTGCCCTTCTCGAACAGCCCTGGGGGGCAGCCCACCACAGCTCCAGTGGCCCGGTGATGGGTGCTGTGACCCCGCACAGAGCAGAACACTGCGCCCTGACTCAGCGGGCGGCTGCCTGCCTGGAGCCCAGCATGCTGAGATCCCCGCACGGCGGCTGGGCCACCCGTCTGCCACAGCCGGAGCCAGATCGAACGGGCGCCTCCCAGCCATGTCTCTGGGCTGCTCTAACGCTCACCCAGAGGCTGCTTTGGGTGCTGGGGCCTGCAGCCTGTCAGGCCCTGCCGGGGTGTCTGTTTGCACCTAGCAGATGCAGAGGCGCTGGGGCAGCAGCCAGCACAGTGGAGAGGAGCTGCGGGGTTCGAGCCAGGGGCTCCTGGGTTCTGTTCCCTGCTCTGTGCCACCCTGGGCAAGTCCCTTTCCCCTCTAACCTGGGGCTGAGCTCAGGGGCGCATGGTGGCTCTGTGTCTAGGCCTGGGAGGCACAGGGCAACACCGGACACTTCCCTGCTGCTCCCCCCCGACCCCCCGATACCCACACACCTGGCCTGGCTGAGAGCCCCTGTCCTTCGCCTTCTTGCTGTGGTGTCTGGGCTTCCTTGCCGGGGCCAGGGCACAGCCCCCTTAGCCCGTCCTGCATGCCGGAGGCTCCCACCGGTCACTGCTGCAGCCTGGGCTGGGACCCGGTCCTGCTGCCTGGCCTGCAGCTCTGGCAGAGACAGTCCTGCCGTGCTGCTGCCTTTCTCCCAGTTCCCGCGGCTCCAGCTCCACTCCCGGCTTCTCCAGGCTGTAAAAAGCCCCGTCACCTGCACTTATCAGAACCGGCCTCACCTGTTTGCCTCCTGGAGCCCGGCCCCCACGCCAGGCTTGTCATAACTGGCATTCCCCTCCCAGCTCCACGAGTCGCTGCTCCGCGCTGGAGCCTGCCAACGCTCTCTAGCAGGAGGCTGCGGGAACCACCATGGGTACGTAGCCCAGGGCGCTGGGGCTGGTCCGCCCAGGGCGGGGTTCGCGGGGCCCATCTGGTCAGGGGTGGGGGGCAGGAGACGTGCCTGGGGACATTGGGTGCTGCCCAGCTCACCCCACAGACACGCGGCAATCCATGGATGTCACCGTAACCCTTGTTCAGGACAGACGGGAGCGAGCCAGGCTGCCCGTGACCCCACGGAGTGACACTGAATTATACAGGCTCGGGGCTGGGCCTCGGCTGAGCGGCCCCTTCAGCGGAGGGGCCTCTGATCCCACCCCCGTGTGTCACTGGGGCTAGCCAACTCCCTGAGCTTAAAGGCTTTGGCTTCTGTAGGGACCCCCTGCAGGGCTGGCTCTGTAGAGCTCACGCCCCGTCCACACGCTGAGAGGAGAGAAGCCAGGCGCCTGCCCCCAAATGCTCAGTAGCCTCCCAGCCTGGGGGGTGCACCCCGGCCCTGGGGCCCAGAGACCACGTCGCCTTCTCCCCTCTGGGGCCCAGGGACCGCGCTGCTCCCCATCCCCCCTGGGGCCCGGGGACCACGCTGCTCCCCATCCCCCCTGGGGCCCGGGGACCATGCCGCCTCCTCCCCTCTGGGGCCCAGGGACCGCGCTGCTCCCTCCTGCCCGGGGCCCGGGGAGCACGTCGCCTCCTCCCCCCTGGGGCCCAGAGACCACGTCGCCTCCTCCCTTCTGGGGCCCAGGGACCACGCTGCTCCCCATCCCCCCTGGGGCCCGGGGACCATGCCGCCTCCCTTCCCTCTGGGGCCCAGGGACCGCGCTGCTCCCTCCTGCCCGGGGCCCGGGGAGCACGTCACCTCCTCCCCTCTGGGGCCCGGGGACCGTGCTGCCCCCCTCCTGCTCTGGGCCCCGGGGATCACGCTGCCCCCGCCCCCCAGGGAGCACGTCACCTCCTCCCCCCTGGGGCCCGGGGAGCGCGCCGCCCCCCTTCCCTCTGGGGCCTGCGCCACCCCCTCCCCTCTGGGGCCCAGGCACTGTGCCACCCCCCCTCCCCTCTGGGCCCCGCGCGAGTTGTCCCCACCTGTAGCACCAGGCCCTTGGCGTTACTCTCCGGCTCAAGGCCCTGCCCCACTGAGCACCCGCGCGCCAGCCCCGCTAGCGTAACTGTTGGCTGTAGAAGTGTCCAGGGCCCCACTGGCAGGTGCTGCCCAGACACAGCCAGTCCCGGCCCCAACGGGCTCACAGTCTAACCGAGGGGGGGAGGCCCCATCCAGGTGAGCTCCAGAGAGATGGCTCCGGGCCCCGGGCCCTTGCACCAGGCTGGGCAAACTGAGGGCAGCTCATGGGCTCAGGCTCCTGCACTGGCCCAGCCTTGTTCAGGAAGCTCCGCTCTTGCCCCCATGGGTGGGGGGTGGCGGAACCCCCCTCTCAGCCTCACTCTCTCCCGGTGCTAGGGGAGGTCCTGGTTCTGGTGGATTTTGCTGGGCAGCGGGACGATGAGCTGCAGCTGAAAGCCGGGGACATTGTGCAGAAGGTGGAGTCGGGCCTGGAGGAGGGGTGGCTGCAGGGGGAGCTGGCTGGCAAGACGGGGCTCTTCCCCCGGCAGTTTGTGCAGGTGAGTGGGGCGGGGGATCCTGTCGGGTTACGGAGGGACACGCCGCCACGCAGAAGCGGGAGCACTTCCCCTGCCCTGCCCGGGGGACGGGACCATCTCCCACATGCTCCTGCCCACAGCACGGGGCCCATCTCACGTCTGAATCCACTTCTTGCCTGACTTACCCACACAGCCTGGCGGGCCGGGCTTTGGAGGTGGCTTGGCAGCTTCCCAAAGCAAACCTGACCTGGGCGGGGGACCGTGTGCATCCACCCCCACAGGTGCGCACGCCCACGCCCTGCAGCCACCTGGGAGGCGTGTACATCGATACACACCTGCAGGACTCCAGAGCCACCTACGGCCTGTGTTCGGGGGTGCTGAGCCCATGGGTCGGGGGACACTCGGCAGCACTGGCAATCAGTGTGCAGCTGCAAATCATGCCCTGCAAAACAGGCCCCAGATCCTCCAGTGTCCCAGCATTCCCCTGGGCCTCTCTGGGGGGCAGGGCAAAGGGGCGGGGTCCCTGGGCCACACCCTCCCGAGTCACCTATATAAGCAGGATAGGCAGCTGCTTCCTCGCTACTGCCCAGATGGCTGCTGTGAGTGGGGGCTGCTGCTGTGCGAGACGGGTGAGCTAGTGGGAGCCGGCTCCTTCTGCAGCCCATGGCTAGCGGTTGCCTCAGGAGCAGCATTGAGCCCCCTCCCTTGGGCGGGGCCTTCTGGGGCATTTCCTCTCCGGATAATCCCAGTGGGGCGCACCTGGAAATGAGCGAGGGCTGATGCTGGTATTGGCCCTGCCTGGGGCTGGGGTGGGGCTGGGTCCCCCTTGCACTGGCTGCGTTCTGGAGATTATAGGGTGTTTGTGGCCAGGGATCCTGGTGTTTTCTTTTTCTCTTCTGCGACCCAGGCACAGGGCTGGGAGTCCGGACACCTGGGTTCTATTCCTGCTCTGCCCCCCCCCCCCCCCCCCCCCCACACGTGTCGATCTGTCCAGGGGGGACCCTGCTCTGTGTCCTGGGATGGGCGCCACTGGCAGGCCAGCGAGGGGTTAACTCCTGGGGAGCCCTTCCTCTGTCCGGGCCGCCCTAGACACGAGCCAGTGTGGGCTGCAATAGACCCACCCACGTGCCCCCAGTGCCTCTGCAGGGTGCCCCCGGCTGGCCCTTGGGGCTGGTGCTACCCTCCCCCTCCATCTGAGCCAGGAGCTTCCCCCATTATCTGGGAGCAGATCTCCAAAGTTGCTACGTCCCTGTGGCTGCGGAAGTTTCACTTCCGAGGAGCTGAGGGGTGACAAGCTGCAGCGGGTTTCACATCCCCCCGGCCTAGCACGTCGGCTCCTTACCCTGCCTGTGCTCTGTCTGCCCCAGGAAATCCCCGCGTCTCTCATGGCTGACGGAGGTCGGAGGTGCCCCCGCTCGATCCGCTTTGGTGAGTGGCTGGCGCAGTGCGCTGGCGGGGCCCCTCGGGCAGGGCGTGCCAGAGATGCTGCTGGGACACCAGTGCAAGGAGCACGGTTCCCAGGGTCCCTCACGCTCGGGGATGCTGGGGCATGAACCGTCGGGTGGGCGTGCAAGTGGTGGGTGCCAGAGTAACCGGGGGGAAGGGGGCAGCTGAGGACTCGGGGTTTGAGGTTGGCGTGGCGACGCACCTGAAAATGGGCCGGTAGCTGGAGAGGTGGGGGCTGGGTGCCAGGACTCCTGGGTTCTATTGCCATCTCTGCAAGGCGCCTCCAGGGTCCCTAGGTGCTTCGGCTGGGGGGGGGGGGGCTCGGTTAACCTGTTGGCAATGCTGGTGGCTCGCCCATGCGGCCAGCGGGCAGAGTGTGGGCGTAGCACTGCCCTTTTCACTGGTGCAGCGTCACCTGCCCGTCCCAGACTCGCCGGCTCCTCATCCTGCCGGAGGCGAGCGGCATCCCCAGTCTCTGTGCCTTGGCCAGCCGGGTCCCCCAGCTGGCGCTCCCAGGTGCCCTGACCGTGTCCTCTTCTCTCTCCCCCCCCGCGCTGAGCCCTGAGGGACAAGACCCCTGCTCCCTCTGTCCTGCCTGCCAAAGACCCCTCCCTTCCCCAGAGCTGGGGTGGGGCCCCCACGTGGTCCCCATAGGGCTCTGTGCCATGGTGGCAGCTGTCAGCTCGGGACCCTTCGCTCAACCCCTGGCTCTGCACAGGGCCCAGCTGTGGCATTTTCACCACCTGCCGGCAAACCTGTTATTGACACGCTGGCCTCTGATTGGCTGACGTACACAATGGGCCTGTTCTCCAACCCAATGGGAGCCCAGCAGATCACAATGGGTCTGGTGGGGCGGCAGCATCTCTGCTGCACTAGGGCTGGGGAGGGAAGACGCCATGCCACTGCCCCCTGCCCTGCCTGGGCTCCCTGCGGTGCTGCCCCCCACAGATCGGCAGCAACCGCTCCTAGCACCTCAGCTGTGGGGCGCGTCGGCTGCCTTCCCTGTAAGGGCCTGAGCCTGCGCCTGTGGCCGTCGGCTCAGGACCCGCTTGCTGAATCGCCGCCGGGGGCAGGAGGGGGAGCCACTAGGGAGCACCATGCTGGGGGGGGTGGCTGGCTCCTGACTTGGGGGGTGCTGCTGCTCCGTTCTTCCTGCCCTGCCACTGCAGTGTGCCAGGGCCTGACAGGACCCCCTGCCAAGGCCTCGGTCCCCTGCTTGAGCCAGGAACCAGCGTGGGGGGCAGCGTGGAGCCCGCGGGGGTTCAGGGCAGGCTGTGAGAGGGAGGGGAGTGGGGGGTTGGCTGGGGGTGGGGGCTCTTCCAGCAGTAGGGAGGCAGCCAGGTTTCCTGCTGGGGGGAGGTGGGAAATGGGCTTCCTGCCTCTTACCCCCGAAGGCTCCGTGTCTGCCGGCCGGGCCGCAAGGGGTGTTGAGCTGAGAGGGATCTGCCTGGGGTGTGGGAGCAGTGTGTAGGGGGAGCGAGTTGAGCCTGGCCATGCCAGACACTGGCACCTCTCTCCTTCTCCCACCCCCATAGCCTGGCCTCCCTCCAGCGAGACTGGCCTGGGAGGCACCTGCCCTACATTAGCAAACCAGCGTGCCGTGGACCGAGCCATCTCCTGTCAGGGAGCAGGGCTTGAGCTCCAGAGGGTGGGCAGAGAGCTCGCCCTAGGGTGGGAAGTGGAAGTAGTGGGAGTCTCCTAAGCGCCACCTACAAACCAAGCTCCGTCCCCACAAAGCAGCAAAACGAGGTTCCCCGCACGCCACACCATCACCCTTCTTTTTCCTCTGCTTTGATCAGCAGTGAAATGGTTATCAGGGCTGAGACCAGACATGCCCTCATTAGGTTTCAGAGTCAACACCCTTCTAGTTGCACAGGGCAGTTCTCCACCTCTGAGTTCTCGTTTCCGGCTGTCTGCAGACTCAGGCAGGCTGGCTGCCTCGCTTCCCACTTGTTTCATGTTTTCAAGCTTTCCTTCACCCCTGTAAGGACTGGAGTCCTGACTGTTTAGTGAGAGCTGAGATTGGGGGCAGCGTCCGGGGCAGAAGGGCTGGTTTGACACGCTGCTGGGAGTCAGCCCCGTTCCTGGGGTTACCAGGGTTTGCAGTGGGGGGGAATCCCAGTGCAGGCAAAGTCTGGGGGCCCCTTATAAGCTGAGCCATGAAGCCCCTAGTGCGTCAGACCAGGGGGTGGGATACAGTCTCTGAGCTCTTCCCCCGGCAGGCACGGTGCAGCCTGTCCCCCAGCCTCCCCTCCCTGAGTGACGTGTGTCTCGTGCTGTTCCCACGCCAGCGAAGAAGCCGCCGGTGCAAGGGCAGCGCTGGTGCAAGGTGAACTTCAGCTATACCCCGGAGAAGGCGGATGAGCTGCAGCTGAAGGCCGGGGAGCTGGTGCAGATCCTGCAGGAGGTGAGCAGGGCTGGGGGGCACCTGCCGGAGCCAGGAGCCTGGGAGCGGAGACCAAGGCCCATGTGCCTGGGAATGGCTGTCAGGGGGGCTGGGGTGCATGTGCGTTGTTCCTTCCTGGGGGCAGGGAGCAGTGGGAGGTGGCTGGAGGGTGGTTTCCAGCCCCTGGCACCTGTACCTGGGTCACGGTGCTGTCTGCAGGCACTGCCAGGCAGGGACTCTTTAGGCCAGAGCCCAGCGGGAGCAGGGACCAGGCTTCAGGTAGATATGGCCCAGCAACAGAGGGCCAAGGCCAGCCTGGGTGCTGCCAAAGCCTGCCCCGTTCCAGCCTCCCCTCCCCTCTGTGCCATGAGGGTAGCAGCGAGGCCAAGCGGGCAGGGCAAGATCTGCTTCCCAGCTCCACCGGAGAGGTGTGCACAGCTCCCACCCCTCCGTGCAGCAGGGAGCCACGGGCAGGCAAGTGCCCCGAAGTCTGCTCTAATGTCTGCGTTGGGGGGGGCATGGGAAGGCCAAGCAGGGTGGGGAAAGCCCAGAGGCAGGTGGGGAGCTGGGCAGGCGATGGGAGACCTCAGGAGGGGCAGCCTGGCCCCATTCTAGCCCCTCTGGATCTCCTGTTGAAGCTACAAGAGTTGTCGCCTGGCATTGAAATGAGCAGCCATATCTGGGGTGGGGTCTGGGCGTGGCGTAACAGCACACAGCAACGCTGTGGGTCAGGACCAGGGGAGGAGAGGCAGTCTGTGTCCAATGGACATTGCAGGGAGCGCTTTCGGGAGGCTGGGGTTTGGCTGGGACACCTGGGCTGTCTCCCAATGCCCAAGGGAAATGCCATAGTGGGGGGCTGGCCGGGGCTCAGTCCCCCTGATGGCAGGGGTGGGTACAGTGGCACCCTCCGAGCCCGGCTGCTGGAGATGCTCTGGGCGCACTGGGTCAGCGGCTGGTGGGGCTCAGCTCTGAGCCGTTCTCTTCCCCGGCAGATCGAGGATGGCTGGTGGCTGGGCAGGAAGAATGGCCAGGTTGGTGCTTTCCCCTCCAACTTCGTCCAGGAGCTGGACAGGCTGCCCCCAGGTAGGAGGGAGCGGGGAGCGGCAATGGGTCTGGGTAGCTGGGCCTGGCTCCCTTCTCTTCCGCTGCCCTGATCCTCCCCCCAGGAGAGACCCCAGGCTGCAGCAGCCCATGGCATGTGGAGGGGCTGATCTGGGAAGACCCCAAGGCACACAGCGTGAGCTCCCCCAGTGCTGCGTCCCCACCAGCGGGGGCGGGCATGACCCCTGAGAGCTGGCAGGTTGCTGTGCCCCCCACATTGGGGCTGTCCCATCCCAGGTGCCCTGAGATAACCTGCTCCCCTCCATGGTGTGTGCAGGGCTGGTGGCCCCAGAGCCCCTCCCGAAGAATGGGGCTGGGAAGCAGAGGCCGAAGCTGACTGATGAGACCTTCATCATAAAGGAGGCAGAGAAGGTGAGTGTTTGTTTGGGGGGGGGCAGCCCCTGGCACTGTGGGCATAGGGATGGGGGGAGGGACAGTTCTGGGATTCACCTTCCTCCCCTCCCCCCCTTCCCCGGAGACAGGCTAGCTGGTGGCCTGACCCAGCAGGTGAACCTGTCTGGCTGCTCCTGGGCCCAGGCCAGAAAGCTCCACCCAGGGGTGGCCGGTTGGGCTGGGGCTGGTGGGTGCTTGCCCAGGCCCTTCCAGGCACTGCTGGCTACCCCAGGCTCACGTGGGCCCAGGTTGGCCCGGCTCTAGGAGGGGGGTCAGTGGGAGTGTGCCCCCATTCTGGGGTGCTCGTGGGGGAGTGGAAGCTCAGTGCTCTGAGCAGCCCCTCCCTCCTGAGACACCCACTCCCTGAGCGCTAACGAGCCTTGTGTCTCCTCCACAGCCAGAGCCCCCCAAGAAGTTGGAGAAGCCCATCCCGGCAGCCCAGAGCCCCCCACCAAGCCAGCCCCTGCAGCCGTGTGAGTGAGACCTGCGCTCCCCTGCCCCATGGAGCCTGCTGCCTCTGCTGAGTAGCTGTGTCCCCTGGGGGGCCCTAGCTGGGGCAGGGCCATCCCTGGGGCTGTAGTGGATGGGAAGGGAGAACCATGCCCCCAACAGTCCTCAAGGAGCGATTCCCAGCCACTGCCCCGGGGCAGGACGGGTCCCCCCAGCCCAGGGTAGCCGCTTGCCCCAGGGCCTCTGACCTAGGCAGTGGTGGGGCTGGGATCTGGGTCCAGACCCCCAGGCCTGTGCTCCCGCTGGCTCATGCAGCATCTGCAGGGCAGGAGCCTGGACCCTTCCCCGCCCCCACTCGAGCAGGGGCTGATTCCTGCCTGCTTCTGCAAGTGCAATGCACTGGCTGGGTTAACTGGGCTGGTTCCTAGCGCTCACCTGGGAGGGGAGGGGGGTCCTTTCCCTGTGAGCAGCACAGCGCCCCCCGCTGGCGACCATGTGGGGCTTTCCTCTGAGTCCCTCCCCTCCCGCCCAGACTGCGAGGCCGAGTACTGCAAGGCCATGTTCGACTACGAGCCGGAGCTCCAGGACGAGCTGCCGCTGAAGAGAGGAGACGTCGTTCTGGTTCTCTGCAAGGTGGGAGCCTGGGGAGTGAGCCAAGGGGAGCTGGGGATGGTGTGGGGGCTGCCAGGGCAAGCTGTGAACCCCCTGGGGGGTGCTGATCTGCCCCTCTCACTGGTGGGGAAGCCAGCCCCCTCGCAGCTGCCTGCCCCCCAGCCAGGGAGCAGCTCATTAGTGTCATTGGCCCATCACTGTGGCCTCTGGGCATGATACAGGGGACACAGAGCCGACAGCCCTGGCCCCTTTGCTCCACCAACCAGATGGGGAACCCCAAATGGTGGCGCCTGGTACTGGAGGGCGAGTCTCTGGGTCTCAGCCCCACATCTCCACTGCGCTCTGTTCCCTCGACACCCCGTCCTGTCTCAGAGGGGCTCCAGATCCCCCGGCTGGCTTCCCGGCTCCCGGAGCCCAGCTGAGCGGCTCTGGCTGCCGGTCCCGTGGGCACCGCTGGCTGCAGGTTCTGGGGGAAGGTTCCAGTGCCAGCCGTCGTGCCCTGAAGGGGGCCCCCAGCAATGCACCATCCCTGTGGGGCACAGGCCTGTGATCCCCTCCCTGCATGGAGGGAGCTGTGGGCATCACAACGCCCCCACAGTGCCTTTCTTTCACGGCCCCTCCCAGCCGTGTCTGATGCCAGGGACCTGCTGGAGCCAGGGCATTCGGGGCACTGAGCCCCTCCTGCTAAAGGGGTCTGGCCCTGGGTGGGCTCTGCTGGCAATGCTGGGTGCCGTGAGGGAGCAGGGCAGGCTGGAGTGGGTGCCACCCCCTTGGGCTTTGGCCTGGTGTTCAGCCCCTGTGTGCTCTGCGAGGTCTGAGCCCGTGGCCGGGGCGCTGGGCTGTGGGGGGGGGGCTCGGGGGTAGCACCCCGGCCTGAGCTGGGCACTCCCTGCTTGCCTTGCAGGAGACGGAGGATGAGGGCTGGTGGGAAGGGGAATGTGGTGGCAAGAGAGGCCTCTTCCCCGATAACTTTGTGATGCTGCTGCAGCCCCTGGTGCCAAAGGTGAGTGCCAGGGTTGGGCACCCCCTGCCTCGGGCTGGCTGGCGTGGGGGGCCCAGCAAGCAGCCCTGTGTGGGGCGAGGGGCGCAGGGGCTCTGACACCGGGAGCAGCCAGTCACTTGGGCAAATGGCTCCTGGCCCCATTGCAGTGGGGGAGGGAATGGCAGCGCTCCAGGTTCTGTGTTCCCCCAGCAGGTGGCGCAGTGACCCCGAGGGAACACCCAGGGGTGGCCCATGCCTGTCCCTTAGCTCAGCTGGCGAGAGCCGCGGGCAGGGGCCAGTGAAAAGTCCCTCTCCTTCCTGGGCCGGGGCTGGCTGGGCACGCAGGCTCTGGGGCTGGACGAGGAAATCCGCATGGCAAGCTTGCAATTGTAGTAAGAAATAACTCAGCTCTGCCCTCCTAGCCTGGTACCCTGCTCCGCCAGCGGCTTGCCGGGCAGCACCGGTCCCTGGAGCTGCTGACAGGGAAGAGCCTAGGCTGGGGGTGAGCTGGGGTGGGGGCAGAGAGAATCCGTCCCAGCTGCAGGGGCGCCGACGGCCCCTCTCCCAGCCCTGTGCGGTGCTGCCTCCCCCGGCTCAGAGACGCTCTGAACACGGGGCAAAGAATGGCCAGGAGCCGCCGCAGGATGTGCCCCTCCTGCTCATCGTGCTCTGCTCTGTTGCAGATTAAGGCGGTGGTGCCCTCGCGGAGCCAGGAGTCGAGTAAGTAAGGAGCCCACGGCGGGAGGGTCAGAGCTGACGGGGGGGCCTGGCTACGAGCCCCTCCCTGGTGAATCAGACCCCATGGAGGCCGAGGGCTGGCGCTGCCTGGCTCCCAGCCCGGTGCTGTTGCATGGCTGCTTGGGGGTCCTGCCAGCCCCGGAGGCTGGGCTGGATGTGGGCTCCTCAACAGAGCAGCTGTGGGTCCAAGCGCAGCTCCGAGCAGTCTGTGCATGGCCCGTGCTGCAGGGTCACCAAGACTCCCCCTGCTAGGCTGGCTGGCTTCTGGGTAGCGCTGCCAGGCAGCGAGCAGGGGAGCTGGCAGGGCCGAGGTGATGGCAGAGGCTCCTGAGCTGCAGAGCCAGGCAAAGCCCTGGGTACTCTGCATCTGACTTCCTTTCCCGCGAGGTGCTCGTTTCCTCTGCGTCACGTGCCCAGGGTACAGGGGCTGAGCAGCATCCTGGGGAAGGCTGGCTCGGAGCAGAGCTCTGGGGCGCTGCGGGCAGGTCCCTCCTGACGGCTGGTGAGTGCAGCCGATGGCTGGAGTCCGGAGCCTGGGCCCAGGACACTTCCCCCCCCCCCCTCTGCAAATAGCTTGTGAAGGCCCCGTCCGTAGCTGGGGTGGCAGGTACCCACGTCCCCTCTGCTTTCCGTGCTGTCTATGGCATGCACATGGTGCAGAGTGGTATGGAGGGGAGTGGTCCCTCCTATGAGCGACCGCTCGCTGTGCCAGCCCTGTGCCCTCCCGCTCTAGCACCCGGGAGGATCCCAACGTGCTGGGTGTGCAGGAGCCATCCTGGGGTGGGGAGGGGGGTGGGGGTGGGGGCTAGATTCAGTGGCCCTGGCAGTCTGCGTCATGGAGGCTCTTGCTGGGCCAGGGGCTTTGCAGGCTCCTGAAGTGTTGTCGTCTTTCAGCTTTCAGCACCGCCCCGCTCCCCCAGCCCATCTCTCAGCCCCACTCAGTGTCCCCCTGGCGGCAGGTTATTGCTGGGGGGTGCAGGGGGCCGGCCAGACCCAGGCTGGCATCTGTTGGGAAGTGGCAGACTGAACCCACTGCCACCTGGGATGGTTCTGGGCCTGGCCCCAGGATGGGCAGAGCTGCCATCACCAGGGCTCTCCCCTTGGGTCTGCCTGGAGGGGTTCGCGCCCACCCCTGCCCCTGTGGCACAAGCTCCTGCGTGGGGCCCAGGCAGGGGCTGTGGGAGGCGCCCCAGCCTCAGGGCTTGGCAAAGGGACAAAATCAGTGGGTGGCTTTGGTTTGTGTGAACCCTCAGAGGTCAGGGCTTGGTTTAGCAGAGCAGGGCTGCTCCGAGCTGGGGTCAGCGCTGCGGTGGGGCGGAGCTGCCCTGGTGTGATGTGGGGTAACCTGTCCCCAGGGCCCAGCCGCCCCAGAGCTCTGGGGAGGGGCTGGGGCTGGCTTCCCAGCTGGGCCCTCAGCATGGATGCGGCGCCGGGGCGGGAGGGAGGGGCTGGGGCAGAGGCTGTCGGCCGGAGGGCAGCGTGCCCTGCAGTGGGGGGCCCATCTCTACGCGGGCCTGAGGAACTAGTGTGGGGGGGGGGGCACGGGGAGTGTGCCGGTGCAGCAGCCCGCAGAGGAAGTGCAGACTGCAGACACCACCTCTGGCTGGGGAACATGGGCTGCATGTGACAGCGAGCGGAGCGGGGTTTGTAGCTGTCTGGGGGATGGGCCGGCTCTGAGCTCATCCCACCATGGGGGTCAGACTCTGGTTGTATTTTGGGGGCACCCTGGGCTCTGAGATCCCAGCTGCTGTGAGCACCCCCAGGGACAGTGCCCAGCTCCCCCTCCTGGTGCCCCTTGGGGCAGTGCAGGCAGAGTCCAAGCCAGCCAAAAGCCCTGCTCTAAGCTCTGTCCCCTGGGGCAGCTTGGGCCCCCGTGACTGTTCACCCCCCACCCCCGTGCGCATTCACACACCAGTGCAGGGTGCTGCTGTAGCTCCCCGGATGCACCAGGCTGGGCTGCGTGGGTGTCAGCCCCATGCCGCTGACTCGCTCGCCTCCCGGGAGCTTCTGACAACCCTGAGCGAGCACCTCTGCTCCCCTCGCCGGGCCTGGGCAGGGCCAGGTTCTCCTCTCCCCTGGGCAGCCGGGGGGGTCTCTCTGGTGTAAGCAAAACCCCATCGACCTCCCTGGGGTGTCTGCTGAGGTGCACCCAGCCCAGGTGGCCCGGTCTCGCCCAGGCCCAGCTGCAGGTGATAGCTCCTGAGGGGCGGCGAGACTCCCGGGTGAATGGAGCCGGTCCCAGCGTGGGAGGGAGCAGGGCTGGCTGCCCTCACAGGGCCCTGGCGTCCCCCAAAAGAAGGGCCTGGGGCAGAAGGGCTGGGGGCTATTGGGGCTGAGGGAGCAGGGACGGTGCCAGGGGGGAGCATGCTGCCCCCCACCCGAGTCGGCCAGCGCGTCACTCTTCCTCTTCCTCCTCTGCCAGTCTTCAGGCCGGAGAAGAAAGTCTCCAGCGCCAGCAAAGTGGAGCTGCGGCCCCCCCACGAACCCAAAGGTACATGAGGGCAGGGGGCTGCCCATTGGGCCGGGCTGGCCATGGCCACTGGGGGAAGTGCCAAGTCTCCATCCTGGTAGCGGGGTGTGTGGCACCCCCCTGCACTGCTGGGCTGCTCCCCCTGAGGGCACGTGCTGTGGGCACCCAGCTGGCTAAAAAGGAGCCGGCTGGCAGAGGTGGGGTGTGAGCGGCTAGCCCTGGTCTGCCCCCTTCCCCGTGGGCGACAGGCCGTAGCTTTCCCTCCCCTCGGCCCAGGGAGGCCGCTCAGGATCCCTGGTCAGGAGGGGAGCTGAGGGGAAGGGCACGGCTAGGGCTGCAGCCCGCCTGCCCCCTCCTGCTTCGGTCCGTGCCCCGGCCTGGCCCCAGGCGGGTTCGGCCCCTGAGGCCAGCCAGGCTCGAGGCAGCTGGGGAAGAGGCGAGCGCAGCAGGCAGCGTTTCCTGCCTCATGCGGCTCCCTGGGGCGTGCAGAGGTGTCACCGCAGCACGCTGCCAATCTCCCAGCCGGGCCCAGAGGCTGAAACGCTCGGTAGCGGCTGGCCCAGGCCAGGGCTCACATTCAAACGCCAGGATGACCCCAGCACTTCCATGGCCCCCTGAGGCAAACTCCCCTGGCCAAGATTGTGCCTCTGAGGGGGACCCGGCCATGATGGGGCCTGGGCTGCGGGCCCTTGTCTGCTGGCTGGGGACTATCCCGGGACCCAGGCGGCAGCCCCTGGCCAGTCGTGGGCGGGGAGGGTAAGTCCTGGGGGACAGCCCGTCTCCTGCTGCTCACCCCTCCCTCTGCCCCCAGAGCCCAAGGTGCAGAAGAAGATGGACCTGCCCAAGATGAACCTCCCTGCCAGCAAGAAAGCGGCTCCAGCCCCTCCCGTCCCTGCCAAGACCAAACTGGCCTCCAGCCTTGCCGGCAGGTGAGGGGCCCCTGCCCCCTTCCCTTGTGCAGAGGGCAGGCTCTAGCTGGTGGGGGAGGTCTCGGCGTGAGTTGCCCATTGTTGCAGGCTGGCGGGGGGTGGGGCTGTAGCGCTGTGTTATCACCCCCTTGTGGGATGGGGGCCTCTTCTCGCAAACCTTCCAGGGGTTAATCTTGGTATTCGGGGCGGACGCTTCCCTCCCTGCTCATCTGGGCTCAGCCCCCTGCCTCTGGCACTGCTAATGCCATCACCGGCTTTGCAGGTGGCTGTTAAACTTCTGCAAGGGGCGGAGCAACTGAGTTAGGCCCCTCCCTCCTGCCTGGCCCCCCAGGTGGGCAGGGAAGTGACAGGAGTGGGATGGACACAGCACGTGGCCGAAGGGGAGGCGGGGAAGGGGCACGAGGGGGCAGGGGCTCTGTGGGCTGCAGCCCCCTAATGTGCAGGAACGTCTCTGCCGTTGGCAGGCCCCCCTGCACCCCGACGAACTGTGCCCCAGCCAGTGCGGAGAAGAACAAGCCCAAGGACCCAGGTAAGCCTGTTGCCACCTGGCAGGTTCCGATCCCTCCCTTCACTGGGCGGGCGAGTAGCATCGCTCCCGCCGGTGTCCAGCAGCAGAGCCCTGGGCCAAGGGGGAGCTGCCCATCGGTAGCTGTGACTGGAGACAGGCCTGCACGGCTGGAGCAGTCTCTGCCCCATGCAGGACTGAGGGCATTGGGGCAGGGCTGGTACCTCCAGACTTCGCCCTGCCCTGGGTTCTGAGCACCCCCGGCAGGCGCCGCTCTGGCCTGGGCTGCTCCTGGGCTAGGAAAGTGAGGACATTGCTGCTGTTTGCATGTGAGGAGCCCACACGATGTAAGGGGCCTCCTGGTGCCGGCTGGCCCAGCTAATCCACTCGATGTGGAACCCAGGAGTCCTGCCGGCCGGTCCCCTGCTGCAGCTCCCAAATCTCTCCCTCCCTTCAGGAGCAGAAAGGGGGACCTGCCTTGGGAGGGCAGGGAGCAGCTCAGTCCCCTTACAGGCCCGTGCTGTGCCCGGCCCAAGGCCCGGGCGTTCCCAAGAGCTCGGTGCCTCGGGCGGGTGTTGAGCTCTGTGGATGCCCCTTGTCTGGCTATAGCAGTGTGGGTCGCCCCGGCCCAAGGGTGCACGGGCAGGGCGTGGTCGGTCTGGATGCAGAGCTCTTCAGCCTGACAGCACAGCTTGGAACTGGTGGAGTCCTTGTGCCCGGGGCCTGCCCTGGAGTCTGGCTCCAGCTGCATTTGCTGATGGGGAGAGGGCTGCTGGTGCCTCTTGATTCTGCAGATGCAAATTGCTTTGATGCCGTCCTGATCTCCAATGCCAAACTGAGCCACCCGACCACGACCCGTCCCAAAATGCCAGGCAGGAAGCCGCCCAGCCAGCCGCCCGCTTGCTCTCCGGTGAGTGCCTGGGCAGTGCCCGTCGCTGGGGGTGGGTGGGAAAGGGTTGGACGCGCTGGGCTGGGTGGACACGCTCCTTGTGCTGCATTTGCTGCCCACAGCTGCTCTGCTGCAATTGCCTTGTGTCCGGAGGGTGAGTGGCTCTAACCGCTCTGCGCCACTCCCCGAACCGCAGCATCCCTGTGCTGGGGAGGAGTGTCCCACCTCCACCCAGTGCTCCTGAGCCGGCAGGGGCTGGCGTGTGCTCGGCACCGGGGCGGGGACCCTGGCCTTGGCACCAACTGGTTTTAAAGGTGCTGGATAGTTTGGACCTGAACTAATGGGCCAGTGCCAGGCTTGGCCCATGGGAGCAGGGTCTGGGGAAGCGAGCGAGTGTAGACTGCAGGGTGTAGACCCAACCCCAGGCACAGGCAGAGCGGCATAAACCCACCCAGGAGCCCCACACGCCGTCTCAGTGGCGCAGTGGGCAGCCGGAGTCACCGTCTCCTGGCATCGGCCACCATGCAGGCTACTCACCTGGCCCTGCTGTGCCCCGGGGCTGGGCTCCCGGAGGGGCGGTCCCAGGCTCTGCCCCAGGAGCCCTGCAGGATGGGTCAGCAGCACCAGAGCTCTCTGGAGCTCCCGTAGGAGGAACCGGGAGGGGGGGAAGGGGTGCTGCACCTGGTGCTGGGGTGGGGAATGGGGGAGGAGGAGAAGCAGAAGAGCAGGGTGTCGCCTCGCTGCCAGGGTCACGGCAGGGACGGGAGTGAGTGTGTGGGGCAGCCAGGGCGGGGGCCACTTCCCTGGTGCTGCGCTCAGGTCAGGGGAGCTGCACCTGACCCCATGCCGGCCCCTCCCCTCCCGTCTGGGGAGCCAGCACTTGGGCCGGGTGCTCCGAGAGCTGGGGAGAAGCTGCAGCATGGGCAGCGCCAGGGCCGGCTCCGTGCACCTGGCAAGGCTTTGCCCGTGTCTGGCCCTGCCCAGCAAGGAGCACCCAAGGGGGAGCCTGGCTGGCAGGACCCATTCTGTCCTTGGCCTGGCAGCTGAGGGGGCCAGGTAGCACCAGTGGGGAGGTGGGTGCTGGAGACGGGCTGCGTTCCCTGAGGTGCTCTTCCTAGGGCAACGCCCGCCCGGTGCCCGTAGCTCTGGAGGGGCCCAGCTGTGGGACTCCCCCGTTGCGGAGTGACTGGCTTTCCCTGCCCCTGCTGGGAGTGTTTCCCATCGGTTCTGCTCCTGCAGCACGTGAAGGCGCCTCTGGTCCCAGCCAAGAGCAGCCTCCAGGCCAGGGAGCTGCAGCCCCCGGAGAGCCGGGGGGACCCCCCCAAGGCGCAGGAGAAGCTGTCCCTGGAGGAACTGGTGGCCGAGCTCCGGTCCCTGCGGATCCTGATGGACCTGATGAGGGTGCAGCACCAGTGAGTGGGGCTGGGTGTGGGGGAGGTGGGGGCTGACCCCAGTGGCGGAGACGGCCAGCCAGAGCCCCCCGAGTCGCCCGCTGCCTGCATGCAGCGTTCCCCATCCCCAGGGGACCGCTTCCTAGCCGTGCTTGGAGCCGCGCCTCTCCTGGGCTGGGGGCAACTGCCTACAGCAGCCTCAGCCCTGGCCCGGCCTGCCAGCCCGTGTGCACGTCTACCCTGGTGGGCAGTGTCCCATCCGGGGCCGGTGAACCCTGGGTGGGGCCGGCCTGGTGCCAGCCCTGGCTGAGAGCCCTGTGGCCAGCGTCTCGGAGCAGCACGGGCCGGTCGTGTCCGTGTGACCCGGTAGAGCAGTGAATCGGCCCAGGGCGCCATGGCTGGAGGGGGAATGAGGTCCCAGTGTCCCTGCCCTGTTTGTCCCCTGGCCTTGGGGAGATCGAGGTTTGGCGCTGAACTTCATGGGAGGCCCTGCATGAGAAGCAGCGGCCTGCAGAGCTGGGTGCTCCTGGGGCCCATGTGCCTGGGGTGACTTCTTGGAGCTGGCTGAGGTTCTGGCCCTGAGCCCCAGCCCCCCCGGGTCCCCAGAGAGCCAGCCCCTGCCAGCTCTGTGCACTGCCCTTTGCAGGAAGGACATGGAGGAGCTCAAGATGGAAATAAAGGAGGAGCAGGCCAAGCGCATGGTGCTGCAGGTGAGAACCATTGGGGATGCGGTGCTGCATGGGAAATTCAGGGGTGGGGGTTTCCCCAGCCCTTCCCTCACTGGGATCCACAAACCCAAGGCTTGTCATCGGGGTGCTACCCCCCCGAACCCCAACTCGCATGCTGCAGGGAGTTCTGCGATAGCAGCATTTCTGTCAGTGAAATCCCCCTGGCCTCCACCCGTGGGGCGGGGTGTGGGTCAGAGCGGGAGCTGGCGCTTGGAGCTGGATCTAGAAGGATGAACAGCTGAGCCTGTGGCTGGGGGGTAACTGAATCTTCGTTGTGTGGTGCCCGGATGCCACACGGATGGGCACTGGCTGAAGAGCGACTCTTGGTCGCGGTGACCCTGTCTCCTCCTGCGTTTCCCAGCAGTAACCGGTGGCCTGGGTGCCTTGCTGCTCTCCACCGAGTGCTCAGGGATGCCCGTTCTGAGCGACGGGCTGAGGCGCTCTGCCTGGGCAGCGCAGGGAGCGGGGCTGGGGCTTGCCCTGGTTCCCTTCGCTCCCATTCGTCTCTCCTTTGCAGGTGGAAATCGAGAGCATGAAGCAGATGCCTGCCCTCAAAGGAGCAGGAGCGGCTGGGCCAGGCAGTGAACTGGACGAACTGCCGGCCACACTGTGACGTCCACTGTGCAGAGGCCTCGCTCTGCAAACTCTGCCGGGGCCGTTAAACTTGCAAGAGAATCGCTGGCCATTGATTCCCCTTGGTGTATGTTCACCCCGAGGCCAGATCCCTGCCCCGGGTAATCGGGAGAAGGCCCAGAGCCCCTCCAGCTCATCTCCTGCTGCGTCTGCTCACTGGGCCCTCGGGGGAACCACTGTGAGGAGCTCTGGGCCACGCAGCCCCCTGAGCGCTGTGGTGGGGCGCAGCCCTTGGCCCGCTGGGCTGACCCTCTGGGGGATGTTGGCTTTGTGATGGGCAGCACGGGGCACCTGCCTGCTGGGAAACAGTCGGGGCTGGGGGCTGCCAGGGGAGCTAGCGATGCCCTAGCAGGACCAGAGTGCTAATGCTGGCAGCGCACAGGCCTGGCCTCACCGGGGGGGGGCTGGCTGCTGCCTGGATTTAGCCAGCGCTGGGCAGTCATCACCCCGCAGGCCCCATCACCTGCTCAGCTCTGCATTTCCTGCATATAGGCCCAAGGAGGCCCCTCCATCCCCCTGCCCCGGGAGAGGCCGCCCCATGTCCCAGCAGCATCTGTCCCTCTCTGGAGACTGGTCCTGAGCTCCTGGCTCCCCTCTTCCCCCCACGACCTGTCCCAGCCTTGGGCCGTGCTTATCCCCATGCTGTTCCCAGCCCCTCCCTTTGTGTGTGTGTGTGTGTGTGAGGGGGGGGGGGATAGCCATCTTTTAGCCCAGCACAACTCTCAAAGCCCACCTGTGACCCTAGCCCTAAAACCTCCTGGGGGCTGCTGATGCTGACCCCTCCCGGACAAAAATCCCTGTGCTGACTGCCCCAGCCCTGTGCTGTCACCTGACCCCGGGCTCTGACTAGACCAGGATAACCGGGTTTGGAACAGCTTTCCCCTAGTGCAGACAGCCATCTGCATTGTCCTGGTCAGCTGGCCCTGTGGAGTGAGCTCCCTTCTCCCAGCTAACATGTTCCATCCTGCCCTGTCCGCACTCGGGCACTCAGCTGTGTTGGCTAAGCTGTCCCTGGGCCAGATGTGGGTG
Organism: Platysternon megacephalum; assembly: GCA_003942145.1. Classification (NCBI taxonomy): domain Eukaryota; kingdom Metazoa; phylum Chordata; order Testudines; family Platysternidae; genus Platysternon; species Platysternon megacephalum. The sequence goes on along the minus strand of QXTE01000016.1, from coordinate 2,735,458 downwards.
CGGGAATCCTCATCCTAGTTAACCTGTGATAACTCAGGCAGGCTGGACCCACATGTCCCCAGGGTCCCCCACAAGTCGGAGCCAATGCTTGTGTCCTGTCTGCACTAGAATCAAGTTGTGTTAGTGAGCATGTGTTCAAACATGACTGAGCATTGGTGTCTGTAGAGTGACCTGGCTCTCTGCCTGCCCCTTCTCCATCAGGAGCCCTGTCTGACCTCTCTGGCTCTTCCCAGGCCCTTTTAATCCTGAGAACTGGGCGTTTCTCCCTCACTCTGGGAGCAGCTCCCTGCAGTGCCCACCGGTTCTGCTCCTGCTATGCTTGTCTGACATGGGGGTGGGGCTGGCGCAGGTGTGAATGTCCCTCACCCCCAGGTGCCGCTGTCCCACTGCCGACAGCTTGAGGTTTTAAAAACTATTTTATAAATATGTGTAAAATTTTAATAAACTATTTTTATACAAATCTTAGCCGCTGCCTGGGTGCTGTGGTGTCGACAGCGTCTGTGACGTGCAAGGCGCTGTACAAACTTGAGGGGAGAGCCGGTCCCTGACCCGAGGAGTTGGAACAGTCCAGCCATAGGCAAAGTGCTGGGGAGAGGGGTCAGCCTGAAAGCCCGGAGCTCGCTGCCGATCAGCAGGTCAGGTTAGCTCCCCGCGGTGTGTTTCTCAGTCCAGGGTGGGGGGAGGTGAGAAATACCCGGGCGAGGCCAGTCTGGGTTTTCTTTGCCTGATTAAATAGCAGTCTGTGTCCTAGCGCTTTCCCGGCTCCCTCCAGCCCCTCCTGGCTGGGCAGTTACATCTGCTCCTTTGGATCCGCTCGGAGCAAGGAATCAGCCTAAGATCCAGGGCCGGATACCTGCGCTCGTGCAGCGAGGGGCTTGCTGCGTGGACCATGCCCACTCCCAGCGCCGGCAGGGAGATCCGAATCTGTCCCTGTGCAAGCGGGTGATTCCCCCAGTCCCTGGCTGGGCAGCTGGGCAGGACCAAGGCTCCTGAGATGAGCCAGTGGGGCAAGGCCAAGCCAAGGGGTGCCATGCACAGCGGTCCCAGGCTGGCATAGGAGGGCAGCTGACTGGCTCTGGGCTCCTGTCCCCTCCCCCCACGAAGGCTCCAGGCATCCCTTCTACCGCCCTCCTTCCCACTGCAGCCTCCCCAGGAAGCTGCTTACTGGCTCCTGGCTTGGCAGAGCCCGTCTCCTCCGTGCTGTCAGCCTGGCACCCCTGCACCCCAGAGGCCTCACTCCTGGGGGGGGGGGGGCACCTGGCACCCAGCCCCCCTGCCCTTGTTTATCAGCTCGGTGCAGGTCGACACAAGCCTCTCTGCATTCTTGGCAGCCTGCTCGCCCTGGGGCTAGGAGGGCACATCTGGAAAACATCTGGGTCTTGTTACAGCTGGCGGCAGGGGGGCCGGGCCCTGGTGCTATTTTTGTACATTGGGCTGGGGCAGAGGGGGGCTGTGGCCTCAGGCGGGGGAAGGTCTCGCTCTTCTCCCACACACACAAAGCCGGGGGGGCTGCCCCAGGACTGTCCAGCGAAGCCGCGGCCTGGCAGAGGCAGCTCTGGGCTGGCCCGGGCTCAGCACAGCTCCTGCGGTTCGGCCCGTCTAAGGCTGGGCTGGGCCAGGCCCTTCACTGCCCGGCAGCCAGCAGGCAGAGTGCTCGGCCCCCTGGTGCCATGGGGCACTGCACCAGCGTAGGCAGGCGGCTCTGGGCTGCCGTGGGCTCAGTGCCAGCGGCTGGAAGTGAGAGGCACGGGGGCTCCTTCACGCTGGCCGAGGGGCTAAGGGGGGCCGGCCCTGGGGCGTTTACACAAGGCACTGACCAAACAGCAGCGCTGGCCGGGGCGCAGAGCGAAGGGCAGCCGCTGGGTCAGGAGGCTGGGGAGGGGGGGCGTAGCGTGCCATGGACTTTGAAAGCAGCCCAAACCCCAGCGAGCTGGGAGCCCCCCCCCATAGCCCTGGCCTGCGGCTGGCTGCATTAACCGCAGCGCACTGGGCTACCCTGCTGGCAGCCAGCCCAGAACCGGCAGAGAGCGCCGCCCCCCCCCCCCCCAATCCAGGAAGCAGCGAGTGACTGATGGGGCAAGTCAGATGCTGCCGGAAAGGGACAGCAGCTAATTTTAGCAGGAATGCTGGGGCCAGGGGAGGGGAAGGAGCCTGGGAAGGTTTCTCCAGACAGCAGCTCCTGCAAGGCAGGGGGAGGTTTGGGCTCAGGACCAAGATGATGGGGGGGTGGGGCCAGGCGCAGCTGGTGGGTTGGGGCTCCGAGGTGCCCTGGGGCATCTGCCTGCCAAGGGCACAGGCTCTAATGCCTGGACCCTCACTGCTCCTTGCACCTACTGCCCCAGCGGCCACTCAAAGGGGTTCTTGCCCCCAGGCTGCAGCCAGGGAAACTGAGGTGCAGAGAGGGGGGATGTTGCCCCAAGCTGCACAGCAACTGGGGTGCAGGGACAGGGATGGAGGCCTGCCAGGGCTGGCCTTACCAGGAGGCAAACTGAGGTGGCTGCCTCAGGTGCCAGACGGGGGAGGGTGCCACTAGGACCCAGAATTGAGACCTTTCAAAGTTTTGGCCCAAGCGGGGGGACATGGGGGCATCACTTGAGCCTCAGGTGCCAAAATGTTGTGGGCGGGCCCTGAGCCCTGCCCCCTTGGCCCTGCTCCGTGCCGACCCTGCCGGCCGTGCTGGGTTCCACCTCGCCATCAGCCAGGTCTCCAGGGTGCTGCATGCACTTCACCAGGGCTCCCTCTCCCCACGCAGGCCTGGGTGCTGCCCTGCGTTGACTCAGTGCTGGGTGAATCCTTGGGGGGGGCTGGAACCTGTCTCTGGAGCACAGGGCTCCCTGCCCTCGTCTGGCGTGCTCGTAGGATCAGGCTGGGGCGCTGCCGGAAGGGGGGCTAGCCCCGGATGCCGCGAGAGACCAGGCTGCTTCGGGGAAGAGTTCCATGCTGTTTATAAAAGCACATTTCAGGGCCAGAGTGCTCGGGCCTGGTAGCCGCGAGCTCTGCCTACATTGTGCCACCCACGCGGCCTTGGGGCCACTCCAGAGAAGGGCCCCCCGCTGGCGAGACCGTCCTTTGGCCGGAGCCAGGCACTGCATGCTGCTGTGGGGCTCCCCCGCGCTCCTGGGCACAAGCCCCAGTGCCCCTGGCCAGAGATGGCCAAACGCCCTGACCATGGTGCCACAATTAACATCCTTTGCAAACCCTGAAGTGAGAGGTCAGGCTTGACTAACCCCCCACGGGCCCCATGCTCTGGCAATGGCAGCTTAGGCCTCGCAGTCAGACCAGGGAGCTGTGGTGGTGCTGCCCGGGGAAGCACCAGTGACGGACCTCACCCACCCTGCTGAGCAGCCAAGGGGCTGGTTTGGGGCCAGGCTCCAACCTGGAGAGGGTGGGGGCAATGCTGCCACGACGTCCCTTCCCGGAGCTCCCCAGGGAGTGGCTACAGGGTGGGCGGAGGGAATCGTACCAACTGCTCAAGGTGCAGAAATGTCCCTATGATGCCACCCCAGTGTCCAAGAGCAACACCACACCCTGGCCCTTGCCCCTCGGGTGGAGGGGAGACACAGCCCCTGGAGAGGCTCCCTGCTGCCCTGGGGGTGAAGCTAGGGGGGGGGTGTCTCGCTCTCCCTCTTCCTCTGTCTCCAGCAGCCCCCACCCCCTGTCGCTGGCCCAAGAAAGCCTAGCAGCATTCCCAGGGCCTGGCACAGACAGGGTGCCCAGAGTGTAAGATTCACGGTCCTGGGCCCAAACCCCTGCCCATGTCTCTCCCTTCCTATAGCACCGGCGCTAGACACAGTCAGCACCAGCAGCCGCTCATCACCACCCTCCCTGCAGCTGCTGGGCCCCTGGCTCCTTTCACGCCCCCAGCCAGGAGCCCATGCTGAGCCAGTGGCCAAGAGGAGTGGCTGGTGCCCTGGGGGGCTTGGCTGCTGGGGATTGGTGGCTCAGTACCATGAGCTCTGGGGCTTGCCTGCCCGAGGGGTTGGCAGTGGGCTGGACTGCTGGGCCAGGCACGTGCATGGGCCCAGCAGGCACCTGTCAGTGCCAGGAAAGGGGTCCAGCCACATGCCCATGGGGTCAGCAAGGGCTGGGAGTGCCCCCAGGGGCACAGAGCCCTTCGGCCGTGGCGCTACCCTGTGGTGCGGGAATGCAAACCCAGTCACTGCACAGCCAACGGGCAGCCCGTCCCCATGCCTGCCTCCGGAGCCGTGGGCATGGCTGGGCAGCTGGGACAGAGCAGGGAGAATTAACCTGGGGATGTTGCGTGGGAGTTTTACTAGTTTACTGTCTGCATTGATACTAGATGGGGATGGGAAATAAGGGGGTGACGTCACTGGGGGATACTTGACGTCCAGCACGTAAAGGCTGGCGACTGCCCGCCGTAACCTGAGCCCGGGAGGGGGTTGTCAGTCCCCTGCCCGGGAAACTGGACAAAGGCTGGAGGAGGAGCCGGGGGGTGAGACTGCTGGAGGGAGTTTCAGTTTGGAGCTGGCTGGGGAGATGGGGGGAAGCCCAGAACCTGGGTCTGGGCTCCCCACCCCCCAAGAGGGACCTGACTGAGGGGTCCTGTTCTCTGTACCTACAAGCTCTGTTCCTGTCGTCTAATAAACCTTCTCTTTTACTGGCTGGCTGAGAGTCACGGTGAATCGCAGGAAAGGGGGGTGCAGGGCCCTGACTCCCCCACACTCTGTGATACGAGCACCCCAGGAACTACTGCTAACAGACCGATAACTAGCCTTTAAGCTCTACCTTACCTAGCACTCTGTACTACGGGGGGGACCCGTTAGCCTGGCATTGTCCCTCCAACACCAGCCAGTACCAGGTGTTTCAGAGGAAGGGACAAAGCCACCCACGGTGGCCAGTTCTGGGAGTGTCCATCCATGAGCCCCAGTCCATCCATGCCCTAGCAGGACCCTTCCAGGGGCTGGGCTTGCCGGGCACTCAGTTCTCTCCTTGCTGCCGTCCCATGCACTTGGTTCGCTGAGGGCAGGAAGCCAGCCTGGCAGGGCCTGTGCGGTGTCCCTGATCAGGTGGGGGCAGGGAGCTCCTGCAGGAAAGGGGGGGATCCCCATCACCGGCGGTGAGAGCGACCCTTCCTGCGCCGTTAGCGGGGCCCTGAGCAGTCAGTTAATGAGAGCAGCGCCTCGAGGAGCTTGGTGCTCGGCAGAGCTTGGCTCCACTCGCTCCGCCAGTAACAAACGCCATGCGCAGCTGGCGCCAGCTAACGGGGCATTTCAAGGGGCCAAGCCCCGCCCTGCTCGCACACAGACACGGTCCCCAGGGGCTGTGCAAAGGGCTGGGGAACATCTCCAGACTCACAGGCACTCCCGGAAAGGTGCCCAAGAGCAGTGCGTGCAGGGAGCCCTCCTACCAGGGCCCCACGTGGCTGGGGGGCTGCCATCACAGTCGAGCTCAGGGAGCTGGGCAGCCTGGCCCCGTGCCCGCAGTCAGTAGTAGTGCACTCTGCCCACGGTGCCCGTGCCCAGGATGTCCGGCTGGCCATTGCGCCAGATCTCCCGGATGATGCGCTCCCGTTCCTCCAGCCGCTGCGCCCGCTCGAGCTCCTCCGCCGAGGCAAAGACGTTGACAGTCAAGGTGCCATCTGCCGGGCTGTGGTTCTCCAGGGGGATCTCGGTGATGGGCAGCGGGGACTCCGTCGCCACATTGTCAACCGTGTCCTCCTCCTCCTCCTCGTCTTCCTCGCTGACGTCCCGGAGGCTCCTCCTGGGCTTGGCAGGGAGGCTGCGGGTGTGCGGCCGGCAGGAGATGCGGATCACCAGCAAGCAGAGGGTTAACACCAGGCCGAAGCAGACGCCCAGGACAAAATAGAGGCCAAAACTCTCAGGATTGTCTGGCACGGAAACAAAGGGGAGGGGCTTGAGTGACGGGACCTGTCATGCTGGGTACGACACGCCTGGGCACCCATGCCCAGCCTGAGGGCAGCCAGCCAGTGGGCGCTCCCTGGGAGGTTGGTGCCTGCCAAGCCCTGAGTTCCCAGGGCTCCCATGACCCTGTGCAGCTGCCCAAACTGGGAGGCGGCTAAACACCTGCCCTGCTCCCCCCTCCCATCTGCCCCAGGAGCAGCCAGTGCCCAAGTGGTCAGCACATTCCCCCCCGGACACCCACCTCGGATGTGGGCGTAGGCGGCCATGCTGTTGCTCAGCAGCTCCATCTCCCGCTTGCGCGTCTCCATGGTGGCAACACCGGGGCTCTCGCCAGGCCGAAGGACAACGTGCTCGCGGCACCTAGGAGACGGGGGCTTGAAATGGGGCTGCCCAGGCACTGCCGCCCCCACCCCTCTGCCCCTGCTCCAGCCCCTCAGCCCTCCCTGCTGCTGGCTGGGGAGGGCCATGGCTGTCTCTGAAGGGCAGATCCGCCCAAGGTCTGGGCCTGGTGAGGCCGGCCACTGGCTTAATCGGCCCCCTGCGAGGGCCAGGCACTGTAATGCCAGCAGCCCGGTGCCCTCGGGGTTCCTGTGATCGCTCCTCACGGGAGGCAGGTGGCCGACCCGGCTCAGGGGCGCCTCTCGCCAGTCGTGCCCCTGCCAAGCCAGCGCTAGTCGTGTGTATGCGCCAGGCCACTCCAGGCACCAGCTCACTGCTGCATTTATAGCCCAGCGAACAGCCGCCCCCCCCCCCCTCCTCCCCAGGTGGGGGAATCTCTGGGTTTTTAACATGATGCCACACACACCGCAGGAGTTCGGGTCATGTCCCAGCCTGCCACGCAGGGCTGTAGTTGGCACGGCTGCTGCCCACCCGTTAGCTGGGTGCTGGCTCCCTGAACCCAGCCCCCTGCCCTCTGCAGCCGGTTGCTCGAGGGGGGGGCTTGCATTTCTCTCTTGGGTTTCAAGTGGAGCCTGCAGCCCCACAACCCCGAGCCCCAGGGAACACGCGAAGGCAGTGCACAGCTGGGGCTGAGCTGGCCCCAGGGTTCGCTCACAGGAGCTGTGGGACTAATCACCACCAGAACCAGCCCGCCCAGCTCTTCCCAGAAGACACCCACAGGGACTCCTTTCCCCACGACACTGCCCAAGGGTCTGGGTACAGGCCCCTCCCTATAGGTCCTGCCCCAGAGAGGAGTGTAACCAGCGCTATCCTGGGACACACGCCAACAGGGCCACTAAATAACCCTCACACAGCACTTTACAGCTGCCCAGGGCCCTCCCTGAGCCCTGGTCCACCAATGGGGAAACCGAGGCACGGAAGGGGACAGTGACTAGCTCGAGCGTAGAGCCAGGAAATGGAACCCAGCAGCTCCCTGTTTTGTGCTCAGGCCCCTGGCTGGCCTAGTTTCCTAGGGCGGGCTGCAGGGCCTGCAGGCGCGGGAGTGGTTGGTGTCCTTTGCGCAGAGGTGGGTGGGGAGCGGGAGGGATTCTGCACAGCATGGGGGGCTCAAGCAGCACCCCAAAGATTACCAGGGCGACTTAGCCAGCCCACCACTGCAGGCACCCAAAGGCCACACTGGAGGCATCGGGTGCCCACGTGGCTCCTTGGCGCACACAGACATGGGGGGATGCAGCGAGGCGTGGGGGGGGGAGGGGGAGTCCTTACCGGCTCGGGATGCCAGGCCCTGCTGGAGGAGCGGCAGCAGATTTCGGAGCCTTCCCCGGGGGGGGAGGGGCTGAGCTGCCCATTATGTCCGTGCAGCTGCACACCAGGCATCTGGAGCAGCCCGCTGGGCAGGGGGATTAGCCAGGACGCTGTGCTGTGACCGGGGGCCCCCGCGACCAGGCAGGGGCCAGGGTGCTCAGGGCAGCGCTTCCCCTCCCCCCCGGGATCCTGGGCCCAGGGAGCAGGCCCCCTGCAGAGCCCCACCAGAGCCCGGCCCCTGGTGCTAGGGACAAACATGCCCCAGCGTCCCGGAGCAGCAGTGCCGGCTGGGGAGCCGCGCAGGGGATCCCTCGCTGGGGAGCCGGCAGGACACACCGACAAGCCGGGAGCATATGGGGGACATGGGAAGCCAGGGCCCCAGTTAGCACAGGAGCTCCCTGGCTCGCCCGGGTCCCTGCCCATCTCGTCTGAGCCACTGGGCTCGGCTGTCAGCAGCAGAACCGCCCCCCGGGTGCCGGTTTGGAGCGGAAGCCCCTGGCTCCATGCGTGACCCCGTCGCGCCCGCCCCTGCCCCAGCGCCCGGAAACAGGCCCCAAAGGGCAGCTGGTGTCAAGGAAGAGGCAGGAGCCAAAGCCAAACCCATTGCAGCTGGAGAGGGAGGGGGAGCGAGCGGGCGGGGCTGGAAATCCAGCGCAGACACTGGGCCCCGAGGCTGCCGGGCCTCTGACTCCAGAGCCGGGGGGGGGGGAGAGCCCCAGCTGCTGCCCTTCCCAGCCATCGGAGGCTCCCCCGTGCTGCCCAGAGGCCAGAGACAGCTACTGGTTAGGGCCCAGTTTCCCATTCTCAGTGCACCCCTTCCCCAGGGGAAATACTCCAGCCCCCCAGGGCCCCTCGTCTCCAGGACTGCAGCCCTGACGGAGGAGGAGGCGGCTAACGGGCACACCCCCAGTTCGGGAAACGGGCGGGTGAAAGGGATGTCGATGGCTCCAGCCCAGCGCCCCCAGACCTGGGAGTGCTCCAGGCAGGAGCTGAGCTCAGCCCCAGGATGGGAAATGACGGGAAGCCCCTCTGCGGGATGGCTATGCGAGGAAAACACTCCGTGACATGCTCACCCAAGAAGGGCTTCGAAACGACAGGGATCGGCTCCATGCCAGTGTAAGGAGCCTGCAAACGTCCCCTTCGCCCTAGCCCGGGGACAGGCGAGTGCACCCTCCCAGGTTACACAGGGGACAATGCGGCACAGAGCACAGCGGTGATATGACCAAAGTCAATGGCAGAAACGGAACCGAGGAAGCCTGGCTCCCAGCGCCATCTGCTCGACACCACTCCACCCTCAGAACCGGGGATAGAACCCAGGCATCCTGGCTCCCAGCCCCCCTGCCTCTAACCACTAGACCCCACTCCCCTCCCAGAGCCGGGGATAGAACCCAGGCATCCTGGCTCCCAGCCCCCCCCTCTCTAACCACTAGACCCCACTCCCCTCCCAGAGCCNGATGTCGATGGCTCCAGCCCAGCGCCCCCAGACCTGGGAGTGCTCCAGGCAGGAGCTGAGCTCAGCCCCAGGATGGGAAATGACGGGAAGCCCCTCTGCGGGATGGCTATGCGAGGAAAACACTCCGTGACATGCTCAGCCAAGAAGGGCTTCGAAACGACAGGGATCGGCTCCATGCCAGTGTAAGGAGCCTGCAAACGTCCCCTTCGCCCTAGCCCGGGGACAGGCGAGTGCACCCTCCCAGGTCACACGGGACAATGCGGCACAGAGCACAGCGGTGATATGACCAAAGTCAGTGGCAGAAACGGAACCGAGGAAGCCTGGCTCCCAGCCCCATCTGCTGGACACCACTCCACCCTCAGAGCCGGGGATAGAACCCAGGCATCCTGGCTCCCAGCCCCCCCGCCTCTAACCACTAGACCCCACTCCCCTCCCAGAGCCAGGGATAGGACCCAGGAGTTCTGACTCCCAGACCCCCCCTCTCTAACCACTAGACCCCACTCCCCTCCCAGAGCTNAGCTCATGGTGCCATTAGTGCCCAGGGCAGGAAGCGGGCTGGGAGCACAGGGTCCCATGCCCCTGTGGGATCCCACCCTGCTGCTGCTATCAGGTACGGGAGCAAACCCAGGCTCCTCCCTTGTTCGCCACCAGGCAGTGGCCAGGGCACTGGCTGGGGGCACAGGGCTGGGCCGGCTGCCCGCTACGGGGGAGCACTGCTGTCATCCCTTAACGATGTGTGTCACAGCTCAGAGGAGCCTGGCTCAGGCAGTCCCACTCCTGATGGAGCCTTCATTCCCCTGCCCTCCTCATCTGATGGGCTATCTCACCGCAGCCACCAGCCCTCAGCCTGGCAAGGCTGGGCACTAGCAGACTGGGGGGGAACAGCAGTGGAAATCAGGCAACTCCCCCACCACAGCTGGCCCTGACTGCAGCCCTTGCTGGCCTCTCAGCGGAGATGCCGGGGAGCGATGGGCCGTCCGCAGGGGCTGACCTGCCCTCGCCCGGCTGGAGGGGCCTGTGCGGAGAGCTGAGCAGAGGGAGAGCAGAAGGGGAGCAGAGCCAAACAACCCAGTCAATAGTCTTCCTTTCCCAGCATCCCCCAGGAAAACGAAGGAGAGGGTCACTCCTGCGGCAGGAAGGCAGCGCTGGCGATGCCCCCACGCCGGCACTCCTCCAGCGCCAGGCGTCCCGAGGGCTCCCAGAGCAGGTTACCCAGCTCGGCAGAGACCGCCATGCCTGACAGCAACATGCAGCCACCTCAGGGGTGAGAGCACAGCTGTCTCCCTGTGCTATGACCCTGTCGCAGGAGGGCACCCCACTAACTAGTGAATCCCAGCTGCCCAGGCGTTCCTTCTGGGCCTCCCCAGCCAGCGGCAGGCCTGCTGAGCTTCAAAGAGCATCGGGCTGCGTTTTCCAATGCACCGAGCTCTGGGTGCCAGCTGTCCATCCCCCAGCCATGAAATAACACCCCATGGCCAGCCTGCTGCCTGCATCCCTGGCCTGGGCTGGCTGGCGGCTGGACAGATGTTAAGAAGCCGCTGTCCCAAGCGTGGCTCTGCCAGGCCCCTGGCCGCTCTCCCTGGGATACTCCAGCAGGCTGCAGCTCTCCCAGCTCAGCCCCGCCACCGCCGTTCCCCTGCCCAGATCTGCCCCAGACGGTTTCTGGCTTGCGCTGAGTAAATAGGATGATCCCAGCAATGCGTGGAATGGCAGTAAATCTGCAGACGCCGGGCTCCTGACCACACGCTCTTGGCTGGGGGCTCTGGAGCTGCAGATGCAGAAACCAGCCGCAGCCGAGCACAGAAATGCCTCTATTCTTTCCCCTGAACGTTTTGGATGAATTTAGCGCTTGAGCAATTAAAGGGCTAGGAACATGGGCTGGAGCCAGGCACAGAGCTGGCAGGGAGGGAACCAGCCCATGCCCCTCTGCCAGCGCGACCCTGCTCCAAGGCCCACCCAGCTCTGCGGATGGCCCCTCAGTTCTGATCTCCAGCCCCCCGAGCTGTCGCAGCCCTGGATTCTCCCCCACCACTCTGCTCCAACNTCGCAGGAGGGCACCCCACTAACTAGTGAATCCCAGCTGCCCAGGCGTTCCTTCTGGGCCTCCCCAGCCAGCGGCAGGCCTGCTGAGCTTCAAAGAGCATCGGGCTGCGTTTTCCAATGCACCGAGCTCTGGGTGCCAGCTGTCCATCCCCCAGCCATGAAATAACACCCCATGGCCAGCCTGCTGCCTGCATCCCTGGCCTGGGCTGGCTGGCGGCTGGACAGATGTTAAGAAGCCGCTGTCCCAAGCGTGGCTCTGCCAGGCCCCCGGCGGCTCTCCCTGGGATACTCCAGCAGGCTGCAGCTCTCCCAGCTCAGCCCCGCCACCGCCGTTCCCCTGCCCAGATCTGCCCCAGACGGTTTCTGGCTTGCGCTGAGTAAATAGGATGATCCCAGCAATGCGTGGAATGGCAGTAAATCTGCAGACGCCGGGCTCCTGACCACACGCTCTTGGCTGGGGGCTCTGGAGCTGCAGATGCAGAAACCAGCCGCAGCCGAGCACAGAAATGCCTCTATTCTTTCCCCTGAACGTTTTGGATGAATTTAGCGCTTGAGCAATTAAAGGGCTAGGAACATGGGCTGGAGCCAGGCACAGAGCTGGCAGGGAGGGAGCCAGCCCATGCCCCTCTGCCAGCGCGACCCCGCTCCAAGGCCCCCCCAGCTCTGCGGATGGCCCCTCAGTTCTGATCTCCAGCCCCCCAAGCTGTCGCAGCCCTGGATTCTCCCCCACCACTCTGCTCCAACCTCTCAATCTCTACCCACAGCCCCCTGCACCCCCATCCATGCGCTTTGGATGATCCCCCTCTCAGCACCAAGCTGCCATGTACCCACTCTCTCCTCCAGGCCTGCCTTTAATCTGCATGTCTTCCTTCAAACCCTGATCTTCCCGCCAGTCCTCTGACCTCCCTCCCAACACACGCTTCAAACAAATGAGGGGACTAACCAGACACTGCCCCTTACTTTGCAGTTCAGGTGTGTGGCTTCCTATTGCCTTCGTTTCATCTCCCTGCACTGGTATGGTGCCTACCTACTGTCAACTCTTTGGGGGCAGCGACCGGGTCTTATTGCCCTTCTAAAGACTGTACTGACAACTTTCCTGTGCCTTAGCAGCTGGGAGGGGTGGGCTGCCCGCGGGGCAGAGGAAGGCTCAGAGTTCCCGTTCAGCTGGACCACGGGAAGTTTAGTCCTTTAATAACCATTTGTTTCAAAGGAACCTAATCTTTGGGAAACTCTGATTAGTGCCTTTGGCAGGTTTCTACGTACAACTAGAAGGGGCCAGTTTAATTCTCTCCCCCCCCCCCCCCCACACACACACACCTCGCCTTTTAAATTAAAACCATAGCGCTTTATCTGCAGGCCATGTGTTTACTTAGCACTGGGGGGGGGGGGGCAGAGAGAGGAGCGAGCCGGGGGTTGGGAACCTGGGAGGCGGGGGCAGAGGAGAAGAGGCAGAGGGAGGGGGGAAATGGAACCAGGAGCCCAGGGGTGGCCGGCCAGCCAGCCGGCCCGGGGAGGGCAGGGGGACGGACTCAAGTCACCTCTTCCCGAGCTGCTTGTTCTGGGGCGGCCTGGGCTTGTTTTTGAAAGGCATATTTATCTCATGAGACTTGGCAACTTTGGCTTCCTCCCCGGACAGGCCAGTGGTGGCTTTGTGGGGTGGAGTAATGGCCCTGGTTTGCACGGGCCCCACCCCACCGTACAGCCCCTTCCTGCGCCAGGGAGCAGGATTACACCTGGGCTCGGTCTGCCAGTGCAGGCGGGGATGGGGCTGACAGGCAGCAGGGTAGGGCAGGACAGGGGTACATGAGGCTGCCAGGGCCACAGCAGCTGCTCCACCAGCCGTGTGCCTGCAGAATCGATCCCCCTCCCCTGCTTTAAGGTATTGGTCTTGGCCTGGCTTCAGCCCTGGCGGCTCTGCTCCCTGCCCCTCGCTCCCTTCCCTTCCACCGTGGGGGGAATTCAGACACCTCGGGCTCTCCCTGCTGCTGGGGTGGCTGGGCTGGGGGCGCCTCTTGGCTGCTGTGGGGCTGGATCAACCGTGACCCCACTTCCTACCCCACCCCATCGCTCCCGGAGCAGGGGAGGCACGAGGTGGGGATGACAGCAGGACCAGCTGTGTGGCGGGAGGGTCCCACCTGCCTGGGGGCTGCAGTGAGATCCCAACCGCGGGGCAGGAGGCAGCTCCTGGCAGCACTCGGTGGCTCCTGGCTGGGGGCGCTGGCAGGACACGGGAACCCCGGGGGGACATGGCCGGCGGATTTGAGGGAGACGCCCGGTTCGTGCAGGCTCCAGGAGCACAGCCCCATGCGCTGCCCAGCTCTAGGGCCCCCGGAGGAGGGGGAAGGGTGGTCCAGGTGCCCACAACAGAGCCACGGGGGTCACTCAGCCAGAGGCCAGATCCCTGGGGGGTCCTGGGGCAGCAAGGGCAGCCCGATGGGCGTCGCACACAGCACCCCGCGGAGCGACCAGCCGCCAGCAGCCAGAGAGCCAGGCACAGAGGGCGGCCGAGGGCGCGGGCCTCTGGCTGACAGAGCCCGGCTGCCCAGCCCTGGCAAAAGCTGACCAGTGTCTCTTCACCCAAGGAGCGGGCAAGGGTTAATGCTGAAGTGCATGGGACCGTGACAGTCTCACCCCCAACCAAACCCCACACCGGCCCCTCACCCCCTGCTGCGCTATGCCAGGGAAAGGAGAGGGGCGCCTCGCAGGCACCAGCTTACCCCTTGTGCTGCCACCTTCACAGCAGGGGCCTTGCGGCTCTGGGGCTCCCGGCTCCCCCCATGTCCGTCCGCAGGCGCAGGCTCTGGAGCAGCCCTGTTCTGGAGCTCCCCGGGCCCTCTGCAGCTGGGGCGGGACAGGAGCTGGCTGCCTGCCCCCCCCCCCGGTGCAGGAGGCCAGTGGAAAGAGCCGCTCACTTCCTTCCAGATGTGAGCACAGGCAATAATTGTTAGACTCCAGGCTGCAGCACTCACAGGAAAAGTTGCTGTCGGAGAGTGGGGGGGAGGGCAAGCGCCCCCCTCCCCTGGCCGTCCCCTCCCCTCCCCTCCCCCTCGGCAGGAAGCTCCACAGGAGGGAGATTTAAAGGCAATGGGAAAAGGGGGCGCTGGGCCCCTATGAACCCTCTGTCCCTCTGCTCCTCAGACTGCCCCATGGATCCCCAGGGCCTTTCGGAGGTGGGGGAGTTACAGCAGCGATGAGCTAATCCCCTGGCACTGTGTTGGGGAGCACGGGGGACCCCTGGGGCCCAGCACTGCCCAATTCACTTCTACTATGGGGGTCAACGAGCCTAAAAACCTCAAAGAAATGCTCAGGCCAGGCTGAGATATTTGCTCAATTTCCATCCTCAGGCTCCCTTGGAACGTGGCTCAAACATGGCCCAGTCACCCCAACAGGGGGCCCCAGGCACGGAGCAGAGTCACCCCAACACGGGGCCCCAGGCACGGCCCAGTCACCCCAACATGCCCCCCCTCCCCCAGGCATGGCCCAGATTCGCACGTAACCCTCGCCACCCTCTGAAGCCTCAGGCCAGTCTGCGGCCAGGACGAGGTTTTGCACCGAGAACTGGTGCGGTCTGAAAGAGTCGGGGTGGATTGGAAGGAGCGTGGGTAGGAGACGCCCCCAGAGCTCCCACAACTCTCCCTGCACTCGGGCCCTGGCAGGGGTGAGCTGATTTCCCAGAAACGTCTCTACACAGGGAGGAATGAGGAAAGAAATGCAGCAAATATGTGACACATCAGCAGAACTGTCCCTGGACAGGCCATTCCTAGCGCTCCCCGCAGGCAGCCGGGCCCCTCCAAACGCACAGCAGCCCTGGCATGGGCCAGGGCTCCGAGAGCCCCCAGGGAACCCCGACCCACAATGCAGAACCTGCCTCTGGCCCCCCAGGAGCTCGGTGGGGCAGTGAGCCCCTGGGAGGGGTTCCAGCAGCCGAGGTGATTGAGGCGTGCGCTTTGCATGCCCTTGCAATAGGTGCTCCAAGGTGACCGAGGTGCTTTTGGAAACCCCAACCTGGGTCCCTGACACATTCGATGCCCCTGGGGTGGGATGTGAAGTCTAGTTCGATCCCAGCAGCAGCGAGGGGTTCCCTAGATTGGGAGCCAGTCGCCCACACTCCTGTGCACCCAGGCCAAGCCCTGCCGGCAAACAGCTCGCCCAGCCTGGGCCTGCGGTGGGGCCCCACCAGGAAGGAGCAGCGCCTGGTTAATGATTGAACTGAGTCAGGGTGTGCAATGCAGGAAGGACAGCAGGGCAGGGGGAGCTGGGCCAGGCACCTGCTCAGCCAGGCTGATACGGGGCACAGGGGGCTAGACTGTCTGTGGTGGGTGCAGTGCCAGGGCAGAGGCGAGCCCTGCCCTCCTACCCCCTAGAGCTGGCACCAGCCTCCCCCTGTGCCTGTTGATACCAGGCGGCAAAAAGCGAAGCAGGCAGCATTCGGGGGCACCCGGGCTGCCTGGGCACCGACGTCTTTGGGGAATTCTGGTTCCTGGCTCTTCTCCTTGCCACGGCCCAAGGAAGGGCCTGTTTCTTGCACCCCATTGCGCTGGGGGCTGTGGGCCATAGGAGGGAGTGCCAGGCTGGGGAATCCAGCCGGCCAGGCAGGGTGTGGGCAGCGCACAGGAGTACCCCCAAATGTGACACCTTCTCATAGTGGGTAGAGCCCCGTATCATGGCCCAGAGCACGGAGCATGGGACGGGGGCATGCCCAGGCCTTCCCGCTGCCCTGCCTCTGCCCAGGGAGGGAGTGCGTGTGCAGACGGACGCAGACAGAAGATGGGGGCCCGTGGTGCTGTGGGTGAGCGGCTGGGGGCAGGATAGAGGGGGCCATGCCCTGAGCTGGTGCGTGACCTGGCCCCAGCTCTGACCCATTGGGGGCCATGCTTCCCCCCCCTGCGCTGGGACAGGAAGGCTCCCTCCCAAATGCCTTTTCTAGCCCCTGCAGCTTCCTTTGCAAAGGACTGAGGCCAGAGTAGGAGCGACCAAAAGGGAGACCGAGCAGGCGGCTGTTGGTGGGGCTGGTACTCACCGGGCTGGGGGGCGCTGGGGGGCACGGGGCCGCCTGGCTGATGCAGGATCTGGGGCTGTGCGGCGGCGGCAGGAGCCGGCTGCACTTTGGCTGGGAAGTGGGAGAGAAAGGTCTGTTTAGCATTAACGCTGCAGCAACAGGAAATAGTTTGGAGGAGCCTGGCGGTCAGCGCTCCCCAGAGCAGCCCGTGGCAGCCCCCTCCCGCAAGCTGGGACGGGGGGAGCGGGTTAAACCTGGCTCCCTGGGGACGGTGGGAGCTGGGGGCAGGGCCCTGAGGAAAACACTTTGCAAAGGCAGCGCTTTGTGCATCACCCTGTACAGGAGACGGGCCTGCCCCAAGCCCTGGCTCCACCGCCCTGCCACCCCCCACCGCCCAACCAGTGTCCCCCCCCCCCATCTTTCCTGCTGACTGCTGCAGGGGCACCCCAGGTTCTCCACAGCCCAGGCCGGATGCCCCGGGGCCCAGCACCTCGGGGCCGTGCTGGGAGCTAGGAACCCTGGTTATATGTGACTGGGCCTGAGTCACGCGGGCTGCTGAGACTCGAACCCAGATCCCTGGTGTTGCAATCCCCCATCCCCTCACCCTGCTGGCAGAGACCCTGGCGTCAGGGAGCATTTGGAGCAGGGAGCGAACCTCGCACTCAGCCTGGGAGTGGTGGGGGGACACTTACCATCCCCCCCTTGCTGCTCCACCTGGACTCACCCCATCACACCCTGTGAGGGGGGAGGGGTTTGCATAGAGTCAACCCACCAGCCTGTGAGCCCTGGGCTCGGTGCAGCCTCCACGTGCCACTCTCAGTAGCGGCGCCAGCTTTTTCGCCGCCCTAGGCGGCGGAAGGTCCTGCCCCCAAAATTAAACCGACGACCGGTGCGCCGGCGCCCCCCAAATGTTTGCGCCCTAGGTGACCGCCTAGGTCGCCTAATGGGTTGCGCCGGCCCTGGCCACTCTGCATGGACCGGCAGGGCTCTGGCGGTGCCCAGTGCTGGGACAGGGGGAGCTGTGTGGGCCTCAACCCCCATCCCCCACAGGCCCTTTAACAGGCCCCAGCCCACGGGACTCTGTCTGAGGGAAGCAGCCCTGCCGGCCCCCTCTCCCCCGCAGTGAATGGCTGCTTGTGGCCCCGTCCTCCCCCGCTCAGGAGCTCGCAGCCCCCAGGCCCAGCCCTGCCCCAGGAGGCGAAAGCAGAGCCGGCTGCTCCACAGCTCGGTCCACCTGCCCCGCTCCTCGCGTGAGCTTTGCCCTGGCTTCTATCAGCAACAGGGCCAGGGCCACCAGCCTGGCACTGCTCCTGCGGGGGAGCCTGGCCAGCACCCCGCCTCTCCCCAGGGCACCTGTCTGCGCGGCTGGGAGAGGGCTAGCAAGGCAGGAGCTGGCCTGGCACTGCTGGCTGGGACACTGCAGACTGGCCACAGCTCGGCTCAGGGGCCTCGGCTCAGCTCCAGCCTCTAACCCTGGACAAGGAAGGCTGCAGCTTCCGTCGCCTTCCAGGATGTGCGGGAGGGAGGGGTGGGCGAGTGCGGGGGGAGCGTGGGAAGTCTGGCCATCCGGCCCCTGGAGCCAGGGCCCCAGCCACTTAGACACGTCTCCCCAGAGGCCACCTGCCTGGGGTTGCGCAGCGTGTTCGGTTAACCCTTTCAGGGGAGTAAGGAGAACGGGTGCAGCAAAGGGATTTCCTAGCCAGACACTTTACTCTTCGATGGCACAGCGAGGCGCAGAGCTTGGGCAAATGAGGGCTGAGCTCACCCCTCCTGCGAGTCCCGGGGCTGGTCAGCGTCCATACGCAGGGCAGCCCTTCCTGCTGCTCCCTCCTTCAGCCCGGCCTCCTGCCATGTGGCCATGGCCTGGCCCCTTGCTCTGAGAAGCAACCACCTTTTAAAACAGTCTCTGTCCCTCCTGTTGCCCACATGGATCTGCTGGGGAACCTTAGGGCTCCAGCCCCCCTTGGTTCTGTGCAGAGAATCGGCTCATCACAGGAACCCCTCGCGTTGGGGGGGGGGGGGGGG